>MU001493.1:2149349-2736916 GCA_010093485.1 Karstenula rhodostoma CBS 690.94
TAAGTAAACTCTAAAGGTATCTAGTCTAAAATTAATCTAGATAGTCTAATAGTCCCCTTAATTAAGGATAATTACCCTATTTAACTAGTTATTCTAGAGGAACTATACTAACTAGTTACTTTAGATAACCTTAAAGATTATAAGTAGGAGCTTAAATTATATAAAAAGGATAAGAAAAGCTATATTTTAAGAATTATAAAATATTATACTATAGTCTCTAACTAGTAGATATACTATTCTAAGCTATAAAATCTCTAGAACTAGATTTATACTACTATCTCCTAAGATCTCCTTACTCTAGTAATAATTAATATAGTTAAAGATAATAAATCTACCTTATAATATCTACTTTATATACTAAAGAATAATCTAGCGCCTACTAAAGAAGTAACTAAGAATTTTATTTAAATATAGTATTATATTTATCTTAATAAAGTAAAGAGTAAATAGTAGAATCTAGAGACTTAGTTTAAAGAATAGTAGCTCCTCTACTATAAAGTAATTATATATTTAGTTAAAGAAACTAAAGAAGTACTTATAACCTATAATTTCTTTAAAACTTTAGGCGAGAAGATTACCCCTAAGTAGTCCCGCTTAATTAAGTAATAAATCCTGCTTAATAAGACGCTTAGAAGGCCTATAATAATATTTTTTAAGATTAGAAAAGTATTTTTAATACTAATCTAGAAATAATTACTCTACCCTAATTATAAAAGGACTAGTATCTATATAATATTTAGTAGTTAGACTACTAAGCCTAGTAGGGAATTATCTAATAATATATAAAATAATAATTATTTTAACTATCCCTATAAGAATACCTAATATAAATAGTAACTAATTAAATACTAATACTTATAGATAGCTATTATTAGTATTCTAATTAATAGATTCTAAGCTTTTAACCTTTCTAATAAAGAGTAAAATAAAATCTTAAGCTATCTAAAGCTCTTATAATAGTTAAAGCTATAGACTAAGATTAATAGCGCTAATTAAAAAATAAGTAATAAGAAGTAGTTTACTATTAACTACTCTAGTAGTATTATAGTAGCTTTTATTAATCTAATTAATCTTTTAAGCGAAGTCTCTAAGAATAGAATCTATAATATAATATAAAATTCTTACCTACTTTCTAAGAGTATAATTCTAGATAGTATAGCTACTATTTATTTTATTAATAATTAGAACCTTCTAGTTACTAGTTCTTTTAAGAAAGCGACTATAGAAAACTAAGTTAAAATAGGAACTTAAACTCTACCTATCTTAAGAATAGGAAATTATCTAATTAAGAATATTCTTTATAGTAAGAATAGGAAATAATTAGAGAATCTACTATTTAAAGATATAAAGGTAGTTAAGAACTTTTATATAAATATTATCTTAAAAGTTTAACTTAAAAAAGTTAGTATTTAGTATCTTAGCTTAGATAATACCCTAAGGATTAGAATAATTAAATAAAGTATTATAATAGTAGACCTATAGTATAAGTATAATTTTATTTTCCTTAAATATAAGCCTATATACTCTTATTTTACTATTATAAATATAATTTAACTATTTAGGCTATTAAGAGAGAATATCTCCTGCTTAAATAGTAAAGAACTATAGTATAAGTAATTAGAACACCTTAGGAAAAAGGCTTTATAAGCTCTAGTTTCTAGCGTATACAGCATATTAATTAAAGGAACGCGATAATAAGAATATAAGTATTATATAGTTATATATATAAGTAAGGTAATCTTATAATAACTATATAAGTATTTACTATATCTATTCTACTATATTATATAGGACCTATTTAATATAGAGTAAGGGTAAATACTTAAATCCTAGATTCTTATAATAAAGGAAGAATTTAGTAGGAAGTTCTATAATTTTAATCTATAAGGGAAGACGCTTTTAGAGATTCTATAATTAATAAAATACCTATTAACCTTTATAAAGAATAAGTACTAGCTCTAAATTATATAAATTTAGTAGAATAATAATATAATAATACTCTTATAGTAAGGGATATTATAATATAAGGAATAAGTAATTAAAGAAGAAATTATAATTAACCCTTTACTACCTTATATATATAAAACTAATAGTTTAGTAGAGTAAACTAGAAAAGAGCTAATTAAATAAATAGTAAAAATAAGGTCTAGCGCGAATCTACTAATAAAGCTATAGCTAGAGATTATAGATATAGTAGTCTAGCTATATAATATAAGCCTAAGCGCGGTATATAGCTTCTAATTACTAAATAAAATATTAGATAGCTAGTTCTAATAGTACTTTTAGTACTATAAACTAGTAATTATATAATATATAATAGTAAATCTCTATCTAGACTAGAGTAGAATTTATATTTATAGATACTAAGTATATCCTTTAATAAAGGATTGCGAAGCTAGGTATAATAGAAGGGGATTTAAAATAAATCTAAGAGCTTATATTAGGTACTTAGTAGACTATTAAACTTTTAATATCTATAGAATATAGGTTCCTATACTTAATTAAGTAATTATAACTAGAAATATTATATTTAATAAGATAATCTTCTACTAGGGAGTATATAAAGTTAAGCTCCTAAAGATAGAAGCTCTAAAAATTATAGAAAGTATTTATAAAGATAAGTTTAATAATCTAAAAGATATATTTAATATAATTAATCTTACTTCTAGCTTAAATAAGTACGCGAGTACTATAAGAATTAAGGATATTAAGTAACTATTTAAAGGTAAAAGATTAGAGTAGATAGATTCTAAGGATAGCTAACTAAGAAATTAGGAAGTAATAATACTAACTACTATATAAGCTATAAGTATAGCTAGCTAGTAGCTAGGAATTTATATAGGCTAAGATTTAAGTATAGGACTTATAACCCTAGATATAATATTATAGCTAGATATTATAGGGACTAATTAATATAATTATAAGGATACTAAAAGCTACTAGAATTAGAATTTAACTAGAAGAGCTAGTAAACTAGAGTTTTAAGATAATACTTCCTTAGAGTAGGAGCTTTAAAATCCTACTATTACCTTTTAACTTAGTATAACTAACTCTATACTACTAGATAAAATAGGAAATTTACTAGTAAGTTAAAGGTAATAGCATGTCTTCCCTATAGTAAGTAGGGTAAGTAAATAACTTTAAAAAGAGGTGCCTAAAATTAACTAACTAATAAGTAGATATTTACTAGTTTAAAGATTAAGATAATAAGATATAGATTATAATAATTAGCTAGAAGATAGATTAAATTTTAGTATATATATATTAATAGTAGATCTATTTTTAAAAGATAATTTTTAGATTAACTTCGCGTATATATTTATACTAGGAGTAGATAAAACCTAAGATAAGTATAAAGACTATAAAATACTAAATATAGTAGTTATAGTAACTATACTTAAGAAACTAAAACTAGTAATATTACTAGCTTATTTATATAGAGATAAGCTACTACTAGAACTAATACTCTAGAAATATCTACTTTCCTATCCTCTAGGAAAGCTATTTAAGTAGGCTATAATTAAAGAGATTACTACCCTATAGTAGAAAGGAACTTAGATAAAGCTATCCTAATTATAAGTAATAGAATATCTACTCCTATTAAAATAGGTATTTATATATAAACTTAATTAAGATAGTTAGTTTAAAAACTATAAAGCTTATATTATAGTTAGAAGGGACTTTTAACTAAAGGATATCCTATACTTAACCTATACTACTATACTTATAGTAAGGTTATTTTAAGTAGTAATAGTAATTACTATAGAATTTAATCTTAAAATTAAATAATATAATATTATAGGAGTATTCCTAAATACTATAATTATAGTAGATAATTTTATAACCTATAAACTTCTAGATAGGTTTAAGATACTAGAAATATATATAAGATTAAATTAAGCTCTTTATAGTTTAAGAGACTTACTATTTCTCTAGTATAAAGAGTTTTCCCACTCGCTTAGAACTAAAGGGCTTAAAGCTTTAAAGGAAGAGTCTTATTTATTCCTTTCTAGAGATTAGAAAATCCTGGTACTATTCTATATAGATAATATACTACTTCTATATTATAATAACTATAGAGAATAAGCTTAAATACTATAGAATAAGGTTATAAATAAATATAAGATTAAAGATAAAAGACTAGTTAAGTAGTTTCTTAGAATATAAGTAATTAGAGACTAAGATAATTAGATAATTATACTTATATATAATATATATATTAATAAGATTATAAAAAGATTTAAGCTTTATAAAACTAGTAGCTTTCTACTTACTCCTTTCTTAATTAATAAGCTTAAAAAGAGTAAAGGTAAAATATCGCTATAGTAAATTAAGAGTTATTAAGAAAAGGTTAGATTAGTATTATATATAGTAATTATACTATAACTAGATATTATATTTACTATATTAAAGCTATCCTTCTTCCTTACTAATCTAAGTAGAAAGTATAAAATAGTAGTTAATTAAGTAATTCTATACTTCTATAGGACGCGCTAGAAAGTAATTTAGTTTAGTAGATATAATAGTCTAGACCTACTTATCTATAGAGATATATTTTTTATAGATAATCTACTAATAAGATAATTATTTTATAGGTATATTACTTTACTATTTAGTAGCGCTATTCTATAGAAGATAACTCGCTAAAGTATAATTATAACTTTAACTATAAAAGTAGAGCTTCTAGCTCTAGAGTATATTAGTAAAGAAGTAATAGCTTTAAAGTACTTTTTTACTAAACTTATACTAGACTTAGAATTACTCTAGTAAATCTACTATAATAACTAGTAGATAATTAGACTAGTAATTAGAAAAAATAAAAGGATTACTATATATTTTTACTATATTAATATCTAAAATATATAGCTATAATAAGAGTATATAAAGAAATTATTTAAGGTTTTATATCTTAAAATAAGTAAAATATTTATAAATAGTTTAATAAAAATACTATTAAAGTAGTAGTTTACTAGATTTATATAATTACTTAATCTTTAAGATATAAGTTTTATAATTATAGATATA
Source organism: Karstenula rhodostoma CBS 690.94 (assembly GCA_010093485.1). NCBI lineage: Eukaryota > Fungi > Ascomycota > Dothideomycetes > Pleosporales > Didymosphaeriaceae > Karstenula > Karstenula rhodostoma. The sequence continues at coordinate 2,154,375 of MU001493.1, forward strand.
GAAGAAGTAAAGTAAGTAAAAATTTATTAAATTTAATTATAAAAAGTACTTTTTAACTAAAGAATAAAAGAAAAATAAAAAAAAAATAAAAGAAATCTATCTTACTTAAATATATTAAGTATCTAATTAAAGAGCTTATAAAGCTAAATATACTACTACACTTCTAATATATTAGAGCGCCTAAAATACCTATATCTAAAGCTATCCTAACTATAAATAAAAGATTCTTTAGCTTTAAAATACTTATTATAACTATATAGATATTCCTTAGAGTAATTAAAGTTAAACTACTACTAATCTATACTATAATAACTAATACTTAAGCCTACCTTATAGAGCTACTATAAAATATAGTACTTATAAAAAGTAGATATACTATACTTAGAAGTATATATAGCCTCCTATAAGTTTACCTCCTAGCTATCTATAGAGTAGACCTACTAGAAAGTAGGTAGAATAGGGATAGGAGTAGTAGAAGTAAGAATAAGAGTAGAAGAAGTAGGGATAAAAATAGAAATAGAAGTAGATAGAAATAGGATAAAAGTAGGTAGAGTAGGAATAAAAGTAGAAAGAGTAGAAAGAGAGCTAGTTATTAAATAGGGGTTTTATAAAAGTATAAAAAGGGTCTTTTAACTTTTATTTTAATCCTTTAGTATAGCTTAAATATACTACTATAAATAATTAATCTTATAAGCCTATATATAGTTAGTAAAAATCTAAATAATAAGGAAGATAAAGGAAACTTATATTAAAGTTTAAATTATTATAGAATAGGATAAAGTATATTATATATATAGCTAGAAATAATAGACTAAAATAATTAGTAAAGCTTAATTAGATAAGTAAAGAATCTAGCTTATATTAATTTATATAAGTATATATAATAGTAAAAGTAGTATCTAGTCTACTAATTTATAATATTATAGTAGAGGCTATCTAACCTACTACTTAAAATACTTATTAAGTAGCTAAGGTAGTTTATTAGCTAAATAGCCCTAATATACTCTTCTTCTATAGCTAGGGGAGTATATAATATTATTAGAGGAGCTTAGCTAGAAGTATAGAAAGTAGACTAAGTAGGAGGGTAACTAGATTAATAAGTTATTTAAGGAGTTATAGTAAATTTTTTAGTAGTAGCTATTTATTTAGCTTTAAGCCTCTCTTCTTATTTATATATTTTAGTAGCGCGAGCTTTAGTAGCGTTATTAGCTATCTAAAAGGTATAAATAAAATATTAAAAAGTAAAAGGTAAGAATATACTATAAAATAGGATAATAGGGATAAAAAAGAGAAGTTTAAAAGGTATAAAAAATACCTTTTTATTCTACCTACCTTTACTAGTTTATACTATATAATAATTACTTACCTTATTTACTATTACTTACTATACCTAGTTATAAGGTTACTACTATTTATAAGTATTATATTAAGCGCTAGGAGACTTTTACTCTAGCTAATTAGTATTATAATACTAATAATAGTATAATATAAGTAGGAAATTATAGTCTAAGCTATATATTTCTAAGGGAAGCTAATCTAAATAATTAAATTCTATTAGTAGATAAATAATAAGTACTATTTATCTAAGGAGTATATTAAGAATATAAATAATACTTAGTAATATTAGAGTTTATAGAGCTCTAATTAGCTATAATAAGGGGTACCTTAACCTAAGTACTAAACTAATTTAGGATAAGTATAGTATATAACTAGCCTTTCTAGTAATCTTTTCTTATATAGTAATCTAATTAATTCGCTCCCTAAATAAAGGGATATTTAAGCTACTTTTCTCTACTATAATTAAGAATTATAAAAATAATACTTCTCTAGTTTACTAATATAAAAATAGAAAAACTATATTATTAATATTATAAACCCTTCTATACCCTTATACCTAGAGTATATATAGATAGTTAAAGTATTTTAATCTAAAATCTTTATATTTTATTCTAAAATTATATAAAAAGTCCTTTACTAGTTTTTAAATACTATATATAGGCTAGTTATAGTGATAAAAGTTATAAGTATATTATTATAATTATTTAGTAATTTAAGAATCTATAGGAGTCGTGTTATTATTATATTTAAAATAGTTTTCTAGAGATAATAAAAGAGGTACTTAATCTAGCGAGCTACTAAATAAGTAGATTCTAAATTTCTTTATAATTTTAGATTATCTTACTATCTAGATATATTATTAATAGTAATTACTTATACTAGAATATAAGTTATAATAATAAGTCGAAAACTTTCTATAATAAGTTTATATAATACGTTAATATCCTTTATAAATTAAAATAACTCTTACTAAAATCCCTTAGTATAAAATTCCCTATTATTAAAGTATTATATCTTAAATTTATCGCTAGGGTTATTAAGAATTTTAGTAATAAAACGCTAGCGTTAGTTAGTTACCTCTTTATTTATTTATTTAGAATCCTTACTTTACTAAGTTAAGTTTATTTAATTACTATCTTTCCCTAGAACTAGTTATTAAGATCTATTAAAAGCTACTAATTATAGCTAGATACTAATTAATTTTATATTATAATCCTTATTACCTTATTCTACTATTAACGCGATACTAAGCTCTTATACTTAGTATTTTATAACTAAATATACTATATACCCCTAATACTCTACCTTTAAATACTAACCCTATATAGCTACTATCTCTATCCTTTACCCTATCCTTTATCCTTTACCCTTTATATATTACCCTATAGGCTCCGTACTTAGGGCTTAGGATAGGATAGGACTTAGGACTTTGCCTGTACTACTATACTGTACAGGATCTCCTATATCTAGTAGATACTTACCTTACCTATTATCTCTACTATAAACTTTTTATCCTTCTTAGTCTCCTTTTTATTATTATAGTAATTTTATATACCCTATATCTCCTATTACTATAGTGTATATCTATAATTACTAGTTATTAAGTATTATATTGCTAGCTAACCCAGCTTATATAGTAATGGGAGAAAGTAATATAGGCGGCAGTACCCGCCTATATATATTTTTCTCCTAGTCTTAATAAGAACTGTCCTTTTTATCTATTAATAACTCTCTATTATTAGAATTCTTATATATTAGTGGGTACGCGCTAAGTCTATTTAGGGTTAGTATCGCGCTAGTCCCGTTTTAGCTAGCTTAGCGCTATACCCTTTCTAGTTAGCCTGTATATAGACGCTAGGCACGCCTTAGCCACTTTTTTAGTCCCCCTTTATTCATGTATTAGTAAAGTATAACGTGCCTTTTTATCCCCCCTACTTTATTAAGTTACCCTACCTTATAGTGAATCTCTATAATATATAGTAATAAAATCGTTATAAAGTTTTATATAGCTAAAGTTAATAAACTTTATTCCTAATAAAAGAGATAATATATTAATAATCTCTAAGTTATAATAATATATATAATATAGTAGACCCTTACTCTAAGATATAAACTAGTAGGTTTTAACTAAAATTATAGGTAATTCTAGACTATAGCTTAGATTAATAGTAATTATATTATTTATCTATTCCCTAATATTTTAATTAGTAAGTTACTTAAGTTTAACCTTATCGTGTATATTATTAAAAAATAGAGGGGTAAAGTAATATAAAATATTAACGAGCCTAATACTAAAAATTAAATACTATTAATTATTAGTTATAAGTAGATTTATAGAATGGCGTCTTTATCTATATATATTTTATAGAGATTTAAAGTTTATTTCTCTAATCCTTATCTAGTTATATTACTTCTCTAATTTATATAGTAATTAACTACTTAATAATATAACGAAGGGATGGGATAATAGATACTCTAGTAAGAAGTTTTAATTAAAAACTAATCTATAGTAAAGAGACTAATTATAAGTTAAATATTAAAGAATACTACTATTTATATATTATAGTCTTACTATATATTATAGTCTAGTAGATATATAGATATAATATAATATATCTAGGAATATAGTAAATATATACTAGTACTGGCTTACTAATTAGCTCGGGTAATAACACGACGTATCTCTAATATCGTGGCTTCTAAACCTATTTTTAAAGGCCTGTAGATAGATACTTAATAAGTTACTTAGCTTTCGGCTTAAAATATAGTAAATACTATTAAGTTAATATAATAAATTTATAATTATAGTATATAGACCTTAAAATTAATATATATACTAGAAAATTAATTCTATATATAATAATAGAAAAATAGTAGTATATAAAGGAAATTTAATTCTATTTATTATTAAGGTTCTTAGTTATAATAGCTTATAAAAAAGTATTAAGTAATCTAATAAATAATAAAAATATTTTTACTATAAAATAGTAGGGGTAAAAATGGTATTATATACGCTATAATTATATTATTAACTTATATATAAATTCTATAACTAGTTAATTCTAATCTATAAAAGAATTATAAGATTACTTACTACCTATTTATTTAGCCTAAACTATTTACTTTTTTATTTTCTTCTAACTCTCGCTCTAGACTTTCTAAGCCTAAGTTTAGAGATAAGTAAGGAAATAAGTAAGGGGATTTAGTTTTAGCTTAGTATATATAGAATAAGGCTAAAAATAAGGCCTAGTTTAATTTTTCTACTATATCTTTAATATTTATATCGTTTTTTATATTATTTATCGATATAGGGTTATTCTATTTATAGTAACTAAATATAATATATAATTAACTATAAATAGTAATATTATTTAAAAACTAGTAGTTAATTAATAGAAGTATTTATCGAGACTAAGAATATACTAAAAGATAGTAGGGGTTAAACTACTATTTTATACTAACTAAAATATTTAGTAGAAATACTAATTTTATAATAGAAACCCTAGTAATATTTTTAGAAACTAAATAAAAAATAGGAGCTCTAGAATACTAGATAGTCTTAGAATATTTATTTAGTTACTTATCTTCTTATTATTATATAAAAAGGTATATTAATACTACCTTAAAAACTATCTTAATATAGAGCTATTTATTTCTTTTATTAAGTTTTTACTAATTTAGATATATTTTAAGTATAATTAATATATAACTAGAAGTTATAAGATAAAATTAGAGAAAAATAAATATAGAAATTAAATATACTAGAACGAGTTATTTTAAAGGGCTTAGATAGACCCTTTAGGTTATTAGTAAAGATTTAAGGAGTGGGTTATTAAGCTATAGAGAAAATAGTATAAAGGAAAGAATAAATAGAATAGATATAAAAAAACTATTAGTAAAAATTAAAAAGTAATATATTTTTAGTATAAACTTTTATATAATTTTTTTTATATAGTATAGAAAATAGTATATTTTTTAGTTAATAGTTAGTATTTTTAAAGAGTAGCCAGAAGCCCTATACCTTAGTTAGGTTTACTAAAAGGAGTAAAAATACTATAATAATTCTATAGATATTCTAGTCTAGGTTTTTATTAGAAATAAATAGAAGAGAAATAATTAGAGAAATAGTAATAATATAATCTAGAACTATTAGTATATATTAGGTATTTATTTTATACTCTAAATAAAAAATAAGAATAGTAACTATAAAACTATATTCTACTAAAGTAATCTCCTATTATAAGAAGAATAAGATATCTCTATAGCTAATAATAAATATACTAAATATAGTTTAGGCTATATTTTTATTTATATACACGTAAGTAGAGGGAATATATAGGAGGGTAACTAGTAAAAAAAAGTAGTTAGTATAGAATATAGGTAAGGGACGAGAATATTTACTTTATTAGGGAGTGTATATATATATTAGATAACTACTACTACTTACTTCTAGTTACTATTTAATAATTAAGTATATTATACTTTAGAATATAAAGTAATTAACCTTTTATATATATAAATTATATAGAAATATTATTATATTAGTATTAAGAATATAAAAGGCTTATATATCTAGGTATTATAGAACTACTATTTTATAAACCCGTAAATAAATAATATTATCTACGCTAATTCTAATTTATATACTATAAAATTATAATTTATAGTATATAAATTAGAATTAGTATAGAATTAACTAACCTACCTAAATATAAAAGTTAAATATATTATTAGAAAGGACTATAGCTTTTTACTTTTATAGAACTATAGCTCTAGTACTATTAAATATTATATAGAAGGTAATAGATTATATAAGCTTTTATATAATTACTTCTAGAAGGTATTATACTAATATATAGTAATAGTTAGTTATACTAATTCTAATATAAGGCTTAGATAATATTATAACTATTTTAAAAAAATAGTATAATATTTTCTATATATATTATATATAGTATCTAAGGGTTAAATAGAAGATAATTAAATAAAAAACGATTAAATAAAAAATAATTAAATAGAAGAAAGGTAGAAAGAAATAGAGTAAGGGGTAGAGGAAGAAGAAGTAGGGTAATAAAAAGTTAAATTATTTTCTAGCCTATTTTATTAAGGAACTCCCCTAAAAGAGTAAGTAGAGAGCTTAGTAAGATTAACTCTTCTAGGGAGAGAAATATTACTAAAGCGTTATTAATAATCTAATAACTAGAGTTAACTTAAATATAAAAGAATATATATTACTAAACCGAGATAGTAACCTTATTATAATTAGGGAAAGACTTATAATTTTTTATAAAAAGATTATAAAAGATAAATACCTATACTAGATAATATTTTATTTTCTTTTATTTATTATTTTATCCTATTACCTTTATATTCGTAAAAACGATACTAGTAAAAAAGATATTAATAAAATATTATACTATATTACTTCTATTTAAAAATAGTACTATAAAAGCTTACTCTATTAGGTACTATAACTTAATAAACTAGTTAATAGTCTTATTATTAATAGATATTAGTCCCTCTATTAGGCTATAGAACTACTCTTCTTACTTTTAATACTACTAATATACCTTCTAGAGTTATATCTCTATAATATTACTACTCTCTACTAACTTTTAATAGAAGATAACTATAGTAAATAAGATTTTAATAACTATATAAATATTTATTATAGTATTCCTATAATTCTTAAGAATTATTTTAATTATATCTATCCTAATAATAATATTTTATATATATCCTATTTATAATAAAGGGCCAGACTAATAATATATAGCCTTAAAAAGATCTCTAAGAATATTAATTATAAGAAATATTTAAAGGGACCCTTATATATAGGTAACTATAAGGTTTTATAGGTAAAAAAAAGCTAGATTAAAATAGAGAATAAGAAAGATAGTAAAGGAAGTAAAAATATAATTAGAAATAAGAATAGAATAGGTAACTAGAATAGTAAAGAAAGTAAAGATATAATCGGGAATAAAGACGGAACGGATAACTAGGGGTATAGAAAAAAAAGTATTTTAGAGTTTAAGAATACCTCTCGATATAAGTATACCTTTCCTACTTTTAAATTTTACTAACTATATTACTAGTATTACCTTTTAGTACCACGACTATATAACTAATATAACTAATAAAGAAATAGAGATTATCTAATTCTATATTATAGTAATCTACTAATAATAGCTTATAAGGTAACTCTAGTTTTTTAGTTTATAAAAATATATAGTTTTATAAAATTCTTTTTACTATTATATACCCTTTTAATATCTAGATAGGTTAATTATACTTTAATTAGTTATAATATAGACGGAGTAATATAAAAGAGACCTAGAATAAAATTAATAGTATAATAGGCTAGATTAAAGAAATAGATATTAACTTTACTATAGGTTTATAGTAAAAGGGCTCCCCTTAATCTTTATTTAATATTATAGAGGTACTATAGTAGTTACCACTATATATTATTATTATAAACCCTTTTAATTACCTTATACTTTAATTATATAATTATTTATCTTTAATAAGTATATAGATTTATAATAAGTAGATAGACTATTAAGTAGCTCCCTTATTACTAATATCTCTCTAGGGTAATTAAAGTAAATAGGATTATAAAATAGGTTAGGTAATTCTATACTAGGGGGAGAATTAGAATAAACCTAACTAAGAGATATAAATATTTTAGTATAATAATTATATACTCTATAATAAGTCTTATAAGGAAAAAGGTTTAAACTAGCTATTAAGATATACTAATAATTTTAATAAGAATCCGAGTAACTAATAATATAAGTAGATATTTAATAAGTTTATAAATATATTATATACTTTAAAACTCTCCCCCCTTATTATACCTTTTCTATAGGGGAAACGGTATTATAAGAATAGAAATAAATAGTAGTTTAGTTTAAAATCTAATACCTAGATAGATTAGAATTATATTATTTATAATAAAATTTATCTTTTCTTACTTAGAGTAATCTCTATTATTCTATAACTAAAGTTCTATATCTTTAAATTTATCTAGTTCTATTTTATTAAATCTTAGAAAATTTATTTAAGTATAGTATATTATTTTTTAGTATATACTATTAGAAATAAAAAGCTATTAAATAAGAAAGTCTTAGTTATTATTTAATATAAATATAGTTCCGTTTATAAAAAGTACCTATTATAAAAGGCTAGACTTTCTAAACTATAAATTTCTAATACTTAGACCTATATTAACGAGTTTATTATTAGTATCCTTTAATTATTATATAGGTTAGGTACTTTTATAAAAGAGAAATTATAACCTATATACTAAAATTATAGTAAACTCGATAGTATACTTTTAGAGATCTAAATTCTATTTAAATTTAAAAATATCTAACTTAGTAGATATTATTATTTTAGAATATATATAATATTCTATTATTTAATTTATACTCCCTTCTATCTTAATAAGGCGAGCTATTTTAATAATAAGTTACTAGAGATATTCTATTATAGATAAATACTTATATAAAAGTATAGTAAAATATTATCCTTTAAAGATAGTAATAGATATATAATAAGTAGGTTAGTATTAGTTTTTATATAAGCTAATACTTAGTCTAGAATAAGGTAAGATAGATTATAGGACTAATTATATATTAAATAGCTATCTAGAAAAACTTTTTTCCTTATTATATATATTATATAAAATTCGGAGCCTATATAAAAAAAAAAGATTCGACTATATAATTATATTTTCTTTACTTTTTAATAGGGATAGACTATAAATAGTAGAGACTTTTATTTTAATCTAAACTTTACCTTAAAGACTTCTAATAAAATATAATAAATATTTTAATACTTTTTTATAATATTTAGGGATTTTTATAGTTAGACTAGTACCTAATAAGGTATTTTAATATTTTCTAATAATAGGAAGTAATATAATAGGGATAAGGGATTACCTTCTAAAGAAATAAATAGAACTTATAATAAATATAACTAATAAGGCTACTTCGAGATACTAGTATTATTTTCGGGTTCGTGAAAAGCCCTAATATAGGTATGGGGAGATTTAGCTAAAACCTCTACTAACTAATCTAGATAGACTATAACCTAACTAAAATCCCTAGTATTACTAAAAGTATTATTTTAATTAGTATAAGTTATAGTTCCTCTATTACTTACTTAAGTATTATTCTAATTATTAGTTATATTAGAATAATTTAGGATTATATTCGAGTTACTAGATATTCTAACTACTTTAAATAGTAAATAGATCTATAAAGTATAAGTATATAATCTATATAATAATTATATTAACTTTTACTAATTTCTTATACTTTTCTATATCTAGATTTAAGGGTTAGAAACTAGAATACTATCTAAAAGTAAGAGAATTTAAATAACCCTAATAAAAATATAATATAAAAGTAAATAGAAAATTATAATATTAATAATAAATAGAGGATTAAACTCTTATATCTATATTTATAACCTTTTCTATAGAGTATATATACTTAAGGTATTATTTATTTAAATATTAATCCCTCTTTAGCTATTAATATATATATTAGATATAGTACCTATATCTAGTATATATTTAAAACTTTAAGGATATAGTCTATATTCTATAGTTATATTCTAATCTAATAGCGCGAATAGTCTAGACTAAATAAAAGTAAAATTAAGCTAGACTATACCTATATATAAGGGAATAGAAATAACTAGGGAAATTATATAATTTTTTATTAAATACTAATAAGGACGATAATAGGAGATTAAAGACTAAATATAATATAGAATAATTATAAGTAAAATATAGTACTTTTAGTAATATATAGAAATTATATATTATTTTTCTATAATTATACCTCCTTTCTATAGTTTATATTTATTTACTATACTCTCGTTTTTTAATACTCTCTTACTATCTATAAGCCACTATATATTTAATATAGCTTAGAAGGTAATACCTATATTCTAGTATATAATACTAGTCTAGGTTTATAGGGGGTATATAGTTATATTACTATACTCTAGTAAATTTAATAATAATTCTATAGAAATTAGTATATATTATTTAGAAACTAAATTAAATAGGCTTTTAGAATTATAATATAGAGGATATATCTCCTTCTAATAATTATTATATTTTAAATAATAATATATACTATATTATTTCCTTATAAATATATACTATAGTAATTATATAAAAGAATTACTATTTTATACTTAAACTTAGCCAAGCCTTAGTAAGTATTTAATCTAGTAGTTTTTTAGTATTAAAAGTAACTACTTTAGGCGTGGCGCCCCTCTTAATATCTATAAAACTAGGAATACTTCTACTATTTAGTTTATTAGTAATAATACCTTCTATAAAGTTAGAAATAGTAAGTAAATATTTATATTATTATATAGTCCTTATATAGGGGTTTTTAGAGTAAAACCTTATATAAAGGTTTTTAGAGTAAAACCTTATATAGGGGTTTCTAGAGCGAAACCTTATATAGGGGTTTTTAGAGTAAAACCTTATATAGGGGTTTTTAGAGCGAAACCTTATATAGGGGTTTCTAGAGTAAAACCTTATATAGGGGTTTTTAGAATAAAACCTTATATAGGGGTTTTTAGAGTAAGACCTTATATAACGGGCTTTAGAAAAACCTTATAACTAAGAGGGACTTATTATAGCTTCCTATAATATATATTAAACTCACGTAATACTATAGAATTAAGGTATTTATAATTTTCCTATTTAATAAGAGTATTATTAAGGTATAGATAATATAGTAGAATTTTTTAGGTTAGATATATTAGTAATAAGTATTAATATAGTAATACTAGCCCCACTAATAGGCTATCTAGTTAGATAGTAACTTTACCTAATATATTAATAGAAAAACTTTAGTTATCTATTATAACTTAACCCTACTATTAAAATATTTAGTATTAACTTATTATAAGGATATATAAAATATCTTTACTACTTTTATAATTAAATTCTTAAGTTAAAAACTATAGGTTTTCCTATATAATAGAAACTAATTAACTAAAAGCTACTAATTAAAAGCTACCTACTATATTAAATCTAGTTCTAAATCGCTCGCGATCCCCTATAGTAGAATAAGTATAACTATAAGTATAACTATTAATAATAAATATATAGAGAATAACTAAAAGCTTCGGGAATTATTTTTATAATATATAGGTATAAGGTGCTATTCTATAAAACTATCTCTACTAAAAATTATAGATAAGTAAAAATAGTAAAGTTAGAAGCTAGATAGATTCTTATAAAAATATAATATAAGGACTATTTATAAAAAAAATAGTAGTTATAATATAGAAATTAGATACTAGATAGGTTAGAAAATTTAAAATTATAATAAAAGAAGATTACTAAGTAATTACTATATACTATTTATTAACTTCTATAGTTATAATCTTTTTAGATAGTATAGAATATTATTAGATAATAGTAAATATAACTATTAAATATATTATATAGAGTAGAATATTATTATATACCCCCTAAGTTTAGAATTATTTTATTATAGAGGTGGTATAGAATAGAAATAAAGGGCGAAGAGAATACTAAGTTAGAGAAAGTAAAGTTTAAGTTAGTAAATCCATTTTTAAGGTATATAATAAAAAGCTCTACTACCTAAATTATAAAAGGTAAGAATATTATTATTATTAACGAAAGTATTATTAGTAAAGGTATATCTAGTAGAGGTATAGGAAGTATTATTATCTACTAGTCTAAACTAATTAGCTAATATATAATATAATAAGAGAGGTAATATATACGTTTATTCTAAATTATCTCTATTAATAACCTATTAATAGGCTTTTCTAAGTAAGCTTAATACCCTATTAATATTAGTTAAAGTCTTAAAATAGGGAATAAAAATACTACTTTCTATAATTAGAATAGTTAATATCCCTCTAGGTAGCTTAACTATTACCTTTTATATTTATAATCTTCTAGTCTAATCTAATAGTAAATTATATACTACTAAGTAATAGTTAATATAGTATAATAACTATTCGAGTTTATTAGAAGAAAGAGTATATAGTAAAGAGAATAACACTAGATAAAAGATAAAATCTTCTAGGCCTAATAAAGTAAGTCTCTATATCTAAGCCTCGTTTAGCTTCTTCCCGTTAAAAGTTATATGGCGAACTGGGAGGGGAACTTCTTTATTAATTAGGTAAGCTATAAGACTGAGAGTCTTCTGTATCTTTATTTAGGTATATAGCTTGGACAAAATTTTATCTATCCTTTACTATTCATTCTCCGAGCTAAGACGGAATAATCTTTTTTAAATATCCTGCAGGTCCTTGTATATCTCTTCTATCATGATTTTTGATGCGTGGTGGAGGACTGGTATGCGAAACTCACAGCTGTGGTTTTTAAAGCGAAACTAGCGTTTTTATATTTCAGCTTCAGCAATCCTGCCACGTTGACTAAGAGTTTCCGTTAGTGACAAGCGCTTCCACATAGCTGCTGATTGGTCTTTAAACTAAGAGCCCAGGCCGCTTAACAGGTCCGCATGTGCACATTGATCGGTTGGTGGAAGCGATGTTGCATGCCCCGCAGCCACCCCACCGAGATATTGTTAGAACTCATTGTCGATTAAGAGTACAAACCAATTGCACTATGGACCTCTGTACGAGGATAAATATCGATTATAGACATGAATGTTGAGATACAGCGCTCTAAATCTTGGCATTGTTAATGGCCCCACATTTAAGAGAAGTTTTAGAAAGAAGTTTCGGCGAAAGTTCGCATTCGTACCACGAGCAGCATGCACGCGTCCTTCTACAGGCCAGGATGCGTATACAGCCATGTTCTACAGGATTGGGAAGCAGTACTGCCATCGGTTAGACGGTAGAAGCGATATTTCACAAGGTAGGCAGTAGCACTCTACACGCGCGTGCCACACAGCCACCCCACTGGATGTTATTAGGATATAAGTTTAATATTGTAGTGCTTTCCGTGATATCGCTGGGAATAGGATTGATAACTGGCTCGGTAGTACCTAGTTAGTAGATATACAGATGTGTATACAGCTATATTCAGGATGGGGGGACGGAAGCAGCACTATCGGTTAGACGGCGGAAGCGATGTTTACAATGTACCTTACGCAGCAGCGTCCCTACACGAGCAGCGCGTGCCGCGCAGCTGTACAGTGATAGATATATATAAGTTCGAACGCAACGATATAGCACTATCACTCATCGCCTCTCTTACCACCTTCCCACAATCATCTTGCTACTACCAGTATCACATCTTTCAATTGTTCCCGATGGCAATCGTCACCCCCATCCCACCTGTTAACATGGCGAAGTGCCCCCAGTGCGGATACAACAATATATCTGGCAAGAAAAAATGTAAAGGGACACTACTGGATGGTACTACCTGCGGTGCTGAACTCTTTACCATCGCTTAAATGGTAATATAATTCCCACACTATGTTTAACTTCCAGTAACGGTCATTTGCAGTTTTATCCCAAACATGACCGAAGACTTGGTGGACATATCTCAGGACGCACTGAAGGGGGAATGGTGTTTCCTTCTGACATTCATTAGGTTTTGAATAATAATATACTATCCTGCCAGCCATGCCTGCCACTTCTTAGTGAAGTCTTCAAACCCATCTACCCCGAGTGCTATTTGAACCTCTCTTCTCCACCATAATGGATCTTCTTCCTTGCTTGATGCGGGCAAGTCCATGCCACCCGATATGCGGAACTTCGTTCTGATCCATCCGCGCGGAAAGTAGCCTGCAATCTCGAAATCTATGATCCCAATTGTCCCATCTTCTGGCTCATATTCGACAATGATATTAGAAGGTCCAAGATCAGCATGATAGAAAAAGAAAGTTGAACAGTCCATCCCAATTGTAGCGCATGTATCTTGGAGTGAGGTGAAGTCGTCGACGCCGCGGGGTTGGAGGTAGTACTCCGGAATAACTTGGCCGTCGACGCCAGAGAGCATCTTCCCCTCCCACTCCGCCATCTCCTTGCAGATGCGCACTATAGCAGCTACGTAGAAGCGCCGCCATTCCATGCTCAGACTTGGCCAAGCCTCAGCAAGTGTCCGGCCCGGTAGTCTCTCAAGGAAAAGGTATGACCGGCCCTTTTCAACGACATAGTGTAATACCTTAGGCGTCTTGAAACTACGGCTTTGCTGTTGAACAAAGTCCAAAGTGACTGCTTCAGGCGTGGCGCCCCTCTCAACATCCCTGACTTTGCAGAAGGCGTTGTTGCCAATAGACCAAACGGCGGAAGTATCCCCAGCTTCATGGACCAGTTTAATATAGGGGCTGTCCGGCTCTGTGGTCTTCCAGTCACAATGAGTGGGCGCTTGTGTTATCGCATAGCTTGAATGATCGTCGCTGTCTTCCCAGGTAGCGTCCTCAGACAAATATGGTAATCGACGCAGTATGAGGCTTCCAACGAGCCAAGTATCCGAATCGATTTGTTTCAAGGATTGATTGATATGATCCTTGCCATACGTGCGCTCTACGGCCATCTCAAACGTTTTATGTTGTATACCGACACTGAACCGCTCGCGGTGGTTGGCTTGAATCGCGGTAGAGGATTTGAATAACTAGAGGGCGTGAGCCTGGGCAAGAGATCGAGACGTGGCTACGATATATCGTTTGAGTACTTACAAGCGGCAAAATTGCGCGAGAGACGTTGTGTAGAAGTCGTTACACATTGCGAGAAAGGCAACCTGTGGAAAGGCGTTTTGGCAGAGGTGCCTACAGTGGCTCACCCCTCTGCCGTGACTGAGACACGGGTCAGGGTCGGTGCCAATCAACGATGCGCGAGAATCAAGCTCAGAAAAGGGACCAATCGGCTATGCGTTCCGACACAGGGAGACACGATCGGCAGTCGCGCCCAGAAGTGACCGAACGGTGATTTAGCGGCTTGGCGTGTTTGACAGATAGCGCCCCGCAACGCCTAGAGCCCGACGCGCAAACGCACCCCGCAAGTGTGCGTGTCTCCATCTCGAACTTCATCGTTGTTATTCGAAACAATGGTTCGAACGACTACGGCCGACGAAGAGGGATGCAAAACGAAGGCGCAACCACTGGGCTGGGTATCACCCACAACATGCTACGTGTAACGGATTCTGCTAACCTTAGATTCTACCTTCCCTCACCGCGCTTGCTTTCACGCTCAGCCGCGTCTACGGTCCGGCACGGCGCGACGTCCATGTGCACCTTCTCTTCCTCGACCACCACCACTTAATAGTGCATCCCGCCCACATCTTATCGGAAGCAGAACCGACTGCCGGAACCGACCGCGAACAAGTCAGAATATGGGCCGGATTGGGCGGCTGGAGGGAGGTGAGCCAGAGCTTGTCGCTGCAGCTAGCACTAAGAGGAGCAATTTGCGGACGGTCAAGGAGATCGCGAAATCTCTCGGGGAGGAGCGCTTCGACATACAACGAAGAGTATAGCGGAACGCGCACTCCTCGGTTCCCACCAACAGAAACCGCCCTCCCCGATTTCAATCCCCACGATGCAGCCGCTGCGGCCACCGCCTTTTCCATCCCTACGACCATACGCACAGTCGATCGCATCGACCACGAGCTGTAGATCCGTATCATATATCAACACCGAAACCAGACATCACCGTTGGGCTCGCACATACGGCATTCGCACAACCGCATCAGCGGCGGTTAGTCGATCAAGCATCTGCTTCAATACTGAGCGATCCATATGTGGCTGACATGGGTGTACGGTTTCCCTTCATGGTTGTGGAAACGAAAGGCTTGAGTCTGAGCGGGAGTTTGATCAGTGGGCAGAATCAAGCTGCCATCAGTGGTGCTTGCATGCTCACGATCCTAAAGGACCTCCACTAGACAGCATGGTACACGAGCCCAGAGGCTCACCTTGGGTTCCACACGCCGGATAAGCCAGCACCAACTACTATACCGTCAGTCTTGCAACTGACCCCGGTGATTTGCTTTTCTATCGCCACTGAGGGCCCTGTACATGAATTATGGGTGCATTTCGAGCAGGAAGGCGCGTTTCATATGGAGTTCCTGCAGTCGTGGCGCACTGTACGCGAGCGAGATGCGCGAGGGCTTGTGCATTTTCTGGCTCAGATTATGGCTTGGGTTAGAGGAAGACTCAAGGATGCGATTGTTGCGAAGCTAGACAAGGTTCCAAGGAATGCCAACGTTTGGATAGCTACTTATCTAGAAAGACGCACTTCAAAATTCAACGACTGCAAAACAGACCTGTTCGCATCTGTGCTAATTATGACCATGGGTCCCATATCCAACTCAACTGTTTGAATTACGAGCGTGGGCTACATGAAAAACAGGAACGACTGCTGCTAGTGATTACTCACGATCTGTTACTGATTCCTGACAAAGCCAGAACAGTTGCGCTGTCTATTGCTGCCACTCGTCTGGAGTATTCGCCATGCAGCCATTTGTGACACAGACATCTTCTAGACGTCCAAGATTGTCGTCAAGATCACAGGTCCTAGTCGCAAGCCCAATTTCATCCTTGACGATAGTGCATAGTGTCCATGGCAGTAGCTTACTAAAGTCTAGTTGTGGCTGCTCGATACAAGTTGCTATAATACGTTTGTATTGGCGGTTGTTAATAATTCCAGAGTCGAGCGGCTGTTCTGGTCAGAGCGAGAGAGTAAGAGAGATAATTTCACCATACCACACAAGGCTCATGCTGTAGTAGCTCGGGTTGGGGATTAGGGGAGGCCATAACGGCCATACCAAATGCTATTAGGCTGGTGAGGAGCATTGTGTTGTGGAGAAGTGGGTGTGATAGAGTAGGTGTGATAGAGTAGGTGTGTGCGAGCTATTGTAGTATACTTATAAACCTTTTGTAGTCGCGATAGACAAGCAGTTTTGCAATTAGGCTGCGATAAAGATAAAACGCAACATAGCAGGATCTGGATTTTCGATAGCCAGAAGAGGTAATTAGAAGATAGGTGAGGTCAAGAAAAGCGAGTCAAGGAAATCGGAATACGTAATTCCATTTCTGGGTGTCATGCCAAAACAGAAACAAATGATCTCCGTGATTAAGGACACCCAGATCGCTACAGTATCAACAGACAAAGCGGGCCAGCCTTGGATGCCCGCCCCGGTAATGAAAACGCTAGGTCGTTGTTGAGGACAGCAAAAGCAAAGGGTCTCGCAGCGCAGTCTCGGCACACTTGACAAGAGGAAGCATGTCAACGTTGCTATGGGAAAGGGGGATTGTCTAAGTAATGGGTATGCGGAGAGTGTGAAAGGGGGAGAGGTATGTACACGCCTTCGTGCCGGAACGGCCCACGCCTGTACATGTTGAAGCAGCGGCGTCACAACATGCAAGGTCCACGCATTCTTATCTATGGTATGCTCCTTGCACAAATGAGTTCCCTGGAGCACGGCTTTGACGCGATCCAGCACCAGCGTGACATCCACATCCTCCTCAATCGGGTCGAACAGAAGCGACGCCGTGTCCCTCAGATAAGCCGGAATGTATTCCCTCTCCAGCCGGATTCGAAGACGGGTCTGCAGTGCCCGAATACGCGGCACAGCAGCCGCAGGAGCGCATTCGGCCGCCGCGGCCAGCGGGTGAAGGGATATGGGCGGGTGTGCGGAGGATGATCGCGAGGCGTTGCTGCGCACGCTGAGCGTCGCCTTCGCTGCTAGGCTTGTCACGCTCGGTATGCTACCCACTACCGATGTGCTTTGGGCGGGCGTAATAGGTTCATCGATGCGGGGCCGTTTGGAGGGGCGTTGTTGGAGTGATCACTCCATGGGGCAATTCGAGTCGCTGTGTTGACGGCGCTTGCGCGGGCGCAGGTGCGAAGAAGCAGCTTCAGCGTCGCTTTTGGGGTTCGGAATTTCGAGCAGCCATGCGTTGATGCGCTAAGTGTCGGCGAGGACGGGGGAGTGGATGCGCTGCATCTTGAGCGTGTTTTCGAGATGGTCGATCGAGGGGAGGGGGTTGCACGGCCGCCGCGTCTAGAGCCGAGGCCCTGTTTCACCGGAAACCCGGTGTCTAGTTGCAACGCGACCACAAATAGACTTAAAAACGTTACTAGCGCACTCCAATGACTAAATATGCTCCCGAATTGTGGGAGAATCATGACTGTCCCTCCAAGAGACAACACAGTTCGTTTCGTTTCGTTTCTCATCGAGATCGCGTACTACTATGACAGCTGCGATGCGCCTCCCAGGCGTGCAGATCTGCGCCTTGTGACTACCACTGTCGGTTTGCGCGGACCAGAGTAGGCACCATCTCCCTTGTTCATGCGTTTGGCTGTTCTCGCATCCTCATGCTCCCATTCCTCCTCGTCTTCTACTGTGACAGGTCGTTCTGGTGTCTCTTCCAGGGGTAGTTTTCTTTTACCTGCACAGGTCGTCTTTGTCCGCAATCCCCCCTCCTTTCTATTCTTTGTCTTCTTCTCTGCCTTTGACAAGAAACTGCAGAGCTGATCCATGGTGATGAAAAGCTCCTCATCGTCGCTGCCCAGGATATCTTTTGCGGTATCGTCCATGGCGAAGTCTTGAAGTCGGAAGCATAGCGGATCATGACTTGTAGGTTCTCCATTAGTGCTACGGAATTCCTGGACATTTTAGCAAGGAGAAAATGAGTTAAAGAAGACCGCATACCTGGTTGTAATACTGGGTGGCCATGCTCAGCACGTCATCCTCGTCCTTGCTCCGCCAGACCGAAAATGTCGCCCTCTGGGTTGATCCGTCTTTGAGGTCGAACCCAAAGACCACCTGTACGGCCGCATTAGAGTGCACTAAGTAAGTGTATGCCAGCCTTCGAAGTTCCTTGGATTTTTGGGAGTAGGCCACCTCGATGATGGTACCAGGCAATGCATCTTGCTCGTGTCGGAAGGGGATGTCCGGTGTATGGATTGCTTGTGCGCCATCGATGTCGGCTGTGGCGTCAGAGCCGATCTTGTAATCGGCATCCGGGGCTATAGTAGGAGGGAACTTGTATGAAGGCGCTCCCTCCGTGTCCGCCATCCCTCTGGCAAAGATCCCCACATTGTCCTCTCTCTTTGCAAGTCCTTTGATCCACTTCCATATTTCCTGATGCAACGCCTCGCGAAATGTCTCGTGGGTGTCGCTGAGCATCCGAATAACGAACTGCCGTGTCCGATGATCATAATCATACCTATGCGAACCATAAGCGTAAATTCTACTTACTATTACCAACAGATACTACCCACCGGACCTTGTCTTTCACGTATCCATCTAAGTCTGGGTCTTCCTCAAGGCGCCGTACTATCTCATCGAACTCGCCGTCCACAAGCCAGAACTGTATCCACTTATGTTTTCCGCAGAGTTTCCGACGTCCGCTCTGAATGTCTTTGAAGTATGCGAGAATGTGTTCGACCTGCGAGAACCTCTCTCTGGTGGCGGGTGGTGTTGGAGGCCCGATAAAGCTCGATGGTGGCGTAACGTATTGCGCGTTTACGGTGTTCGTCGCAGGAATGTCTACTGTTGGCGAGGGAGGTGTAGAGTTACTCATCGACGGTAGCTGCGAGGATACAGCATCGGGGGCGCTTACAATGAATAATGTCGATGAGGTGGGAAAGTGTTGATGATTGGGGCTTGTGGATGGGCCGGCTATTTCTCGGAACAGTTGACTCAGCAACCCGGACTGGGGGCTGATGGTTATCTCACCAATCAGCCGCGCACCGCACAGGCCACCTCCCCAGCCTTCTGTGCGCGTCTGAGGGACAGTTGTTTACCACCTTAAAGGGTACTTTTTTCAACACTGTACTTTGTCACTATACACCCTTTTTAAGAATTTTAAAAATAAAAGAGTTTATTAATAAAATACTAATAAAAGGCTAGAACTTATAAAGAAGTTTATAAGATAAAAGGTTAAAAAGTTATTAAAGAAAAAGTAGAAAAAAAGAGGGGGGTTTTTTTTTTTTGCTTAAAATTAATCTTGCACTAAAATGCGTGCAACTATCCCTCAGACACGCACAGGATCACTGGGCTGATGGGTGGTTCGTGCGCGGGTGATTGATGAGATAAGCTGATGGGTACTACCGGTATTAACCCAGGGTCGGCGGAGTTCTGGCCGGATCTGAGGGCTCGTTCATTTATTAATCGTTGGATCCGCGTCTTGACAGCATCTACTGGCTATGTATTCCCCGCATCATTCTCAAGGTGTCAGATCTCTCTGCAGGCCGCGCAACGAACGCGATATACTAAGCAAAGATTCACGATTACTTTCGCTGCGCACGCACCTTTTATATTCGCTGATCGATACGGATCATTGGAACTTTAAATGCGACACCTTTTACTTGTTACAGACATTATGGACAAGGACCATGGGCATGCGTAATACAGTACATGTGGTCACTGACGTTTTCAGGCTATGGACTATCACGGATAACCTATCCTGTTCGTTTGGTATTTTTAAGTACCTCTATAAGGCCGAGGAACAAGCCCATATTGGCTGTTTATCCTGTAAGTGTTGTAATATTGCACGAGAAAACCGTCAGACCGTTCCAGCTTTACCATACAATGTAAGATACAAAAATCAATATATAGACACTAGGCCAAGTAACGACCCTCAGAATGCCTCTGAAAGCTTGAGCCATCTTCTCCCTTGCAAACACTGCAGATGTGACCGCAGCAACGCTCGCAGAAATCAAAGCTATCGGCTGCTTCTTCTGAGCATATGATGCAGAACTTGTTCATCCGCCCCAAAGTGACCTTCAGAGTCTGACGAAGGGAGTGACTCTGCGTACCAAACATGGCTCTCACTTGCCTTTCTTCCATCATTCCCAAGTCTAGATACGGCATCCAACGACAGTATGTCGGTGTTGCTGCCCCAATCACGTCCGCTATTCGAGATACAGTGGTTGGAATATATATAAGCGCAGCTTCGCCCCTCAGATCCACTCCAGGATACATCTCCCGAAGGACGTCGCGAAGAATACGACCAACGTTCTTTGCACGCTTTGGCCAGTCCTCGCGCTGGGCAAGCACGATAGTCCCCCATGACCGTAGAGTGGCTGCTGGCTCCTGCACGAGCGACGGTAAGAAATCCCACAGCGCTAGAACATCGGCACGTTCGCCAACTTCAAAGCGGTCAATCCTGACGCCGTCCCAGAAAATTCCTAGGCCAGGAGAAAGAGCCTTCCCGAAGAATACAAAGGATGGCTTGTAGTTGCAGAACTGGGGTAGCTGGTGTCCGAAGGGTGCTCCGCATCGGATAGCGGTTAAAGACTCATCAACAATAAGATAGAGTCCCGTTGATTGGCAGCATTGACATATTGCTTCCCACTGCAATTGAGAGAGAATGTGGCCATCAGTCTGCCTTACCACTTCCATGATAACAGCGATATAGCCAGCCTTTACTAATGACTTGAACTTTGTCTTCAGCTTCTCCTTATTGCTTGCAAGGTCTAATGAGAGTATTATGGGTGTTGGACCAATACGATGACTCTCATTGTTCGAACCTCCATGCGCCTACAACTACGTTAGAACGTTGTATAATAGGGTTTTTGAGCTGGCTTACCAGTGGACCGTAGTATGCTCCAAACTGACCTTCGAAGGCAGCAAATTGTGGGGCCTTCCGCTGTGAAGCTGTAATCTTCCCAGAGACTGGTTCTACACTATTTTCTTCCAGGAAAGTAATTACACGGGCGACTAGGATAGGCGATATATCGCTTACGTGCTGGTGGAAGGATAGCGGCGTTGCGCCAAAGAATTCCCTGAGTATATTAGCAAATTGCCCGTGATAAGTCATGGCTCAACTTACCTAAAAGAAGAGCGGAATTTCTGGAGAACATCCTTGTGTTTCGGTGTAAACGACCAAGGGTTCGACGATTCATTGTGCAACTTTTGAATTTCTAGAGATGCAAAGAAAGGAGATTGCTTTGTAAGATGACTGCCCCAGCCGGCGTTCATATCGAAATCTGGAAGAAGGTCTTTCTGATACCGGAGGCGCAGTTGTTTTAGAGTGAATTCTAAGCTGATGGAGATTGTGTGGACCCTCCTGTAATGATGCACCCAAGCTAATGCGCCATCTGCCGTAATCTCGCATCCTGGTGCTAAACAGGCAGTAGGTAGTCCTAAAGGTTTGCCAGTTGGATCGAGACCTTGACATAGCCGTTCATGAGCAACAAGGTCTCCCTTCTTGACTCGGTCAATTTTTATCCCCAGTACATGGGCGGTCTGACGACATTCGCGACATGTCGGCTCCTCCGCGGGTTCGGTAGGTGGTTTGCTCGTACGTATAGGTGGCATGAAGAGGGCATACCATAGTATTGTCGTTGCACTGGCTACGAGTTGTGTTGGTGTGAGGCGGTACGCGGTTTGCCGTAAGCTGTAAGCCAATTAGTAGGGCCCGACAAGCGAATTCGCGGTCCCCGACAAGCCAATTAGCGGTCCCCGACGCGCATTGTCGGGGGCCGCTAATTGGCTACATTCTTTCAGCACAACATTGTAAACGAACAGGCGTTTCACAATACTTTGGATAATTGGTTCGGGCCACCCGAAGCGCATATCCCGGCAATGCAGTGTAACAGCTACTGCTTTGGCACGGTTATCTAGAGCACTGCATAAGATATCGGAACTGCAATACCGGACATAATGCGTCGAGGTATGCGGCTGCGTTCCAGGCTAGTCACGTGTTTGCGGCCCACAGTCTGGAATGTGTTGAGGCGGCTGACGGCTGATACCCTGACGTCAATTGCCACATTTACGTAATTGAAGAACCTCCTGTGCCTCGCACGGGTATCGCGCAGCGGCCCCCTCTAGGTAGTGGCCCTGATGCGGACACCGAAATTAAGAAGCGGAAAGAGGATAGTGAGAAACGAAAAGTGCGTGACAGGCGTCGCGTTCAATTCGTGAAACCACTTCTCGTTTTTCGCAAATGGTTATCTTTTCACGTTATCGACGAACCTTTTCTGCCTCCAGAGAAATTGGGTCCGGTTTCAGCCACCAACGTTAAGCGCTATTGGCGTCAGCATTGGCGTAAGCAAACTGCGTCACAATGGGCTGATGCCAGAGTGTTGATTGGTAGAGGTAAAATTGGCGTTCGCAGTCAGGCGATCGTTTCAGGCAAGGCATCTGTCGGACGGATTACTAGTATACGGCACTACTCTGTTAAAACTGATATGATAAGCTGTAACACGACGTTTCCTCTCTAGAGACTAAGCCTGCTGTAGTATTATAAAAGAGTTCGTTTCTTAATTTTTAAAAGTGGCAAACTGCTTGTTGAGGTAGAGAGACGTTATTCCGGTACTTATATTTTAATAATAACTGCTAAATTTATCGATGTGGAAAAAGCATCGGTGGTTTAGTGGTAAAATTAGCCGTTGCCATCCAGTTTCGGCTAGCCCCGGGTTCGATTGTGAGTTACGCCATCTATTGAAGATAATTGCATATACTAATGGTAAATAGCCCGGCCGATGCATATCCCAATACTTTTTGTATACTATTAGTGGGCAGGCGTTCGAACCTTCCTTCTTCCCCTTGTATCTAAATTTTCCACATTCTTCATCGCCTATCCCTGGAGTACTGGCCAGTGAACATAGCCCCGGGTTCGATTCTGATGTATTTTTGGCATTCCAGAGCTTCATTTGAGTTTGAGATGGTATTGTGGTGTTGCTTTTTGGACCTGTGGTGCGAGAAAGAGGTCACGTGAGGCTAGCGCACCCGCTACGGACCCACGACATGGTCATTGACAGAACTAGTGTGTTACCACATAATAGGCTAATAAGAATACTTGGGGAAATGAGAGGGACATGTAGAGGGTCTTTTAGTATAGCGTAGTAGATATCAGTGAAGCTACGCGCACTGCTATCTTTGCGCCTGAGATTTCTCGAGATGTTGTGCAGTTCTTTTGTCGAAAAAGGTGTTATTACAAGTGAGGAGCCCACTATGCGTTAATAGTACACAGTAAAGCCACAAGAACAATATTTATTAGATGTAACAAGTAACCTATCAGCTATACTAAACAGAACGCAACCCATGTGGTTCTATCGGCTACATCTAGAACATTCGATACCCGTACATGACATCCGCGCCTTGTGTTCACAGAATGCTTACGGGACGACGAACTGCAACAGATGACTTCGCCACCAGATTCCGGGGCATTGTTCGACGGTAACTACGCAAGGTTCTCAACATTGATGTTCGCCAGCATACACTTTTATCCACTGGTGGCTCTTCGTGGAAAAGCTCTTGCATAAGCCCCGAAATGACTTCAGTACATTTCTTAACTCTTTGGAGTTCGCCCCAAGCATGTTCCATAGTGCCGCACATCCTGCTTATTGAGGCGGAGCGGACGCCCATTTGTTCGTGTGGTATCGCTGGGCGGATTGCGGGCTTGAAGGCGGACTTCCCATGCCTATCAGCCTAGGCAAGCAATGTGTTAGAAATGAAAGATATTAGTAGAGGTTCACACGGGCACTTAAAGCACGTCATGTTCGTCCGCTTTGTATATCTGCAATTACCTGGTGATTTACAGCTCACTTCTAACCACTATCTTCCCATTTAGTTGTTATATATCTACATGACCATTTGTTGATACTGAAACTAGAAAGCGTACCCTTGCTATTCGTGGAATGAACAACACTCCAGTTATTAGATAAACCACTTGTGATTGCGGTGTCGTAATCCCTTTCAATCTCTTAAGCCGCCTAACAGAGTAACTTCTCGGACCTCGAGGATTGATTACTCCCATTCGAAACTTTCCGCGGTTTTAGAATGTTCAAACAGGGCCCTCACGCTTTTCTTGACATTGGACGGGACACGAAACTGTGGGGGCACGTAGTTCGTCTCTGCAGATTGTAATCTTCCAAAACATACATTACAAAGATCAACGCCGTCGCTATGCAATTCCCAGACATGCTTTGCGTGACCGGAACGGATATCAGCAGATTAAATGTACAATGATCATCGGTTGCCAGCAGCTAGGGTCAATCCGATTGGGGTAGCCAGCTAAGCGCAGATCGTTACCATCATAGGTGCAGCGCATCTTGACTTCAATCGCGAACAAAGACCCCTCTTCGATCCGACGAGTTTTTCATTAGCTCGATGCCTCTCATGAGCGCCCATCTTTCTACACATAGCCGATAGAACTGCGCACGTAGTTGTCAGTGCGTGCTAACTAGCGAATTCCACAGAAGAACTATAGAGGCCAATCTTTGTTAGAGCATGTATTTTACATGAACAAAAAAAAGGTGACACCTCCTCTCCGGTCAAAGCACGAACTGGGTCCATGACCCCAGCTTGAGCACAAATACTATGCTACAAGCCGCGACTTCCGGACAGTCATACGAAACGATCGGACAAAAAATCCACGTGGAGAATGACGAGAGATCTTGCCATTGGTGACACCTTCCTGCCTGCTCTACCATGTGCTGGAATTAAAGTCAAAGCATCAACCGCGCAACCCTGAAGTCCCTCAAGTCTATTCCTTCTGGGTATCAAAAACCGTCACATGACTCACCCAGGCTCAGACCCTTTACCGAAGACGCTGGAATCTCTACGGAAAAAATCAGCTTTGGTTTTACAACGCTTCATTCTGTGTTACTATTCAGTGGCAGTCGCAGTCCATATTTTTGTCTATCACTTTACGGTATACCACTTTGTGGTTCATGTCAACAATAAAAAAACCACACGCTTATTCGTCTATTTGTCCGGTGAAGAGGTCTTACACCTGTAGATAGGTTCTGTGGCCAGAGAGGAGAAGGTTCGGAGGTGTTGCGTAAGCTTTTTCACCCAACCCAACAAAGAGAAGCACAGATGCAGCTCTGTTGAAGTCGTTACGTGGCAAGCTTCCACATCCAGATGCATGATTGATTGGAAGAAATATATACTTGTTTTCTCAAAAGCCTCCGGACCTTCCGTGTGGCGCTGAGATAGGATAAAACCACTATCATGGCTGCCCTGGGCCTCGAGGTTCTCGCAGGTAAACATAGCCGGAGCATTGTACAATGTTGCGAGCAGTGATTTCTACTCATAGTGATAAGCCCCCACGGGTAGATTAGTCCATACCAAGCAACGATAGGCTCAGCGCTACAGATTCTATTGTACCTATTGCTTTGAACGTGGTATGGCTTGGCGAATAGGATTGAACGAGATGTGGATCACCCCAATGTGCAGGGGAGCATTTTAGTTAACTGATCCCTGCGTGCCAGATAGTCGGGTGCAGGCGACGGTGGATGTTTGTACATACGACGGGCCGCTCGTCTGTGCGGTTGGCGGTTTAACGTTACATTGGATGTCGTGGGGGGCGGTGCGCGGGCGGCCGCAGCGGCCGCGCGGCCGGCGCCGCCAAATTGCCTCAAAGTCAGACATGTGATGCAGAGGCTCAAAGAGCGATATCGCGATGCGGGATTGTACGAAGCTGATGCGTGGTTGTACAACACTAACGAATCCTGTAGACCTCGATCCGACATGGCTTTTGTTCTCTGAAACTAGAGGGCTGAGCAGATGCTTAACTTCACATAAAAGAAGTTCTATCACTTGATTATAGGCAATTGAACAACAAGGGACATTTTCCCCGACTCAAACCCAAAGATCGTATTGCTCTCCATCTAGCGCTTCTACCTCACTCACGAGTTCGCAATGGCGCCTGCAAATCCCCCAAAGACCATAGCAGGGAAGCCTGTAGGCTCCGTCGGATTCGGCATGATGAGTGAGTCTGAGCTCCGATAGAGCGATATATTTGAGTAGCTCGCGTCTAAAATGTTCTCAAGATCTTACCATTTCTGGCAAGATTACGCACGAGGAGGCTATCAAACCCATGAAGGCTGCCTTGGAGAACGGTGCCAATTTCTGGAACGCGGTACGGCATACCTTTCGCCCAAGCACTTCTCTCGTACCCCTCTCTTATATCGCTTTGCCACAAACACTGACCCGCACGACGTTCCCAGGGTACCTTTTACGGCCCCCCTACCGCCAATTCCCTACACCTCCTCAAGTATTACTTTACCAAGTATCCTGAGGATGCGTCGCGCGTCGTGCTCAGCGTCAAGGGTGCCTATGACATGAGGAGTCAGGTGCCCGACTGTAGTGCTGAAGGCCTGCGCGCGGCTGTTGACGAGGCCCTGCGCGTGCTCAACGGCACCAAGACCATCGACTTGTTCGAATGTGCGCGCATCGATCCCAACGTACCCGTAGAGACCATGGTCAGCACCCTGCTGCAGCTGATACGCGATGGCAAGATCGGCTCGTACGGGCTCAGCGAGGTCAGCGCCGCCACCATCCGCCGAGCCTACGCCGTGCACCCGCCCGCCGCGGTCGAGGAGGAACTGAACCTGTTCTCGCGCCACGTTCTCGATGAGGGCGACGTGGCCGACACGTGCCGCGAGCTGGGTATCCCGCTTGTGGGCTACAGCCCGATGGGAAGCGGCTGGTTGACGGGTCAGTTCAAGACGCTGGATGATCTACCGACCGGGGACTATCGTCACCACTTCCCGCGCTTCCAGCCGGGCGCCTTCGAGCAAAATGTGAAGTTGGCCGAGGCTGTTGGGACTGTCGCTCAGAAAAAGGGGTGCTCGAGCGCTCAGGTTGCCATTGCCTGGTAAGTCCTCATACACTTTTCTTTCTTTCTGCACGCGAGTCTCCTGTTATGTGTCGTGGGCCGGACAAAGCTAATACTGGAGGCCAACAGGGTGGTGCGTCAGGGTGTGTTGGCCATCCCTGGTGCAACCAAGGTACATCGAGTTGAGGAGAACTGCAACCTCGTGGAGCTGACCGATGCGGAAGCGGCGGAACTTCAAGAGGCGGTGGACTACACGGCCGTCGCTGGCGACCGATACCCGGAAGCAGCTAAGAAGCATCTGAACAAGTAAAAGCCTGAAGAAGGGCATTGACTCTTCGCCATTAGAGTGTTTACTTGGTTCCTTGAAAAATGGAATCTCTGCGATTGGGTCAACGATACGAAAGTATCTCGCATGTCGTATCAACTTGCCTCTGTAGCTTTTTCTTCAAATGAGCCTTTCTGCCCACCGAACATCGCCTATGATGCTTATCCATATGCGTCCGCTATCTAATCAATTTGAAGCCTTATGCAAGAATTCGAAGAATCATACTGTCTTTTGCTTTCCCACGGAGAATGTTCCAGAGGCTACCGCAAACTCTACATTCCTATGCAAAGTATTATTTGCAAGTATACAAGTCCAGAAAGGACTTTTTTTCTCTCTATAAATATATCACTGCACCCGCTCCATTTTCGTCGACTACTGTCGCAAGGTGATAAAACAAGCCAACGAAACCCTCATCGGATATTGCGCATGCCATAATGCCATAATGAGAGCTTACACCAATATCGACGTCAGGGAGCTACGATCGATACGAGGGGAACTATCAGCCGAGAAATCTGGTCCTCCATAAATATGCATGGAAGATATGACAGACACTATCAGCCGAGGGATTTCGCTTTTCATGCTATTATGAAAGTAAGATGTTCGACAAGCGTTCTCAGCCGAGGGGTTTGGTCCCTCATAACCATACACACACAAGTAGGGTATCCTCTACGAGCGCACAAGTTCCCGGTCTTGTACGAGTTCAAGCAGACAGTTTGTAATGGAAAACTCTGCAACTAAGATACATAATAAGTGATAGGATGCAGGCCAACGCCTACGTGGAATCGTCCCAGCCACCATTTCTTCCCGCTCGCCACAATCCATTCACAAGATCTTAATCAAAAGCATGTACCAAATCGCCTCTGAATATCGTCTCACGACGCTTCTCCGACCGGACCTTGACGTCCACCTCAAATGGCAAGCACTGGTTCACGAACCCATCCATGTACCCGGTCACTGGATCAATATCGATCGGGATCGGTTCGCCAGTCGCCGCATCCACCTTAGGCTTGATGTCAAACGCCCACAGGACCCTGGCCATGGCTAGCCAGAGCGTCCGCTCGGCGAGGTGAATCCCTGGACAAATGCGGCGACCGATTCCATAGCCGAAATGGTCGCACTTGAGGTGGTCTCGCGAGTTGGCGTAGACGGATGCGAGCTGCGTTTGCTCGCGGTAGCGAGACGGGTTGAAATCCTGCGGGCGTTCCCAGCGCTCGGGGTCGTGGTGCACGCTCCACGCATTCAGGATCACCGTGGCACCTTTGGGGACCGTCATGCCGTCGATCTCGTAGTCTAGTTACTACTGTCAGCGCTCATTCTATACACCTTTGTCGATCTGGCAACCAAAATCTTACCATTGTCCATGGCGTGAGGAAACGCACCACGTGCCGGTGCACGCCATCGCTAGAGCTCCTTGACAATCATGGCAACATAGGGGAGATGCCCATAGTCCGTCCAAGTCGGCATCGTGGACTCATTCAGCACTGAATCGATTTGGGCTTGGGCTTCTGTCAGCATCTCTGGATTCAGCGCCATGGCTTGCAAGAGCGTCAGAATGAGCGTGCTAGTAGTATCTGTACCGCCCTCCAGAAGATTGCCGCACATGATGTCGATCTCCTCTCGACTGAGGTCCAGCTTTTCATTCTGGTCCAGCACACTGTCGAGAAAGGTGTCCAGCCGCTTTCCCATACTGCGCCGAGTTATATCCTGTTCGACCAGGGGACTGTACAAGCCGAGGGCGAATCCACGGAGGTCTTGGGCGCGGGTCTTCCAATTGCCCCACAGCCGCTCTGGTAGATATTCAAGGAAGGGAAAGATATCAATAGGTGGTGTAGCTCCTATCGCACCCGACGAGATAAGTTTCTTCATGAGCTGACGAAGCTTCAGGTAATGAGACGTATCGTGAGAAGGAGTGCGTATACCGAAGACTAGAGCAAGAGGTCAGCTAAACCGATTTCCTGGCATGATGACATTGTTTTCTGCTCACCAAGAGACATGGTGACGCTGTTGCTATAGCGACCGGGATGCAGCATCAGATCCTCAGGCTTGGAACATATATCTCGAATGAGTTGACAAGATTCGACCTCGATGATAGGAACTTGTATCTTGTTGACGACCGATTCCTGGAGAACTTGATGATACAGCTTGCGACGCAGCTTCCAACGATCTGCCGGTGCCATGTACATTGGATGGTGGCCCCGGAAGACGAGTTGGGCGAGGACATATGAAGGGGGTCTGTTGCTAGAATGCAGCGAGTGTTTGTCTATGACTTCAATGGCTGCCTTGCCAGAGTTCAAAACAACCATGGTTCCGCTACCAACTTTGAGGGAAAAGATC
Source organism: Karstenula rhodostoma CBS 690.94 (assembly GCA_010093485.1). NCBI lineage: Eukaryota > Fungi > Ascomycota > Dothideomycetes > Pleosporales > Didymosphaeriaceae > Karstenula > Karstenula rhodostoma. Next base: position 2,184,873 of record MU001493.1, read on the forward strand.
GATCCATAGATGTTGGCAAACTGATTGAATCTGTCGCGCGTTAACAGTCAATATGTGCTTTTTCGGTATTGTTTGGCTTGAAAAAAATCAAAATCAATCTCGCATACTTCATGTCTAGACGGTGACGGGGTATCATATGGAGATTCCCGAATAATGGCAAGGTGGATGGTCCTGGAAATAATCAGTTATTGCCCTACCCATGGCCAGACACGATGAAAGGCCATTCTATTACCAGGCGGCAGATTCTTAGCCCGTCGACCGGGTAGGGAGGGTAAAACCCATAACAGCAGTAAAACAATGACGGGCGTAAAAATCAGAAGGGAAGTCATGTTTCATTCGAAGGATCTGTGGGAAGCAAATGAGTAAGAAAATCAGTGTGCGACGTGCTGGTATCCCATGAGCTAGTCCATAATATATATACAAGCCGGCGCAGGGGTGAAGGACATGCTATGAGCTAGGGGATCTAACGTAAGCCGACATGTCACCAAGTCCCCCAAATTCCAGGTAGGGCGGGATGTGAACTGTAAACCCGAAAAAACGCCACGTCGGACAGCTCCTTTCGGATCATCATATTGCCGTGTGGGGGTTCCCGCTATCGTCTTGACGAATCGGGTGACGTGGGAAGCTGTGCATACGTGGGTTACAAGTGCCTCACGGTGTTGTTCTAGCCAGCACAGGCAAATGGCTAAACCACTTTGGCCCCCTTTAAAAGGTCTGATTGAGACATAGTGTTTTCGTACAATCTTTTGTACATCCCCAATGCTTTGTAATCATCATTCGGCGTGGCCAGTCTCATGAGCGCACATCTTTCTTGAAGCGGGGAACTATCACCATGGAGCATCATATCCCGATTCTAAATGCGGGGTCAACTTTTGGGCGGACCGTGCCGAATTATCTGTCGGATAAGTTCGGCCCAATGAACCTGTTTGGTCCTGCGGCCTTGGTCTGCGGTATCCTGACGTCTCTAATCGCCGTCAAGAACCTCGTTAGCGTTAGCGTTCTGTCTCTGTTCTACGGTTTCTTCAGCGGTGTTTACGTCGCGCTGCCGCCAGTTTGCTTCGTCCGGCTGACATACGATAAATCCAAGATTGGGACAAGGATCGGGATGGGAATAGTGGCCTGCGGGCTGGGCGTTCTCGCCAGTGGCCCAGGAAGCGTCGAAATCATCGAGACGGATCCAGAGGACCTCCAATGGAACCGGTTATAGATCTTTAGCGGTTTTTTTATGGTCGCCTCCAACGCGATACTGTATGCTGTGAAGGTTTGGCTTACGAAGGGAAAGTTGCTTGTGAGAATATAGGCCTGCACCTCATAGACTCAAAATCCAGCTAAATTGGCTAGACACTGCAGCATACTGTTCATTAAACCTGTAGTCCCCTTGCATCTAGTCGGGCCATTCTAATCGTCATCTGTCCTGCTCGTGTTGGTTTGTTTGGATAGCAAGTCTAAAGCCTCCGTGGGTGCATCGATGAAGCACTAGTACGTGGCATTTCTTTTCTGCAGCTTTTAAAGCTCCTCGAAGATACCGTGGGACACTGAACGTGCTTTGATTACATCCCGGAAGAGCCGAAAGTGGGAGACATCTTGGAGATTGTTTGCGATCAGTCTGCACATCTGCAAGATCTCTGCGACCCGTGGAGTTGGTCAGACTAGCATAGCATCTTCCGCGTCCGCTGCTGTCCGGACAATGCCATGATAAGTATTGATAACTCAGTGTAGCAAGCGACCGGTGAAATGTGATACTTCGCGCGCTTTTGCAAGCCGCGGCAAAACAGAGTAAAGGAACTTGGTGGAGTGGCAAGCGACTGGTGTCCTGTTGGTAAGACAATTGGATATTCTTGCTGGCCATTTAGTTGGTGCTGCCGTCTCCGTCCAAAACCTGCGTGTGAGATTGCCGCAACATTCTAAGGTTTCAGACGGTCGAAGTATCAGTGGGTCTAACTAACCCAAAGTGGCAACGTCCCGGGTATCCGACCAGGGTAAGATCGACGTAAGTCACGTGATCCTTTTTTAATCAGAAAAGAAAAGGAGGCTGTTGGGCTGATAACCCAGGGGGCTGGCTCTGTAGAGGAGCGGCATATTGCTTAAAGTTTAGGCAATAATTATAATAGCGCGTTAAATAGTAACTACTCACAATTAAATTGTTAGGCAGGCAGTAGCGCACGCATAAATATTTCTTAAACCCTTTAACTCCTTTAACTCCTTCGAACCTCGATGAACGCCTGCGATACTCAATCCTTTTCTATACCGAACGAATCGTAGTTGTGTTCTCCTGGAGATCGATGGCGATACAGAGCGACGCCGTAGGCGTCCCTGCGCTTGTTAGCTGTCTGTATCGTCTAGGGGAACGGTATACCTTTACGCGGCGAAGAGCTAGAATCTATAGTTATATTATATAGCGTTACGACGTTTAAGAAGATAGAGAGAAGAGGTATTATAGTATTACTACGCTGTAATACCTAGCCTTAACCTTAATAGAAGAAAGTTATAACTATAGTTAATTAATACTAGAAAATTAGAATCCACGCTAAGCCTTAAATCGCTGAACCTCTAATCACCGAGCCTCTAATTACTAAGCCCTAAGGCGCTAAGCTATATAATAACCCTAGTTTAAATCCTACCCTAATCTTTACCTTTTTTTATAACCTTTTTTTAAATATATTTATTTTTAAACTATTAGCTAGGGGAAGCACCTTTTTATTAATATTTTTGTCTATACACTTAATAACTCGATCTTGTTGTTATTATTTCCCTCCTGATACCGAACGAATAATCGAAGAATGCCTCTTTACCTTATTTAAGGACAGTTAGATTTTCTAGAAGGCTTCATATGCCGCGGCATGCACAAGAGCGAGAAGTATTACATTCGATAAGGCTTCCTATTCGCCTAGAACCAGGAGTGAGTGTTCAAACTTCCAAGGGATCTGTTGAACGTACATAGGCAGCTTCCACGCAGGGCCTTAATTCCGTAAACTCCAATCATGGCTTGCCCACGTCCTATAAGAGCTGCGGGACCTCCACCAACTGACCCGCAGGATCCACATTTGACAGCAGAAAAGCAGACATGCCCCCGGAAAACTATATCCAGATCTCGACCCACATTCGGCGAAATCGTCAGCTGACACCCGAACAATTTTATGCTCACTGGGAAAATGTGCATGGCCCGAAAGTCATCCCTTGGACAGAAAAGCATGGTATTGTGCAATACCAGCAGGTACTGTGAATCCACAAGCTTGTATACCTTCAGATCTCGTATCGCTCACTGCCCTTGAGATTCATTGTGCAGGTCGGATGGTCCCCTCCGCTGCTTCTTCATCTGCTCCCAATGCAGTCAATCAATCCACGCTTCCTACCGAGCCCATCGAATTCGATGGGATAGCCATATTTCTAGTCAAGTCACTGGATAGCTTTCTCGAAGCGTTCAAAGATCCGTACTATATCCATGTTATCGAACCCGACGAGCAAGTTCTACTTGACAAAGATGGACCGGGAGGTGGCGTCGTGGCAAGCTGGCAAGGAAAATTGGTGTCGATGACGGAGCGTGGGAAAAGCGTGCAAGGGGAGAAAGGAGATGAATATAGGGACCTCTTTCAGCAGTGGGAGAACAAGATAAGGTAGCTGCTGCTCTTTATCTTCCGGACCTGGAACATTCTCCACCGCGTCAAAAAGCCAAATGGACATGATCCGTAGACCAATAGAAGTATTGGTTGTTCGTTCCCCCTTCCACTAGTCGTGTAATACTATGACGGAGCAACTTTAGACCGACCGCTTGTAGGGGTTTTCTCGAGGAATAGGAATGATAGTTCGACGAGAGCGACATCGTTCCTATCCACAACACTTAGGTTTCAAATAGACTCTATATCATGCGTCGAAGCTCATCGCCGAAACAATAGTGAATTACAAGCAGTCAACAACGCATGGTATAAGACAAGAAGAGTATAGCTGGACACGACCCAAAGCAAATCACTACATAACAATCTTTCATACTCATTGCTCCACACACTCCCAGCTCTCAACCAGGTTTGGATCTCCCTCACCCTTATACACGTTCCTCTTGGGGTACTTGCAGTGTGCCCTCTTATACTCAACACCCACACTCTTCGTCCCATTAACCCACTTCGTCCCAACAACCGTCTCGGGCGCATTTCCATTCTCGACCCAGTCCACCACAGCCATCAGCACGTTCTCGCTCGGATCCGTGCTCTGGAAAGAACTCAAACCCTGTCCAATGACCGACGCGCCGTCGCCGCCCATGCAGTGCGCCGTCCCAGAGATGCGGAAGAAGCGGTAGAAGTCGTCGAGCTCGGCGGGCGTCTTGCCCATGGTCGCGGCGACGTGCTCATAGTAGCGGGGCGAGTTCTCAGAAGAGATGATCGCGTCCATTTGGCCGTGGTAGTGCAGGATCTTTGCGCCGCGGACTTGGACAGCGCTCAGATCGCCCTTGAAAGTACTGATATCGGAGGGGTTCTTGTTCGAGACATAGATATAGTCGGTATCGTTGATGGCGAGGGGGTTCCAGTTGGGGTCGTTATAGATTGCGTAGCGGAAGTAGTCGACGTTGTAGATGAAAGGTTTTCCGTTGTAGACAGCGTTGGCGGCGACAACTTCGGAGCCGGGCTGCATGCGCGGGTAGACGAGGGAGCCGTCTGAGAGTGTTAGAGGGGAAAACACCTTCTGGACGGTGTTGACTTGGGTAGGTGTCAGGCATGACGAGGAGTTTGTGTTGCTGCTGCCGCAGAGAAGGCTAGACGCGTTGTAGTTGCAGGTGGAGGCGTCCTCTATGATACCGTCCGCGTAGCCGTCGATAAGATCGCACTGCTTCATGATGTCTTGGTGGATGATAGTCGCCCATGTGGCAGCTGGCACAAAAGTCTCAGAGCCTGGCGGACCAGTGACGTTGTAAAAATGTCCACTCCATGAAGTAAGGTTGTTGAATGAGACGGCTGGCGCTCCTGCGACAATGCCATCAAAGTCCTCGGGGAAGTCTTGAGCCGATTTGAAGCCTTGTCGTCCACCTGTCGAGCATCCGAGGTAGTACGATTTGGTGTGTGGTGAGCCGTAGAATTGCTTCGTGATTTCCTTGCCCAGCACGACATTGGTATGGATTCTGTTCTGGCTTAGCGTGTGCTTATTTCCCGGTAGAACTTTGACTTACGAGCGATAAGCAAAGTCTGCTACCACTTCCGGCCTGTGGTAGAAGGCTCCTCCGCTCGTTCCGTTGTGGCCATTGTTCGCACCAACGCTGGCGAAGCCCAGGCTTGTGGTATACGCCATGTCATCGTATCCAATGCAACCTGCCAATCCGCCATTGCCAGTCGAGAGGAAGCGACCGCTAAAGTTTGAACTACAGACCCATCTTAGCATTCTACAAACAAAGTTGTTTGTGAAAGGCCACTTACGGCAGCCATGCTTCCATGTTGATCCCCGAGCTATTCGATGTAGCGACGTACAACGCGATACGACACAAGTCTGCAGATACAGCTTGGTATGGGGCACCGCATGTTACGTTCCTGTCCGGGATGCTCAAATTCTGGCCAGCGGCGACGAACTGCGAGAAATAGACCGTCGCATTCGCTAATTCGAGCTTCGAAGCGATGGACGCGCAGTTCGCCCCAAAGTCATCCGTGGCATACTGTCTTGAAATGAGAGGGTTGGCAAGCGCACTGCCCACCGCAAGCACAAACTGGGCCCAATTCTGAAGCATCATCTTTGCGAAGGTAGCGAGTGCGATGTAGCCACTGCAGACCATGTGCTCAAGGCATTCCCATCTATTTAACCTACCACCCAGGAGGTCCATGCACCAGGACGCAAGTACCTGCATATGACGCATCTCGGTACCTCGTCAGAACACAGTTGTTTACCCCCGGAAACCACTATCAATCCTGGAGGAAAACTGAGCCATGTGGAGCGAAACGGAGCTAGTATATGGGGCTAGCCTTTTTCTGTGCACATCCCGGGGCAACTGCGGAGGGCGGTGGCAAGGCTGGGACGTGGATGCGAAACGGTTCCTTGTCCGTGGCTTTCCCCACGCGTTCGGCTTGCGCGACGGCAATTCCACAATACGCGCTTAGAGTTCTGTAGGAAAGCGACAGTAGCGTCGGATGTATGGGTCTTCAGCTGAGCCGACAGAGCGGGGTTTATTCTTTGATGATCGCAGTGTAGACATGGCCCACATGTGAGGGAAATGGGACGTGCGTTTCGGGTCCAGGCACGTTTCATGCGAGTAAACAAGGTAGTCCTTTTCAAGCATTCACACAGTAAACATACTTATAAGTTTTTATGCAGTATCTGACAAGGCAATTGCACAGACGGCGATAATAGGTCCTACCCCACCTCGGCTAGCTTGCCGTACCTTCTTCATCAGCTCATATTACCGAAAGCTCTATCACATGCCGCTGGGTAATTGTTTACCCGGGCTGCCTTCCGGCTTGTGACGTAGGCACTTCCAGAGACCAGTACAAACATACTGTGTATTGTATGATGTTGAACGATTGCTGTGAACCTAGAAGAGGGGTTTGGTAGAGTTGGATCATATTTGTCATCGCGCGTGTCATGCGCTGGAGGTCACACTCCAAGTTCAACGTTAGGTTCTTTTATAGAACAGCCACAAAGCGAAAAGCTCGAATACCGAAAGCATAAAATCATGCGAGGGTTGGCAAGCCTCACCCGGCTGTGTTCGAAGTCCAGATACCGTCAAAGTATGCCGTTGGAATGTATTTTTGCCTAAACGCCACGTATTCAGTGGTTTCTGATAAACAACGAGGACAGAACAAGCGACGATAACACTCTGATCTACAGACTGACTGCCCTTAATATGAGTTGATCGCCGATGGTGGTGAGAAGTCTGCACAGTACAATCTCTCGCGAAACTGAACAAAACATCGTTTTCTGGGATTATAGTGTGTTCTATCGCTCGATCCTGGTCCGTTATTCAAGAGACCTTCATAGTGCCGGAATGAAAGCCAAAGTTCAGGTTGTGTGGGTGCGTAGCATTCCACATGTTTGTGCTACACGCGAGCGCTGAAGGCGTGCTCGTCGCTAGCTGATTTCCTGACCTCTCTTTGCTTGATGCCGTACTTCCATATGCTACAACGCGGGGAGTCCGCAGAACTTCAGGATTGTATTTTGCACTTGTTAATTGAGTGGGCTTTGACCAAGTTCTCGCCTGATTTCTAGCTCGACACAAATTTTGGTCATCCTCCACCAACTTTTCCACTACTACTACTTCCTTCTCGATGGTTCTTGTGATAAAAACTCTCTCATCAGATCTGATGCCGATAATGTCAACCGCTTCTGGATGGAGGCACTTCACGACACCGATGTTGATTAAGTCGAAAGAGTGGCCACCAAGGTACCCGCTGGTGCAACGTCAAAGTCCATCATACCGCACTCAAAAATCTCTCCGAGACTCATCCACCTCTTTCAACGAAAGGTAACAGTTTTCCAACCACAAGTAAGCGTGACCGACGTTCTCGACAACGTCTAAACTTTTAGCGCTGTAGTCCGACTTGTTCGAAATAGCCGAAAGAAATACTGACGTTCTTAACATACTTGATGCCGCTTTCGGAAGACAGTTTCCTTGCTGAGATATCATTGTTGCGTTTCTCGCAGCCAATCTTGAAAGGCTTTGTCATATATTGCAACGTTGGTAGACAGTATCAGGACTGCTGTGTAAGAACGCTCCATCGCTAACCTCACGCGGGTGAAGAATCTCGACGTGGCGGTGTCGAATCAAGGGTATAGGGAATCAAATGCACAAGCTCGGAAAATTCATTGTAAACTATCCATGATTACGCTAACACGTGTTCCATCGATATCATGCTAAGACCAGATTTGAAGCAAAGTGAATCGCCCTTAGCTCGAGATACACCGCTGGGGCCTATGTGGCCTTGACGGGATTCTCCTTGGATGAGAAATGCAATAGAGTGTCGGGAAACTGATCATGCCCAGGACAAAAGATCAGCAAGGAAGCAAGAAACAAACAAGCCAAGAAAGCCCACGTTCTGTGGCAGTCTCCCGCTAATGGACAGACTCAGAAGAATCTTTAGGTAGGCCGAGAAGCTTCTGGTTCGTGCTGAAGCGGCCTCGGCAAAAGATGGTAGGTGTGAGGCTCCGTGTTTCGATTTGTGCTGTGCAAACTCGAAAAGATCCTCAAGACACGGGTTTCTGTCGAAATTTAACCGTCCTCTGCTCCGTCTTGTACTTCCATCGGTCCCAACGAGGGTTGGAAGCTGTTCTAGAAAACTGGATGTCGCATTTGTCCAGAATATCCCGCCATTCCTCCGACGCCTCGTCAGATTCGGTGTAATAGAGCTCGCTCAATTCCAACACTAATTGCACGTTGTTCTGAATGCAGTGCAGGACCTTACTCTCCTCGATTTTGGAGCGTGTACCGATATTGTAGATCAATGCCGGCTTTACGTGGTACACCCAGCTAGTGTGGAAGATGTAGATTGGGCGACAGCAACCCAGAAAGCAATAAGCATTGGTCCAGTCAATTTCGACGAATTCCATGGACAGATGATTCATTGCGAGCTCCGTGGGTGACTCATCCGTAATCGTATCATTGAGGGTTATCTTGTGCATTTCTTTCAAACGCTGTGCCGGCGTCATAGAATCGTAGTCCTTCGAATTTTCCCAGATTGCCGCATTCTTGCCTAGGTCATCAATGTCCCAAGTCTCAATGCGATCTACAGCGATACTCAGGTTGCGCACATAATCCAGGCCCCTTTTGGAGAAGAGATATCTGCTGTTCAAGACCGGACTTGTGGCGGAGTCCGGGTAGGCGAAAGGAGCATACTGCTGCCATCGAAGCGGAAGAACAAACAAGTTCTTCGACAGGTACACCTTTTCAGCTTCGTCGTGGACCAGCTTGCACGTTCGTAAAATGGCGAGGTAAGGCTCTCTGAAAAACTCCTTATCTTTGTAACGTATGGTACTGGCCTGCTCGTTGTGATCGGTGCCCTTGTAGTAGACCTTCCCCACAACCAAAAGCTCTTCATATACGACGCACCTCAGCTCCGCGGGCAAATCCAGGAACCGGAATGTGGGTTTAGTTTTCCGCGCTTTTGGGATTTTGATGACTTTGGAAGTCCCCTGCGATATACGGGTCGTCTGCTTCGGGGCTTCCTGCGGCTTGTTGACTTTGGCCTTCTTGCAAGAGCAGCAGGTGCAGTGCTGCTCGGCGGACTTCTCTTCTGAACCAGACATTTTGGATGCGGGAGCTTCTATATTGACATTGAAAGATGTGATGTAGTTTCGGCACGGCGCAGTCTATCCGAGATTGACGACCAAGGAAGAATGGCCCTGGGTCTGAGTCAGTGAAAGCAACACAGACCAACAATGCTATTGGTACTTACAACCCCGACGTGCGTTGCCGTCGAGAACCGTAAGCTATCTTCGTGGAAGCTCGCGAGGAGTTTGTTGTCGAGCGCTTTCTGCAGCGGCATCAGCACCCACCGTTACGCGACGCAGACTCGACTTCGTATCCACTGACCAAGCCCAGTCACAAAAAGAGAAGCCACGACCTTCCTTCAGGCGAGGAACGCCCTCAGACTGCGCTCAGCGCGCCTATACAGCGAATTGTCAGTTCACCTTTCTCCCTGCCGATCTGGGGGAGCACTCACAGATAAACTTGTGTGCCGAAACGCTTCGATCTCCAGCTTCAGTCGAGGGAGACGCCGCGAGTGGGGTAGAGAGAAAGGGAGAGACTTGCGAACGGGGAAGCGCAGGATATTTATCTACCAAACAGCCAGTCTTGGCGCGAACTCACGGTGAAGCAGGCTCTGGGCGGGACTCTCACCTTCACCTGCGCTCGCTGGGACCATCGTAAGACGGCAAAGGCAGCCACCGGACTCTTTTACAGTGAAGTTCGAATGAACGCAGAGATGTATAACCAGCCCTCGCGAGCCTATAATCTTATTTTATTTTGGACGTGTCGAGTCAAGCAAGACCGTGCAGCGCATACAAATCTAAATTGCTTGCCCAAGCGCGCTCGAGCAAAAGAGACAGAGACAGCGGACAACAACATCAACAACACCAACATGTCGGGGCAGGAAAAGGAAAAATTGTGAAGGAAAATATATGATAGTTGTTCGTCCTGGAATCATAGACTCATTGGACTCTCAATGCTTCGCAAGGTAAGATAATGTCCAATAGAGGCCCAGACCCATCCCCTATCCCGCGAAGCCGAGAGAGCATACAAGACCGTTCGAGTAAGGGAGCGTATTAGTGGCGAGGTGAAGGCCCGGGATAGAAGGCGGAGTAAGATGGTGACAGGATGATTTCGGAGTCTAATGAAGCGCAGCCCTTAGCACCCTAGAGAACCTTCCATACCGCGGGACCAATGAACCAGGCGTTTGTTACCCATTCCGATGCACCATACCGAGAACCCTCACTTTTGCCTGTCCGAACCGGTTGTAGATGCTTAGGCCTTGGGCTCCTCTGTGGCGGCAGCCGGCGCAGCGGGCTCCTCCTTCGTCGCGTCGGCGGCGGCGGGAGCATCTGCGGGAGTGGACTCTGCGGGAGCCTCGGCTTCGGAGGAGGTCCAGAGGGTCTGCAACATGCATTAGCTTTTTGCGACTTTCGAAGTGGGCCAGGGTGCTTACCAGGTTGTCACGGAGAAGCTGCATGATAAGGGTGGAGTCCTTGTAGCTCTCCTCGGAGAGGGTGTCGAGCTCTGCAATCATGTCAGCGCTGTTCATGTCTTAGCATGGGCGGCACATACCGGCAATAGCGTCGTCGAAAGCCTGCTTGGCGAGCTGGCAAGCCTGATCCGGAGAGTTCAGGATCTCGTAGTAGAACACGGAGAAGTTCAACGCAAGGCCGAGGCGGATGGGGTGGGTGGGGGCCAAGCTGCTAGCAGCGACCTCAGTGGCAGCCTTGTACGCCTCGAGCGACTTGTCGGCAGAAGTCTTGCGCTTGTCGCCGACAGCGAACTCGGCAAGGTAGCGGTGGTAGTCACCCTTCCTGCAAAGGAGGTCAGCTTGCGTGCTCTTGAAACTGCAATCGTTAGCGATACTTACATCTTATGGTAGAACACCTTGGACTCGCCGCTCTCGGCGGAGGGAATCAAGTGCTCGTCGAGGCACGCCAGGATGTCCTCGCAGATCTGGGCAAGCTCGGCCTCAATCTTCTGGCGGTACTCCTTGATGAGCCCGACCTGAGCCTCGTTGCCCTTGGACTCCTCCTTCTGCTCGATGGATGTGACGATTCTCCACGAGGCGCGGCGGGCACCAATGACGTTCTTGTAAGCGACGGAGAGGAGGTTTCGCTCCTCGACGGAAAGCTCCTGGTCTGCGGAGGCGACGGCCTTCATGTTCTCGACCATCTCTGCAGGGCGGTCAGCGGGAAGTTTTGCGTGTCGCTGCTGGATCACTTACCCTCATAGCGCTCGGCCTGCTCGGCCAGCTTGGCCAGGTAAACTGAGTCTTCGTAACCCATTGTGTCGTTGGAGGAAGATCTGATGCGAGCAGAAGTTAGCAGATGGCAGCGGCGAAAGTGAGTCGCAATCTATGACGCCACGCCAGGCAGAGTGCCTTGTGCCAGTGTTGTGTGGAGTTTGTCGCAGCGGGCGAAACACGCAGGCGATAGCGGCTCTATATCGAGATGCGCACCAATTGGGATCAGCAGCGGGTGCCGTGGACCGTTTGTGTACGCGGGCAGCCGCACGCTACTGCAGCGAGTAGTGTCGTGGAGGGGCGCGCAGAGTTTACACCAGCGTGCCTGCGCAAACAGTCGTCCCAGCCCGCTAGGTGCCGCACTGAGGTTCTCCGGGACTGGCAGAATCGGCGGAGGCGGCGGCGTGATGGCGCTGGCTGGCGTGCGGCAAGGCGGCAAGAGAGCAAAATGCAGCCCGATCCGCGGCTTTGAAGAGGGGGGATGACGAAAGCCAACGCGCAGGCAGGTACTTACGAAAGGGAGTAGAGTGGACGGGCGAGATGTTTGGGCAGAAAATTGGCAGGCGGAGGTGCTTTGAAGGGCGGGATGGGTATAGGACTCCTGTGGGTGTTGATATGAAGTGGGGAGAGGTGAAGTCGAGGAGGTCAATGTGCTCTTGCCAAGACTCGGCCGTGCCTACTCACAGCCCAGCTCCAGAAGGGGCGCGCCTTCTTGCACTGCGGCGATCGCACCTGCCTGCAGAGACTGGTCGACTACTGCGTGCCGGCTCTGCTGGCCAGCACCAACAACCGCACACTGCGACCGGACCGTGTCGTGCTCCGGCTATCGCCTTGCGTCGGCTGCCCCGCCATGCTATGATGATGCGAGATGCTAGATGCTGGATGCTAGATGCTGGATGCTAGATGCTACAAGGACCTCGGGGGGGCCTCGCATTCACCTGCGCGGTCGCACAGTCGAGAGAAGCCTCACCAAGCGCTGCGCGACCTGCCAGGCGCCGTCCTCTGAAACAGAGGCCCAACCGAATCTATTGACATGTTTATGCGGGGTTTCACCTCAACCTTGGAGCTTGGTGATTCACGCTGTGCACGCTAGCCCGCTATCAACGCAATCACAGCCTCAGGCCCTGTCTTCGGTACAGCATTTGGTTGAATGAACCGTCACAGCATCGACTGATCTATCACTGGGATGCTCCAGCCCTGTTTCCCAACAGTCACTATCCCATAGCATGATGATGGCTCACCTGCCTCGGCCATACAGCATCACATGACATGACGCAGGCCCGTGCCCCAAAGCTCCAACTCGCTCCAATGGAACTGATCTCGAGCTCATCGAACCACCCCTTCCCCTCCCACCCACATATACCGCATCTCGCCCAATTGCCCCTCATCACCACAATGACAATGCTCCGCACTTCCGTCATCAAGGCTTCCCGCCTCCCCGCCACTACGCGCTCCTTCTCCAGCTCCCTGCGCGTCTTCGCCGGCGAGACCGGCTCTGGCGCGTCGCGACCGGGCGGCAGCCGCAGCGGGTACGAACTGCATTCCTCTCAATTTCTGACCAGACGTGCTGACCCCTGCAGTGACGCTTTCACCAAGCGCGAGACCGCCGCCGAGGAGATGTACATCAAGCAGGAAGAGCGCGCCAGGTCCGTCTACCCGAGCTCTGCGGCGGCTCTACGCTCAAGCTGACCTATCTAGACTCCTTGCGATCCGCCACAAGCTCCAGCAGCAGCAGCAGCACATCGAGGAGCTCACGAAGCACATGTTCGTTCACCCGCTTCTCAAGGACTTGAGGCAAGATACTGACGTACCGCAGCGACGAGGTCACCAAGCAGGAGGGTGGCCAGGGCGAGCACCCCGGAGAGAGCAAGCCATAAACGTGGGCATCCCATCGACCGCCGAAAGCGCATACCAGGACAGTGGAGGAGGAATATAGGACAGACTGCATCTTTGGTGGACAGATTCTGCACGGTGGCTGTTGTAAAACTAAGCATGTTTGTCGCCTCTCATTTTCGAAGTAGCCGGACAATGTATACATGATCTGCGCACTGGATGGTGCACATGTTGATGCTGTAGACGCCTGTGACACGAGTGGGATACGGATGACGCTCTTCCATGTGATCTCCAACAGTATTCGGGCGACTTCGCTACGAATGTGCACATCGATTTCCGGGGTGCGTACACATAAAGATGCTTGCAAACCCTCACTCTCTCCCTCCATCCGTACCCTTCTTCCCCTTGCCCTTCCTTAAAGCTAAAGTCCATACCCCCTCAACCACCTCATCTCCCTCGCCTGCATCTCCAGCGCCTCCCGCATCCTAACGCCATACTCCCTCTCCCTCCCCCTCTCCACCGTCTCCTCCCCCCACTCCTCAACCGCATCCTTCCACTCCTCCTCCGCCGGCTGTCCAAAACCCAGCAGTCCAAGCCGCCCGTCGCCCGTCCAAAGGACCAGATTGTCCTGACCGAGCGGGACCTCGGGCCGTGCAGCGTGCAGCGAAGCCTCCACCGTAGGGAGGATCTTCTGCACGATGTCGCCCTCACCCGCGTCGATGCTTTCGCCTCTCGCCGTGTCCGCCTTCTCTATGTCGGTGTTGATATTGAGCGCGCGGACGGGCGCACACGCATCCCTCTCCACCCACTTCACGCCGCCATCCCCGTCGCTGAAGACCAGCCTTGTCCCGTGCGGCGCGACTGAAAGCAGCTTCGACGCACTAGCCGTCTGCCGGTTCTGGTAGCATGCGCTGCTATTTCGCGTCGTGCGGGAATCGCTGCTGTTGACCCCCTTCTCAGGGTCCGGACTCAGGCCGTACAGCTCCAGGCTCCCTTTGCCTTTGTATTCGCCTGCGGCGGCGAGCGTGTACCCGGTGTTCACGGGGCTGCTGGAAGAGGAGGAACGGGACACGAACGGGAATGGCAGCGCGGAGAGGCAGCTCAATCGCGCCCCGGAGTGCACGGTGCCGCGCAGGCGGGGGAAGAAGCGCCGGTCGAAGTTGAGGAGGGACGTGAAGCGGCCGGCGACCCAGATGTCTCCGTTGGCGTCCCACTCGCGGGCTGTGGGGAGGTGTGCGATAGAGAGGGCGCCGGGTTGCGCGAGGGAAACGTGGGCGCCGACGTCGCCGGTTTTGAGGCGGGAGAAAGGCACGGAGGAGGGGGCGCCGGCGATAAGCTCGCAGCGGGAGGATGGGGGCGATGCGGAGGCTGGTATGGAGGGTGGTTTCCTCGTGTCGTGCAGGTGAAGCGTCCAATTCGTGCCCACGGTGAGGGGCGTGGGATGTCGCGCCTCGGACAGCGCGGTGATGGGAAACGGGTACGGCGCGCGGGATACGACCTGCAGCGTATTCAGATCCACCTCGTTCATTATGTTCTGCACCGCGAAGAACGCCTTTCCCGCTCTGCTATCCACGCTGACGCACTCGACCGCCCCCGTCTCCGTCATCGCCGCCCGGCTCTGACGAAGCCTGGTGTCCATGTCCAGATCACTGCCTTTCCCGGGCAGCAGCCCGACCGCGCTCCTCGCGACAACGCAACCCAGCCGTCCTTCTCTTGCGGACGCATCCCACACGCACACACTCCCATCTTCCAGCGGCGCAACCAGCTTCTCCGCCAGCCCACCCTCCCCATACAAGATCCCCGCGCCCGTCGCCTCATGCCGCAGCCCCTCCTCTCTCAGCCCGTGTCTCGCCTCCTGGAACCACCGCAGCTCATGCGGCGCGTGCCGCTGTATGAATTCCTGGTAGAAATTCACCTTCTCCCCAGGGTAACTCGGGTCCCAATTCGCCAGCAGCGCCGCCCTTTTCCTCCCCACATTCCTCTGGACTTGTACATCTGCGCTCGGGGCCGTTGGATCGTGCACGCTGAGGGGAAACGCGCTGGCGACTTCGTTGGCGGCTCGGATGAGCTCAGCCAGACGTGGGTCGACATCGGCGGTGGTGGGGAGCAGGCGGCGTCGTCTGCGCTCGGCGGCGGAGTGCTCGAAGCAAAGGTTGCGCCATAATTTGTTGTCGCGCGAGAGGCGGAGGAATTGGCGCGAGACGTGTTGGAGATTTACAAGCTCTTCGGGCTCGAGGTCTGGCCGGGCGTGTCAGTTCCGGTCATTCCAAAGCGTTCCGAGAGGCTTACAGCAGATGATATGCAACACGAGCTCGTCAGGGAGGTGGTGCATGGCCCAAGAGGTACTGACAAACCGTTGGAGTAGGTCACAATTCGGGAAGACCTCAAGGTTATGTAGAGAAACAGTTCGCGTGCTATCTATCTCGAGTACCAGGGGCACCACTGCCTCGGGATTGAGGGCTAAAGGGCTGACGACATCGGGGGAACACCGCCCTAACCACTATCGGCAGGCGCCCTCACGGGAAGGTGAACACCGGCGATACAGTATTAGGGCAACATTATGTAGCCCAAGTTACTCTAGGATTAACTATCTTATATCTGACTGGCAAAGGCCTCAGCTTACATCCGGTCTTTATGTTCCCATAGGAGGGCGCCCTCTTTCACTTTCAGCAGAAGCATTCCATAGATTGTACATGCATCGGTTTATAACCATTCGATGTTTTCCGCGCGTTCCACGTCGCGCGTGACTGTAGACTAATTCTGACCTGCTCAGCTGCGGAAACCATGCTTGGCACCTGTACCCAGCCCATTTCCCTCTGCTCTGAGCGAGTTCTCATGAACAAATACGCCCTCATTCGTAAAAGAAAAGGGTATCAAAACTGTTAAGAGATGCGCCGTAGATGAGCAGACGTAGACTGCTGCGTTTAGTGTCGCCCCATTACAATCGAGTAGAAGCCAGATTACCAGGACGCCAAAGGCATCCGTGAACGTCAACGAGGCGACGTGGGGAGAAGAAAGCAGCTCGCTCACAAGCCGAAAAGGTTGCGAAGCTCGCCGACCGACAACCTCGTGAGGCTTTTGCCGGCACGATCATCGAGCGCCGCGTTGATGACCTCTCGCTTGCTGTCCTGCAATTTGCAGATACGGTCCTCGACCGTCTCTGGAACAAGAACTCGATGGACATGCACTTCCCGCTGCTGAGGCATGCGGTGGGCGCGGTCAACTGCTTGGTCCTCCACGAAGGGGTTCTGTGATATGTGAGCAGTTACACATCAAGTCCCAAAAGTATACATACCCAGAATGGATCAAGGATGATGACCTGAGACGCCTTGTTCAAGTTCAAGCCCGCGTTTCCTGCCTTGATCGAAATGAGCATGAGGTTCTCCGTCGCCTTGTCCATGAACTCGTTGACGGCGTCGATACGATCGTCAAACTTCATACTGCCGTCGTAGCGCTGGTAGTTGAACTTCTTCCTCTGGAGAGGAACCTCGAGGAGGTCAAGCAACGTCGTGAAAGAGGAGAAGATTAGAGTCTTTTCAGTCGGATCATTGTCGCGGATATCTGTGAGGAGCCTCATTGTCTCATCGATTTTGGCGGAGCTCTTGAACGACTTCTGGAGACGCCTCAGATACCTCTTCTTAGCATCTATATTGCGAAGAGATAGTTTCTTGAGCTGCGGAAGCGAGAGGTGCTCCTTGACCTTCGCCTTGCCCTTTCCTTTCTTCTTGCTACGGCGGCTAGGGCCAGCAATGGTAGAACCCTCGGCGCCGTCCTCCATCTTGACGTCTTCGTCTTCCTCGTCGTCTACGTCGTCGTCAACAATGAACCCGCCGAGGGTCGCGTCATTGGCGTCTTCATCCTCTTCGTCATCGCTGATATCGCTCATATCGCTGTCGTCACTCTTTTCACTGTCTTCTTCATCTCCAGCGGCGTTAGCAAACACGCGACGGAGCTCCTCGTACTTGTCGGGGCAGAAGACTTTGCAGAAATGGCGATAGTCAGTGATCTTCTCGGAGCTCAGGGCACCGCGACAATGAGGGCATTTTGGAGCGCTATTCTCGTTGCCCTCTCGGATGGCTTGGGTAGGATCGATAAGCTTTTGAAAGCATTCGCCGCAAGTATGGTGTCCGCACGGAATAATGATCGTCGGGTTGATGTCCATCTGTCCACTCGATTAGCAAGTTCGCACGTGGAAGTTTTGTGGCAATGAACAAGACGCACCTCGTAGCAGATGGGGCACTCAAAGCCATCACCATTCTCCTTCAGACGCCGAACAACATCCTCATCAAGTGATCTATTGCACGTCAGTATTCTTCATTTATTCCGGGAGGGTGGCTTACGTGGCACGGCTCTTGAGGTCGTCCTCCGCAATCCCTTCGGTCGATACCTGCACACCCAGATCGTTGGCCAGGTGAGGGTGGCAGCAAATCTGGCGCAAGCGCAACAACATAACCAAGATGTTGGCGTAGTTGTTGCTCACCGTTCCCTTCTTAAGGTAACGGTTAAGCCGGATCTGCGACTTGGTCTCGATAGCTTTGTACAGCTCGTGCTCCGCATCGGAGAACTCAACAGCCCGGATGTTGACAATCTTTGGAGGCAGGTTGACGATGGGATGCCCATCAACGATGGTGGTCTTCTCGCGGCGCAGGGTGAACGATTTGATGAGTGCCTGCAGGCGCATCATGCCCCGCTCGTTCATGTAGTTCTTGTTCGCTTTGAGAGGCTTCACGAAGTGGGCATTGAAAGAAGGCCACAGTTGGTATGCAGAGATGCGGAGGAACCGGACCTGGGGGTAGAGTTCCTCAACTGAGTTTTGCATAGGTGTTCCAGTCATGCACAGCCGGAGCTCAGCCTGGAGAGCGGCTGCAGCCTTCGAGGTAAGGGTGGTCCGGTTCTTAATGCATTGGGCCTCGTCCAATATGACCCGATACCAATAGCACTCGGGCCCAAGAAGGCCAAGCTTGTCCTTCGCTTTGCGCGTGAAGGCCGCCTCTCGACGCTCACGGTCGTTTGCCTCCGACTCTTGTCGGCTGTCGATGCGCTTCTGTTCGTGTGCCAGCGTGTTGAAAGTGGTGAGCACGATATCGTACTCGCGAAGCACGCTAAAGTCTGCCTTCCTTCCACCCCGGTGGTAGGTGTAGACCTTGAGGCGATGGACGGGTTTCATGTGTCGTTCAATCTCCTTCTCCCACTGTCGCATGAGGGCTACGGGGGCAACGATCAGGGTGGTTTTTCTAGCTGGATTCTGGGAAGGATTGGCTACGATCAACGAGAGTCCTTCGATGGTTTTGCCAAGGCCCATCTCGTCGGCTAAGAGACTACCTTTGCTGGTGCCCTTTTCCATCTTGAGGAGCCATGCGAGTGCTTGCTCCTGATGCGGCATCAGCTTACAGCTCATCTTCTTTGGAGTCGACTCGCGGGGCGTGTCATCGTGAGCCTGGCTCTTGATACCCTCGATGAGCGAGTTGACAACATCGTGGTCCGCATCCGGTGAAGGTGAGTGCGCCAACCAATTCTGATAAACCGCTTCATCGCCCATTTGGGCACGAGGGAGTCCGAAGTTGAGAGGCGGTGGAGGAAACAGGGCGTCTTGTTGTGGCAGCAAAGGCTGGTTGAAGGCGTAGCCACCACCGGCGGGCGTCGGCGTGAGCATGAACTCAGCAAGTTCATCTCTGTCCATGGTCTCTTGCACGAATGCATCGGCAGGACAGGGCAGGGCAGGTACCGGCTGGTGACTGTGAAGCACCTCCGGGAACGGGTCGACGAAGCCCAGCTGGTAAGGCCGCATCGGTAGCTGGGGGTTGAACATGAACGGTTGGTCATCTGTGAGATCGACAACATCGATGCCGGGCCGGGGCACGTTCAGATGCAGGCGCTTCGATGTCGGCCACGCACCTGGCATGTTGTTGGTGGACATTGGCGTAGCAGGGCTGTTTGGGTAACTGGGGCGCGGGTGCTCGCTGTCGGAGAGAGACAGCTCTCGCGGGCGCTTGCGGGACATGTCACTCCAGTCTGTGGCAGAACCAGGAGTGACGGCAGACTGATCCGACATAGCTTCGAGCTGGTTGCTCAGGTTGTTGATGTGGTGCTCATAGTGGGCGCGGCTCTCAACGTAGTAAGGATCTTTGGGTACCAGCGAGTCCATTAGGGTGTAGCAGAATTCCAGCTCGCTCTCGATGGCCTGGGGTACCGTCAGGGCGTCGGAAGGCGTGTAGAGGCTGGACAAGAAGGAGGAGGCCATGTTCGCTCGACAGACGCGGGGCGGCCCGCAAACAGAGCAGGCGCGGCCGCCTGTGAAAGTGAAGGGGACGAGGAAGGCGCGATCTCGCTGGCCGCCGCTTGCTGCGCCTCAGGCAGCAAATCCACCTTTGCAACTCTGCTGAGCTGGCTGCGCGGCCAACGAAGCAGTTTGGCCAAAGTAGAAGCACGGAGAGGAAAGCGGACCGAGGCAAGAAGAAACGGCGACAGGATGCTTGTGCCTTTCGCGCCGAATCGAAAAGCGCCGCTCTCCGAATCGAGCAGGCGCAGCAAGGCAGAGGGTACAGCAATAGATGGTGCAACTGAGCCCCGACGCACAACGAGCCTCCAGCCTCGTGGGGGTTGGACGGCGGCAAAGCGACTGGGTGACGCGAGGGCTATATACCACGGGAACGCGGTTCATGCAGCGTCATTCCATTTCGAGAAGCGTTGGAGCGAAAGTTGGTAGCAGCGCTGGGGGAGGTGAAAGAGGGTTCACGCCCCTTCACCCATGGTTTATCAATAGCCTGAGCCTGAGGTGCGCGCAGCCGCCGCAGCGTTGAGCCTTTCCGGTGAGTAGCCCCCTTCTGCCCCGGGAAATGTGGCCAACGAACCCAAGTAGATTCGTCAGACTGCCGGAACTCAGGTTGTGCTGTCCACAAGGCTGAAGACCTCTGCAGGACGCTACAGCAGGTTGCGGCGACGTGCAGGTCGCCAGCAGCAAACAGTCGGCACCTCACTTGGCGACGCAGCGCGGTCCTCGATGCGCGCCGTGAGCGGGCTTCCCTTGAAGCATCGGAGCAGTCTCCGCCCGGATGCGCGGAGCCGGAACGCCAGCGTGCGACGCGAAATCGACGCGGTGGCAAGTGACTTTTTATTTTTTGGCGTCTGGAGACCAGGCATTATGGCCACGGCCTGCGGCTGTCATGTAGAGGCTTGTCCGGAGAGCGCAGGTTGCGAGGCGAGCCCCAACGTCTCCACTCAACGGTGAAAGACGCGCGATCACGAGAATGCAGTGTCACAACGAAAGCAGACGCCGTATCGATTGATCTTGACGATCCAAGTGATTTCCTATCCGGAACGCCTAGCCGTCGGTCGTACATAATCCGAGGCACAGCATCCAGTGCTATATCAAGTGGATGTTCAACATGGCCGCATGTGAACTCCGTATCAGCTCTCTGATTCTCGAGGGCAACAATTCAACTCCATGAGAACAGTACACAGTAATGAGAAATACATTCCCTGTAAACGCTGCGTCGTACATGTCCATCGCAATTCCCTGCACAGCTGAACGCCCTTCATTGACAACCCAAATACACAAGCATCCTCCGCCGTCACAGCTAACACGGTTAGCTCTTGGGGTAGCAACTCTGGTGAGCTCGCTGGAAAGGAACATGATATGATGGAAAGGATGCAAGTCAAGGTTATTGTAACGGACTGGAACTCGAAGCCTGCGATGCGCCACGTGGGTTCGATCGAGCGTTACTGGCAATGCCTGACGTGCTTTGGTGATGCGCTCTGCTCCTCTTACAGTTTAGCAACTGGTAGTCTATGTAGAAGCACTGCAGCTTCTATGGCTATAGAGAGGGACGTACTCCATCTCTTTTCTCTATAGATAGGGAGGAGTTTTATATCACTCATGTTTTTGAGGAATAAATCCGGATAGAGATGTGGTCGAGACCATTCACGGCAAGATTCTAACTGTAAGAGGCGTCGTCCAAAGAAGCAAGATTCTGACGACTATGTCCCAAGGCTAGCGAGAGGTTCATGTCAATGTTCAAGATCGATTGTTGACTGTTCACGCGCTTTTGCAAGCCGCGGCAAAACGCAGTATTGTCGCTTGTAAAAGTTTCCCCCCACCTTTCTATGGTACTGGATACAGAGTATCCTTACCTTTATACTATAAAGAGCTAGCTATTGGCTAGATTCATTAAACGTAGCTAGATTCTGTTGAATGTAGCTAGAAAATACATTAGAGTAGCCTATTAACGGAGGAACACTAATAGCTGGCTCCTTGTAGGAGAAAGGAAAGGTGGGAGAAACTTCTCCAAGGCACCGATAACGGAACTCGATGGGGTGCCGAAAGTTAATTTGCAAGATATTATCTGCAAACCGGCATGAATCTTGCAAGATTCTACACTTCATATGTCCAAGATCGTGTGCAGGATTTTTCTCTCCAGCCGTTTGCGAATTATCGGCGCAAGGCTACGTCTATCATAGGTTGGCGCTCACCCTGGCGACGCATGCAGATGGCCTCGCGAAACCTGAAAAAATACATCCGCAAACCGGTACGGACTTCAGCCTAAGTACTGCAGGCTTTCTGGGGATTTGTTCTTCTGCCATCCTGTGCCCATACCCATTTCCACGGACTGTGCGAGATCAAAGCTGTACAGGCCATTATTGCAGTCGCCCGGGAAGTCAAGAAAGTGACTCGTCAAGGTCCGCAGAACCCTCGGGTGGGCTTGTACGAGTAATTCGCTCTGTGCGAGCGACGTCGAACCCGCTGGTCGATTGTAGAGATTCTCGTCGCATGAAAATTGAGTGTGCAATGCCGAGCAAGCCTTGTTTATGTGAGATATCAGAGACGAACTATTACTTTACAGATAGGATAGTGTTGGGTTGACCACTCAGCGCGCGTCCAATTCACATCTGTGAGAGACATGTGTGCCTTTTGCGCGGGCAAACCCCGCTGGAGGAGGAAACCCTATAACCTATGACCTTTGAGCTATTTAAAATCTTTGTGTTTTAGCACCCTACTGAGTTACTTTATTGAGTTTTGCTGTGGCTTGCCCAAGCTCGCGAAGTATCACATTTGATAGTGTTGGGTTTCGGTTCGCAAAACTGCACGCGGATCGTTCGATCTCGGCCATAACCCTGCGCGTGTTGGGGCTTAGACGTTGCTGTGCAGCACGAGGCGTATTCCGGTGTCCGCGTGTAGCTGCACGGCTGAGTAACACTACTTCACTCCGCCATCTTTTCATCCACGCAGAATAGCCTGAGAAGAATTGAACGTCCACCGACGCATCGATACCATACTTCCACTTTCATCGCTACTCGGCGAAATGTCACCGTCCGGCGGGTCGATCTGTAAGGCCTGTGCGGATGGCCTCTCACATTTCTACACTTCTGGTAGTGAGGGAAAAACCTATCAACATCTCACCCTAGAAGGCATTCGACAAGCAGCGTCCCAGGGCTGTAAACTGTGTGCATACATCAAGCTCTGGGTTGAAATTGAAGGATGTTGTAAAATTTCTCCCGCTACCTTTGACTTTTACATTTCCCATAGCAAAGAATTCCTCTTGATCTCCCATAGGGGTATCCCTACACTTGCGCACGAGGATATTCTTCTCGAACGGGTTGATGAAAATAGTAAAGTAGCCTTCTTCTCATGTTCTTCTCGCAAAACTAAGATCATGTCTTTTTCTAGCTTACGAAACACCCCCAATGCCCGAAGCAAGTAGACTTGGCCAAACTACACAATCAGCACATTCTCAAGCACTGGCGAGGAGATGGATGCACTCTTGTGCGGCGTCACACGACCGTTGCGCATACAGGCTGAGGACATTATCAAATCTGGGAAGCAGTCAACTCCCTGCACGTCTCCTCGATCTTCGGGGAGCACATTCGAACCGGTGCATTCGGGTAGTGCATACAGAAACCGAAACTATCGAAGGACCATACGCAACACTAAGCCACTGCTGGGGAAAAAATCCTTTGATCAAATTGAGGAAGGCAAACCTAGAGCAATTTTCTCGAAGAATCGAGATAAAGAAGCTCCCGAAAACGTTCCGCGATGCAATTGAAGTCTGCGGATGGTATAACTGTAAGTAAATAACATGCCTTTCAACGTATCTATACTAACTTACTCAGTTCGGTATCTCTGGGTACGTCGTTTGTGCAGCACATACCTTGGCTGTTCTAAATGACTTGCAGGTTGATTCTTTATGTATCGTTCAAGACTCCAAAGCTGATTGGGATGCGGAGTCTGCTGCTATGAAAAGAATACACTCTAATGGTATACTGAATATCGCGGCTAGTTCTGCCGTGGATAGCAGCGGTGGACTTTTCCAACGGAGGTCTCCTCTTCTACAAATCCCGTTGACCTTGGATATCCCAAAACACGGCACATGTGTGCTACGCAGGCCAATATACGCATTTTCAAAATCAATCAAACAAGGGCCGCTGGCTTCCAGAGGCTGGGTATTACAGGAATGGCTTCTTGCTCCCCGTGTGCTCCACTTTGGGGAGCAGCTATTCTGGGAATGCCCGGAGACATTGTCTTGTGAGGCTTTCCCACTCGGGAAAGCTGACCGAAGCGAGATGATCGGATTATATCAGTTCTACCCCAAAAGCTTTATTTCATCTTTAATACCCGACAGTCAACTGGACCCACCTACAAACAAAGCTGAGATTTATAAGGCATGGAGAGGCGTTTGTCGAGAGTATTCAAAAAGGAACTTGACCGTGAACTCAGATAGGATTGTCGCCCTTGCAGGAATTGTCGACCTGTTCCAGTCAGTTCTCGCAGACACATTCATCACAGGGCATTGGAAGAGCACAATTATCCCAGACTTGTGTTGGGTTTGTGAAGATGAAAGATATACTTCGGATCCTCGAAAGTTCGGAAAGCCAAACTTGTCCAAGAAATCTGTACGACCCCCTGAATATGGCGCACCATCCTGGAGTTGGATGTCCGTCAACAATGAGATACATTGGCAAAATGGCAACAGCTCCCAGGAGCTCGCTGCCCTATGTGGGCCCAATCGCAATCGTAGCCACGAGGAGCTCAGGTCGGGGGGGGAGGGGTTCGATCACGGTCCTTGGAGTGCTTCGACCCGCGAAATGGAAACTCTATGACAACCATGAGTTCGATTGGATTCCACCCGGAGAGAGCGAATATCAATTCTTCTTGGATGGAATCAAGGCTTTTGACACTGCGATTCGCTTGGAACGAAAAGTGGTCGTAGTACTCGATGATGTAACGGACCAGTCTTTTCCGGTTGAAGAAATATTCTTCTTGCCTCTTTTGGCAGGCAGACCATTTTTGACCGGAAAAGCGATCAAAGGAATCATCCTCTGCCAAGCCGGCAAATCGAGATTCCGTCGGTTGGCATATTTTGAACTTCGTCAACCTGGAATTATTGAACGATTATTCTTTGAGCTCAAATCTCCGGCTACAGCCCCCAATGATCCATGGAACGATTTCCAACAATACGCGGAAGATCACCAGACTGCCGAGGAATCGACGCTCTTACAAAGTCTTTTTCCGAAAAATCGGTCCGATACCGACGATTTGGATCAACGCCGAGCATGGCAAGTGCAGGATATCCAAAAGGCACTTGGACCATACGACGAATCGATATTCCGACCTGTGGAAGCGCAAGAAATTGAGATCATATAACCATGGATTGTATAAGAAATCAAGGCCGGGCGCACGCGTACGGAACGCTACGCAATCCTACCCCCGCCAAATCCAAGCAGAAGAGCAGAGCAAAGATTTTCGACAACTTCACCTATCTCTAGCAATAATTAATGAATGCCATAATGAGCTCACTTGCACACATCCTAAACGAGTCTGCCAAGCAACATACCTGCCGTGACGAACCGACTTATCGCCCACCCGTGCATACTTCCCAGTAGTGGTCTTCAACAGAGATTATTATATATAGGCAACCACCACGATTCTATAATAATGAATCACCTTACCTACTCGCTCATAATAAACCAGATTAACCACCCACCTCACACCAACGCAGCTTCATTACCATACTACGCGACAACACCCTGTACCTCAATTGCCCCCTCATATCTCTCGATGTCTCCGCCAATAATAAATCACCCTACCCACCAGCCTCACACAACCACAGATTTCACTAGCATACCTTACAACAACACCTTGTACCTAAATCCCCCACTCACATCTCCTCATAGTCCACACATGACTCACCCCACCAAACACCCCTACCTACACCCCCTCCTCCTCGGCTCCAAGATCCCAACTTAACGAAGTCCCCAGCAGTATTGTCGCAGTGCTCAAGATAACCCGCTCCTTCCCAAGCCCCGCCCACGCTAACACGGGGGGCAGGGCAACGACCGAAGGAGTCCAGAGTAAGAACCGTCGCGATGTGATATTTACCAGTCAAACGTCCCTCTACGCTAGTTTATGGTCTGTCCCATCCCTCCCACACGGTTTACACACCCCTCCAGCCCGCAATCCCAATCCCACTCGCACATGCACTCGCACACGCACTACACACCACCCCACGCTCACATTCCATTCACCCTCACATCACCAACCCAAACATTCACCCTCACATCCACACCCACACCCACACAAGAACACCTCAAGTCATAACCCTGAATTCACACCTAACCTATCCTACCCATCTACCCCACCCCACCCAAAAAGGAACGCCACTAGATGCACCCACCCAATCTCCCCTCCCCCCCATCTCCCTCGCCTCTGCTTCTTCCCCAAAGAAAATACAAACAACAGGTGTGTAGATAGAGAAAAGATAAGCGAACGAAACGCGCTTTCTCCACGCAACGCAGTAGCAGTACCAAACCCCAACCCCAACCCCCCGGCCCCCCCAAAAGGAAAAAAACGCCAGAGAAATGTATGCCAAGGAAAATGCCAATTCCCAATCCCAATTCCACCAGCTTCAGCTTCTCACTCACTCGCTCGCCTCGCTCGCGCCCTCGCTCGTTTGAGCGAGGGAATAAGGGGGTATCCGCAAAAGCACAACGACGACGACGACGACGACGACGACGGCACAACAACAACAACAGCAACTTTGCAACTTTCGCACGCACGGGGGGGTGGGGGGGTTTCGCTCAACAGACAAGACCAAGACCAAGAACGAGACAAGAACAAGACACAAAGATGAACGAAACCACCTCTTGCCTCCCTCTCCATGCCCCATGCCCTTCGCTCCTTCCCCATCACTCAATCCCTTCACCCCCGCCGCAAATCCTGTAGACCTCTGAGATCCTAACTACTATGACTCCGTAGCAAAAGCTGCTAGCCACGAATCAGCAATCTCTCATTTTTGTGTAGTAGGAAGCGCGCGCGTTTGTTTTTGTACGTTATATACACTCCCATCCACGCTTGAGTTTGATCCGTTTACTTACTCTATCTACAGGATCGCTCTGATCCGCAGCGAGCAGGTTCGGCTCGCCCCCGCGTTCCGTGTAGCCCCGCGGTTCGAGATGCGGCCGCCGGTGCGCCGCCTTGGACGGCGTGCCGTTGGGCGAGTGCCCGTCAGACGACGGCAGCGACAGTTCCGGCGCTGCCATGTGCTCCATGCCGTGCCGCTGATCGTGCTCGTAGAGGTGCCCGCCGATGGTCGCGCACCGGAGGATCGTCTGGATGAGCTGGTTTTGCCGGAGCGGCTTGCTGAGGTAGTCGTCCATTTGGGCGGCGAGGCACTTCTCGCGGTCGCCGACCATGGCGTGCGCGGTGAGGGCGATGACGGGGGTCGAGGGGATGGCGTTGTCGCGCTCCCATTCGCGGATCTTGGCTGTGGCTTCGAATCCACCCTAGAGTCATGTTAGAAGAGGTGGCAATGGGAGGGGGTGGCGGGCTTACCATGACGGGCATCTGCACATCCATGAGAACGCAATCGTACCGCTTCTTCTGAATGTGCTCAAAGGCCTCTAGACCGTTGTTGGCTACCGTGACCCGATGGTGGTATTTCTCCAGGATGCGGACGGCGAGCTTCTGATTGACCGCGTTGTCTTCTGCGAGCAGAATGCTGAACGATTTCGAGTGGTCCGACACCAATGGTGCTGCTCGGCCATCGAGCGCAGGGATGAGTGCGTTGCCGAGATCGATCGGCAAGCAAGGTGTAGTCATGTAGCTCGAGATACCGTTCTCGAGTGCTGATTGCAGGCTTATTGATACGCGCGGCGTAAGCATTACCAGCGGGATATACTTGAAACGCTCGGCATTCCGCAGCGCCCTGGCCGTCTGTTCGTTGTCGACGATGACGCAGTCGAAACCCATGTCCGCAGTAGGCTTGGCTGGAGTTGGTACTTCGTCTATGGAGCTGATGACCATCGGCACGAGGTCGAGCATCTTCAGATGCTCTTCGATCTGTTCGGAGAATTGGGTATGGCCCTGGTCTACGAACAACACAGTGTGCTTGCTGTAGGGCGCTATTTGTTGTTGAAGGGCGCTGACATCCGGTTTTCCGGCACGGACCTTGCAGGTGAAGTAGAACACACTGCCCTTTCCGTAATCCGATGTGACCCACATCCTTCCGCCCATGAGCGTGACGAGGCGCTTCGAAATGGACAGACCCAAGCCAGTGCCACCGAATTTCCGGGTGGTCGATCCGTCTGCCTGCTGGAAAGTATCGAAAATGAGATTAAGCTTGTCGCCATGGATCCCTATGCCAGTATCCGACACGGCAAACTGGAAGACGTATTGTCCAGTCTCCTGCTCATCTTGAGCCATGGAGATGGCGACCTTGACTTCTCCGTGCTCAGTAAATTTGATAGCGTTACCCACAAGGTTGAGGATGATCTGTCTTAACCTGAAAGAGTCACCGACTACGT
Organism: Karstenula rhodostoma CBS 690.94; assembly: GCA_010093485.1. Classification (NCBI taxonomy): domain Eukaryota; kingdom Fungi; phylum Ascomycota; class Dothideomycetes; order Pleosporales; family Didymosphaeriaceae; genus Karstenula; species Karstenula rhodostoma. The sequence continues at coordinate 2,212,901 of MU001493.1, forward strand.
AGTCAGGTACGTCGAACGATACATCGTAAGCAAGGTTGAGTTTCCGCTCGTTTGCTCTTGTCGATAAAGATTTGAGAGCATTGAATATGGTGCCTCGCAACGAGAACGGAATCTCTTCCATGACCATGCGATTCGCTTCGATCTTGCTGATATCCAGGATATCATCGATAATGGTTAAGAGTTGACCAGCCAGGTTATGGACAATGGTCAGCATCTCGCGCTGCGAATGGGTAAGATCTGTGTCGAGGGTGAGCTGTGTCATTCCGATGATGCCGTTCATAGGTGTGCGGATCTCGTGCGACATGTTCGCCAGGAACTCGGACTTTGTCTTGTTCGCCAACTCGGCGGCTTCCCTCGCAGCGGTGTTTCTCTGGATACTCTCTCTTAGACTAGCCACCATCTGATTGATCTTCCTCTTCAGTTCGTCCATCTCACCAGACGCCTCGACAGTGATTTGCGTAAACTTGCCCTCCATGGCTGCATTGGTGATGTCGCCAAATGCACGCACTTGTGATGTCAAGTTCTGGGCCATGGTGTTGACGTCGATGGTGATTTCCTTCCAACGTCCGTCAATGTCCCGAACGTCGGCTTGCCCGCCCATCTTTCCGTCGACGCCGACATCGCGAGCAACGCGCTTCACGGCCAGCGACCAGTCGTCCAGACGGATGACCATGTCGTTGACGGTGTCCTTCAGCAGTCGGATCTCACCCTCTGCGTCGACATGGACTCTTCGGCTCATGTCACCCTTGGCGATGGCCTGGGTAACCTCGGAAATACTTCGCACTTGCAAGGTAAGGTTTTGGGCCATGGTGTTGACGTTGTTGGTCAGATCTTTCCACTTGCCCTCCACGTTGTCGACTTTCGCTTGGCCGCCCAAGATACCATCCGTGCCGACTTCACGAGCCACCTTGCTCACTTCCTGCGCAAACGTGTTCAGGCGGTCAACCATAGTGTTGATGGTAATCTTCAGAGACAGGATTTCACCCTGGACTTCGGCCTTGACCTTCCGGCTCAGGTCTCCACGAGCGACAGCGGTTGTGACTTCGGCAATTTCTCGCACCTGCGTAGTGAGATTCATGGCCATACCGTTCACATTCTCGGTCAGGTCCTTCCATGTTCCTTCGACCCCGTGCACGGTAGCTTGACCACCGAGTCGACCTTCCGAACCGACCTCTCGGGCAATCTTTGTGACTTCGTGTGCGAACTGCTGCAGCTGGTCCACCATTAGATTGATCGTGTTCTTCAGTTCCAGAATTTCGCCTTTGCACTGGGCTTCGACTTTCAGTGTGAGGTTTCCTTGAGCGACAGCGGTTGTGACTTGTGCGATATCTCTGACCTGGGTCGTAAGGTTTTGAGCCATGGCGTTGACATTGACCGTGAGCTCGTTCCACATGCCCTTGACTCCAGCGATCTCGGCCTGACCACCCAGCTTGCCCTCGGTACCGACATCTCTGGCGACTTTGGTGACCTCGGTAGCAAACGACTGCAGCTGGTCCACCATGGTATTTATCGTCTGTTGTAGCTGCAGAATTTCTCCTCGTGCGGGTCGTTCAATCTTCTTACTCAGATCGCCGTGCGCCACAGCGGTGGTGACTATCGCAATCTCACGTACTTGCTCCGTGAGGTTCTTCGCCATGACGTTGACTGGTGTCGCATGTTAGCCGTGGTCAAAAGGTGACAAGGAGATAACGTACCGCTATCAGTGAGTTCAGCCCAGATACCATCAACGCCAGGCAGGTCTGCCTGTCCACCGAGTCTGCCCTCGGTTCCGACTTCCTTGGCCAAGAAGGTGACCTGACTAGCAAAATCCTGCAACTGGTCCACCATGCGGTTGATGGTGCGCTTGAACAGGGTGATCTCGGGGTCCATCTCTTTCGCGTGAATCAGAACTTTCTTGCTCAGATCGCCCATAGCGACAGCTGTGACAATGCTTCCAATCTCCCGCAGCGCCTTCTGGAAGGCCAGGTTGGCCTGCTGGTGCTTGCCGAGCTCTCGCTTGAGAGCGCCAATATCTTCGATGCCATGTGCGAATGCCGTGTTCTGATTGCTGAGCTGCTTGTTGACCTCGGCGCTGAGGTTGTCAATGTGCTCGCGCTGGTTTTTAATCTGGTCGGCTTGCTTGTTTAGGTGGTCCCGCAGATAGTTAAGCTGCTCTTCGGTGAGCGCGGCAGCAGGCTGGTCGGAATCGGCGTTGTTCTGCTTTGCGGCCAGCCAGTTGCTGACCCAGGTGGCTCGCTTTTCAGATCCGCGGCGGTCGGGGGGCCCGCCGTTGCGGGGGGCGGGAGCGGAGGAGGGAGTGTACAGAAAGGGTGGGTTTGCGGGCTCGCCAGGGGTCATGGGGAATGTGTGGTTGTCCACGACGTTGGCTTTGGCCTCGAGGTACTGCACGCGGGCAGCGAGAGCGACGAGCTCCCTCTCGAGGGCAGTCTTCTCTGGCGACTCGTCCGGGCCGGCGAGGGCCACGGGAATCTGCTTCGCGCCGTCGGCGGCGATCTGGGCGCGGAAGGAGGCATCGAGCCCCGGGTCGTGCGATCGCGCGAGGTTCTTGATGAAGGCGGCCAGCCCCGTGTAGGTTTCGGTGGACATGGCGGATGCAGATGGAGGGTGGATGTGTTAGTTGCGGCGCATGAGGGACAGCAGCACGACGCTCAGGCTCTCGCGAACAGCGGCGTCGACGGTGGAAGAGCTGTGGGAGGGTGCCGGCGAGACGGCGGGTGTGTTGTGCCGTTGTCGTCGCCAAAGAGGGCTGTCGTGGTAGTAGTCTCAGGCCAGGAGTCCCCCGCGCGTGTCAAAGAGGTGGGTTGGCGTGGGTGCTAGGGGTAGGGGTAGGGGTCGGCAGGTTAGCAGAAGGCGAATCGCGGCAAAGGATGGAATCGATAGATCCGGCCCATGCAGGCTGCTTCGCAGAAGTACGAAGGGGCGCTCAAGCAGGAAGCGAGCGCGGTGGAGAGCGGATCAGGAGACACTGGAGAGGGGGTGGAGAGGCTGGAGACAGTGTCGAAGGCGGGCTCGCAGAGGCAGAGAGACGCAGAGACGCGGAGCAGCATGCACAGCCAAGGCCGGTGAATCTTTGTACAAAGCAGTGAGCATTGCTGCGCTACCTGGTCCTAGCGAGCGCCGAGCACTGGAGACTCGAGTCCTTGGTCGCCTCTAACGAAGCCGCTGCTACAGGCCTCGGAGCTTAGCCTGGGGCCCTGCCAGCTGCCAGCGCGTTCCGCCCAGGTGGCGCAGAAGACGGGGGGTTTGGTCTGTCGCCGGGTGCTCTGGGATAATTGTGTGCCCAAACAGGACGCCGCTAGACAACGATTCATCTCGCAAGCCAGAGCGCCACCACACCACATAGCACGTCGCTGCTCGCACGCGGCCGCCGCTCAAGACCCATCAAGCCCAGCGCCCGGCGGATGACGATGTGATGTAATGGGCGCCGGGGCCGCGAATCCCTCCGGGCAAGTCTCGAGAGTCAGGATTCACGACAGCAGCACAGCACAGGCAGGCAGAGGCACGGGCGGGGCGATCGCATCTGCTTCTGCCAGGTCGTCGGACTCGCTCTGATAGGCAGTCACTCGGGCAGGACCCTCTACTCTGCTCTCTGCTGCTGCTGCTGCTGCTGCTGCCATGGACAGACAGTCCCTTCTCGCATGGGGCGGAGCGAGCGGTGCTGGACGAATGAATGCGAATGGGCCTCGGCAACAGTTGCTAGCCCGGCACGCCCGCCGCATGCACAAGAATAGGAGGGGGCAAATAACGGCCGCCGACCCGTCCACCTTTCCGCCCTTCGACGCCGCAGAAGCGCGGGCTCTACGTAGCCGCTACAGGACACGGGGGCGCCGCCGTCGTGACGCTACCAGGACCCTGAGTTGCCGAGAAATGAGAAATTGCACCCTCACCCTCACCCTCACCGACTCCGCCGAGTCCGCTCCTCTCTCCGTCCAACCTCGTGGAGCGATCCCTCCTCGACTCGGCCAGATGTGCAGCCATGCTGTCCGCTTTGGGTGCCCCTCGAATTCCGCCCTCCACCTCCGCGACGCCCTGGACGCGGGAGCGGGAGCCACACTGTCGTCATCCATCCTCACCGTACATACTGTGTACAAACGCCGTGGCAGCGCCCCTGTTTGATCGACATGCACCGCACACACCGTGGAGATTGAGACGTCCCCATCACCATGCACCTCGCTTTCAACTCTAGTCCGTTTCTCGAGCGCCGTGTCGTGCCCGCCCATCTACCTATAGTGCTACGTCCAATGCGGCTTATAAACCGTTGGTCGAACCGAGCCTGTTGTGCGAGTGTGTACTGTTATACGCTGCCCCACCACACCACCTCCCACCTCGTCCAAGCCACTACGGCACCGCTGGCCCTAGCCCTAGCCATCCCTACCTAAAAGACACACACGACAACCACCCGAACCCGTTACACGCTCGGCGTCGGCCTTATGCTACTCGTGAATTTCCCCGTCACGTGTGCCCTCCCGACACGTGCCTTGCCGGGTTACCCTCGTTCTCGCCACCTGGGAGCATGCCTGTTCTGTCCGGATCCGTCGTCAGCAACGGGTTGGCAGCGGCCGCTTGGGCCTGAACGCCTGCTCTGCCAATTTATACCACGAGCACAAAAGTCGGCAACAACCCTTCACCTCAACTTCTTGGCGTGCGCGACCAAGCTCTCGATGACCTGCTCGAACTAGCCGTGAAACCGTGGTTAGCGTACGCTCGACCGTTGTAGGAAATCTACCCATGCTTACAGCGTCCTTGTCTCCCAGTGCACTCTCCATGCGCTTCTGCCAGTATTCAAACACCTCGTTGGCCCGCTCCTGGAGTTCTTCCAGCCGCTTCACGTGCGCTCGCAGTTCCTCGTCTGTGAGGTTCCCCAGCGCAGCATCCGTGGTAGAGCAGAGCATGGTTGTGGAGCTGATGTCCAGCTGAGGAGGCGGCGGCGGTCCTTTGCGTTTCCCAGACTTGGAAGCTGATGAATCTACCGACGTCGACGACGCGTTTTCCTTCTTCACCCTCCCCAGCGCCCCGTTCCTGCTGTCTGCTGAAGGTCTAGGCGACTTTTCGCCAGGGATGTGTATCGATGGTAGGACCAACTTCTTCTGCTTCGATGCTGGTAGAATCTCGTCGAGATCGACAGGTACCCCCAGCGACACCAGGAACAGCCGCCGAATTCGCGAACGGACCCAGTCGGGAGGCTGGAGCGGTGGTGGCGCAACGAGTTGGGACCACAGTGATTCGCTTCGCTCCGAAACGAAGATCGAGCGGAGCGCGGCTTGATTGGTCGTGATGCTGGGTATCTCTTTCAGGGACGGGTAGATTTCATCAATGTAGGGCTGGGTAGCAATGTCAATCTCTTCAAGGGTAGTGAGCTCTTCGAAATCAAGGATAGGCTACCCATCAACGCCGTCAGCCAATGCATCACCGCGCAACAGGAACTGCAGGAGACCGTAGACCAGGGATTGAATATTTGTCACTTACAGGGCCCAGAGAAGGAGCGGGCATAGAGGGCTGTTCTGGGGCTTTGTCAAATGCAGTCTCGGGGTCTTCCTCGCCTTGCTGAAACCCATCATCGAAATCCCCAAAATCGTCCCCTTCCCCACCCTCCTCAAAGTCGTCGAAATCGTCGCCAAACCCGTCGTCATCCTCCGCTGCACCATCGCCCTCTGTGACATCAGCCGCAGATGCATCTTGGTCGTCTGCGTCGTCGTCTTCGCTGTCGGAGCTCACGGGAGATCTGCTTATGGAGGCGGTTGGCGTCCCTTCTTCCGTCAATCGTACGTAGGGAGAAAGAAAACTCGCCTTACGTACCCTCGGGTTTCTTCTCTGGAGGCTCTGGGGCTTTCAGCACAATGTCAGGGACAGCGTCTGCAGCACGGAGGCCATGGGCCAACGTGCCGGGGACATCACCGTGGCTGGGTGCGTCTGGGTCTATCTTCTCCACCACCGTCTTGGGGATCTGAGTGCCTCCTGGGGTGTACGGACGGTCACTTATGCTGACCCTAGAAGCACTGCGGCTGCGCTGGCCCTCAGGCACGATCTCAACCTCGTCCGGAACCGCATCCTGGGTGCGCTTGTTGTAGGCATCTGTGCCTGGGACCTCGCCATAGCTGGGCTCGTCGTCAACGCGCTCCACACGAGTGACGGGGATAGGCGAGGTGGCGGTAGATCGGTCGGGCTTCTCAAGGCGACCTTCAGAAGCGTCGGAGAAGTGTTCGTCACTAGACGACTCGGCTGTACACTAATTAGGCTTGTGTCATTGAAGGAAAGCGTGTGACTTGCCCAGATCCTTGGTGCCCGAGTCCTCCAGCTCGGTGCTCTTGCGCGGAGGGGCCAGTTCGTCGGCCATGGCGGCTGACTGGGGAAGGTGCTTAGACAATAACTAGAATAGAGGGAGCTGGTCGTAGAGCTGAGAGACGGAATAGGGTAGAGGTAAAGACAACGCTGTGTGAGAGGACTGAGGAGTACGGGCAGATATCGAATTGTAATCTAGAAACGACGCTGCCGAGTCGCAGGCATTCGTAGTTGGCAGCTGGCAGCGGGGGACGTTCTAGAGCTCAACGCGGAAAGCACGAGCCCAGCCGGCAGAACAATTCACCGGCTTGGCTCGTGCTTTCCGCGTGGAGATCCAAACTTTGGAGCTGCAGCGCGACCGTGACGCTGCAGGCAAGCGGTTTGTAGTATCAGCCGGAATTCACGCTCCCGCACGCGATCTTGAGAGCGACCAGCCAATTGCACACCCTGAGTCGACTCTACAGCTGCGTCTCGTCTCAAGTTCAGCTGCCTCTGCAAAGCGCATCCTGGCACAACACAGGTAAACAGCTCCACGGCAGCTCAACCTCAACACAGACCTTACAAAGTACAAGCGGAGAGTGAACTCTCGCGCATTATGGCATTCAATTTCGGAACCACCAACAACAGCAGCACGCCGAACAAGCCTTTGTTCGGCGGTGCAGCGACTCCCGGCACATCGAATCTCTTCGGCGGCGCGAACAACACAAATTCAGGATCCAGCACCCCAGGTGCAGCCCCGCCTCTCTTCGGCAGCGGCGCTGCGAGCTCAGGATCCACGCTGTTTGGAAGCGGGTCCAGCACGCCCGCTGCAAGCAAGCCCAGCCTCTTCGGAAACGCGCAGGCCACGTCCGGCGCATCACAGCCAGCGTCGAGTGGCTTCTCGTTCGGAAAGACAGGCAGTGATGCAGGGGGAGCAGCAAAGCCGTCGTTGTTTGGCGGGGCTGCTACAGGAAGTTCTGGCGCGACAGCAGGAGGGACCACCGCATCGGCACCGTCGTTCCCGTTTGGCAAACCCGCAGGTACGTGGACGACGTTGGACAGCAAACAGATCTCACAGATCCGAAATCATGGACAATACCATGGATGAAGGCTTTTAGCGCGCGAATGTTAACAACACCGCAGGATCGTCTACGCCAGCTGCAACGCCCGCCCCGAACAAGACCTTCTCTCTCCCCTCAACAACACCCGCAGGGCCCCCACCAGGCACGAGCTTGTTCGGCCAAGCTGGCTCGGGCGCAAGCAACACTTCATCTCTCTTCGGCGGCGGCGCTGCGAAGCCCGCATCCACATCCTCCACACCGAGCCTCTTCGGCAGCGCTACCCCGAGCGCCACTCCCGCGCAACCAGCGAGCAACCCTTTTGGTGGTTTTGGCAACAAAGATGCATCCAAGGATGCGAACAAGAGCACGCCTGCGCAGCCGGCCGGTGGTGCAGCGCCGCAAGCGACAGCTCAGAGTTCTTTGTTCAGTCTTGGTAGCACAACACCTGCAGCTACCCCAGCAAACAAACCAACCTTCGGATTCGGGCAGCCTGCTTCCTCTCAACCATCCACGAGTGCTACGCCTGCGCTCAGCTTAGGGGGAAACAAGACACCATCATTCGGCTTCGGTGGAGACAAATCAGCGGCAGCGTCCACAGGTAACACGCCTTCTACCATGTCAAACGTATTTGGCACCGCCGCCCCGGCGACAAGTCAGAGCTCTGGCAATTCTTTATTCAGTCGCATGACGCCGGCGACGCCCGCAGCGACCTCAGCAGGCGCGTCAACTGCAGCACCAGCATCGACAAGCGGACCGTCCCTGTTCGGAGGCCTGGGCAGCCAAAAGCCGGCGTCAGAAGGAGCAGCGACCGGAAGCTCAACATCTGTTGGACCGAGTGGAACTGCTGCCACGTCTGGCTTCTCCATGTTCAACAAGGGAAGCAGCGCAACACCCGCCCCAGGTGCCACATCAACTGGAGCACCGAGTGGCACAACGACTAGCACAGCGGGCCCTTCCCTTTTCAGCAAGCCGGCAGCTTCTACAGCAGCGTCATCTGCACCAGCTGCCACGGCAACCGCTGCCCCAACATCGACCGCTCCTGGTGCTGCATCGGGGACATCTGGAGACGCAGCCAAAACTGGCTTCGCGACTTCAACTGCTGGACCGGCACCCTCTGCACAGTCGCGCCTGAAGAACAAGTCGATGGACGAAATCATCACCCGTTGGGCCTCCGATCTATCCAAGTATCAGAAAGAATTCCAAGCCCAGGCCAGCACTGTCGCAAAGTGGGATCGCGCGTTAGTGGAGAACTCGGATAAGGTCAAGCAACTATACTCAAAAACCTTCCAGGCGGAACGCGATGCGCAGGAAGTCGAGAAGCACTTGACACACATTGAGGACAACCAGGCCGAGCTGGACCACTTCTTGGACAAGTACGAGAAGGAGATCGACCAGATGATGCAGATCCACGGCGTCGGCGGCCGAGCAGACAGTCTGCGCGGACCCGACCAAGAGCGCGAGCGAACGTAAGTCAACTTCCCCCTGTCTCGTGTCCAGCATTCGCTAACAACCTCCCAGTTATAAGCTCGCCGAAAAACTGCAAGACCGCCTGAACGAGCTCAACAAGGACCTCACGGAGATGATCGAGGAGATCAACACGACGTCCCAGACGCTTAGCAAGTCTGGCAAGCCCGACGACCCGCTCACCAAGGTCGTCCGCGTGCTCAACAGCCAGCTCGCGCAGCTGCAGCTTATCGACTCTGGCGCCGTGCAACTGCAGCAGAAGATTGAGCGCGCGCAGAAGGAGGGCCAGCGCGTGGGGGCGAACGGGTGGAGTGGGCTCGGCAGTGACCCCACCGAGGACTTTTATCGGAGCTTTAGAGGGGGTCGGACGGAGAGGTTTGGGGGCGTGTCATAGTGGGCAGGGGCTTCGATAGCGTGCGAATGCACGGCAAAGGCATTGTGCTTGGGTTCGATTGGGGTTTGGGATGGAATAGGGTGGGTGGACGGATGGGCTTTTGCGTTGCGCTAGGGACTTGACTAGGCCGAGCGGATTGATTGCATGTAGTATGTACAACAGAACAGCTGCGTCTTTGGAGATGAGTGTGCATGTCGTGGGAAATGTGCGTGGAAGGAACAGTACGGTTCTCGAAATCTTTTTCCCCTTTCTAGACGGACATCTGCAGCCACCGCGGTCAAGCATGTGTTTTGATGGTGGTTTGCACGCTACCCCGTACCCGGACTCTATAACATCTGACTCCTTTCTCAGCTAACGAAGTTGCTTCGTGCTGTCCATTCTCATAAATCTAAGTTCAAATCACTCGGGTATACATACACCAGATAACGTCCGCAACACACTCCACTCGACATCCGCAATTAAAATTCGTGGAACCTGTCCTTGGGATAACGACAGATCATGCGGGGCAGTGGTTAAGGTATAGATACATCCAAATCCAAACAGTGAGGACTAAACCGGCCGTAGAATGTCCTTGGTGTGTGGTGCGAGGAGTAGTCTTGATCGGGGGAATGATTTCGAGTTGGCCAATCAAGGGGTTGGGGTAAGGTTGTAGACTGACGTGTGGGTGGTAGGTAATGTAAAGATTGAATGACTGGAGAGATACGGGGGAAGGAAGTGTGATGCGAAGCACTGTGATCTGTCGAATGACTTGCAAATTTCGCCATCTCTGCTGGAGATGTGATGGGATGATTTCGTTTCCAGATTGTTAACGTAACACAATGGTATCATCCCATAAAGTAATTGGCAAGTAGGAAATGCCTGCCAAGAACACACAAGAGACGTTGTAAGCGGTTGGACGATATGTAAGGGATAGTGGTGCGTGAGGTTGTGTAAAATCTGATGACTTGGAGCAAGCGGTGTATCCGCCCCCTACTGCAAATCGGTGGCAGTTGCTTATGTCTTTCTGAATCTGGACCAAGATATAGTACAAGTAGCATCTGGCCAATCTCCATTTAGTCTTGCACCCTTGCCCGTTCTTTCCCACATTTGAAGGTTCGGCTTGTGAGTTTCTGATTGTTTACACGAACCGCGGCAGGTGCCGCAGCGTGACAGCGCTGCGACACATATACCTGTCCTAATAAGAAAAAGCGATCGTGTCCTAACTAAGGTTTTATAGTAGGCTACTAATACTTACTTACCTAACCTTATTTATTTACTTATAATACTTCCTTTTATATTACTTTTAGATAGTAGTCTATATTTATCTATTACTTTACGGGCCACTACTTTGTAGTTTAAGTTAATAATTAGAAAACCACACGAACCGTGAAGTGGTATCCTATAAAGTGATAGACAAAAATATGGACTGCGACTGCCGCCTAATAGTAACACAAAATGAAGCGTTGTAAAACGTTCGGCTTGTTCTCGTGATGCAAGCAGTATCTCGTCAGCCTGACGTTAGCAGTAGTTTACTGAGGTCGAAGAAGAGCTGCGGTTCTACTAGATCGAATAGAAATAACGTTCAACGTCAAAGCACACAGTGTAAGGTTCAAGGGTTACAGGAAGGGTGGTCGATGCTGATTAGTGGCTTGGCGTTCCTATTCCTGTGAGCGAACGGTGACCGACTCTCCTACCAGCACTCTAACACCATCTCGATAGCACGCCACATTGATGCTCATGCTTATGAATTGTATGGCCATGAGCGAATTCAACACGGGCCGTCTTGATTCGCTTTGACTTGGCCCCGACCGCCGCCACGCTTTCAGTTACGAGCGATACGAGGAAAGCGAGCCTGTGAGAGAGTATTTTGCGCATTGGGCGTCGTGCGCCGACGTGGACTATTTCGGGCGCGAATCACTATGGAGGGGTCATGCAACTCCCATTTTCGAAAATGCTGATGCTGGGGTAACGATGTAAAACGCTCTGATGCATTCGAGTGGAATGATGTTCTCCAGCCTGAGCAAAGCGTGGACCGGACAGCATCTGGGGATCTTTGTTGCCGACTGCACATTTCTGGATTGAGTGCGACTACGTGCCGCGCCTCAAGGAGCTCTGAAAACTTTGGTCATCTAGGTAACTAGGCTCCTGCTGTAAACCGCGCCGGTCCAATAACAACCGATTGCCTTCTTAGCTGTACGCTCCTCTTCTAAGCTATCCTCAGCCTTGCAAAGGTACAATCGCAGCCTTTCCCTTCCCATGTGCACTTAACGAATTGCGTCATGGAGAAAGCCGCTGTTCGCCCTCGACACGGAAACTGCACGCTGTACGCATCTCTTAAGGTTGCCCAACGGTATGGAATGCTTCATCGTGGTTATTCAAGCGCAGCTTGAACCATAACACATGGTTTAAATTCGGACCATGAGCCTCTTTGTGGCTGCAGACGCGGGCTACTCAGCCTGGCAGCTGCCTACTCGATCGAGGCTACAACCCCGGCTCAATCCGAGTAAATATGGCGGTGCGCACCTTCTTACGAAGCTCACTCCAAGAATGCCTTGCACGAAGCTCACCCTAAGATCATGGCAGATAAATCGTCTCGGACGCTGCTCGGTATGCCTTCACAGGGATTTGTCAAACCCTACGGCGCTAGTAACGGCGCCAGGTCAACATACAAGCAACCCTTCATAACGCTGTCCCTTCTTTTGATCCTGGTCGCATGCATTGCCGGAGCCGTAGTCATATTGGTGGCCTCGCATGGAGATCCCATCCAAGCGTGGAAGATCAGACCGGCCGTTTGGCTCTCGATACTCGTCGGCGTGTATGTGATTGCCCTAGGAGCGCTCTTCTCCACGGGTGTCGCCGTCATCTGGTGGAGATGCATTGCGCACGGCACCACACTCGAGCGCCTGCACTTTGTATACGAAGTACGCTCTGTGACAAATCTATTCCCGGCATTCCTGGCACACTGGCAGGCGAGGAGGGTTGCAGTGGCGGCGTTGCTCGTTTTCGCGACGAAGCTCGCGATTGGGCCGATGCTACAGCAAACCACGCGACCAGAGCTCCATGAAGCTACAAGAGATATATCTTTCAGTATGGACATCGCATCTGAGATCCCTGATAGTTGGTTCACTTTGGGTGGAGCTTCTAAGAATGGTATTTCTACCAGCCAAGCAGCCTTCTTCGGCGAGGACATAACCACGAGTAATACGACGAACCATCTTTGTCCTAACAGTGGGACATGCCGCGGTCTTGTCAAAGCAGCTGGATTAAATCTTTGGAACACCACGACTTCCACGACTCTGAACTTGCTCGACTCCGCCAATTCGAATGGGACACTATTCAGCATCGATCTCAGCATCAACAGCGACTTTGGTGTGCCAATACTGTTACTGGAAACTCGATTTGTATCCGAGATTGACGACAATTGCATCGCGACTGTGACTGTTGAGACCTACGGCATGATACCAGCTACCATGCACTACCCGATCACCATTCAAAGCAACCGGATCCTACCTGATATACTCAGCGTCATTGAAGATCCTGTCATCATATCTAATAGCTCTGATGCCAACGGAACGTCAAGTGTGTTGCAGGGTCTCCTAGATGCTCTTCGACCAATCTATGTATCAAAAAGCGTTCTGGATCTTCCCAAAGAAGAAAAACCTGCAGGATATGCGCCTGCGGTCGGAAAAGATCTGAACGGTTTCTACCCCGACATGTTTGCCAACACGGGAGTATTTGCAGGGTCGAAGTATCCTGAGAATGTTGTCAAGTACTGTCCACTGCTGTGGGAGCCTCCAACGAAATACGTTATGAGCCAGATTCTGGGTTACACGTTCCGAACTGCACGAGCTGTTGCAGGGCAACGCAAAGATAGACAAGACAGGCAGGACTTCATGGCGGTGTATACAGCCGAAGAGCTTTGGTATGTTACGAGCTTCAGGTGGCTTGCCGCATCCGTCGCCGTAATGGTGTTAGGTATGGTGGCAGCTCTGTCACTCTCGTGGGGATGGTGGCAGCTCGATCGATACGTGACTCTATCTCCACTCGAGACAGGTAAAGCCTTGGGTGCTCCCATTGTGGGTAAAGCCGGAGCTGAGCAAGAGGCCAACTCCATTATCCGAGTGGTTGGCCACGAGCTGGTCGCCTACGATGGCAACGAACTGATCTGGGCCGGAAGTCTGTACACATCTGGTGTAGGGAGCAAGAGAACGAGTCCTAGATCTATTCGAAGCTCCGATGAACCAGGCGATGTGGATGTGTCTTCTGCAGATCCTCCCGGGAACAACTTTTCCGCGCGACAACAAAGGAAGACAGCCCGCAGTCTTAACGAAGCCGATCCCATCCACGTGACCCGAACATTCGAGCATGACCACGGCTATACCACCAGAGCCCCTTATCGAGACGAGGAAGAAACGGATATAGGCCAGTATGATAGACCGTGGGCGAGTGGTCAAGTTAACGATAATGTGCCGCTCATCCAGATGCTGTCGAATATTGCTGCTCCTGGAAACAACTCGCGTCATGAAAGAATCCAGCAACAGCCGTCTGTTCCTTCGCCGACAAGTATGCAGTTGAGGTCCCTGAACCAGAAGAAAAAACCGAAAAGAGTTAGTATGAGGAGCTCGCTACCGAGCATCGAAGAGAGGGAAACGCTGACGCGGGATGGCTCGTGGAAATAGTGTCGTCCGCCGCTTTTTTTGTTGCTTACATGGTCAACGTGATTAACGTGGGCCAGCGCACATGCTATTTTGTGGTCTTGAGCTTGCTCTTGTCATCTCACTTATCTTTTGGTCGAGTTTTAAGCCTCCCTCCTCTTCTCAAACTTCAGCCAAATGCTTCGGCTCCCTACATGCATGGGCTCCCCGCGTCATGCCTATCCTTGTTGTGCCCAAACATGGTTGTGGCAAGCAAGGCAGCCTCAAGCAATGCCAGAAGACCAACACCGGGTGTCCTGCCAATGCGTATACCAACGCAGTTGCCTGCGCGACCTCTCTTCTGATCAAGGATGGTATCATCATTCACTCTTGCTCCCCGCGCTTGTCTTTAGGACTTGATCTCGTAGCACTTCTATGCGGGTTGTGTGGGGCGAAGGTTCGGTACCCGGTCGAGGAGAAGCGGAGTCTTTGGCATGGAATGTTCTAAACGATGAGCTCTAGTCAGCGCGGCTTTCTCAAATGCTTTGCCTCATACCGCGTTACTTCGGAGACTGGAAGTGCCCCCGCTTCCAGTGTGCTTTTTGCTCTTCGACATCACCACGTCGATGGCGACGGTGGATAAGGGGCGTGCGTTCCTTTCGGGTCGGCCGATATATGCGAAACCATCACCCTACTTTTAGATGATCAACTAGAGATGAACAATTGCGAATGGCCTGTTGCACACGTTGGTGTGACTAGGGATGTAAATCGTGGTGTCGTTGTATTCCGCCAAACGTACAGTGAAACGTGGAGGCATAATCATACCGGTTTCTGTCGCTCTGATCGTGGTCGTCCTCGGTTGGTATGGGAATCTGCACACTGGGATTTTAACTCTCCACACATACCCCCCGTGGCTCCGAAAAATCATCCAAGATTTTGCAGATGCAAGCATCGCAGCAATGAATGGTATATCGATACACCCTGTCATTGTTGGCGATGACTAACTTTCTTTGTAGCTGAACTTGGTCCTCGGCGTTGCTTCTGCAGGATATGTCTCCCGACATCCTATGCACAAAGCCGGGGGCAGGAGGCGTCCCGGTTCACACGCGGTTCTTCAATTTGGCCTAGTGGGGTAAAAACATAGCGGACATAGACCGGATCTGCGTTTATGCACCAGGCTCCGATTGCGATAATAATCAATGCTTCTGTACAACACGTTTTCTCTGCCTAATAATCTACAGAGTCGGCTCCCCGGGTCTACCCAGCCCAACAGACTCCTAATATCTGCCTAATGGCCCGTGTAGAACCTCGCTAGTGCGCTAATTTGCCATTCAGTACCCATGGATCAGTAGCCACTTGAGATTAACATCTTAAAAAGTTGGTAGAATCTTATATTCTTTAATAATTTTGAAACTTGTTGTCTTGATGGCTAGGATACAAACTACACAGAAGGCGGAATGGCGATTCGTATTAATTGTGGCAACATACTGTTATCAAACCATGCCCGAGCACGATTTCTGCAGCCTTGGATTATAGTTGCCTTCTTATCTGATCTGCACTTCTAAGGTGTACTTCTGAGCGATAGTCAACACTTCAGCATTGCAGCATGTGTCATGTCGATGTCACTTTACATATCTATGTCCTGATGGTATGATTGCCCCATTGACGAATATGCATTCTCATTCTAGCCCGACATCCCTAAACGTGTGTTAAGAGTGTAGCCTTGGTAGGAGATTGGGGAGCGTGATGCAGTACTGGAACATATCATCATAAGACGAAAGCTAGCTGAGCATCGGTACATAAGTGTCATCCCAGGCTGTTACTAAGCGACCTCGAAGAGTCACAGAGCCGAACTGAGCGTCTTGTCCTGAGGGATGCGAACGGGATGGATGCTGTACCTGACTGCGCAATAGTCACTGAGTCGAAATGGGACCTGTCATGAACACGCAAAATCGAACAATCGACTCATCTAGCGATATTTTCCATTCCGTTACTCTTCGTAGCTTCCTTCTTTTCAATGAACTTGAAGGAATCCGGGGAGGGGAACGCTTCAATGTAGTTGTTGTTTGTAAGCGCGGAACCTGTGATGATGGTGTCGTTGTTGGCCGTTTCACTTTTCGATTGGAGTCCTTGTTGGGTAGGATTTTATTGCCGGTGGAGGATAAGCAAACACTGGGTTGCAGGGCAAGTCTTGTGCGTTTGAAACAGTGGCTGCCATTGCTCCTACAGAATTGCGATTGCTTTATGGACATTGTTTGTTCTCGTGAATACAGTCGCGAACAGTGCTATTTTGACACCGTTCGTGCTTTGTGTAACCGTAGCAAAGTTGATCAAAGAGCGGTCCCTGCCGCCTTTCAATGAACGCCCAACCGGGTTGCAGCAAACTGCTTGGTTTCGGTCAAAGCCCTACCCCTCGACACCATCTCCTCGACCTGCACAATGCTCGACATACCTGTCATTATGTTGAATCCTTCTCCATATCCTAGCTTTCCTGGGTCGACTGCAAATGTCGTAGAGCGATGTCCGCTTACGCGTCTTGTTCCCGGGTCTCAATCTTTTACCATCGATGGTGCGCATTATGTCGCCCGTCCGACTACACATGTAAGTTCCATTGTATTGTGTAAGATCAGTAAGCTGAGAGATTCCAAGCTGTTGGGCGGCGATGCGAGCAATCAGACGTCGTTTGCAACCATTCTCTCTGTAAGCCCTGGCGATACTGTGAACATCGCATCGCTTCGACAACAATTTGTGCGCATGGCAGAACTCGACGACGTGTTCCATGACCGATTTCTGGAAGGGATTATATTTCAAGGCGCAAACCGGTCTGAGGTTACAGTCGAAGTGCAATCGTCGGATGTCCTAAACGAATGGGGTGTAAGGTGGATGCACTTTCGCTCATCGCAGGACTCACCAGAATCGTCGTTGCCGCCTGGCCTCTATGTGATCCAGAATGGAAGTCTTTCTCAAATATGGCGACTTTACAGCGACGACAATCTGGCATTCCTTCAATCTGTGTGGCCAGTCATCGGATCCCCAGGCAAATACACGAACGTCCCTTTTAGTGGCACCGGACACCGTACGTTAGCAATTGCCGTCCCTTCACGAATGCAAGCTTCATGGGCAAAGCCAATACCTCTAGAAGGGCTGAAGATTGGAGTAAAAGACCTGTATCACTTGAAAGGTGTCAAAACATCCTTGGGTAATAAGGCCTTCAACGAACTATACCCCGCGAAATCGGAAACTGCTGTCACATTGTCCCATATTATCTCGAAGGGCGTCTAAATTGTGGGCAAGAATCATATGAGCTCATTCGCGCTCATGGAGCATCCCACACAGAGTGTTGACTACGAAGCACCCTTCAATCCTCGACTAGACGGGTATCAGATCCCAGGAGGTAGTAGCAGTGGCAGCGCTTCTGCCATTGCATCATACGAATGGCTCGATTTTGCAATCGCTACAGACGGTACGTAGGATCTCAATGTCGGGCATTGCGCTAAGTTGTCCAGCTACGGGCAGTGTACGTATACCGGCTCTGTGGAACGGATGTTTCGGGCTCCGTCCGTCAACAGGCGCCCTTTCCACTGAAGGTGTAGTATCTGTGTACCCGGGGTTCGACACACCTGGACTACTTGGCCGTGATCTCTCTCAGTTCGAGCACTTTGTCTGGAACTGATACGGGGAAGGTATCAAAAACAAGCCAATAACCTCACCCAGAATCGTGATTCCCCCGGACTTCTTTACGAATATCACTGGAGACCAACTCCAGCTGATTGAGCAATTCGTGAGAGATTTGGAGGACAGTCTTGGGACCACTGCACACCGAAAAACCATCGCGGACACTTGGAAAAGCTCAGCGCCTGTTGACGAACGAAATATCGACATCTATCTAGGAAACGTCTGTAACGTTCGCCAAGAAGGGAAAAGTCTCCAACTATCACCTAGGCTACATCCTACAGCTACTACCATGCTGCCTTCCATGCTTTCGACGATTTCAGGGAAGCATACAAAATAAAATACGACTGCGCACCATTCGTCACAGAATCAAACCGATGGATATGGTGCGCCCACGCCCACTCTAACGCAATAAACCCCTACTAATTCAATCCAGGCAGCTAGGCTCCGAGGTCTCCTCAGAGCAACGCAATGACATGAAAAGCAGGATCGAAACCTTCCGGACCTGGTTCCTGAAGCACTACATGAAGCCCGACGAGCAGGGAACCATCATCGTACTGCCAATCTCAGACGTGAAGCCCAACTATCGAGACGCGTACCCAGCACAGACGAACGGCAGAGCAACGCCTGGTCTTCGGACTACCTACCTTAGTCCTTATGTCGGAGCGCCAGAGCTCGCACTGCCCAGTAAGTGGCCTTCAAGTTTGTTTGGGCTTATCCATTATTGACGAGAAGTGTGCGCCTAGTCGGACATGTGAGCTTCGAGTCGCGCATTTCTGGCAACACGGAGAGCTTGCCTGTTGCAGTGGGTGTCATGGGGCTTCCTGGAAGCGATATGGCGTTGGTGAAGCTCGTGTTGGAGTCTTTGCGCGCGTCCAAGCGGCCTACTGTCGTGAGTGCTGGCACAGCACGGATGTGGGCATGTGAAGATGAAACGGGCTCCGGTTGAGTGGTTGTCAAGACTTAATAAATGTTTTCATCGACTTTTCAGCCTTGTACCTACTACCTGCCACACCTCAGCGTTGATTTTTGATATTGGGATGTGTTATTTTGGTATTATCGCGCCGTATCGTATGCGGTACCGAATCCATCGCACCCGATAATGACCGCCGTGGCTCGTTGCTTCTTTCTGCGCTTCACTCCATCTGAAGTCCTAGGCCGTCATCAGCCCTCCAGCCTGCGCAACCTATGCGCTAAAGCTGCACCCACGACCCCTATCTACAGGTAGCCGCACGGGATTCACTCGGCGGGCAATGTTTGAGCCATAGAAGGCTGAGTAGCTGGGTCAAGCGAAGTGCACTGAAAATCAGCAGTGGCACGAATGTGAAGGAGTGGTCAAAATGAGATATCATAGACACAATATCATTAATGTGACTGTGTACTAGGCAAGGGCCAATGTTATACCCATTACCACATCCAAGCCTATCCATATCTATATGACCATCGCAGCCATAGCAGTGCTGTACAAAGCCGTAGCCGTACAAGATTACCGTTCCCTCCAGAACATCACGCTATGCCTCCAAAGTACCGACCTGCAGCCATCTATCACAACACGCAATTAGCAGCGCACCGTCTAAGCGCCATTACCGTTGTAAGCAATGAGGTTCGGGCTACCATCATCCAAGTTCGTGATAGCATCCTTCGTAGCCAGCTCCCGAATGCGCTCGCACAGCTCCGTCGGCTCCCGCGGGCCCTCGAGTGCAAGAAGGTATGCCGCGAGGCCCGCGATGTGCGGGCACGCCATGGAAGTGCCGCTGATACTTTTCGTCGCGGTGGACCCGCCGATCCACGCGCTGGTGATGTTCTCGCCGGGCGCGAAAACATCGACGAGCTTGCCGAAGTTGGAGAAGGTCGACTTGAGGTCGCGCTTGTTGATTGCACCGACGGTGCAGGCCTGGGGCGCAGACGCGGGAGACGAGTTCGACGCGTCTTCGCCCTCGTTTCCGGCGGCGACGGCGACGAAGGCCCCGGCTTCGACGGCGGACTGGATCGCGTCGTTGACTATCTGCGAGAAGGGGCCACCGAGGGACATAGAGAGGACGGTGCGGTTGATGTGGCCCTTCGCGGTGGCGTCGTTGACAGCCCATTCTATGCCGCGGATGACGCCGGAGTTGCTGCCTGAGCCGTCTTCATCGAGGACCTTCACGCCGATGAGGTTCGCTTTCTTAGCTACGCCGAATTTCGTGCCGGCGGCTGTGCCGGAGCAGTGCGTGCCGTGGCCTTGGTCGTCCTCGCCGTCGGAGGACGCGATGAAGCTCTTTCCGATGGTGGCCCGGCCGCCGAATTCGGAGTGCTCGGTGTTGATTCCGGTGTCGATGACATAGATGTAGCTACCTTTGCCAGCGGAGCTGTCGTAGATGTAATTTGCAGCGCCAGCCTTCCTGTGGGAGATGCGACTCAGGCCCCAGGTGGAGTTGTTCTGCGAGACGAGGGACCCGTTGGCGAGTGGAACTACATCCGCAGCAGGGGAGAGGTGGCCGACAGGGACGGAAGCCCACACCTTGAAGTCAGGCTCGACGGATTTGATGGCGCCGACGTTCTCGAGAATATCCAGGATGGTGTCATCGCCGTCGAAAGTGAAGCCTTTGACGCCCCCAACAGAGTAGGTGTCCTTGAACTCAATGCCAGCGGCCTCTAGGACAGTAGAGATAACGGCCTCGAGAAGTTCATTCTCCTCGATACGGGCAACCCAGGAACCCGGGATGGTGTTCTCGTTTTGGATGCGATTGATCTTGGCGCTGAACCGTGCAAGTACTGCGGGCAGTACGGCTGCAAGAGCAAGGGCTGTTTTGAATAAATGCATCTTCCTGAGGTATCTGGAGGGGAACAATGACAAAAGATAGTTATCGAGTGAGTGGAGTACAAAAGTGTTTCCTGAGGTATAGGTAGGTGTACGTGGGGAGCGGAAAGCGAAGAAAATGAGTGAAAACTGCAAACGAATTGCAACCGGATTGCAAACGAATGAGCAAAAGAACGAACGGATTGGCTAGCCAGCAAAGACTGAAGGTACTTTAAAGACGTGGCGAAGGAAACTCCATGCTGGAGCAGAGCCGGGTCTTTATGAAGCATGGCCTTCTTACGCAGGACATGGTGTCGACCTTAAGATCGTCAGGGTCAGCTAACGGTGGGATCTATTACAAACCTGATTGGCATCGTACACATGGATGCAGTGGAGTCCTCATTAGCTACAAGGCCGAACCGACTGGGTTGCTTGAGGCTGCATTGCGGCAGTGAAACGGCGCATAAGGCTGTTTGCGTAAACCATCATCCTTTTAGGCAGGAGGATATCACTATATCAAAGCTGTTTTGCTTTTACTACTGGCTTTCCAGGCTAATGAGGGCTGGGCGCGATGAGCATGAAATACGCGACGGGTGGAGGTGAGCATAGAATCCGCCATAGCCTGGATACATTATCTTGGACGATCAGTATGCTTCGTTTCGTCTATAGTTTTCTAATTATTGACTTAAACTATAAAGTAGTATCCTATAAAGTAATAGATAAATATAGACTACTATCTAAAAGTAATATAGTTTTCTAATTGTTAACTCAAACTATAAAGTAGTGTCCTGTAAAGCGATAGATAAATATAGACATAGATATAGACTACTATCTAAAAGTAATATAAAAGGAAGCGTTGTGAGTAGATAAATAAGGTTAGGTAAGCAAGCAAGGCTTAGCGGCCCGCTATAAAACCTCAGAACTGTTAACACGATCGCTTTTTCTTGTTGGGACAGGTATATGTGTCGCAGCGCTCTAAAAGTAATATAAAAGGAAGTATTATAAGTAGATAAATAAGATTAGATAAGTAAGTAAGGCTTAGTAGCCTACTATAAAACCTTAGTTAGGATATAATTACTTTTTCTTATTAGAATAGGTATATATGTCGTAGCGCTGCCACGCTATAGTAGTACCTACCTGTCCTCTATCTATCTCTATCTACATATAAGCAAGTACTGGCATGTTAACTATAACCCCTATAGGTATAATCTCTATACGATAGCATGAGTGCAAAGCTAACTGGAGCGAGTAGACATCATCGAGATCGACCTCTCGAATCAGGTTTCGTCTATTGTAGGGTAGCTTGGCGGAGGGAGATCGTTGCTGCATGGCGTAGGAGTCAAGACTTTCCCGAAAGGACCATCCAACCGCAGTGGATCAGGTCAAGGCAGCGGAAGGGGGCATTTGGTACACGCAAGGAAAAGATTGGATGGGTAGTGGTGAGTTGTGAATGAAGCACTCGCAGTGGCAGGGCTTCAGGGCGAGGGCGGTTCTGCCACCTCTTGGCAGACGATCGCTATGGCGGGAGATCTACCGAGCATCCAATTAGGGGCCAGAAGAGCATCGAGTACACGGTGTCGCCCACGCCGTCCAATTTTGGAGCATTCCACGCCTCGACGAATGAAACGACTGTTGGTATTCTACCAGAACCTCATCCAACGACTAGGGGTCGTGTGTGCTTACGCTGGTGCATATGTCTACTTGGCGCAGACGGAGTCTCCGAAAGAGAGGGTCAGGCTTCTACCCTACGCATTACCTAAGCTCGGCGGTACCCGGCGTTGTCACTCATAGTGAAGTCCTTTCCTGTTGCAAAATAAATAAACTCTGAATGTCATGCACTAGCTATTCGGCTACTCAGGGAACACAGGCTCGATGAAACTACCGGTACTGTATCCGGAACTCAGCGACTGCGCGCGCAGAAACGACAGCCACTTAGAACGCTTCATTTTGTGTTACTTTTGGGCGGCAGTCCATAGTTGTGCACTACTTTACGGGACTCCACTTTGTGGTTCGTGTCAACAATCAGAAAATCATAAGAAACGACAACAATGTGCTAATCTGCACCGGCGGAGGATATCGGGTGCAAACACCAAACCTCCAAGCTCTGCACACATTTCATGGTCTTGGAGCTTGATCAACAAGCTGGCGTGAAACCACTTCATTCTCCACAGGCACTAAACCGATATCGTTCGCGTCCCGGGAACACACTAAAACCTTGCAACAAACAGCACAGTGAAGATGACAGCTTACATTCACCCGGCACAACAGAAGCCCATACACACTCCTACTGCGCTCTGTTCTCTCCTTCATAGTCCACAACACCCACATTCTCTATCCTACATCCAACATCCAACATCAACGCCACGCTCAGACATGCCCAAGAAACACGAATGCACAACAAAGTAAATACGACAAGAAACGCTCAACGACGCCATGCAAAACTCCACAACGCAATCCTTTTTCAGATGCGAGGCCCCCGCGGCCACTCCGTCGGAACTTCACTAACCGCATACCCAGGCCGCCACGCAGGATGGATATCACTCACACCCGTGTGACTCGGCGCGACACTGCGCGGCGCCGCGTCGACGGCGTAGCCCACGCCGTCATCCGAGGCGTATGATGGGGGCCGCGGCACGTCCGCTGCGCCTGACACGCTCCCGCTCCTGCTCGCGGGGTGCGACGAGCTGCGTGAGTCTCTGCCGAGGACTTGCGGGGGCGTAGGAGAGGACCCCACGCGCTGCCAGTGTAGCAGGTTGGGGTCGACGCGCACGCTGCTGCGCCAGAGGCCGTACGCGGGCGGCGGCGGCGGCAGCTTGACGTCTTTCTCTGGGTCCCCTGCGCCGCCGGCCGTCCTGTCCCCGCCGTCCTCGCCGTCCTCTTCGTCAGAGGATGCATACGCGTCCGCCAGCTCCTCGTCCCGCGCGAGATGCACGCGGATCGGGCGCACGGGGACGAAGCCCTCGGGCGCACTCATGTTGGGGATGCTGGGGCGGTCGGGGTCTTCGGTGGGTGGGTGTAAGATGAGCATGCAGAGGCGGATGAGAGAGTGGCAGAAGAAGATGGTGGTGCCGAGCACGATCATGATGAAGAGGACGTGGACTTCCTGCCCGAGGTCGTGGCGCGTGAGGGCGAGCCCGAGGTCTGTTCCGTCTTGTTAGCTTTTGTGCATCGAGAAAAGGAGGGGAGAGGTCGACGTACAAATTGCTAACACGGTTGCGAGAAAGAGCCCCGATATTATGCTGGCGATGAGCTTGCCTCGGGCAGCGGACCCGCGCACGAACGGCATACAGCCCTGTCGCTCATTCTTACGACGCACCCACGCGCGCTGGCTCCGTGGGTGTGAGTGCTTCCTCCGCCTGTGGCGTCGGCGCCGCCGGCGTTGCTGGACTTCGTCACTGAGGACCTCCGTCTCGGGGTCTACACTGCCTTGGTAACCGAGCTCGATGTCTGCGGGGTGGCGGTCGGGAACATCTGAGTTTCGCCGGTACACGGTAGGGGGTTCCTGGAGATCCTGTAGCGGTGCGACAGTCCGCATGTACGAGTTTGCTGTGTGCTGTGGGTAGAGTGGTGAGCGGGAGTCGCTCGAGTCTCGGGGTGGCTCATTGGCGGCATTGATGTTGATGGGCGCGGGTGGGGAGTGGTCGCGGCGGAAGAAGCCCATGAATGGTGTTTTGGGACTGCTGTCTCCGCCGAGATTGGGCGAGCGCGAGTATATCGAGGACCCGTTGACTATGGAGCGCACGTTGGAGTGGAGGGCGCCAAAGCGCGGGGAGCTCTGCGATGCGGGGGAGCCATCTGGTGTTTGGTCTGGTCGTGGCGACCATTTCCATAATGTCGGCATAGGCATGTTGCGTGTTGGCGTGTAGGTATTATCCTCTGGGGCGCCCGGGTTCTGTCCGACGTCTGTGTATATAAGGCACCTGGTGTCCTAGCTCTTTACTTTTCCTTGTAGGTTGCGTGCAACAACCGTCCACAAGAATCTCGCTCCTTGCTCCGGGCGATGGCGAATGAATAGATAGAAGTACCGGCCGTGCGGCAGAGGGTGAACGATTCAAGGGAAGGAAGACGAATAGAAGATAAGAATGACTGGAGCCGGTCCGTTTGTCAAGAAGAGGCATGCATATCGAACGCGTGAACTGTTGGCTGGAGTCCCACAAGCTCTTCACAAACCGACACGTCGAAGCACCAACGTCCAACAGCCAACAGCGAGCTACTGCACTTTGGCCTCGCTCTTGAACCAACGAAAGCGGTCTGGCAATATCGCCGCGAAACTGGTGGTCAACAGCACAGCTCACGCACAACGACCGACCAGAGAATAAGAAAAAGACAGGGCTTGATGAGAGGAAAAGGGAACGTGGGAACAGAGCGCAGCCGCAAGTCGCACGAGGCCCCGCTGCAAGGACGTCTGCTGGTGGTTGTGAGTTCTGGAGGTGAAGCGTTGCGCGCGCGGGCCATATCTTGCAACAGCTCGCGTATCAGACTGCGGCCTCGCCCATGATGAAACGCGACGGCGCTGCAAGTTTCCGCGAGGCCACGGGCCATCTGGCAGCTCGAGCGGTGAATGCGGTCTACTGTGAGCGTGGTTCGTCGTGAATTGAGCGCAAAAGGTTGCGTTGTCTGCGCGTTGGGGGTGCGCCTGGACGAGGGCTCGCCATTGGGCCATCGTGAAATTTCCGAAACCATGCGAACACGTCCACTCCAATCAACCTGCATCGGAGCGCGCACTCCTTAACACACCCCAAGAACGCTGCGGTTCCACTCGACCGCCAAAAGGGGCATGAACGCCCCTAATTTTGTTTATCAAATCTTTTTGTTGACAACCTTCCACATCGCAAGGAGCGTGTCGTTGCGCTGCAGCTAATTTACATGTGCGCGTTCTGCACGCGTCGTCGCCACCGTTTCGCTCCCTCAGGTCCCCTGGTCCTTAACTCTGCATGTCGCACCGGCGTATCCAGTGTGTAAGCAGCGCCCCTGTGACGCTGCGGAGCCTCGGCGATTGTACGAAGGGCTATTTGAGGCGCTTTTGTTTCTTGCCACGCTTTGCGTCATTTTGGTAGGCTGCACGAGCCTCAGCCAAGAGGCTTTGCAATCATCTTCTCACTTTGCCAACTCCCCCACAAGGAGCGTGCGGTCCGAAGATGCGGAGACCACTGGAGATCGCCAAGTTAGCTCGGTCCACTTGTCTGGCGTTGTTGTGCCATTGAAACAGATATGCGGGGAAGATGGTTCCACCGAGTATGCTCAAGCCGCTTCAAACGCGTGCCACGATATAAACTTGGGAGCTTGGAAGCTTGTCATCGCGCTCACCGCTCGATGCACCGATTGCGCTCCAAAGATTGAAACCATGGGCCTGCGAGATACGAAGCGCAAGTTTGAAGAAAGACCATGTGACAAAGGGTAAGGAAAGGTGAAGACTTACGGAGAGGTTCATCCCGTGGGTGGAAGCGGACGTCGTTCACCGCTCCCTTGTGACCAGGCAGCTTGTGCAGAAGTTTTCCGGTGCCGGCATCCCAGATAGCTACGCTTTGGTCCCCGCTACCAGCTGCAATCCTCTTGCCCTCTGCGTCCCAACTTGCCTTCAGCAAGTTGCGCTCCTGCCCCGTGGGAGCTCCATCGTATGTTTTTACTGCTCGGTCGGCGGGCGCAAACGGTCGTACATCCCACGTACGCACCGTTGAGTCGTGTGCGTTGGATAGAAGCAGCGTGTTATCCGGCGACAGCTGCAGCGACGTGACTGTATCGGCATGACCCAGAAGCGAATATGTGACTGCCTTCTTCCTCAGATCCCAGACCTTGATGTCGTTGTCGATACCACCGGTGAAGAGCTCGTTGCCAGCCTCGGATAAAGCTATCGCTGTGATGGGGAACTCGGTTGGTATGAAACTGACGGCATCCTTCGTTCTCGTGTCCCAGAGCTGCTCTTGGTTAGCAACACTTCAATGCCTTTAGACGTGCTGACTTACACCAATGTATCCGTCGTCAGAACCACTGACAAGCATCTCCTCGCCGCGTTTGCTCACGTCGATGCAATTGATCACTTCTTCGTGGCCCGGGTGCCTTCGTATCCTCTCACCAGTTTCCACGTCCCAGCTTGCCAGATGCATGTCCGCGGACGCAGAGAAGAGTACTTTCGAGTCACGCGACCAATGCAGGTCCAGCACTGCTTGCTTGTGGCCAGTGAGGATTCCGTAGTTGTCGCAGTCCCCAGAGCTCCGCCAGAGTACTGCATTGCGTCAGTATGTATACATGGCTGAACCAGCGCTCCACTGACATATCGAGCGGTCCATAGACCCAGACGCAATGATTTGGCCGGTAGGGTCGAAACGGGCTGCGAAAACCTCCCCGCTGTGCCCGGTCAGTTCCATAACAGGCGACTGCAGCACGCCGCCTCGCGGGACCTATCATGCCTGTTAGCCGCGGCATCTTTAGCAATTGTGCTTCTCAGGAGCAGTCAGGGCACAACATACCGCCTGCATGAGCGCGCCATTGTGCGCTGAGCCATTGACCACGGTCACCGCAGAGCTTCCGTTGGTATTCGCATCTGGCTTTGCGCGTTTGACAAGCTGGGTAGAGCCGAACGAGTCGGCGGCGGGTCGCTTCTCGGCCGACATATCACGGAAAGTTCAGGTGTGCGGTCGGTGTGCGGTCGTCGTGCGGTGCGGTATGCGAAAATCCCAGGCGCAGTATCGCAGTCGCTGCGGTTGTAAACTTTAGAGCATGGCGCCGCGTGCTAGCGCGAGGCTGTTGGCTTACTAACATGGGTCGATCTGCGAGGTAAAGCACTCAGCGCCTGCTCGACCAGCTTAACCTTATATCGACGACTCCGAAACCCCCCCGCACGCTCCGTACTCAAGACCCCACGTCCACGGACCCTCTGATTGCTGGAGATAGTGAGGAACCGAGTTCTGCAAGATGGCTTCTTCAAAAGCCGGCCGTTTGGGCGAGGAGTGAGCCCCACACTGCCCAGCGTACATCCGTGGCATGCACTAATCGTCGTCAGAGTTTGGAAGTAAGTTTCCACCTCTACGTGTAGGATGCAATCTGACCCTCAAGGACGCGGGTCGACAAGGTCAGCGCCGAGCTCGTCACGCTCACCTATGGCACGATAGTCGCTCAACTATGCAAAGATTACGAGTTCAACTACCCGGAGGTCAACAAGCAGCTGGACCGTATGGGCTACAACATCGGTCTGCGTTTGATCGAAGACTTCCTCGCCAAATCGAGCGCAGCTGCCTGTACGAACTTCCGCGAAGTGGCCGAAATGATATCAAAGGTAACCCCGCAGCATCACTTGGCCTGAGCGAGGCTAATTAATCGCACCAGGTCGGCTTCAAGATATTTCTGAACATCACACCGACGATTACGAACTGGTCGAGCGACAACAAACAGTTCTCGCTCATCTTTGAGGAGAACCCGCTGGCAGACTTTGTGGAGCTGCCGGACGACGGCCGGGCACAGGACGAGCTGTGGTTCTCGAACATACTTGTCGGCGTGCTGAGGGGTGCATTGGAAATGGTACGTTGAACGTTGTTTGTGTGCAATTCGCGTTGAAACTGACCAGCGCATAGGTGCACATGCAGGTGGAGGCACATTTCACCAGCGATGTGCTGCGTGGCAATGACACGACTGAAATGCGGATATCGCTCATCCGCTACATCGACGACGAGATGCCGCCCGACGACGAATGAGGGCTTAGTACTTTGCGACGACCGGGGACGGCGAATACCCATTGAGTTAGATGCGTGCATGGAAGGATTTGGCATACTATGGTAGAGAGTTGCACTTGGGCATGTCTTCGTACGCGCGCCTAAACGAGCCGGAATTGCACTTGGGCGAGGTGCAAATTGTGAGGCCCGGACAGACACGTGCTATGCAATGTCGGGCCATGCACCCAGGCGTATAGATGGCGCTTCTCGCAGATCCAGCGCAGGTGCAGGGCTGACGACGGTGCTGTGCGAATTACTATGCAAAAAAGTAGGGCGGGTTGAGTCGGCGTTGTGGGCCTCCGGGCGCTACAGCTCTCCACCGCACATCATCCCCCGTCAGATGACATGACCACGTAGCCAACCCATCTCCCCTCAACCATCCGCGCCATGTGCAGACTATGGTGGTGCGAGCAGTGCAAGCCGTGCAGTAACAAATTGCTCGCGGCCGTGGACGTGGTATCGCGTGGCGAGGGACGGAGAGCGCGGGACCCAATTATAGAGCCGTCACGTGTGGCTCCCTTGGCGCGCCTGCCATCCTTGGCCGCCCCCCTCGTGGAGGTCGCAGTTGCCCGCTACTCTCTCGCTGTGCTGACTTCCACCCTCGCCCATCGCGCCCCATCTCGGCGGCCTGCACTCTGCACCGCACGCCCGCGAAACTAGCACCCCTCGCGCGTCCTCGCCCACACGTCCTCAGCACACAAACTGTGCCGCGCGTGTCTGCCTGCCTGCCTGCCTGCCTGTCTCCTGCCGCAGGCTCCTCGCTCACCACGCCATCGCTAGACCCTGCTGCGCTCCGCCGGCGCTCCCCATCCATACCGTACATCACCACCCACGCGCCCACCCCCCATCCATTTCGCGCGCAATCGCATCGCATCCGTGCCGCGCCCCTCCGCCCGCGCCGCACGAAATAGCAATTGCCGCCCTCCACTGCACCCAACACCGTCGCCAGGCTTGTGGTCCATGCAGCTCTAACTCACGTCCAGCTACCGCGCCGAGGGTTGATAATTGCGACGCACCCCGAGTTCACTCAGGCCGCCTTATCGCGCGCATTCCCATCCGCACCTACATCGCTGGCGTCTGCTACAGTCGCTCTGACCACCTTCTGTCGCGATGCAGAACCCCCAGATGGCCGCCCAGATGGCCAACATGAACGCGGGCGCCGGCCCGCTCGACGGCACGCCCGTCATGGGCAATGGCCAGCGTCAGCCGGGGGATCCACGCGACCAGCTTAACACGTACATCTACGACTACTTCATCCGGACCGAGAACCACAAACTGGCCAAGGCGATGCTTGAGGCCGACATGACTGTGAACTTGAAGCCAAAGTCGAGTCCCAGCGGAAGGAACGTGGATGGCGTCGGTCCAGGAGATCTGCCCGAGCCCAACATGCCCCCAAACCAGAATACCGACACCTCGTTCCTGCTCGACTGGTGGGTTCAGTTCTGGGACATATTCAGTGCTGCCCGTGGCATCAAGAGCAAGGGAAGCCAGTACATTGCACATGCTCGCGTAAGTGTATCCTGCTCTTGCGAAATATTGTCCGACTGACGCGCGCAGAATGCAATGCAAGCTCAGCATGAGAACCGAAACCAGCGCATGACGATGCAAGGCGGTATGAACGGCGCCCAGTACCAAAACATGCTGCGGGCAATGCCGAACGGTGCCCCTCCAAATGACCTCAAGCGCGCCGCAGCCATGAACAATCGTCCGTATGTACTCCCCACTTCATGAGAACCCGCGTACTTGCTCACATTCCGCTCCATCTAGGAACGGCAACCACATGGCAAACATGAACCAAATGAAGAACCAGGCCATGATGTCGGCACAGATGCAACGAGACGGCTCGCAGATGGACATGAACGGGCAACGGCCTCAGTCGCCCGGCTCCAACGAGAACGGAGGATCCCCAAACAAGCGTCAACGTGTTGAAGGTACCCATTCTATTAGCCCTCGAACGGCGCTCGCACGCAGCCAAAGCTTGCGACAAGCGCACATGGATCATTCTGGCTCCGAGGCTAACCATATGCCCTTTGCAGGTGCAATGAATGCGGGTCCCATGCCCGGAAACCAGTTTGGAGAATTCGCCCAGCAGGGGCAGAATGCGCAGCAAAAGCAAATCGAGGTATATGCCCAAAGCCTGGCCCAACAACAGAGAATGGCGCTCAATAACCATCAGGGGATGAACAATGTTGCACAAGGCTCTCCGATGAACCAGTCCGGCCTGCCTGGCGAAGGAGAGATCTTTGTCGGCAACCAACCGCGACCGGCTGGAATGCCTGCTGGGGGCGCCCCGCCCCAAGGAAACCATGCGCTGCAGGACTACCAGATGCAGCTGATGCTGCTTGAGCAGCAGAACAAGAAGCGGTTACTAATGGCCCGACAGGAGCAAGATAGCATGTCTGGTCCACACGCACAGGGTCCTGGCGTCGGCCCCGGCTTCCCTCCTTCCATGTCCCCTCAGGGCAGCAGAGCTGGGCCTTCTCCTAATCCTAGTGATCAAATGAAGAAGGGTGCCACCCCACGGATGGGCCCGCAAGGTCTTCCCGGGTCGCCAATGCCAGAGGGTGCGATGCAACCACAGCGTAATTCCCCTGCGCCTGGCGTAGCGTTCGATCCCAACACGATGCCTCCGGGAATGCCTCCGCAGTTCGCCAGCTATCCAAACGGAATGAACCCACAAATGATGAGGCCTCCAAGTTCGCATCCTCAGTTCAATGGGCAACAGGTAACACAGGAGCAAATGCAGATCATGCAAAGGAATCAGATGGCTGCCCTGCAGAACAATGGTGTCTGGCGTGGACAGCAAGGCCAACCCGGAATGATGCCTGGACAGCAACAGATGGGCCCCATGGGCGCCAACCCTCAGCAGAATCGCCAGATGCCACCCCCTCCAGCACCCGCGGGTGAGCAGCCTCGTACAGAACCGTCGCCTTCCCAGCCCGCTGCACCTCCAACGCCCTCGCAATCCAACAAAGGAAATCCCAAGAAGAAGAACACGAAAGACAATAAGGTAAAGTTGCGCGCTACATCTCCCCCTTTGAGCATCGTTGATATTGATTTTAGAAGCCCGCAAACAAGAAAGGGGCAACAGGTGCGACTCCAGCAGCTTCCGGTGGCGAAGAACCAGCGACTCCCACCGCTCCGATCACACCGGTACATCCTAAGTCGTCGTTTGGTGGTCCGAATGGACAGCAGCAGCCTCCTCAAGCCGCTCAACCGCAGCAGCCTGCACAACAGCAACCACCGCCCATGGACAATAACGGCCCTGGTGCGTTTGGCCAACTAACTGTAAACGAAGATGTAAGTTTTCACACGTGTTATCCAGGAATTAAAGCTAATGAGTACCAGCCTTCGTTCGACAACCTCGGCCTCGGGTTTGATGATTCGAATGCTCTGGAAAACTTCGACTTTGATTCGTTCCTTCACGTCGGCGATGACTCCACTGGCTTTGGCTCGTTAGGTGCCGATTTCGGCTTTGGGGATGGACTTGAAGCTGAAGCCAACTAGGCATTGTCATCCACCCCCGGGCCATTCGGCAACTACGCTAGAGGTCTGCCGGTGCCCCTGCAACACCTTTTGTACAGGAGCCGAGTCCCTTCCGGATCTATTTGTCGAATCTTTGAGAACAGTCATATACACCATTGGCCGCGTGCCGCGAAGACTAAACCGCCGGAGAGGAGAGTTGCAGTCGGCCGGCTGTCCATGATCCGATGGCCCGACGCACAAAAACGTTCATATACCCGTTACCTTTTATTTATTTTTCAACTTACTTTTTCTCTCACTACAACTGCTTTTCTTTTCCTGTCTCCGGAGCATGGGCTGGTGCGGTGGCGAGATCTACAGTGCTTTGATATGGGTGCTACAAGGAAAGTCTTAATCTGATACGGCGCAGGGAATGACTGGCTGCTTGTTTGTTTGCTCGCGAAAACTGGCCAGTGGCCTCTGCCTTTATTGTTGCTTTGATACGTCTTACGGGCTACCCCCATTCGCTTGGTTCGGGCGTGGGCGTTCTTTATATGTTGTCTATTGTTGCTTGTTGCTTTGTGTATTGAAGGGCCTGGGCTGGGGAGGGCCGTGGGAAGGAGCGTTCGGCATAGTTCATGAGTGAGGGTGTTATACCATACCGCTGCTACGTTTGATTACTTGGGCTTCTTTTGACGTGAGAATGATGGGCGGTTGCAATGATGTGAGAGGCTCTGATTTGGGTGAAGGTTCACACGCTGCCCTCATCGTAATCGATGGTAGTTGCGCCGAGTGTATTTGCGAGCGGAGCAGGGTGTAGATGTCGTTTGGTTGTTTGGGTGCTGGAGTGGAGGGCGAGGATGGTATACTTGCAGTGTGGGATGTGAGAGGTGAGGTTTCATGTAGGTCAAAGGCGAAGGGGATCGCGATTTGCGGTACGTTGCGAAGAAACTAACTGTGCGAAACAAACATCAATCTCAACAGGCTGGAGTCGTAAGGGCCCTCAGGAAAGCGATGGCAGTAGCTTTTGTTTTTGCTGACGTTGTGCACTGTCCGCGTTGGAAAGGAAAGCGTCTTCAGCGGGGTTTCTTCCTTCTTTCTGGAGACTTTCTTGTACGGGAATGTGGAGGGGATTGGGAACTTAGCGGGGTGTAGAGGATGCGCTGGGCAATAGGGTGGGGTGTGGAGGTGTGGAGGGGAGGGGATTGTGTGCTTTGGACTCTTTCGGACGATGGGGTAGCTGTGAACAGCGCTTGTGGGACTTTCAATAATTTAATTAAATTGATGTATTGGACGGTTGTAGGTACTGGGGAAAGCTCCGTGTCGCACAGTAAGTACGACTAGTTAAGGAGCTGGCAGTGGTTCTTTGGTAGACGTTTAATTCTTGTTGTGGACTATGGCCAGGAACACTGTCCATCTTAATCCTATCACTAGTGTCATTGTATTACCTATGTGTGGACGCTATGGTGGATCACTATTGCGCGGATGGGCTTTTGAATGTCACTCGGTGAAAGGCTTTCGAGAGGTTGTTCATATGTGCCAGAAAATTAATATCTGAAATTGGAGCGAACCTATAGAAGTCTAGACCGCCCCGCGGTTCTCACGAAAGTCTTATGTTTTGCCACCAGTGTTTCCGGGACTTGGGCTTCACCCCCTCTTTTTGAAGACTGGCTTCTATCGCTGCCTTTTCACGGGCGCTGATCGCAGTAGAGTTCGCACATGCGTAAGTTGTACGCCTGTCAATCTCTCCTCATAAACGATGTTAGGTTGGCTTAGATACCTCTATTTCTGGAGGATTTTACATCTAAAAATCGACGCCTCTAAGCTAGCAAAATCTTAGCACTAGAGGTTCTTAAATCTGTTACTAATCTATGTTTATTATATAATTGCTGTTATGTATAAAAAGGCTTCTTAGTCTTAGTTTTATTTTACCTAAAATTATTTTAACTTTCGCCGCCCCTTTTCTACCTGTACTCTCTTGCATAGGGTACAGCCATGTCTCTACTACACTGTTTTACTATTCCTACTTGTTAGTAGAAAGATAAGAGTATGATGCTCCTAGTCTATATTTCACTAATAGCAACTTCGACTATCGTCAATATTTTCCCTCTATAAAGCAGGCTTCCCACTTCGTTGCACCTGTCCAGTAACTTAATACTATCATTTCTACGGCCTTTCGACGACTTCAGGAACAGCGCTCCTAGCATTCGCCGAAGTTTAATCTCTGTGCCTCCGCCAGAACCTCGGCATGGTCAGTTCATCTTTCCGCGTTTCAGAACGTATGCATGTGCTGCTTTGTGTCCCCTGGAGCGGCGAGCAAGCCCTGATAGCGGTAAAATCGTTCATGTCGTCATTAAACCTAGAAACATTCAAAGACAACGGTTGGCTATGATTAGTCGGTCTTGCGTTCATCTTTGTCATCGTGGTTATCCTCTTTTTCATCCTCCTCTTCATCCTCCTCTCCATCCTCCTCTTCCAGCGAGCACTTCAATAAATGATTACAAAACCCAACGCCATTCCGCTTCGCCTTTGCTTCAGACATCTCCTCTTCGCTCCCCGGCCACACTTTCCTCCACGCTATCTGCGTGATTGTGGCCCACTCTTTGGTGTCGGTTTTGCTGGGGTCGCCAGCCGTGACAGTGAGTGCGATCAGTTCATGAGAACTCCACCCCCAGTAAGCGTGGACAACAATATTGCCTTGAGCATCTTTAGGCTTATTAGTTTTAACGAACCACTTATCGTCTATAGAGTCTGGTTGGTAGCCTTGCAGCATTTTGTTGTAGTCCTCATATGTGATGGTGCGTCCCCATTGTGCCGTTACTGGCGGGGTTTCGAAGGGGATCACCACTGCACAATGTTAGTAGCGAGACGGTTTACATCGACAAATAGACGTACTGTCTGAATTTTAACGTGAACGTGCTCAGAGTTGGTGGTAGAGACTCAAGAAGGAAAGTCAGAGCACAACAGGTTGGGTGAAGGATCTGGAGATGTTGAAGATGTTGAAGATGTTGCGGTGGTCAAGTGCAATGCGTTTTTACTTCGGTGACGTCCAACGCAGGGCACCACCAGTGCCTCCAGCCAGCCGCCCCCACTTATGTAATCGTGGCTGAGTCCGGATCAATCGGTCGCAGAACACCTCCCAGAATCAAGTCACGAACTTGGATGTCTTGTAGAAATAATTGTGTACAAGCGTGGATGCCTGGTATGCCGTGTCACCAGATCGATGCACTAGCTTTCATTAAAAGCGGCGATGTTTCCGCGGCACAGTCACGGTCTTCGCACCCCGTAATGCGAACTTAGCCAATAACAACGCAAGCTCGCGAAGTAGCCATCCTAATATCTTTTCAGAAGTCCAGTAAGCCCCCTTTCTCACGTTCGCTGTTAATTCGCACTTATCCAAAATTCCAGATTAAGCCTGCACAGGTTAACTGTAGCAAGATTCGTAATACAAGAATAATCCCGAGAGTCTGCAGGTATCAGTATCACCATACAGTAAGCCGGAATTCCGACATAGAACCCGCGCAAGAAATTACGGCTAACATCCACTTAGCGTCAACCTAGAGCTGCGAGTGGGCTGCCTCTTACATCGCAAAAAAAGCGGTAGATAGCGCACAGCCCACATGCCAAGACCCTCACCAAAAAAAGTCTCTATAGGAGTCCTATTTCTCGTCAGGGTGCCAAGAAACCGGGGTTCTTTATCTGCCAGTATTTTCGCAACGCAAGAGGCTGCGCTGCGTAGTGTCCATAGTGTCCAAAGTACGAGCGCAATGCAACTTCGGGGATCCTTTCGTACCAGGAAGCGGAGTGAACGAACACAGCTATGAAAGGGTCTTCCACGGCAACATGCAGAGGTTCCAACGGTCAATCTCTTCCATCATTCATTCATTCATTCATTCATTCATTCATTCATTCGTTCGTTCGTTCGCTCATCTTCTTTCGACACTCATTCAGCCATTCGTCGCATTTCCATTCATTTAGAATCTGAGATCCGTTTCACTTTGAGTTTTTCTAAGCAACAAACACACTTGCAGTCAACATGTTTTAGCAGAAGCCGTTGGCCCTTCTTGGCTTCCTAGCTACCGTAAGTAGCACGGTAGCTGCCCCTACAGAAGTGGACCTCAAGTAGGAGAATGAGGACGGCATATTCTTTCAAGCTAATAGGTATTTTCCTCCTGTATACAGGATTTTGCGAGAAAAGTATACCAGTGTAGTAAACTTTATTGCTCAAGGACACGTAGTATACAGTCAACTGCTTAATATATCCAACTCTTGCTAACTATATATGCGCCTATCAGACGTTCGCCCAATATAATCAAAGCCAATGATACTTTCAAAACATTCTCTCAAAGCAAGGGAACGAAGCCAAACTATAGTCTATAGGACCATTGCAAGATCAAGGAAGCATCCGCTTCGTTTGGAAATCTTCCAGATAATAGCTATGTTGGCACAAGTGTAGACATCAACTTCTATTCGGAATAGATGGTGGAAAAGCTCGAGGACGGCAAAACTCACAACATCCAATCTACTATTTACAAGATTGTGTCCGATCAGAACCTCATTAGTTGCCAGGAAACGCTCAGAAGACGTACAAATCTACTCCATACTTGCCAAAATACCATGCTGACTTAACTCAGATAATCCAGAACCCACCAAACAAGAATACGCTGCTATCGACAGCATTCCTTAGAAGCAAGTCGTAGGCTGGTACAACACCTTCACTATACGTGGAGGTGGGAGCACGAAAACGGTCACGAACGCCATATACCATAAAAACCCAGAATTTGATTCAGATAAATACAAAAACCTCCCCGACGGTACCCCCAGCGCCACCAACAGCTATAACTACACTTGCTAGATTCCCCCCTAATAACAAAAGATAGAAGGAGAAACCTTAAGTAGACGCTATAAATCCTGTCTGCGGTCAGGCAGAATCACCGGGAGGGAAAGGCAAGAAGGGGAAGAACGCTCGCCGCGATGTCAATAACATCAAAGATAATAAAGATATAGAGATCTTAGCCCAAGACAGCGAAGACTCGAAACTGGTCGCTAGAGCCAGGGGTTCTAGGGGCGGAAGTAGGACCCAGAGGCCCAGGCCGAAGAGGCCTGCAAGAAAGCCCACGAAGAAGCCAACGAAGAAGCCCACAACGAAGCCTACAAAAAAGCACACGAAGAAGTGCACGGTAGCTATGAAGAAGGCAGGAAAGTGCGGCACTACTTCCACCTGCTTGGCTGCAGCAAAGAAGAGGAACGGTGGCAAATGCCCCATAAAGAATACTTGTACTGCTGCCCAAAAGAAAGCTAACGGTGGTAAATGTCCGGTAAAGAACACATGCACGGCAGCTGAGAAGAAGAAGAATGGTGGCAAGTGTCCCCCGAAGTTGTGCCCCTTGCCTAAGACCAACAACCAACTTGCGCAAGAGTATATCAAGTTGTGGAAGTCAGGAAAGCTTGGGAAGGGTAAGAAAGCTGGATCTGGCTCTAGCACTGGGAAGAAGGGAAGGAGCGGCAGGGCCTGAGCGCAGAATATGATTCACATGAGTACCGGAGATACCGGAGACGAACTGGTAGATGTGGGGAGGGAAGCTGAAAGGGAAAGCATTGAAAGAGCGTTCATGGTGGGCTTTCCTGGGTCGAATCGTTGATGTAGTGCAAATCGTACCTGATGCGGCTTTGGTGTCCCCTGGCCAGTCGTCGCCAGTACCATCGACCGAAGGGTCTGCGTCGGCTTCGTCCCTCGTGCGCTTGCGCTTGCATCTATTACTTCCTTAGCTACTTCTATTATTGAAATAGGTATCGGGAGGTGAACATAGTTGGCTGGGCAGAGGCTGGAGCCCTTCTATCTCTGCGTGTTCTGATAGGACGTGATTTTTCTAGTTATTGAAATCGCCGATGGAAGTATCGCCCTTTCCTTGACGGAGGTATTCGGGGAACGAGAACGGCTGCGCGAACGGTGGGCATGAAGCTGTTGGAGCAGGCGCGAGGAGTGCTTCGTAGAGGACAAGGGGAGGGGAGGGGAAAAGTAAGGGAATAAAACAGTACGCGTAAAGGAGTATAGACGCCGTAGGTTAACACCCTCCTATATATATATACTATGTAGGAGGGGCGGATCTTAAGAGTATTAGAATAGGCTACTTAGTATAAGAGAGCGCTGTACTATAGTAAAATAGGTAATAATAGTACTAGAAAGCGTACAGGTATATATAGATAAGACTTATCTTTATAGATTTCTAGACGCTAGAGTGAGTGGGCGTTGGAGGGGTGCCAACGCCGACCATGGCTTGGCGGGCAGCGCAAACGCCCGCCGTGGAGATTTTCCTCCACTAACTGGTGTAACCTTCTTGAAGCTAAGCGATGCTGCATTCTCACATCTCTCTTGAAGTGAGCGTGCTCACAAACGATTTAGATTGCTTGCCAAATCATTCCCCGATCTAAGTGTTTGAAACGCTCCGCGATTAAGTCTTGAATCCCCGCATCAAGTACTGTTGTTTTCGCACGGAAAGATAGTATCACCTCCAGCATTGCCAAGTTCAATCCTGCTTTCAGCGAGGCTCTTAACCAAGACTCTATTTGCCACCGAGGAGTGGATCGAGATCCCCTGGTTTTCATGAAGAGGCATAATTCGTGTGCGATCGCAGTCTCTGTGAATGACGAACGATCGGAAAACCCCAACACCAGGTTCGAATCATATACAGCAACCACTCGCTCGAATTCATTCAAGTAGGCTATTGGTGACTTGCCGGTTGTGGTTTCTATAGATTTCGCCGCCTCGAAAAAGCAGCGAAACAATAGCGTCTCTTCGCTGAACCACTTCAGATCTGTTGCAGTGGCGATTGATTTGAGCTGCGCCAGTAGAGCACCACATATGGCAAGATTGGCATCGAAGCCGTCCGCCTGATGTTTTTCCAGTATGGCCTGCAGGGCTGTCGTCATGAAGAAATCCTGCACTGTCCTGTGAAGGAAATCAACTCTGGATCCACGTTCTTCATCGCCAGTTGCTGGAGTTATCTCAAGCATGCCTTTTCTTCGGCCATTGATCCGCTTTTGGATGTCTAGCGTTTGCTTGTAAAGCTGTTGTTGCGAAGACCCTCGGCGGGGCATGGTTAGAGCTACAGAAGGATCGTCTTCTTGTTCGTCCAGGTACCAGTAGGTAAGTGGCGACAGCGGAGATGATCGTGCTAAAGTAACCTGAAACATGTGTGATAGTTGCTTACTGTAAAAGGGATCGAAAGATTGGAATATGTGGCTGTAAAAGTCTTCCAAGTCATCAGGCAACGAACGCAGTCGTTCGAATAGCTGCGATAGGCGATCGGCATTGCGCAAACCCTCAATAAAGGAACGTACGACAAGGTACACCCAAAGAAACACTCCTCGCGATCTTGCAAAGATTTCTTCGAGTATCTTGTTCGCTTGATCATAGTTGTCTCGAAGGTTTCGGAAGTCTTCCCGTGCACCCAAGTGGTCTTGTACATAGCACCGAATGTCTGGCTCGTTAAGGTCTTCAAGGTAAAGTACATAAGCTCATTTGTGGCCATATGCGTCTTTGAAAATGTTCCATGGTCTGCTCGCGATGCACATCTTGACGTTCCGACGTTCTAAGAACGAGATTGTCTTGATGAGGTCGCCGTGGTTACCCTTGTATTCGTCCAAGCCGTCGATGAACATGCAAAAAGCAGTATCGACCTGATCCAGCGTGGAAAGTTGCTCAAATGCTCCCAGAAGCATCTTTTGAGACCAGACGATTTGGTAATCAACAGATCGGCTGGTGATTGTGTTCTGCACATCCTTCCAGACTTCAAGAGCCACAGGCTTGATCAGCGCCGGACATTGTTGTAGAATTTCGAACAGAAGTGTTCGCAAAAGACCTTGTTGTGATCGTTGCAGTTCTGAACCGTTGATCCAGAAGAAGTAGCTTGTAATCACGAGACGAGTTTTTGGTCCTGACCAATGGCAGAGACTGATACTTGTTCGTTCATTGTCGGCCAGGTATTTGATCAGCGTACTTTTACCGCTACCAGGTTTGCCGCTGACCCAGTAAATCTTCTCCGGGATTGTTAGCCATGGCTCAAAATGCTTCGAAAACATCCAGCTGAAGGTTTCTGGATGAGCTTCAGGGATTTTGGAGTGGCGAAACCCCATCTGGTCGAATCTGAGACTATTGAGCACGGCCATATCACTGCACAAGTCTATGGCTTCTTTCTGAACCATTGGCACAAGTCCAGGAGATCGAAGAAGTGTGGCTTCCTGAAAGCCTTCTGGTTTTGCCGGTATGACTGGTGTAACAACTTCTTGTGAGACTATGGATTCATATTGTTGCTTCAGCTGTTCTTGGGCAATCTTGATTTCTGAAATGATCTCGACAAAGTAGATCCCTAGCTGTCGAGCAATGTGCTTATTTCCGTCTTCGAGACGATCTATGACATCTTTCCAGGCTCCTCTGCATAACTTAGCACTGTGATCATATACGGTATGAGTATGAGCGGAGAAAAGTACCCTTGTAGCATTTGTAGTTCCAGAGCGAGTTGCGATCGATAAGTATCCAGACTTCTCCTCATTGCATCCACCTCCTTCTCTTTCAAAGTCGTGACAAGAGCCGCTTTGAGACTCTTCCATTTGGAACCAGGCTTATTCGATCTCACGGAATCCAGCGCAATAATCATCTCCTCCGCTGCAGTTTTGCAGTTGGCGGCCAGGGTTACAAGCGAAGTACGGGTCGTTTGCATAGCCAGTTCATTTCGTCGAATACCGTCGATGCCCATTTCTAGGTCTGTGCAAGACTGCTGTAAGCTCCTAGCAATGTCTTTATCAGTCTCAGCCTCGCACGTCGCACCGTCCTGCGACTGGTAGACCTTGACTGCAGTAATGAACAATTTGCTCGCGAAATCAATGAACTGAAAGATGTTACCGACCAGGCCTACAACTGCCAGGGTTTCGAGGACCATGAACGCTAACACGTTGATGAGATGTGGAGATCGAACATCGGTGGGAACATGTGGCTGCATTGATCACGCTGAGCTGAGAGCGGGGCTTATCTAGTGGCGACCGAGCTGTGTATGAGGCCAGCACCAATGAAACGGAGACAAGGCAGACCAGACAGCTAACCGGGTTTCGGCGTACTTTATGCGTAAAATCAGTGCTTTATCCATAGCGACACCTAGAGTCCCATTGTCCCATTGCCACATTCAAAGATCGTGGTCGAGATTCTTCACTCTCGACACAAACGGAGTCCATAATGATCAGAGACCGTGAGTAAATAGCATCATCAGTGACTGTATTGAACGGCAGAATGGTTACGTACCCACGGCAGATCACGATGCGCTCCGCTTTTGGGGCCATGGGCAGAACTCGTATCTTGATGCCCACCAAAATGGCTCAGCCATCCGCACACGTTCATGCGGTATACTGCGCTGTGTGTCTCTTTTCGTTTTATTTAAATCCGTTTCAACCCAGCTTGAGGCGGATTAGTGGGCTATTTCGGAATATACCTCTAGTACCGCCTGAAGGAGGGAAATCTATGACTTTTGAGCTGTTTGAAATCTTCGTGGTTTGGCACCCCATCAAGTTCCTTTACTGCTTTTTGCCGCGGCTTGCAAAAGCGCGCGAAGAGTCAACAATCGACCTCTAGTAGCGCGGTTGCATTTAATTACGGGATAGAGTGAGACGAAGAAACAGAGTCAGCACTATAGCAGATGCGATGCAAACATTCGAAGTAGGATAAGGACAGATCTCTCCAATCCGGAACGCCATCCTCTCAACCAATGCTACCCCCACACATGCAAATGAGCGTAAACCTTTTCCCAACACCCAAACAAACTCAACTTTTGTGAACGCCGAGAACGCCACGCGTACCCCACTTCCCACCTTTCCACTTCCCATTTTCAGATTCTCCCGCCCAGCTCACCTCCAACACCCCCACTAACCTCAACTACATTCCCATACCCCTCCAACGGATACTCCGCCATCTCAACCTCATTCAAATGGCTCCTCGTCCGCATGCTACTCCTCGCACTCCCACCCACCATACTCTGCCTCATCAGCGCGCTCCTCCGCTGATCCATCCTCGGCACCGCGGCAGGAACATGCTTGAAGCTGCTTGCATGCTCGTAGCCATAGCTGTACTGCACGGGCTGCTTCCCGATTGCAATGGCGGAGCTCGCTGGTGAAGAGTTCGATGCTTGTGTCCGCGTATATGTGCGTGGCGGAAGGGGTATTTGCGAGGCATTATTGAGATTCGCGTCTTTGGTGGAGGCGTCGGAGTTGGGGTAAGATATCCACTCAGGTGTGACCGGGCCCCATGAGTCTTCGCGATAGAAGGCGTCCGCGGGGCCGGCGGGCTCATCGATGTAGATTGAAGAGAACGACGTGGCGGCCGAGAATTGGCGTGCGAGTGGAGGCCGGGGGTGTTGCATTTTCTCGAGCTGGGGGTCGATGACGTTGCTTGAGGCGGTATCGGTGTGTTGGGGCTGGCGGGACTTGCGCTTGAGGGAAAGCATGCGGCCGGGATGCTTCGGCGGGGGAGGAATGCGCTTCTCGAGACCGAGCATCTCGTAGCAGGCTTTGCCGACCCAGAGCATCTGCTCGTGTTCGCGGAGGTAGCGCTCGCCGCCGAAGGACTTTTGCACGATTGTGCGGGCCATCATTCCGAGTTTGCGGCGCTGCTCCGTCTTCTCGTACATGCGGCGGGTGATGATCTCCACATCCTGGGGTGTTGGCTTGTGTGGAAGAATTGGAGCCGGTTGGTCTGGGGAGTCCTCTGCATATTGCGCCCATTCATCGAGCATAGCAAGAAGATTGATTTGCGCGCGCGCAAGTCCGTAAGCATCGTTCGGTGCAACGACTTCGCTGTAGCGCTTGCCGTCATCGGGATCAGTGAGCACACGCAGCGAAGCACCGACATCTGTGCAGACAACAGGTGCGCCAGTCAGTGCAGCTTCGCCGAGAGCCAGAGGCAGACCTTCAGAGACGGACGAGTTGAGAAAGAGCCAACTATTGGCTAGGACCATGGCAGGGTCTGCAGTTCCTCGGAGAGTACAGCTCTCCCCCAGACCTTTGCAAGCAAGGATTTCTTGACACTCCGATGAGTAGACGGGAGATTTGTTCAGCGCCCCGTAGATGTCGAGCTTGTAGTCTTTGAAGCCCCACTCGTTGGAGATGATGTCGGCGGCGAGTAAAGCGTTCTTGATGTCTTTTGCAAACCACACGTGGGAGAGCATGGTAACAGTGGGTGATTTCGTCTTGATCTCGGTTACAGGAGCAAACTTTGTCATGTCGGGTATGCCGTTCACAATCGGATCGACCTTCCGTCGGAAGACGTTTCGGTGAGTCAGTTGGCCCTTGGAAGAGCCGATCTCAACCTCCCACCCAGGATTGAAGAAGTCTAGACAGATTAACAGACAGCCTGGGTCCCCACGAAGCAGAACTTACCTGCACACGGGAGAATCTGATCAGCGTGATGCAGAATCAGACACG
The DNA here is from genome assembly GCA_010093485.1 of Karstenula rhodostoma CBS 690.94. Classification (NCBI taxonomy): domain Eukaryota; kingdom Fungi; phylum Ascomycota; class Dothideomycetes; order Pleosporales; family Didymosphaeriaceae; genus Karstenula; species Karstenula rhodostoma. The sequence continues at coordinate 2,255,776 of MU001493.1, forward strand.
ATGTCAACTTCATCAAGCCAAGCAGGGAGTTTCGAATGAAAGGCGGCAAGGTGCACATGGCAGAAGAGAGGTAGAGGTTTGTTTCACGCCAGGATATGGCATGATCCCAGATTTGAAGGGTACAATTCCGCTTCAGCTTGCAAACAATTCCGTAAGATGCGGAGACGCTGTGATGCGAAGCCTGGAATACGCTCGGAATTTTCTCGGGAATGGGAATAGAGAAGATGAAAAGATCTGGAACGGTCAGCACAAAGTCTTCAAAATGGTGACAAAAGGAGGCTCACATCTGAACCACAGCTCTAGGGCAATATCGAGATGCCCAAGCGTAGGCAGCTCGGTGCGAAACCACTCAGAGGGTGGCTGCGCGTTCGGCATGTCGTCCGCCAACCACAGCTTTCTCCAAGTATCCTTAACAATCTCGCTTGTCCAGACCTCCTTCCAATGACGGGAATCTTCAAAGTAAGTATTGAGATTGACCAACGCTCGTGTGGCTTGCTTGACGTCCGCTGCGGTCATGTTGACTGATCGGGCTCCTCGGACGAGCGCAGTCAGCGTTGGAATGAAGTTAACTTTGATGTCGTTGATCGTCGCATCCTTGACCAGATGATCAACTTCGCTGTCCAGCTTGTTCGTGAACATGCCGTGTGAGGGGTGGAGGAAGTCGAGACCCCAAAGTGGAATGATCTTCAAGGACTCGACATTCTCTTCTGTCTGGTGCTTCGGAAGACCAAAGTCGTTGGCAGATTCAACCACCATGTGCCACTTGATGGTGCGAAGATTGTTGATCAGGTCGCGACGGCATGCAGACACGCCACCACCCTCATTAGGCCAGGTACCCGTGTCTACCGCAATGACGTGAAGGTTGTTCTCTGTGTCTCGCTGGAGTGTTTTCGTTCGCGTGAAGATGACAGCATCGCCGCCCTGTCCAAAGCTGAATAGATCACTCATTCGAATAGCGAGTGGGGTCCAGGCACTGATGTCGCTAGTGAGATCCGCACTTGCCATGATTGCATCGGCATGAAGTGCTAGGTAGTCTTCGGCTGTCGTGAGGCTTCCACGGTCACGCCGGCGCCAGTAAGGTCGTAAAAGCGCCGCCTTGCGGACAAGCTCTTCATCCACAAAGCGAACAACCACGCCGTCGAGGTCAAGTCGCTTCTTCCACGCTTTCCAGAGCTGCGAACGTGCTCGGGAAGTAGATATCTCTTGTTGCTTGATGTTGGTTCGAAAGAAGCGGCTCATAAAGCTTGACGTCGGGACCTTGAAGTCCAAGAGCGGGTTTTCGTCCATGAAGTTGCATCGCGTAGGCTTCTTCAGGACGCCTAACCAATCGTGGCGTATCATGTCGGGTGTGTCTACAGTCTCGCCATTGAGCTTCGTCGAGATGACTGGGTGAAACTTGTGATCGTACAACCAGGAGCACTCGTAAACGTCGGCCCCCTGCACAAAAGTCGCTTCGTGAACACGGGGTGTCGGAATCCATCGCTCCATCTTCTCTGCATGGCGTATCGGAGGCGCACACCAACTGACATTCACGGACATGTGTGGGAGGACGAATTCTGCTCTGAGCAACTCGTCATCGTACTTCGCATTCTTCCGGTAATGGTACTTGAAGCGGACCAAGTTACCATGTTGCATATAGCTTCCGGACTCGATATGGCCCTTCGCATTATACTGCACTTTGGCACCTTCATCGCTACCCTGTAGGCAGTTTCGAGCAAGTGGTAGCCTGGTGCTGTGGAGCTTTGTGATCCTGCCGAACCGAGAAATTGGCCTTGTCGGGTACTCGTAGGTGAACTCATTGGTAACATTGCCATTCTTATACTCTTTGCGATTGGTGATACGCATGTCTTTGCCGTACTCCGATATACGTGTGTGGCCCCAAGCTAGCTCCTGTTTCAGAACGCCCTGATAGAAGACGAGCTTAAAACCATGGCCTTCCAGGGGATGTACGAATGCCGTTTCTGTTTCTCCATAGCTGCGAATGACAAGTCTGTCCTTTTTCTGTGAGACAAGGCTACCTTTCACTGTACTAGCAAGGTCGGAGATGTCTTTTCGATTGTGGTAGAGAAAGAATGGAAGTGCTATCGACATCGCCGCTCGACTATATATCCAGAGTCCTGTGAGTACGAAGGTTGCTGGCTTTGCAATGAACCTTGGTGTTCTGCCCAACGCGCAGTTCAACTCGCGTTGATACTCCGGGTCCGCCATGGTTGCCAGTACAAAGAACTTAATCCAAGTACCAATCAAATGATATACGTATTCAACGGGTGCTTTGAGTCGCGCGGTGTAATAGCTGAAAATCATGGTTGTGGAGCGGTTGAGGATGGGATGGTGAGCCTCTTGGATATCAGCAGTGATCTGCCGGTACTCCTTTTCGCTGAGCACTTGATAGCCGCGATTCCTGAAGTAGTTGTACTTGTGCACGGACAGAAATGCCCCGAGATCGTATCTTGCAAGTCGGGAGAATATTGTACAACCTTCTTCAGAGTCGACATTAGAGAGAATCCAGGACATCTCCGTGTTAGTGTATGGTCCGCGAGCTCCAAGACATCGCCGCAGAAACATTCTTCGTATGTCGAGAGGCAGAACATCCCACTGCGTGTCAGGGTCGTACCCAAGACAAAGGTTACACAAGAGCTCTTTCCTGCACAAGGTCTCGAACGCTATGGATTCAGGACCGTTCGTCTTGGAAGGCATTGAGCGTTTGCTGCATTCGGAGACGGCGTACGGTTCATCGCTTTCAGGCCGACATACAAGCATTGACTCGGTTATATCAGCCTGATGATGTGGGATACCAAACATGGTCTCAGCACACGCATGTAGCAGTGTCTCCGCGATTACACGAGAGTTGCTGCTGATGTTCATTTCCAGGGATGTGCTTCCTTTCGAGTCGGAAGCGACGAACAAGGTCAGACGCCCGTCCGAGTATTGCGAGATGGCTCGAAGATCGGTCTTGTCGTTCGTGACTGACTGCATAGGGACAATGAAAACTTTGATGAGTCCATTTTGCCATGCCAGTACGATCCTCTGGACAAGAAAAGGCATTGTAGGGTATGCCTGTAACGCCAGCCGCGAGAGTGACTCGTGAGTACACGATAGCAAGATGGCGGTAACCTGATCTCCAGGATGACCGTACGGCAGAACTCTGAAGCGATCTTCCTTTGGAGCTGCAAGAAGCTTGTCAGCAAACGCTTGGAGCTCGCTTTGACTCCATTCAGCATCCACACCAGTCCCATTGTAGGCATGAAACTTTTCTGCGCTTGACCAGTGAATACGATACCGAGACGGAAGGCCACGGATGTGCACGGAGTCAGACGAGTCGTTCGGAAGTTTCGGTCGACGTTGGAATCTTTGCAGCCTCTCGGCTATCCACATTCTGATGTCGAAGGCTTCTGGAAGGCCAAGTTTGGCTGTGTAGAAGGAGAGCAAAGCTGCAGTCCACGTCGATGCGGCTAGCGCAATGACGTTGTTGTATTGAAAATCTGGGTGCACTTTTCTGAGAACGCTTCCGAGGATAAATCCAAAAATGACAGCGCACAGAAGAGGCATCAGGGCGTGTGGCCCGGAGAAGATCTTGTTGTACTGATACAGCAACAGCCCGCTGTATGCCCCCACGTATGCCAAAAAAATGATGGCGCCAAAGGGAGAGCTGTTAAATACCCAGACGAGTGCAATGCTCACCGCCAAGGCCCAAACGTGTACGCCAACGAAGTGATAGAGCGTGTTCCAGTAAAGATGCCGGCGGAATTTCATATCATCAGATTTGGCCTTCCGTATGTCGGGAATGTTTTCGATTGACACTGGCGCCATTTGCTCCGATAGCTGATGCAAATGTTGGGCTTTATAGTCGAGAAGTACGGCACCGATCAGGTAGTATGCTAGTCCAAAACCTACAGATAGACGAAGTGTATCGTTTCCCGATACAGACAAGCCATAATTTGGGACGCCGTTGAGGAGATCGAGCCAGCGATCCATAAGTGCGGTGAGGAAGTATAGGATTCCACAACCCACTTCATCGCCAGCATTCCGCCAGTGTATGAATGAGTTGTGAAGGCGTATGCCTTTCTGAGACTGTTGCATACTTTCCAGAGCGACCTGCGTCTCAAGATTCCAAGTGGAGCTGTAAGGAATAGGCCGTTTCGTGTCAGTGAGTCGACAATACCAATCTAGTAGGAAGAGAGTGGACTCCCAGCACTCCGCGAGCTGTCTGACGAACACGTCCTCGGTAGGCCGGGTCCAGAAATGACGTTTCTTCTCCTTCATCACAGCGTTGTATAGCTCCGTACGGCACAGTGCAAGGATAGCTGGCTCACTGAGACCATGGAACAACTCAGCTGGTTCCATCGGGATCTCGGAAGACGGCACGTGAGATGAAGATAGAGCCGTTGAATTCCGAGGTTCTTTGCTTAAACGCTTCACTAATACAACATCAGCACCTTTGCAGCGGCCGCTTTGTGGGGGATACATACGAGTATGGCCGCCACCTGCTGGCGCCTGTCTTTTAGCGCTTGTCTGCACATACCAGTCCTTCACATCAGAATCATTGAGGGTCTTGATATTGTGGTACCATGTCACCCATTGCGTTGCGACATGCCGTGTACCCAGCAAGAGTAATAATACAAAGACAAACAGGATACAAGGATATATGATGATGTCGTATCCCTCGATCCAGATCGTCATGATTGGCGATATTATGAGTGTGGGGACCACAGCAATGATGACTCGACGACCGTTGAGAAATGAAGATCCTGGTATCTGATACGTAGAGAGTACGGCCAATACTGAGAGATACGAAGTCAGACCGACCAAGTAGAAGAAGTATATTGCCCCAAGCCGAGGGCTATCGACAGCGGATATGACGATGAATCCGACGAGACTTGCAGCAAGGGTGAAAGCAAGGCCACCGATCAGACGGGTCAAGACGAACATATTCGCGGCAGAGAAGGCCATGGAGATGAGGTAATAGGTGCCACCGATCGAGATCCACGTTCCAATGGCCCCCGACAGTAACAGCGAAGTCATCAGAGCGTACGTAGCATATTTGGATTCTTCCGGAAGCATCTTGGCACTGAGGTAAAGTCCGTGTCCCGTCGTCGACAAGAGTAGAATGTCTATAACAATTAGCTGGTGTGAAAAAAGAGGTTCAGTATTAATCCCACCTACGAGCGCCGGAATGGCGAATACACTGAGGAATGTGAAGCGACGGTAGCCTGGCATGACTGAGGCTTTCTGATCCGGATCTATGTCTGTTTGAGCCGCAGCGTATGCAGAAGCGAAGGATGGCGCATTGAAAATCCACATCGGAGGCTGGTGCCCAGGTTCGTTGTAGTAGTCTCGATGCTTCTTGGAGAGCAATATGCCGATATCGCTTGGCTTGATGTCGAAATAAGCCTCGCACCGGGACCCCAAAGCAAAGAGCTCTGCAAATGCGGCACTTTGGTCAGGGTATTGGTTGAACAAAGGGTTGCGATCCGAAACCTCAATGTAAACTTCTTCGAATCCGGCTTTCCTAGCTGCGCAGAAGATACAGAACAAAACGAAGTCCGTTACGGAATCGACGTCTGCCCGAGCCGTCAACTTTTCGATTGCGGCTGTGATGGTGTCGAGACCTTTGTGGTCGCGCCACCATAAAGCGTTGCGGAAGTTCAAGTCGATGTGTCGAAAGAGCGACAAGGCCTCGGCACGGTCGAGGCAGGGCAGGCGACAAAGCCGGTACCATTTGATCCGAGCATGGACAAGTTGCTCTTCTGTTATCGTCTCACTGATATAATCCATGTTGCTAAGCTTTTTCAGTTGCTGGTACGTCGGGACATCGATGAGCAGTTCCTGGCAGTGGTTACGTATTGACGAAAGTAACGGACACGACTCGTCCCATTCTGTATGCTGAAGGTGCTGCATATAAAGAAGAAGATCCGAAGACGACAAAAGGGACAGATCCTGTCCTATTCGATGCGGAAGTTTCTTGAGTTGGCCAGAGACACTCTCGTGCTCGCTCAGCCCGTACTCCAAGAGGAAGCACTGGTATCTTGTAAAGCTCGACTTGCTCAAGTAGGTGTGTAACAACGCGCCTGTAATATCCTGCACCGACTTTGACAAGTATATGACCTGAGTGAAGGTTCTTTGCTCAGCTTCCCATACTGCCCAAAACTGGCTCCCTGATGGGGTATGAAAACCGGAGTCGAGGCCAGTGAACACTCGCAACTGATGATAGTCGTCGGCTTCATCGTTTGTCTGCAAAAGAGCGTTTGCGAAAGTGGAAAGGTTGTCCCGGGCGGTCGGGACCAAGTCGACGTAACGACTTGCTGAAGTGCTGTAACTGAGAATCTGCTGTGCGACTTCATGCAGCTTTTTCGCGGGCAGTTTGCTCAGCAGATTGAGCTTTCGTAGGCGCTGTTGTGACCGAAGAACATGATCGAAATCAGTTTGAGTAGCGTCGAAACCAATCGGAAAGCACCCTAGAGATCCGTAGAGAGAGCCATTGGAAGAGCACGACAATGGGTTGGCGACACGTTTCTCCACAGCAGTGCGCCAGTTCAATCCCGTCGACACAGGAGACATCGGTTCCAAAGAGAGAAGAGCCCCGTTTTCGTCAACCTCTGGAAACTGGACAGTAAGGGTCGAAGAGCTCGAGTTGTCTTCACCTTCGGATTCGTCGAAAATGTCTAAGCCGGATATCGTGGTTCCCAGAAGCGGGAATATCGGCTGTAGAGGAAGGTAGTCATCAACAATGCTCGAGAATTCAGACGAAAGCTGTTATTGTTAGTACAACAGCTCCTCAAGTCCATATCGAGGTGCAACTCACAACACGAGTGGTCCGAAACTTCTCGTGCACGTCCATAACTCTCCGATCTTTGAGCCATTGGAACGCAGCCAACGGTTCGTCGCAAGAGCGCACCTCGGAAATGTCCGTCAGCGCGCAACGTCGGGCAAAGTAAGGAATCGCCCCATGATAGCTACACCACATGTGCGCTCTCCTCGTGACAGCGTGCGATAAATCGGCGTCGTCGTCAATGGTGTCCCACATCATCGTGAGAAAAGGTCTCAAGCATGCCTGCGACACAAATGCCTTGGTAGTCGTCTTCATCTTGTCCATCGCAAAGTAGTCTCTTCGTTCCCCGTTCCCCATTATTGTACCATTTCTGACTACCATGCCAGCAAAAAGCTTGAAGTTGAGCTTTTCGACATCGCTCAAGAAGTCAGGCCCAGCAACTTCGAGGTACACGTCCAGGCCATAGGCACGGAAGAGTTTGGCGAGGGCATTGAGCATGCGAATACAGGTTCGTTCTCTCCAGCCGGCAACCAGGACGCCCGTGCAATACCTCCGTTGGTTGGGCCGCCGTATAGCGTCGCTAAGGAACAGAGAGACAAGATGTATCGCCTTTAACATGTCTATTTCATTGTCCTTGGCGACAAATGGAAGAACCTGGAACAAGTCTAGCCGAGCAATGATGTGTGAACCCAGAGCAATGCCCTCGTCGCCGAGTGCCTCTAGGACACCCGGTTGCCCCAGGTCGAGGACTACCATGTCCCATGACTCCAGTATATGTATCTCCTCCTGTGCAACAGGTACACTGAGCAGGCCGAGGTATACACCGAACGAAGACGGTTTAGCAGGAAGAGGCTGCTTCGGCAGGATGCAATGCGCAGTGTGGGACAGCACCAGTAGCCGTTCTTGGACCGACTGCGGCAGAAGGTCTTCTTCGGAGTCATGCTGCGTCAATTTGGTCAGCTTTGTGGTTGTCTGAAGACACTGGTACCCACCTGGAGGAGTTTCTTGATGCTATCGTAAGAGGCCCAAACGAGTGCAATGATTCCGACTAAAGCGCTCGCAGCGAGTATGGAAACCAGGGTCCACTCCCACCACTCGTGCACCTCTGCACCAGACTTGAAAGCAGTGATGCCGAGTATGTTTGGCATGTTCCTATATCATACAGACGCTCGTGGGACACGAATTCTGGCGGTTGCCACGCCCGAGCGAAGTCAGCCCCAAGGCTTGGTCCGAAACGTGGGCCACACGGGAGTAGAACTAGGATAGTTTTGTGATAAGATACGAAAGCATGGCAATTAGAGAGAGCAACAATGTTTCATGCTAAACGATCCTGGTGGACTGGTGGATAACTGAGCAAAATTTATCGGAGAGAAATTCGCTACCGTAGTAGCTCTCTATAGATCGGTGGCATATAAACACCGGCATTGTGGTTAGCCGTTCATGAACCGGGTTGATGCACAGAGACAAAAAGTGTGCTAGCAGTCATGCGTCTAGTTCTCGTCCAGCAGCAACGTCAGCTAAACGCACCTCCGCGTGCTACCGTATGTCTCGCACCGAACAGACAGGGTATGCAGCGACGAAGAATTGCCATCCTTCGAGAAGCTCGAGAGGCCAAGCTTGGCTGCCGTATCAGGCAGTGAGAGACGGACATGGAGCGATTCTTGCGCAGCCGCAGCCTTTCGGCCGGGCCCTAACAGACGGAGACTGGTCATGTTCGGTATCCAAGCCGTGAGAGTGGCCAACTGCAATCTATCGTCGGCGGCCGGCTTTGTGTGTGTGGGGCAGGGCGGTAGTATAAGGAGGACGGTGAAGACGTGCAGTCACGACGCGCGGAAGCGTGGCGCCAGAGACGAGCGGGCCCGTGCACCGAGGCTGAACAAGGGCAGGGGCGATCCGCTAGCGCATGGCCCGTGCACAGTGCTGCTCTAACTAGCGCGGGAGCCGACCCCATGCCTTTAGCCTAACCACCTTCTCCATATGCACTTAATATCCTACCAATGTCTCCAGGTTACACAAGGCGTTTGCTCGACATGAACGACAGGGACGTATACGACCTGCCGAATTGCCAAACGATGAGCTTGCGCGGCGGCCGGCCATACGACTTCTTCGGTAGGAGACGCGTCGCCTCCAATACTCCTTCACCCCTGCAAGAGCCGACGGCACTCCAGCCCTTGCGGAACTCTGCAGTCGACATGCTACCGGCGGTACTCTCTGTCTAGGAAAGTCGGTACTCTCCGCGAGGATTTTCAGCAGCCTGCCTCGGACGATGGCACGTTCCCGGTAGTCCACCTGCACCTTCTACCGGCGTGCATGCCCAGTGCAATGCTTTGCTGTCACGTTTTTTATACGGTGATAGTACCTAAAGAGCGCCTCCACCACACGTGGTGCAGATTCTGCCACCTCGTGTCCCTACCTGAATTGGCCTTCTGCTAAGAACCCTGTCCAATTATATCTCTCAACGCCAACAGGTTTCCCGCACACGCTACCCACCGTAAACAGTGTAGCTTTGGGGTTGCAGTGCACACTGCCAGGCGCGTATCGAGAGCTCACCATGCCGCGTCATAGATCCAGGCCAGTTCTGCAACGGGAAACGGCACCCAAGTGAGCATTGCGAATCGATAGTTCTGGCTTGTGCGTATATGCTTCCCTATGCTCATCTAGAACAGTGGCCTGGCCATTGTCCAGTAGACACCGTGGTTCTTCCGCCGAGCCTAGATTTATTAATACGACAAGGAGCCCCAGAGTTTTGTATCTTCACGCTGTTGCTCTTCGACACTGCTCATGCAATGACGCCATCATTCTTTGCGTCGTTGGTTCTCTTTACGTTTGCTCTCTTCTCCGAGGGCACGTTCGCGCAGCAGAATGGAACAGCCCCCGATGACGGGTCACCAGCGGCTATTTCAGCTGCGACTGTCTCTAGCACCATCCTTGTCCTGGCACGAGACGACATATCTGCACAAAACGGTGCTACCGCGGGCCTCCAAGGCTATGGGATTCCGTTCCAGATAATTACTGTTCCTCAGGCCGGAATCAGCAGTCTGCCGATCCTCAATGCATCCGCTACCCACGGAAACTACGGCGGTATCGTTGTAGTCAGCGAGGTTGGTTACAACTACGATGATCAGTACTACAGTGCTCTCTCAAGAGCACAATGGAACCAGCTTTGGAACTATCAAACCAGCTTCGGTGTGCGCATGGTGCGCCTTGACGTCTTCCCTACAAGCGATTTCGGGGTTGTTAGTCTTGGTGGCAATGTTCAGGATGAGCCAGTCGCCTTCACCAACGTCACTGGTTTCTCTACTGCAGGCTTGAAATCGTGAGTAACCCCACGAGCTAACCTCGGATAACCACGTTGGTCTTGTCCGAACCTTGCCGATGCCAACACCCCCAATAATCGAACCTGCAGTGTGACTAACGGACTGATCAGGGGCGCGAATGTCACAATTGCAGGCATCTTCCACAACCCAGCACGAATCACCAACTCTTCAATCGCTTGGGAGTTCGCCAAGTTTGACAACTCCGGCACCGCTGGTGTTATCAACCAGATTGGCACACGGCAGCAGATGGCATGGTTCCTACCATTTGCGCTGGATTGGGCTCCGTCTTCGAACTACCTGCAACATGCGTGGATCAACTGGGTCACAAGAGGTCTCTATGTTGGCTTCCGCAGGCTATATTTCAGCACGCAGGTGGACGACATGTTTCTGGAGACCCCGCTGTACACACCATCTGGCCAGTCATACCGCTGCAAACCCGACGATCTTAATGCACATGTGGATTGGCAAACAACGCTCAATGCAAAGATGCCGAAAGGCTCCGAATATTTTGTCGAAATCGGGCATAACGGAAATGGGGTCATTGAGGCGGCAACGGACACTTCCGAAGGCGAGCGCACTTGCAGCCCGAATACCGCTATCGAATATGCCGATCAGATCGATGGACCTCCCGATTACACCAAGCCACCTGGTACGGGCAAGGACATATGGCCACAAACTCCGACAAAGTATACGTGGTCTCTCGAGTGCAACGAAATCGATGAACTTTTGAATTGGTTTGCAGATGAATCGAACCGCGACGCTTTCGCTCATATCTCGCACACCTTGTAAGCCCTACATCCGAGTCACTTGATATTATCTAACCTCCACAGTACCCACGAGGATCTCACTAACGCTACATACGCGGATACATCCAAAGAAATCTCTTTCAACCAGGCCTGGCTGAAACAGGTCGGAATTGATGCTGCTGCGCGCTTCAGTCCCAAGGGTATCATTCCGCCTGCCATCACTGGCTTGCACAACGCGGACGCTCTTCAGGCGTGGAAGGATAACGGTATCGTCAACGTCGTTGGCGACAACACAAGACCATTGCTACTGAACACCGTAAACCGCTTCTGGCCTCTGAACACCACAGTGGCTAACAATGGCTATGCCGGCATAAATGTCATGCCGCGATGGGCCACAGTCATTTACTACAACTGCGATCTTCCAGCCTGCACTCTACAGGAGTGGATCAACACCTCTGGGGGGAAGGGCACTTTCAATGATCTGCTGGCTAACGCACGCGACACGGCCGTACGCAACCTCTTCGGCCTGCACTGGGACGCGTAAGTCCATCCTCACTCTTAGTCTCCTCTTCTAATTGAGGTGACAGCTACATGTTCCACCAAGCGAATCTCCGTGTCAACGACGTCCCCGAAACCACCGTTAACGGAAAAAAGGGCCAGTACTCCCTCCTCATGACCTGGGTGGAAACCGTCTCCACCGAGATCATGCGTCTGTAAGGTGTTTCCTTCCCATTTCACCTCACCTACTAACCACTATAGCACAACCTGGCCCTTCAAGACTCTGAAACATGACGACCTCGCCACAACCTTCCTTGCCCGCCAAGCCCGTGATCAGTGCCGCCCCAGCCTCACCTGGCAAACCAGCGCAGACGGCAAGGGCATCGAAAGCGTGACAGTTTACACAGCGGGCGGAAACCAGTGCGGTACCACAATCCCGGTCACTTTCCCGGTTACGCCGGCGCAGTCGACGGGCGCGACGAAGGAGCAGATCGGCACCGATCCTCTGACGTACTGGGTCACCATGAGCGGCGCGAGTAGGACGTATACGTTTAGTAAGGCACTGCCTTTGTAGGGGGGGTGGGAATCTATTGTACATTCAGGTATGCGAGGGAGAGGGGTATGCATGCATTCACTTGAACGGACGGGGATGATGTACATAGCGTACTGTTATACCCAGAAGCAAAATATGTTTCATCTGCAATGCAACGCAATTGCTCGTTCCTGTTCCGCTCAAGTGCAGACTGTGCTCACACACATCCCACACCTCACCATTCTTTCACATACCCAACCGTGGGATTTTCCTCGCGGGAACAACGGCACTCGTACATGCACTCACTGCATATAATGATGTATTGCCCAGAGGCCGCCCTGTCTCGCTGCTTCCAAAACGGGATAGTGCGGCGTCACGCCAGCCAATCATGATGCACGTACCTGCAATCCTGTTTTCGGGCCGATGCGCAGACGTACTTCTTCTCCGTGATGCTTTTGGACGGGCGCGGCTGAGGAGGAGAAGACACGGCGTTCCATTCCACGTAGTAATGTTTTCTAGCCGCGATTGTGGATACGAAGGATCATGTGCCAGCAGATCGTGTTCGTTCCGCGAGTCGTTTGTAAAGTCCGGTCCCGCTCAGCCACAACCACGAATGAGTAGCAAGCTGCGGGCTAGCTGCATTGAGATGGAGAGATTAATTAATCCTCTCGCAGTGCAGGACAATGCGATTAATACCCTGGTGGGCGGTTCGTTGCGACGTATTTTGCGTGGCCCGGACGAGCGAGATCTTGAATTCTTGGTTTCCGAGCAGACATCCAACTCCTAGACCCACAATGGCCTATCGATCGCCTCCTACACATGCCAACAGATATCTTCCAGGCCCCTTGATCACTCCACCTCAAGCGGAAGGCATAGCCCAATATGTACAGTGACATTCTCACTAGGCCCTACCATGCGCCACGATCCACATTACCCGCCGCATGCGGACTAAACCCCATCTAGCACCGCACATCACATACCCATATTACCTACCCAATCCCCGTGCCAGCGGTACCGTTGCATAGCTTTCGATTTTCCTGCCTCTGACCAACCGCCGAAGAGGCACCGCACCGCCTCTGTCTGCACCCCGAGCTGGACGCTGCGTATAAGGGGCGTTTTTGTTCCACCCCAGGGGGATTAAGGGCCCGAAAGGGATAGTCATCCGCCTTTTCTTGTGTGCGTGGTTTGTCTCAGCGTTCGAGGCTGGATAGTGCGGAGTAGGTGGGTATACAAAAGACCTCGTGTCTGATCCAGTCAAGTACACAGGACGAGTGCGCTCCCCGCAAGATGAACAAAACAACAATCGCATCCGAGAAGCCCGCTTCCCGCCCGTGGTCTCTCCGGAGAAAACTCATCCTAGGCGGCGCCCTTGTGCTCGCGGTGCTGGCGCTCGCGCTGGGACTCGGGCTGGGCCTGACTATTGGGCGGGATAACGACGGTGGCGATGAGGGGAACGACGGTGGCGACAGTGGTTCACCTACGCCGACATTACCGCCTCTCCCAACACCGACTGGAAATATCACGTGGGCTCCCAAAGTGAACGACACATGGCAGATCATCCTCCTGTCTAAGATTATACTGGACAAAGACGCCGCGAGCGTGACACCGGACGTTGCCGTCTACGACATCGACCTCTTCGATACTCCTGCCGAGACAATCGCCACGCTGCACCGCCTCGGCAAGAAGGTGATTTGCTACTTCAGCGGGGGCAGCTACGAGCCTGGGCGACCGGACAGCGGAGAGTTCAAGGAGGAGGACATGGGCAAGGAGTTGGATGGGTGGCCGGGGGAGAGGTGGCTGAAGTTGGGGAGTGACAATGTGAGAGGGATCATGAGGGGGAGGGTAGAGTTGGCGGGGAAAAAGGGGTGCGACGGGGTGGATCCGGACAACGTTGATGGATTTGTGAGTTGGCTGTTCTATTGCACCATATGGTTACTGCTTTTGCTGCTAAGGCAGTGCAGTGTCGACATGGCACGTGACAGACCGGACAGAAGACTGACTGTTCTGCAGCAAAACGACAACGGGCTCGGCCTCACTGCCGCCGACAGTATTGCCTTCATGGCGTATCTCTCCAACCTGACGGTTCCGCTCCACCTCGCGCTCGGCCTCAAAAACGCCGGCGACATCGTCGCCGAGGTCCTGCCTATTGTGCACTTCTCCGTCAACGAGCAGTGCGTCGAGGCGAGCGAGTGTGGCACCTTCCAGCCCTTCATCGCCGCCGATAAGCCGGTCTTCCACATCGAGTACCCCGATGGGGCAGGCGGCAAAAGCGGGCTAAAAAAGAGCGTGGTGCAGAAGTACTGCGGGGACCAGGGTGCAGCGGCAGGCTCCGAGGGGTTCAGCACCGTGCTGAAGAAGATGGACTTGGATGGCTGGGTCGAGTACTGCGATGAAGCTGTGGGGATGACGCCGACGGTGAACATGGATTCTGCGGGGTGAAACGTCCGACTACCTACCAATACCATCAGCATCCACCGATATATTGAAGACGTACCATAAGTGAGAGAGATTCTGCAAGCGCTGAGACTACGGGATGGGAAGGGTGTGTGGATCTACAAGCGTTATGCATGATCCTGCGAGCGCAAAGTTTCGCGCAAGGTTTGACGAGAGCGTCTGCACATGGACATCGTTGTGTGCGAGACGCAGAGTCAAGTGTGTACGAAACGACATGACGCGGCAGAAACCCAATGTCGGTATTCTCCTTCCTACACAAGTCCGTAAGCTCCGATGCGGCTGCGAGGTACTTGGTCGAGGTACCCGGTTGCTCATTTCTGCCGACAAGTTTGGGATTGCGGGGTGCAGCGCGAGGGGAGCAACCGCGGGCATGGCAGAGTAAGCTTCGTCAGCGCAATCAAAGAGAAAGGGTTTTTCGAATGCCATATACCGATGCGGCAAAACACACCGCGGCGGCAAGTACGGGTGAAAGCTTGTGGATCGTTCGGTTCTTTTCCGTCGCCACTTCATCTGCACCGACAATACAGCGCGTATGCAATATACACTGCTGATCACTGGTGATCATTTGACTTGAGCCTCATCGAAGACGTCATTTTGAGTGCGTATGGACGAAGATTGCGTTTCGAAGGTATGCTCTGCAGTGCCGAACTTCCTTAGAACCGTGGGATTAAGGTTGTGGGCCAGGAGATCCACTCTCTTAGCCTCCGTGTCCTGGGACGCCACGTCCGAACACGAGTGAAGAGGCTCCACACCTCGTACACGACTGACGCGCTCCATCGCGATGTTGTTGACGAGAGCCCAGACGTCGCTAACGCAGAGGTGTTGCATTCCTCTATCGCTAGAGTCGTGGCTGTGGGGGATTTGCCCGCGGTTATTGCACCGGATCGAGGAGGTGGATCCTAGCTGGTACTTAGAGGACCGGGGTCCAGCGAATGGGTGAAACGCGGGAGAACTGTACCAGATCCTGGGGTTTGGAGATCGGCACAGGGCGTCAACAGGGGATGCTGAAGAACCCTGCCAGTTCTGCAAGGCGTTGCAAAGCAGGGAGTACGCGTCCCCAATTCAAAAATATTGTTGAGGGTAGTTGAGAAGAAGCAGGAGGTAACAGAAACTAGTATTGTTGCGCATGTATGAGTCTATTGACGCCTGTCGGGTTTGCTCATGCGGTATACCACCCATTACGTGCGCTGCATAGAAGCTCGGTTGGGGCACGAGGATCCGAACCACTGCCGATATCCGAACCGTAAACTATATGGTCAGCACGCAAGTCGGCGCCTAGGAACGGCCCGGGGGAAGATTGTTCTTCCAGTGTGTTCCATCCAGAAATCTCGTACATTTCTGCTACTATTGGTCGATACAAACGTAGACTGCATGTAACGAATACTTGGCCATGTTGGTAAAAAGCTTTGTGGGTTCCGCACTTATGTATGAGATGCGCCCAAGCGTGACATAAGTCACAAACTCTGAAAATTGGACTGTAGCAACATGCGTATAGAACCATAATCTGATCGGTGTGTAAGAATTCTGTCCAGTTGTCTCTGTGCGACTGAGGGAGAGCACGACAGTGATGAATCACACCATCCTCTTGGGTTCGTGGGGCAATTCTGCAGGCAGCCTACGGTATCTTGGGTCGGCAATGCATGCTGCATGTCCTGACCTCTTGGTATTGTCTCCGCGGGGAGCTCTGCGTGTCGTGATTCTCGATTCATCTCACCTTCCTGCGGCAGCTCCGGTGAACAGAAATTCCGAGACCTTCGGGCCAGGAATCACCGAGGTGGATGGTCTACGAAGGCTTGTGCACGAGCAGAGGTGCTGGTTGCACTTGCAGAATCGATAGTCGTCCCCCGTTGTGCATAGAACTAGTAAGACTTCCAGAACCACCCTGGTGGGGCTTAGCACGTATACTAGGGCCTGGACGGAGCATGAAACGATAGAACGTGCATAGGTGAAGAGGGCATTCGTACCACTCCAAGACTTAGATGCCTGAACAAAGGCCATGCAAAGCGCTTGGGGCTGAACGACTACGCTCTCGGGGGTGTGCAAATATGGAAAGCCGTGTCCATGAATAGCACACCATTTTCATCGCTTCGACATCGCGCGTTCCTGATCGCTCCGTGCTCGAAACGACGCAGCGTCGAGATTCGTGCGAATACGGCGTATGCGTGTCAAGGTTGTACAACAGATGAACATGTATTGAAGCGGTGGCGGATGGCGCTCATGTCGATGGCGGTGGCGCCGGTACATCTTCTAATTTGATGGTGGTGCCGACACGCGGCTTCGCCTGAAGCGATTCGACAGCAGAGGAGGCTTCGAAAGATTTCGAAGAGCCGCGTTTCCAATCTAGTGGACCATAAATTTCCCGGGTCAACAAGCACTGCCACAGTAAAGTTCGCCAGTTCGTAAACCTTGAAGCAGCAGGTGTTTGGTGATGGACGCCATGTCAAGACTGGAGCCGCAATAGCAAACTCTGAGTCAATTGTGGGGACCGAATTGAGGCTGTATAGGACGAATATACAGCTTGGTGGCCAACAGGCACCGGCACGGGTTGACCGCTGCGATTCATGCAAGAAAAGCGCAGAGGTAGGGTTCTAGCGCGCCCAGGGATGGGGTTAGTACCAGGATTGGCCATGGATCTGCCTTCCCGGTCAAGGGCGTAAAAGCGGCAAGAAGCCCCGCTGCCGCCCGGTTGTGGAGGTCTTCGTGTTTTGCGGGGAAAAGGGAGGGTGTGGTGATCGTTGCTTGTTTCGTGATCGCACACCCTTTCATGATCTGGCCATTCCTGTTCCTGATGATGTTGCTCAGCGACAGCAATTTCCGCTGTCGGACTCACGGTCCGCGCAGACTAGGACGCCAAATCACTCGGTCAGTCACCTCAACTCGCGTCATCCAGCCACCGTATCGCCGTCTCACTATACCGCTGGGGTGCTCATTGGTGATGAGGGATGAGAGATGAGCGCTGATCGGGGGTGATCAACGCACTCAACCAGATGCTATCCTCCGTGATTGATGCTTTGACGGAGATTGTCAGGAACATGACGTGCTACCGCATGCATGGTTGGACTTGCAAACTTTGACTGCTCAAGCAATGGTGCTCGTTACAAGTCTGAACCCGAGCCCGACCCAACGTACGGAGTCATTCCGACTTTGTTGAGCAAGTCAGAGCGTATTGGTATCCCATATGTTTTGCGCTATGTGTAGACGATGCTTTAAACCGACACAAAGCGAGTTTAAAAGTACACTTGAATGATCGATGAGAGGGTGCTAATAGAATTGGTTGTTGACTCCAGTACGCTGATGCCCTGACGAACTGGATTAGTACGATTGGAGAAAGCACGGGTTGACAGTTATTCCTCTAGATCCACGTGAGAGAGGCTATGATGAACGGCTACAAATCTTGTGTCGCCCAAGCCAGAGTATGTACTTAACGTGTCTGGTGACATGAAACCTCTCGAAATACACAGTGAGAACCGAAATCTTGATGAGATCAGCACAGCGTGCCGCTTTTTGCGCCTGGATCAAGCATTGCAATGTACTTTTAGTGGCAGACTCTGCAACTGCCGAGACCTTGAACATTCCGATTGCCAGGTCCACGACCGCGAAACCTGGTGAGACTGGGCGAACGAGCTTTGTGCGATGCGCAGAGCCTACGCCGCTCGTACAAGTGCTGCCTTACGCCCAATGCCGAAATGAAAGGAGCATCTCTGACCACCGCAGCCCTCACTTGACCCGTGGCTCTCTAACAGCTGCTGAGAAATCCTGTTGATGTGAGGCAAGTTCTGATGCGTAAACCGTGGGTCCTCCTGTGCAGGAGGGTGAGCAGGCATCATGCAAACGCCTTCCCAAGTAGACTGCAACCCCGTAAAGGGCCGAACAGTAAATCTTTATCACCACGTGGTAGACACGTAACCGACCATGCAGACATACTTGAATGCGTGCAATTTGTGATTACCATGCAAGCAGCCCTCCCTCGGCGGCAACAGTACTACCGGGTTCATTGTTCGGGTCTTCGATTGCCGTGAGAAGTACTCGTGGATGTAGTCAAGCTCTTCGTTGGTCAGAGAATATGCCTCTCGACCCAACCTGACGGGATGCTCCAAGAAGGTTTCGCAAAGCTGAAAGACGGGAGGCCACGCTCCGGTCGAGGGGAAATCGTGGAGCGGGAGATTAACGGAGGCGGCCGTGGCTAATCGCGCACGCGTACCTACCTGCCTGTTATGAGAACTGAGCGAGACTAGCCGGTGAGTGACCGGAGAGAGTGCAGCGTCTGTGAATGCATGCTGCGAAGTCCTGTCTAGATGTGTGGGACCAAAAGTAGTAAACGAGCGGCTGTAGGCGTGGTGCCATGGGCCAGATCAAGCGGCATCAGTATGCGTCTCTGTTGCGGGTCAGATTCTACTTGCCTTGCATGGTGTACGAAAACCCAGAGAAGCATCTGGAAACTGCGCTTGCGCACCATATGGGGATACGTAGTCCAGTGTGATGCCGTACAAATTGTACAGGGATGTAACCGAAGAAAGCGTATATTCGAGAGTGCTAGACCGAAGGGCCAGCTTCTGGCAAGAATAAATCGGGATGAAGCGGCCGGAACGTGCCAAGAGGCGGCCCAGCATAAACGATATTGGATGGGACTGAAAAATCTTGCATCGAAATATACTTCACTTAATCGGGGTGTGCTTCGTGAGCATTTTCGAAGCTTCGACATATATAAGGCGATAGCAAATACCGGTTTCTAGTAACGTTGGGGATCGCAGTCACTCTTTCAATATCCTGCACTCTTCGATCTCGCCATGGATTGTTACTTCAACGCGAACACAGGAGCATCATCTCCTTCCAGCTTCTCCCCTTCAGTCACTGAGTCACCCCAAGCCGTCAGCACTCCGGACACCCAGAGGTCAGCCTTGTTCGATGAGGAAATTGCGGCGGATCCCTTGGACATTGGCGAAAATGCTTCAGCTTCCTTCATCATGGTCGTGGGGGGCCTTGGGTACATCGGATCTCACACCGTTCTCGAGCTATTGAAGGCGGACTACAACGTCCTGGTCATTGACGACTTGAGCAACTCGTACGAAAGCGTCTTGCACCGTATCAAGACATTAGCAGCCGAGCATTGCGCGATGCTCAACAAGCCAATGCCGGCATTGCAATTTCAGCAGCTGGACTACCGGAGCCCGCTGATGAGATCGATCCTTGCAAGCTACTCGTCATACAGCGTATGCAGCAAGCCTGCAACCGCAGAATCTGCGCGTTTTCCATATTCAGCTCTTCAACGCACCGATTCCGGTATCGACATGGAACCCGAAGATGCGCCAGAACAGATAATTCAGCGCCAGTCTAGGATTACCGGTGTGATTCACTTTGCTGCCTACAAATCGGTCGAGGAGAGCATCCGCATGCCGCTCAAATATTACATGAATAATGTTTGCGGCATGGTGGAGTTCCTTGGTCTGCTCGAGGAGTTCGGCGTAAAGAACTTTGTCTTCTCATCTTCGGCAACGGTGTACGGTGAAGGCGCCAACAGTGGTGCCCCGTTGCGTGAAGAGCTTTGCGTACACCACCACGAAGGTTTCTTCGACAGCGACGGCTTTGAGCGACAAGCGATCCCCGGAGTAATGGGCCTCACCTCGCCATATGGCCGGTCGAAGTTTATGTGCGAATCCATTCTGGCGGACATTGCGCGGTCAGATGCATCGTGGTCGATCACAGCCTTGCGGTACTTTAACCCGGTAAGTGGCTCGTATATCCCGTTTGGATACATGCTGATGAGCGGTGACTAGGTTGGATGCCATGAATCGGGATTGCTGGGTGAAGACCCTCGCCAGAGACCAAGCAACCTCATCCCCGTAATTGCCACTGTCCTGACAGGCGCTAAGCCAGTGTTGGACATCTTTGGTACCGATTGGAATACCCCCGACGGTACAGCTGTTCGAGATTTCATCCATGTCGTTGATCTAGCCCAAGGCCATATTGCTGCTTTGGCGGCGTCCGCAGCTGGTCGTGTGAAAGCACCGTTCCGGGCGTACAATCTGGGTGAGTTTGACCAAAGACTTTTGATCCAGGTTGCTAACGATTTTCAGGAACCGGCCGGGGACATACAGTACGAGAAGTCCACAAAAGCCTGCAGATCACCTCGGGAAGAACGATTCCTGTACGTGAGGTGGGCCGGAGAGCAGGCGACGTTGGTTTCTGTGTAGCAGAGGTTCGACGAGCCGAGACCGAACTTGCGTGGAAGGCACAGAAGACGTTGAAAGACTGTGCAGTGGACGTATGGAACTTCACCAAAGAAAGGTGTCCGGTACCGGACGAGATGGAAAGCTAGGAGTAGAGCCAGCATGGAGAGGCAATCTCGGTGAGCTCCTGTGATTCGATAGACATTCTCCAAGAGCACGTTCGGGCAGAGGTGGTTTCTGGAGGCTTAGCAAGGCGTTTGGGGGTTGTGTATCTGCACTTGCATATCCTAGCGTCTTAGATGTTCTCTTTGATATTTGGCCTTAGATGGTCTGGCGTAGTGAAATCATATCTCTTGTCTGCAGAAACATGACTCTAGGGTGAGATTCGGCGGCACGTGTGGCCGTGTAGTATGGTCGTGGCCAGTGAATGGACGATACCCACAGAGGGAACGATGGGCCCTCAGGGGTTCACAAATTCGCGACATGCGGGCCGTGAAGGGCGTAGCTTGGCGTCTGAGATAGCCCTCAACGCAGTGCGACGGTCGCACAGTAACAGACTGACGAGGGCGTGAGAGACAAAGAGGCGTCAGGCAGCGCTAGGGCTGGCGCAAGGAGTGATGTTTGCAGCCATGGCGCCAATACGCGATCAACGCCCGATGCGGCACATCGCGGGAGGGGTGGTTCCACAAGGGGCGCTAAGCGGCACGTGACAGGCCCGCTCCTTCTGAATGCGAGCCGTAGCACGACGCTCACCTCCCCTCCCCACCGTGGTCGCGTTAAGAGGCTCTCCGGACGACTTCAGCGCTTGAGTCCACTGCTTGCATCGCGCTCCGTTCGCTCAGCATGGCTTCGCAGCCCTACCCGCTGGCCAACATGCCCGTCTCGGCTGCGGTGGATCCCGCCTTTTGGACCCAGCCCCAGGAATCCGCCGACTCGTCGCCTATGGCGCTACACCCGTCGCGCTCCGGAAGCTCTACCACTACTCACGATAGCCAGCATAGCAACACCCCGCCCGTCCTGACCCCCAAGTCCGACAATGAGCGGAAGAACAGCACAATCGATCAGCAAAACGGCCAGCAGGCCGGCCAGCCCGAAAATCAAGCGCGCACGTCCGTGGCAGTCGCGTGCGTCCCGTGCCGCAGCCGCCATCTAAAGTGCGATGGCGGCGTAAGATGCTCGCGATGCAGGGCTGATGGTGTGGACTGTACCTACATCAAGTCACGCCGTGGGTGGAAGGGAAAGAGGAAGAAGCCTGGAGAGAACGGCGCACCTGTACCTGGTTTGTATCTGGCCCGCTATACCATCAAATATACACTCATATGAAACAGTTCCAGAACCGAATACCCTGCCATCGGGTCCTGTAACCAACACCAACCTCACTCCCGCCAGCCACCAGGTATTGTCGCCTGAATATGCATTTGCAAACGAATTGGCCCTTGCCAACCAGCTGAACTCCCCTCACACCGTCGGCCTGGTCACTCCCCCAAGTGCCACCTCCCAGCTTAACCTCAATGGATCCCAAAGGCTGAACAAGTTCGGCCATGTAGGCCCGCCCACGCCCATCCAAGCATTCTATCACTACTTCTACAATTCTCATCCGTTCTGCTTGCCCCAGCTTCAGTTGATGCAGCTTTTCAAAGACCGGAGAGCGCCTCTATTGGAGTATGCTGTGCAGTATCTTGGATCATGCTACCTCGCCGAGATCCCCACCAACCTGTACAAGGAGGCACTGAACCGGTCCATCGACAGTGGCCAATTCCCAAGAGACGGCTTCTCGGTGCAAGCTCTGATTCTCTACGCCGTGGGTCTCCATGCCTGCAATGAAGTCCCACGTTCCGCCCACATCTTCGCTCTCGCGCAAAACCTAGTACTCGAACTCGGCATGAACCGCATGGACTACGCCCTCATTCACGGCCACGACGACCGCATCCTCGAAGAAAGCTGGAGACGAACATGGTGGTCCTCATTCACCGTCAACGGCATGCTCACAGCAGTCAACCCAGGCGTCCAATTCCGCCTCAAAGATATCGCCACCGACGTCCCTCTTCCCTGCGAGGACCACCAATACTTCTCTGGCGCAATACCCTACCCTCACACGCTTCAAGAATACGACGACTCGGCCTTTGCCCCCGAGGAAATCATTTTCTCCTCCTTCGCCTACCTCATCGACGCCATCCGCATCCTCGGCAAGGTCTTCGAAGTCGCACGTCTGGACTCTCAATTTGAATATCACGCCGTCGACGTCGTGGACTCGTACCTCGTAAATTGGCGTCTGCATCTCCCCGCGAACAAGCTCGAGATCGTCAACGACGGCGTCATTGACGAGGTGCTTTTCCAGGCGCACATGGTCAACGCCGGCAGCACAATCATGCTGCACCGACCGCGCAGCAGCCTCGGCTTCGGCCATGTCGAAAACGTAAACATCTGCGTGCAGCCCGGGCAGGTCCTGCTGCCCACGCAGACGCGCGAGATCCACACCGCCAAGTGCCTCACCTCGGCGGAGAACGTCTCCTCGCTGATCAAGCTCCCAGGCCAACTCGTCTACCACACGCCTCTCTTCACGTGCGTGGTGGTCATGGCGTCGGTGGTGCATCTCTCCTACTGGTCCTTCCTCGTCCCGGACGGGCAGGACGACATCATCAAGCAGAGCATACGGCTGGACGTGGGCACGCTGCAGCAGTACAGCCACACATGGGACATTGCGCACGTAGTGCTGGGCCAGGTGCGGGGTGTCGCGCACACGCTGTGGAACAGCAAGAAGGCGATGAGCATCCACCTGTGGAACAACATCGCCCACGACGAGGTCATCCGCGGCACGATCGAGGAGGGCGCCACGGTCCCCGTGCAGCAGTACAACCAGCTTATCGCACCGTGAGTATACATCCCAGCGTCGCAGAGTACTGACAACTGACGTGCGTGCAGGATGCTCAAATCGTGAAACCACGCGACCCCTTGAAGAAGCTTAACACATGCTACACGACATTTGCCGCATCTACCCCGATCATCGTGATCTACCCTCCATGCGTGTCTCCATCCGTCCATCTATTCATCAATATATATCCATAGCAGCGCTATACCTTTTTCTCGCCTCTTCCTTTACTTCTTCTACCTTCGTTCGGTGACCATCTCAGCGCATGCTGTCTTGTCTCCCACGCGGTTGGATGTCAAGGTGCAACGGCCTTTCCTTTTTTTACGAAGGAGTGAACCATGTATCTACGTTAGCGACGACGTGGGGTCTTGATGCAGTGGGCAGGTGGAACAAAACTTCGTCTTATGGATGGAAGACGAAGGGTAGATTTTATCAAAAAGCTAATATCAAACTAAGATAAACCCATTCGCAATCGTTCAACTGGTCATCGCGAACCGAGGCTCGCATGGTGTCGAATGGCTTTTACCTACAGAGCCAATGACGTCAACCGCACATGCGGAGTTGGCAAGGCGTGCGCAAAACTTTTCGCTGCTTTCCCGAAGCGCACATGACAGTTGTGGCAGGTGCCAAGAGCGGCCGCTCTGTACGGTGCATAGACAATCACAGACACGGTTGAGAATGCGAAGGGTATGATCTCGAGCACGCCTCGAGGCTCTAATTGTTCATCGAAACGCCAGCTATTCCAGCGTCTCATAATGGAAGGAAAGCTCGAAGAAAGCTCCACCCACCCGGCACCAATTCCCTTCATCTAGACCCATTTTCGCTAGTAATGTTCGTTCGTCCGCACGCATGCTTGCCCCCAAACCGTTCCAATCGCTAGATGCCCGTTATCATGCTCGTGAATCCGTCGCAGCGCTCGTGCAACCCTTGGATGTTGCAGAGGCGTGTCATTGAGACCGTATCTACAAGTCGGCGTCCTCCTCGTCGGGCAGAGGCATCTGCGCGGCGTCCGCCATCTCCTTCTGGTACTGGTCGAGCACAGCCTGATCGACCTGGACCTCCGGGGGAGCAAGGGCGGGGGCGGCGACGAACTCGAGGGTCTGGTTGCCGACGAGTTTCCGGGCGAGCCAGAGGAAGGGCTTCTCGAAATTGTAGTTGGATTTGGCCGAAATGTCGTAGTACTGCAGGTTCTTCTTTCGGTGGAAAGTGATGGCCTTGGCCTTGACCTTGCGCTCCTTCACGTCGACCTTGTTGCCGGTGAGGACGATGGGGATGTTCTCGCAGACACGGACGAGGTCACCTAATGTTTGTTAGTCGGCGCTGTGCGGTTTTGGGGAATCAACTTACGGTGCCAGTTGGGCACGTTCTTGTAGGTGATACGCGAGGTGACGTCGAACATGATGATACCGCACTGGCCGTTGATGTAGTATCCATCACGGAGACCGCCAAACTTCTCCTGACCGGCGGTGTCCCAGACGTCGAACTGAATCTGTCCCAGGTTCTGCATGCTATCAGTATGCCGTCTACAGCGCGCAAACACGGGCGGAACGTACCGTGGTGAAGCCGAGAGGGTGGACCTCGACACCGAGCGTCGCAATGTACTTCTTCTCGAACTCTCCAGTCAAGTGGCGCTTGACGAAGGTGGTCTGAATCGATCGTTAGCCATTTGTTTTGGTGTTTGCGATCGCCCTGCGAATCCCCGCCATTGGAGGCTGAGCGCGCAAAAGAGCGACCAAAATTAGAAATCCTCACCTTTCCGGTACCACCATCACCGACAAGCACGAGCTTGAAGGTGGGGACACTTCCCGCGGCTTCGGCCATGGTGTGTGGTGTGTGGTTTGTTGTGGCGGGGTTGCGAGTGATGTTGTGGTCGCGCAAAAACTGCGGAAAAGTTAGATTCCAGCTGTCGGAAGCGATCGAGGGCGGGCGGCGTGCGCTCGTATTGTGCGCGGGCGTACCTTTAATGGGCGAGGTGGAGAGCGAGGGGCAGAAGGTGTGCAGTGTCGTGGGGCAAGAAGAGGGCCATGTTTTTATGGCTAGGTGAGTTGGCCAAGCGGGCCGGGCGGTGAGGTTGGTTAGTCAGCTAAAATTGCTTCACAGGCAACCGCCAGGCAGGCAGGCGACAAAGAGACAGTGCGGCCTGCGCACTCGCCGCCAGCGCACAGCACAGCGCAGGTGAAAGACGACATGTATTCTACTATGGAGCGAGAAACAAACGCCGGGATATCATGCCCATTCTCCCTGAACTCCGTGCTATGCAATTCTACACCCGCAAACCGAGGCCGCCCTACAACGGCAGCAGGTTGCACCCCAGCATCCCTCTGCCGCCCCAGTTGCTCCGCGGCGTGAGTCGCACCTCGATCGTCTCTGCCGGGCCTGCAGCGCCGGGCCGCAGTGCCTTCACGGTGATGGGAATCTGTAGCCCGTTAGCATTGTCCCCGCACACGTGCAGCTCGAACCGTGTAAACTGGCCGGGCATGCCATCATCACGCACCCCCTCGTTCTGCGACACCACCTGCGCGAGGCGCGCCAGCTTGTCGTGGTTTGTCCAGTCGACCCAGCCAAACTTGGTTATGCTGTCGCCCACCTGCAAGCCTGCTGTCTCAGCTGGGCTGCTTGCCACGACGCTGTTGACCTTTGCGAAAGGCGCTTCTAGGGCCGAAGGCGCAGCACTGCCTGCGCTGAGCGAGGAGGCAGACGCGGCTGTGGTGTTCTGGGCTTGCTCTTGCAGGCGCGCATGGTGCTCGTGCAGGCCCTTCTCGATGCGCGCCATGAGCTCCTTGTAGTCATTCTTGAGCCGGATTATGCGTGCGCGCGTTGTTCGGACTGTTCAACCCATCAGCACGCCCTCTCTCTCGTAGGTGGCGATGGTACTCTGAGCAACATCGACGTCTGCGCGTGGAAAGCCGTCGAACGTGGTGAGGGTCGTGTTCATGTGGACGCCGTGCTAGCAGAACAGTCAGACAAGCTCCCAGTGATCCACCAAGTCAAGTTCATACGGAATCCAGCACTTGTCCAAGAGCTTTGAGCTCTGCCTCGACGCGGTCCTTCTCGGCGATGAGCTCCTGCAGGGACAACTGGTCCTTGGACACGCCATTCGAGTATCCTCCCGTCGTGGGGCCCGAGGCCACAGTCGGCGCGTGAAGGTCGTCCATGTGTAATCCCATGAAGAAACCGAGTGTTGATGTTAAATCCTGACCCTGGATCCGGGCACGGTGAGCTTGCGGGGTTTGGAGGGGAAGCTTAGGAACATTCGGAGGCTAGCGGCTTCCCTGCCTGGACTCTTCAACTCGCGTCGACGTCCTTCGCCTACGCGACGTGGTACACATCAGAACACGTCCTCATGCATTCGTGCAGTGACAATTCTGCGCAAGGACACATCCAAATAACGTGTCGGTGGTCGTGATTGCACACCGATAGGCATCCCGAGACAATCGTCACTCGCAGAGGGCACCGCGAGTCGACAACCTCTAGGGCAAGAGCTCGTTGGCGACTGCCTCACAAGTAGCTCCAAGCGCCATGTCGCACCTGCTCGACGAAGAAGACGGCATCCTCTTCATCTTGCCTCTCCGTGTTTCTAATGCCCTCGCACCTGGATACACCCACGCGACAGCCCTTGCCTGCCGCTCATTCTTATCCATGTGGAGCACTGTCGCTGCGCGCTTTCCTTCGAACCCAAGCCAGTCCCTTTTCATGCATAGCCGCTACTGTCTCTCAAGATCCTTCTCGAGGCTCCCGAGCACTCGTCGTTCCTTTAGCCAGCGACTTTGGCATTCGAATAATATTTATCTCCCAGCCTCTCCTACCTCACCAATGCAGCAGTGCCTGAACTGCCACCAAATTCGCAATGGCCTACGTGCTGTCCCTCCGGCCGCATAGTCCTCTCAAGCGCTCCTTCAGTGACAATCCCTATCTAGCTTCATGCTCGCCACTCAAAGATATCACCTTTGGGGCTCTCCGCGACATCACCCCTCGAAACGCTTCCGCGTGCTCACTCTATTCTCTCAGCTCGAATACGGCCGGTGTCTGGCTTCGAGGACCGGAGAACGCACCACCGCCCGCCTCTCGCTCCCTGTTAGACTTGGTCCCGGAAACAGATGGGCACCATACCCACGCCGGAGTAGACGATCATGTGCCTCGAAAGCGAAGCTGTGGGCTCAATCGCCCGGCTCCTTCGTTCTCCAAGATTGCAACTCCCGCAAACCCCTATTCAAGAAGAGCGAGAGTGACCACGCAACAATCGGAACATCTCCCAAGCGACTCTAGCTCACCCGAGCCGATGGTAGTCGATAACAACACCGACGATGACACCGAGTTCTTTGCGCTATACGAAGCTATCCATGTTCCGCTCCCAGAAGAACGCGGGTCGGACAATACGGCAAGCGAGGCCCAAGGAGACCCGGACGCGCATGACGAGGATGCTGTCAGTTCGCAACCTTTCCGACGATGGATGAGCACTCTGCGGCGTCGGCACATTTACAGACACAGGGATCCCGTACTCGAAGTACCTCCCGTGGCGGTCGAAATGGTGGAAGACCAGGCATTGCTGTTTCCGCCAGCCGTGCCGATCATAGAAACAGCACGCAGATTTTCTGACTCCATGTCATCGTCGTTGGGATGCGTTACAGCAATACATTCCGCATCGATCACTGTCGCCAGTGCCAGCATCGCACCTCGATCCGACACACCCGGGGTTGCAGACAAAGTTCGTCTAGGAAAGAGAAGTAGTCATTACTCGGAAGCACGTAAATCTACGGAGAGCCACGGTGGGGCCTTGAGCACCATCATCGACGAAGGAGCATGGCTGCGGTTTGCTCAGCGACGCAAGGTTGTCGAAGAACTCATTTCCACAGAGGAGAGCTACATTGCGGACCTCAAGGTTTTGATTAATGTAAGTTGCCGCTTCATCTCTAACGAAGCGACTGGTAGCTGATGTGTTCCAAGGATTATTTCATGATCCTAAGCGGCGTGCCCGCATTACCAGCCCATGCACGACAAGCAATTCAACGAAACATATCTCAGATTCTACAGCTACATGAAGACTTGCTTGCTGAGCTTCATCAAGTGGTCCCTCAAGCAGACTTTACACAAAGCGCACATCAGGAGGCATATCTTGTTACCAAAGCGAAGCACGTTCGCTTCCACAGTGCAGATCTCATGCCAGGACGATTTGTCGAGCACAAGATTACTCGAAGGCTTCGACATTCGTTGGACATCGGACGATCACCCGAACGACGGCCGCAGGGCCTAGTGACAGATACGAAAACCGTTGGGGACATTGCTAAGATCTTCAACAAACACGTGCGTGTCTTTCAAACTTTGGTGTCTGTCCAGGCTGAATGATTGGTAGATGAAGCGTTTCTTCACGTATGAAGAATATGGCGCGCATTGGACTACCATGTCCCAAGATCTTACCTCGACGTGCAAAGGTCTCCATGGCTGGCAAGAATTCGAGCGTGGAGTGGAAGCTCTGTCCAAGGTCGTTGTATCGGAGAACAACCGCTCAACAAGCAGCCGAAAGGCTTTGAGTTTTCCAGATTTATTGATCAAGGTGCGAATGTACGCCAGCTGCTTGCTGATCCGGCTGACCTCTCTAGCCGATTCAGAGAGTTTGCAAATACCCACTCCTGTTCGGCGATCTCTGTCGGCATACACCTGTCTATGATGATCCGGAAGCGCATGCCGAGGTCGAGAAGGCGCTTTTCCGGTTGCAAGAGACGATACGTGAGGTCAACAAGGCCAAAGACGATCCCAAGACCCGTCGTTTGATTGAGATCACCTGGCAACTGCAGGACCGCTTGATGTTCCAGGAACAGGTTTGTCAGGTACCTGAAGTCCGAGCAGCATACTAAACTACATAGACTATCTCGAAGGCGCTCGTATTTCGACTGCTTGGCCATGTCCTCGTTTGCGGCGTGCTTCACGTGGCTTACCAGACCCCCGATCGTCTCAAGGGCCAGTACATGGTTTGTGTCTTGTACAAGTCATGCCTCGTCCTCGCCAATGCAGGGCGCTTCTTCACGCCATATAGCGTCGTAGCGTCGATCGCGCTCGCTAACGGGAGCATCGAAGAGACGGACAATGGACGAGGTAATGTGCTCCCTCGAACCTCAGATCTCAGCTGACTGGTGTGAGGTCTGCAATGCCACACCGCCCCACACTCCTGGAAACTTGTGTTCGAACACAGCCATCGTTTGCATGAGATTATCCTGAGCGCCTGCTCATCCCAGGAGGAAGAAGTCTGGAAGAAACAGCTTCGCCAACGTATTGTATGCGAGACACATGACTTTGTTGAAGGACAGTCGACTATGCAAGATATGTTCTCATCCTTAACCTTGGACATCAAATCGATCGGGCCTGTGTTTGGACATGCAGACAGCCTGGTACGACGCATGTCCGTCCACCGGGCGGCGACGCTGGGTTCGAAAACCCATTTGACTCAAGTCATTATCAAAAACACCCAGGCGCAAAAGTCACCAGAGCCACCGCCCCCCTTCGCGCCGAACTTGGTTACTCGATCGCAATCACATCTGTCCGCAACTCATGTGCCTACCTTGGCTCCGCGAAGAGCCGAGAGAATTCGTCTAGAGACTGCATTGGAAGACGTTTGGACTAAAGATATCTTACCTTTCCCAGGGATGGGAAGCCGGAGGGTGGAAAATCAGTTTCGCGCATCAGCCAATTCGTTGATGAGGAAGCTTAGCATGGCGAGCATTGCAAGCAACTTCTCTCGGCGCTCGCCCAGCTTCTCTGGCGTAAGCAACACACGCTCAGAAGGCTCCAATAGTAGCAGAATCCACAGGATGTCGCACGGAGATCTTCGTGGACAGGCTCTCGCAGAGCGTCGACCCGCTCCTGCTGTGGTCGACTTCCATACCGCGCCAGCTGCATTCTTGCCCAACGATTTTGAGCTACCAGACACGAGGCCCTCGAGCCGCCGGCGACGCCTTGCAAATAGAGCCGCAGGAACGGAGCGCTTGAGCGAGAAGAGCACGCCTGGGAAACCGAAGGGCACACGCCGCCTGTCTTCGCATCTGATCAGCCTGCCTCGGATGGACACCAGCAGTCGTGTTGCTAGCCGCGTCGAAAGCAGGAGCACCTCGACGGCGTCAAACAGCACGGTGATGCGCCCGCCCGAAACTGTTCTAGAGCCATCCAAGAACCAGGAGAACCAGAAGAGCAAAGGAAAAGTCACTCGCGAACGCAGGGCGCGCCAGGATGAGTTGTCTCGCTCGCCGCCGCCAGCCAAGAAGTTTTTGAAGAGCAAAAGCTGGATACTAAAGTTTTGGGTGTGATGCCGCAAGAGGAGCGGATTGGATTGGATGAAAGTATTGTAATGGTTGGATTAGGGTGCTTTTGGCTACGGCCGTTGATAGGCTCAAGGTGAGAACGGTGGGGGTTTGCTACGTTGTCACAACCGGGGCTATTCTTGTTCGAAGAGAGGGCATTCTACGGAACATGTAATGAATGCACGGCGCCTCAAAATAAAAGGATGGTGGGAGCCGGCACTTGCAGATCATAGGGCTATGCTGCAAGGCACACCCGCATGCCGCCGTTGGTGAGGGCTTGAGTTTGCGGATATCGGACGGGCGATGACATCACATACGCGTTGGGCACGCGACTTGAAGAAAGCACGCAAGCAAGCTCGTATATTGGATAGGTAGCAATCAAATATGTGAATAGCGTCATCAATGCTCCGGACCAGGAGAAACTTGGCAACTGTGCGCGTTTCACCGGGGCCAGGGCACGGTGAGGCTCGTTCGGAGTGGTGTGGTGCCTTGTCGGGCTTGGAAGGTGGGAGAAGGGTGGGTCTTGGCGATGACGTTGCGCTCTCGCATGTGCCCCGCTGGAGCTGGGGAGAGCTACAAAAGCACACGTGTGCCGTGCCCCTCACTCTGACCACTACACTTGACGACTCACGCACTCAACCTTCCTCTTGACCAGCTCAATCAAACGAACCATCTTCAACACCAACCAAATCCAACACACACACACACACTCAGCCCATCATGCCTCGCGGAAATGAGCAACAGACCAAGGTGCACTACAAGGGCACGGACGAGGACTTCATTGTCTTCGTGGAGAGCGCAGACGCGCTAAAGGAGTGGAAGGGGGACAAGAGCATACCGCTGGCGCAGGTCGTCGGCGGGTGGAAGGTGTTCATTACGCACAAGTAAGGCTGACCTATACCTTGTCAAGAGTAGTACGATGGAGATGATTGTTAGGGCATGTTGCTGACGAAAAGAACAGGCACGGCAACCAGGGCATCCTCGACACGGCGTCTCACAGCGCGCTCGAGAACGAGTTTGGTACGCACAAGGAGGAGGATGTGGTGAAGCAGATCCTGGAGAAGGGCGATGTGCAGGAGTCGGATGTAAGTCGCTTTCCTCTCCTCTCTTTGTTGGCTGGGGAGAGAGACGAAAGACAGTTGCTAATGTGTGCAAAGGTCAAGGGGCGCCAGGGCGACACCAACATCACCAAGGGACCGAGCATTGCTCACTAGAGTCCTCGATGTGGAGACGGACATCATTGCATTGGCATGGATACAGGTATAGCTGCCCTGCCCGCTCGGTAACATGGGTGGGCTGGCGAGGATGGCATGAGATCTCGACCTCTGCTGGAATGCGAGGGATGGAATAGGCCGGGTTAGGAAGACGGCATACCCATGAATGAATGAAACCAAATCAATGAAAGCGTCTGCATGGAAGATGGAACGTGTCGACACTGCCGTGTAGCGTGATGAGGCTCAAGTCC
Source organism: Karstenula rhodostoma CBS 690.94 (assembly GCA_010093485.1). Taxonomy (NCBI): domain Eukaryota; kingdom Fungi; phylum Ascomycota; class Dothideomycetes; order Pleosporales; family Didymosphaeriaceae; genus Karstenula; species Karstenula rhodostoma. The sequence continues at coordinate 2,287,882 of MU001493.1, forward strand.
TCGATGCGTTCAGTTCTGTTGGTGTGGATGGGTGCTATGCGTGGTGGGTGCACTACACCGATACGTGGGTGCTGTATCTAGTCGACATGCATGCGGCTCTGTCGCTCGATGATACTGGATCGAGGAGGTGACATGGGGTTGAGCCTCAGACTTGCGGGTCTAGATGGAGGGGCACCCCATATGCGGGATACTATCTCGAGCGACTTTCAGGTAGGAACGATTGTTCTGAAATAGAGCCTCTGCCTGGTCTGGCGAGGTATGGATGCGGCTTAGTTAGGCTCACGTGGGGTAGCGTCAGATATGCGGGGTGGGTATTTTTTAGCCTGGGTGCGGGGCAGAGCAACACGATGTATACCCATTTTGCAATAAGATGCACTATTTCTGTTCTCTCCTTCTATGCATTGCCAAGGGTATATTTTAAGGGGTTTGAATACATAGACTAGATGGGAATACACTGCTCTAATTCAGAGAACACGTAGAGCGACAAAAGGAGAATTTCGTTGAGGATTGCCCAGAAAAGGGAAGACCTATCAGCTCGGCTGGTAAAGATGCTCTTCAGACCATTTCATCTTACGTGCAGAAAGGGAACTGGGCGAAATATGCGAGGCATCATCACGATTCCGATCTGCAGTCAGAACAAGGCGCAGTAGCGTCGAAGGGCAGCATGGCGGTTCACCCTTGGCAAACCGTATGCGTGTCCCGACGGCTTTCATCAGCCTATAAGCGACAGAGTTCACCTGCACTGCGATTGCAAGTGAGTTTACGCCACGCAAACTCGCCACACGCACCCCAAGCCTTTGGACCCCAGAATACCGTGATAGGCCAATCGAATGGTGGCTGCCTAGATTGGTGCTGCCTGGCTGCAGCAGGCTCTTACACGCTAGATACTATCACCCGCGTGAACGAGGATGCGCGCCCTCTTGGGTTCACCGTTTGACATGTCGGCAGGTAGTCTTGCCGTCGAGGTTGTGCGTTCACGCGTCGTGGGCGGCCGCTTGGGGGTATATAAAGCAACGTGCTCGCACACAGATTGAGCAGTACATCGGGTTACTCCTGACTTTGATACCCTACAGCTTCACTTCTCCACCTTTGATTCACAATGGCTAGCTTCAAGGTCGCTTTTACGAACGACTCGGACGAGCAGCGTGTCTTTGACGCCTTCAGCGAGCATGCCGGCCAGCAGCGCGTTGAAACTAAGCAGCGCGTCCTCAACATCATTCGCAAGCAGTATCCCCAGCACCATGTCACTGTTGTGGATGCAGGGGGCTGCTCGCTCCTGGAGTTCGCCGCTGCAGGGAAGGCGACGGCTTCGCACGAGGCCGATGACGAGACGTTCAACGCGACGAGGCAGTGGAAGCCAGTGGGAACTGGGATCGAGAAGAAGACGCACCCTGGCACGCTGCAGGACGACTTTCACTTTGCTAGGTATGTCACTCACTTCAAGCATTGGATCAACGCAGTTGATGACGATCAGGTTCTCATACGAGTGGGACGACAACAAGTTCCTTCTCTTCCACCTCGTCTACCAGGACCCCTTCCAACCGCCGACACGCTGCTTTTACATTTTGCACGCGCGCACAACCAACGGTGACGACAACGTCGATGACGGCCACTGCGCCGAGACAGACGCTCTCGTCCTTGCTGCCGGAAAATGGACCTCCCTCCTCCACGAGGAAATCTGGGTCTTCGACAACGGCTACTGGGAGAAATCCAAAGAGCTCTGGAAGGCCGTCGAGGGCTCCTCCTGGGACGACGTGATCCTCGACCCGGACATGAAAACCGGACTCATCCAGGACGTGCAGGGCTTCTTCGACAACCAGGCACTCTACGCGCAGTACGCAGTCCCCTGGAAGCGCGGCATCATCCTGCACGGGGTGCCTGGCAACGGCAAGACGGTCTCCATCAAGGCGCTCATCAACAGCCTCTATGCCCGGCCCGACCAGGTGTCCTCCCTCTACGTCAAGAGCTTCGAAACAAAGTGCAACACAGAGCAGTACTCGATCCGGCAGATCTTCCAGCAGGCGCGGCGCTGCGCGCCCTGCCTGCTCATCTTCGAAGACCTCGACTCCCTCGTCGACGACAACATCCGCTCCTACTTCCTCAACGAGGTCGACGGGCTCGAGTCAAACGACGGCATCTTAATGATCGGATCGACCAACCACCTCGACAAACTCGACCCGGCCATCGCTAAGCGGCCCTCCCGCTTCGACCGCAAGTACCACTTCCGCCTGCCCGGCGAGAAGGAACGCACCCTCTATGCCGAGTACTGGCGGCAGAAGCTGCTGCGGCGCAACGACGGCCTGGAGTTCCCCGAGGAGCTGTGCGAGGTCATCGCGCAGCTCACCGAGGGGTTCAGCTTCGCGTATCTAAAGGAGTTGTTCGTGATGGCGCTGCTGAGTCTAGTGCGGGGGTTCAAGGGGGACGATTTCGAGATTGTGGATGCGGCCGAGGCGGAGAGCGCGCCGGAAGACGAGGCGCCTGCTGCTGAGGGTGGCGCTGGTGCGGCCGAGAAGAAGAAGACGGAGGAGGAGGATGTGTGTGAGTGCAGTAAGAAGTGCGATAAGTGCGGGAAGGCTGTTGTCGAGGGTGCCGAGGCGAAGTCCAAGGCCGAGAAGAAGGATAGGGAGACGAAGACGGAGTCGGACGCAAAGAAGAAACACGTCGTCCCCGTGGTGGACATCCCTGAGCACTTGAACGATAACCTCTTGCTTAGGGTGGTGCGGCATCAGATCCGCACGCTGGTCGCTGAGATGGACAATACGGAGCCGGAGAAGTGGAAGAGCGGGAAGAAGGAGATGAGCTCGAGCGAGGACTATGCTGCGAGGTACCGGGCTATGATGAATAAGCGGGCTGCAAGGGGCTAGGGCGTGCCTCGTGTCTGGCGATGGGTTACTTTGGGTAAAGATTGTATTTTGATAGCGGCTAAGTGCTTTTGACAAAGGAAACATTCTGTAGACCTGTCTTGGGAAAGGAGACTTTTCTTGGGAATGCATGCTGTAAGATTCGGTAGAAAATGCCTCGTTTGGAACTGAAGGAACACCTCATCAACACACAATCCCATGACTTTCGAGCGACGCCAGAATCCCCCCGCACCACACGCCCATCGAAACCTCCGTAGGCCTTTACGTTCCACCACCCCACGACCTCATGTTTCCTCTATCCCCAGCATTTTAGCCACCCAGCTCCATAAGAGGCGAGCTCACGCGGGTTATTTTCGTGAGCTTTTAGAACAAGACCGAGACGCGCTCATGGTGTTTCCGTAGCTTTGTTTTGAAGCGCCAGCTAGCAGTGTGAGAAGATGTGGTGTTGGTATCAGTAGCGGCCCAGATCTTTGTAGAGATCTGGTCAGGTCGAGGCGAGCTCATATGGATTTGCTTGTATGTTGGTTTTGAAGCTCCACCGCTCCACACTCATAGCTGCAAGCTCGCCCTGTTTGAACATCTACCTCCCCGCGAAAACATATGGTGTCAACGTTGTGTTTTAGTGGTACAACCCCACCCCACAAGCACATAACGTAGTTTTTTGTGCTTTTGAAATGCTCCCTCCCCACGAACAAAGACATGAGACTGTCGTCGAGTCGATGTCTTCTACCGCTACCCGACGCCAGGATCTCACCCCTTCGCCACGGGGCCATGGGTCTGGGGTAGTGTCTTTTCCAACTCCACCGCCTCACGATCGCATGAGGCGAGTTCGGTTGTGTTTTTTGAAATGCCCAACCCGCGAGCCCACCAAAACGTTCAGCTTAACTTTTGGTGCTCCACCGCGCCACAAGCATAGTCCTTTTTTTCTGCATTTTTGCAGCTTCGCCTCCCCGCAAGCTCATGGTGTCGTCAAAGTTGATTTTGGCGCTCCAACACGCCACCAGCTCATTTCCGGTTGTTGATGTACCTGTTTTTAAGACGACACTGCACGGCCAGCCCATCCACAGCAAGTCCGTAGGTTTTTCGTGCTCCACCTCACGAGCTTATAAGAGTAACTATAGTTCGTTTTTAGTCTGCCTCTCGCAGAGTTGTGGTGTGCATGTTAAGTGGGAGGACAGGAGCGGCTTTTATGTCGTCGAGTCAGGTGATCTAGCGCATTTGTTTCTTCGCCACGCCTTTTGAAGCTCCGGCTCCCAGCGGAGACATGCCCTGGGTTGGTTGTTTCTCTTAGCCCTCCACGTCAGGAGCTCGCCAGGTGGACTCGACTCGCCGCATCTTGTTGTCTGGTTTTGGTAGAGTTGCAGGGTGCTGGTTTGAAGAGTACAGGAGGGCCTTTATGTTGTCAAGTGAGGTGATGCCATGGGTTTTCTCTGGACAACGCTTTGCCGCTCCACCTCCCCAAAAGACATTTTTTGTTTTCGAGGCCTTTTTTCAGTGTCCCACCGAGACCGCAGCTCATGCGTGTACTTTGATCTCTCTTTTAGTCTGCTATTGGCAAGTAGTAGAATGCCGGTTGCGTTGGAGAACACAAGGGCCTTTTTATGTCGCCAAGTCAGACTTGAAGCTCCGCTTCCCCCAAGACATGAAATCATCGTCCTTTTTTTTTTTTTTTTTTTTTAGACCTCTCCACGCCACGAGCACATCGATTGGTGCTGTTAATCTTTTAGTCCGCTTCTCGCAGGATAATACAGTGCAAATTGAGTTGTAGGATACGAGCGTCTTTTTATGTTGTTAAGTCAGATGATCTTACATCAGACCCGGGGACGGGTTTGCCATCTGCCATGTGACACGTCTTGCTATGCATATTGATGAATCTGGGGGATTCAGCTCGACGCGGGCCCATGAGTTTGGGGACAGGTTTTTTGGAGCGCCAACACGCCGCTAGGACATTGTCCTCTTCGACGACATTTTATAGCGCAAGCGACGCATGCACTTCCTTCGACTTGGTTTTTGGTACTCTTCTCGCAGATTCGTGGAGTGCAGGATAAATCGGAAAGTACGAGGGGTTTTTATGGTGAGAAGCTGTCCGGGTAGAATTCGGACAATGCTTTGGTGATAGGTCTTAGGCTACAGTTCCAATTTGAGCCTTTGAGAGGTGGTCATGTGGGGATCCCGGAGTCGTGGAAGACAATAGGGAGGCGCCCGTGAGGAGGAGGGAGTGTTGGGGTGATCGGTGGGGTGAGTCACGTGTGACTGTGGCTCTGGGATTATCGTCGCCTCAACCATCCCAACACTGCTACTGTGGAGGTCATCTTTGAGATCTCATTGTATCATGCCGATGTAGAACGTACCTCAACCACCATTGAGAGGTGGTCGAATATCCTTTTTTCCCAAGACTCACGTATTGCGGTCTAAGCTCTTTCTCCCACCCTTCTAGCGCTCGTTGGTTGCGCTTCTCTCCTTCCTTATTTTCCTGGTCATGCAGCGCCAGTCCCATTACAGTAACGCCTCACTGTTGTTAATTTGTGCTGGTTATCTGACCTAAGTACACGGTCTCGCTACCATAGTGCTTTTACTTCGTTGATGTTGGTTGTCGTTATGATCATATCTCTGCTCTCCAGCTGGTTGGATAAGACACCTCGGGTATAGCGGCGAAGGATTCCTTGATCACGAGAAAATGTGGGTCGAACAAGTGTTCCCAAGAACACCGATCGCACTTCCAGACGCCATGGCGCTTTCATACCTTGTGACGTTACACGCCATATACAGGAATTTGAATGCAACGATTTCATCATGGGAAAGGCACAGGGTTCCAACCGGAAACGAACTAAGTTGACCCTGGGCACCTTCCTCCAACTCAAATCCGTTCCAGCCAACGTTGTCGCTCCTAGATCTCGGGCACCGCTTCCTGCACCGACTGAAGATCTCAGGCCGCTGCTAAAGACATTCTCTGGTGGGTATATTGCGTCACCCGCAGACTATACCAGAGACTGGCCCACTCCAGCCGAGGTACGTGCGCGCCATTTCAAAGGACTCTGTCTGGAGTGCCAGTTGATATTCGCAACATGGGGGCCGCCAAACGACGGGCTTGGCATACGATATCGTGGAAGCAAGAACGCTCATCATAGTTTCAAGGACCTTGAACGTTGTTGGTGCCCTCTTTGCAAAATGCTGTTGCGCGAGTTTCGACACTACGATGAGGAGTCGATGGAGCTTGTCCAGTCACGGGAGCATCGCGCGACGCGCAGCCACGTCAGGGTATATAAGCACGTGCGTCATGTGCCTTGTCACTATGTGGAGTTGGAGTTTGTTGCTGGAGACAGGGTGCTTAAGCCTTCGTTTCGGATGTTAATCGCTGGTGAGTCACATTCTACCAATCACAGCAGACGAAACAAACCTTAGACTTCTTAGACGCACGTCGTCGTATTTGTAGCCTTAGGATATTTAAGAAATATTCAGACTTGATAGAGAACAGTATTAGACTGTCTTCTAGCTCTACTAGCTTCTGTTTCTATGGTACATTCTAGATAGTATAGGGCGTTGCGCATGCGAGGTGTCCGAGATTTTGCTTCGCCTACTTGGAGGTGTACGATAAGTCTAATGTTGAAATTAGGGCGAGAAAGTCAACCCAGAGCAGGAACGATTCATTCGTCGACAGACTGCGATTCGGTGTGGGAACTTGCCAACAAGTGGCTTCGAACATGCAGAGATATGCACGGGTATTGTGAAGAAACGTACCTGGACAAGGTACTACCGACACGATTACTACGAGTTGGAGCAGATAATAGCGAGCTGCGACTGGCACTGTCTAGCTCGCTACCGCAAAGTACAGAATACGCAACACTATCCCATCGCTGGGGTTCGAAGCCTTTTCTAAAGTTGACGCGAGCGAATATCGATGCTTTCCTGGACAATGTTCGGTTCGAGAGCCTATCAAAAACGTTCAGAGACGCTATAACGGCGGCACGAAATTTGGGATTCAAACATTTATGGGTTTGTTCTTACCATAATACCCAAGCAGAGTAATGTGGCCTCTAAAGCAGTAACAGATCGACAGTTTGTGCATCGTGCAGGACGACGACGGAGACTGGCAGCACGAATCTGTAAAGATGAGTCATGTCTACTCAAACTCTAGCTTAAACCTTGCGGCATCGGACTCCCCGGACGGCGAGACTGGGTTATTTTTCGAAAACAGACCCGACGTTCCTAATGTCTGGAAAGTATCGTTTCCACCTACCGGGACAACTCCTAGCAATACCATGTATTGGGAACGGGATGAGAAAGAACTAAACAAGATGTATGTATGGAATTGCATCACCAGTGGATCGAGAGCAATCATCGAGGACAACGCACTCACAGAAAGAGCTTGGACCCTACAAGAACGTCTACTTCCGCCAAGAACCCTCCACTTTGGCCGGGAACAGATTGCTTGGGAATGCCGCTTCTGCAATGCATACGAAGCACTTCCTGATATGTTCGAAGAAGGTATCATGGGCTTGTCACCTGAAAACTTCGCAGTGGCATTAGAAGACGGTGATTCACTGGAAGAAACTGACAACTTCAAGTTATGGTCTGATTTGGTTGAGGATTACAGTAAGAGGAGTATGACCTATGGTCGGGACAAACTGGTGGCTATCTCTGGTTTGGCAAGGATACTTGCTCCTGTTTTCGGCATGGAGTATGTTGCTGGGCTGTGGGTGAAGGACTTGATCAGGTCACTTGTATGGCATAAGAGGATTATGGAACCATCTTTGGGCACTGCGCCCGCGGCGTACCGGGCGCCGTCCTGGTCCTGGGCCTCCGTGGACGGTCAAGTCCGGTTTCCAATGGGGTTCATAGAGCGGGTTGAGGGCAAAAACGCAGTTGACGCCGATTATCCTGCAACACAGCCGGCTAAGGTACTAGGCATGTCTTCCCCTTGGGGCATCTGAACCCAAATAGATGCCGTGGTGTAACACGACTAATCTTCCATCTTAGAAGCCGTCGCAACATACCCCGAAGATCAATTCGGCGAAGTCACAAGTGGCTTCATCTGTGTCCGCGCCCAGGCTTTGTTTCGAGTCACTATCGATACCGCCAAATGGCTCAATGAGCGACAGTTTCCGGTGCATATCCGTGGGCTCGGTCTGATCAAGGAATTCATTGCTTATCCAGACTTCGATAAAGAAGCACTTGAGGGCGAGTCGCTGTTGATACCACTTGCGTCTGGCATACAGGACTATCCCAACGACTATCCAGAGCTTCGAGGTCTCTTCCTTGAACATGTCGAAGACAGAGTTTATCGGAGAAAGGGCACATGGCGTATAGGAGGGCAATATTCCGATCAGGGTTTTGATGAGATAAACAAAGTCGATTGGCTCTGGCAAGCAGAAAAGGCGGATCGCTTGTCCATACGAAGTGAATGTGGTCTTGATGAGGGGAAGTATGCATGCTTATGGGACGGCGAAGCGTACAATGTGACGATAATTTAGAACAATAAAGTGTAGCTGCACTTCAGCTTGATCAGAACCTTGCAATGCCCACAGTACTTAGAAGGAGATAGCCAAATTACCGCTTTTTATCCGAGGTTGGAAAATAAAATGTCGCCCGTACATAGGTACCTGTCCGGTCGTTCGAGGTTGGAGGTTAACTTGATCGAAATCTCATAGACTACAAAGTCCCACAATCTGTGCCTCTGGGTTCTGAGAGCGGCGTGGAGATTTTTCCTACATCTTCGAGCCGGACGAATTCTCATGTGAGGTTAAAAACAGTACTTTTAGATCACCCCATACACGTAAATCGCCCGTCAATCCAGAAAGCCCATAATCAAAAGATGGTAAATATCTCGGCCCAACGCAACAGCATGGCTTTCACCATTCTATCTTTTGGGCTTCTTCTTTAGTTCTGCTCCAGGATAGACTAAGAAGAGAGAGCGTGCGGTATAGAGCCCTAGCTCGTCTCGAATCACGGTAGCCAAGTAGCCATGAAGTCGCAGGTTAGACGCTCAAGGAGAAAAATCCGCACAAAGACGATATCTTGGACTGAGAAGGTTTTGGCATGCAAATCAACTCCAACATAGAACATACAGCCGCAGCTTTCGAGCCAATCTTCACCACATGATTGCGATAGTGGCCATATTCAAAAGCATACATGAAGAAAAGTCACACAGAACTTGGAGGGCTCCATGCGAAGGAACCTATCGTCCTTTTGGACCACTCAAACATCATGCATTTGTTGTTGTTCACCTTTTAGTTCGTCGCTGGGCAAATTAATAGTGTGGAATAAGAGCGAGGGATGAAACATTGTATCTATAGCTTCCCTGCTCGATGTAGTGCAATTGGAAGGCGCAGCACGTGAGAGCTGATAAGGTATAGTTCATCACGTGGCAGTCCAGTGCAAACGGCGGCACCGAAATGCTTCGCAATCCCACCCACTGATTAGATGCCTCCCATTGTCGTTACTGATAAACTGAGTACGTGGTATATTAACCGCAGTGCGCCTTTGCTCTTTACACTCCAGTCCACACTGGCGGCCCCGGAATCTTGTACGTCTGAATTAATTTAGCACCTGAGTTCCGCGAGTCGAAGGTTGCGCACTTACAGTCCTGTTCGACACATCCGGCGCATAAATATTGATGTTGATCTCCGGCTCTGGACACCATCAGCAACTGACTTTCCTTAACCCCATGACAATACTGACGATCCATACTCCACACCCCCGGAATCTTCACCAAATACTCTGCGTCTGGCTCCGCGCTCCCGTCACCCCCAACATCCAAGTGCGCACACTCCGGATAGAACTGCGGCTTATTCGCACTATGCAGACTAATGATTTCATGTCTCACAAGATACTTCCCCTTCTTCAGCTCCCTCGGCACAATCTCGCTCCACAAACTCGGATTCCCATCCCAGTTCGAAAACGTCTTCTGGAACCAGTTCCCCAGCTCGACCGTCCCGTCTTGCAGTCCCCGCTCCCCGATTTTGAACCAGTCTGCCTTCGAGGAGTCGAACGTGTGGCAGTCGTCGTTGGTGCAGCGCGCCATCCATGCAAGCATGGGACCAACGGTATGCACCCAGTACATGTATACGGCGGTGATGTTCTGGCCGGGGAGGATGGGGATGTAGGCGCGGGCGGGGGTGCCGGGAGTATTGCAGGAGAGGGAGGCGTTGGTAGTTTCAAAGATGGGGTCGTTGGTGGTCCATTTTCTTTGGACCATCCAGGGGGCGGCGTCTTGAGAGGGTTGGTCATCGAAGGGGGAGTATCTGTTTGGGGCATCAGCGGCAAATGTAGGGTGGGTTTGAGAACTGAAGATACCCTGGATACCAGGTGTCGCCGACGGTGTAGTTCAGGCATCCTCCGTGGGCCGAGGCTTGGGAAGCTAGCCAGCTGGCTGCAAGCATGACAGTGCGCCACATTCTCATAGAGACGAGGAATTATGGACAAGACCGGTCAGTAATTACATGGAATCCACCAAGATAAAACAACAGGATGCTAAGTCTAACATCAAATCTGCGAAGCAGCGCGATGGAGTGCAGCTCGGAAAGTGGTATGACGATGCTCAAGCTGACGCACCTAGGAACGTTCAGAAGTCTGGTAATCGAGCGCAGCAGGATCTCCCCACATCCCCAGGTTTCGCAGTATATGAATCCCGCCTTTGGTGAGACTATTCTAGAATAGATTGTCGGCATTCTTACTGTGGGTAAATTGGCTGCCACCCCGGTAATTGCTCCGCACAATTTATAGAAGCAGCACCTGACGTCCTGCTATGTAAGGCGAGTGCCGCTTCGTGGGGCTGAGTGTACCAAAGCTTTGTAGCAAATATAACAATGCGGTCGTGACTGAACGATTGGATTGCGGTGCGCGACCCATGTGGGCGAAAACGTAGGGAAACAAGGGTGCGCGTTCACAACCGGCTGATATTGCTCGAGTCTTAGCTGAAAGCTTGATGGCTAATCCTTGCGTTTTAGCCTGCCAATGTCGCGACTTTGGGACAACTAATGGTAGATGAACTTGCCACAGTTTGAAAGGAGCTATGAAGCTGTGTGGGTCAGCTCAATCTTGGGATTTCCACCAATACACAGAAAAGGCCCCGCTTGAGGCAAAGAGTGAGGCGCGATACATAGTCAAATTTTATCTGCTCATTCTAGACACATCTAGAGGGCCTCAATAACCATGATGCGTTGTCGAAATCTTGTAACCGCGTTGTCATTTGGGGCTTACGCATTCGCGGCGTCGCTAACGCAGGTGACGAACTACAATAACGATGCGAAAGCAAAGCCGGGAATGTGAGTATCTCGAAAAATGAGACAAACAAAACTAAAACCGAAGTAGGTGGGTGTACGTCCCAGACGCCGTGAAAATCGATGCGCTTGTCGTTGCAATCCACTCTTGCCAGTCTTCTGCGCAAAAGTATTTCCAAAACAGCAAGATTCCATGGCACCAGGGATCTGATAGGAAAGGCTATGTCACGGTTTGGCCAAGTTCGACAACCGAATGTTGGGATGTATCGAGCAAAGCTTCACTGACGCACAACGGAGGTGGTGATTCGAACGCCATCGCGAACATGGTATTTGACTCTTGGCCATCGTCCACTTCAACACTCTGAACAGACAACAGATCAAATACGCAATCACCCAGTACAAGATCGACCCGAAGAAGGTCTTCGTGACGGGTGGATCCTCGGGAGGTCAGTCACATAGTGGAACCTCAAAACATAGCTGACCTCGATCAGCAATGATGTCCAACGTCATGGCCGCGACCTACCCTGACCTCATTACGGCCGTATCGCTCTACTCCGGTGTACCAGCCGGCTGCTTCGTCTCTTCGTCCGGAGCAGCCGCCGCGTGGAACAATACCTGCAGCGGTGGAAACAGCAAGACAAGTCCAGAGCAGTGGGGCAACGTAGTTCGAGCCATGTATCCCGGCTACACCGGTGCTCGCCCTCGCATGCAGATCTGGCATGGATCCACAGATGGCACTTTGTCACCCAATAATTATCAGGAGACCATCGACCAGTGGACAAATGTCTTCAACGCCAGCCTTACGCCAACTTCTTCGAAACCAAACACACCTGAGAAGAACTACAGGATGGACGACTTCGGGCCAGAGGTGGAGGGCATCTGGGCTCAGGGCGTTGGGCACTCGGTGCCATCACACCTTGATGCCTCGGAGGCATGGTTCGGTCTGTGAGATATCTCGGGAGGGGTAAACGAGCGAGTATGGTTGATCCCTTTCAATCAGAGTGATGAAAGAGACATTATGCAATGCATTCGTCTGAGCCCCACTGTATTTCGCTTGATGTGAGACTCCCAAAGACCAGCGACTGGAAGATTGGTGGGGAATGTTGGCAAATAGACATGTCGTGTCCGTCATCGAATGATTCCAAAAAGGTGCAGTGGAACGATTGGAATGATTTCACAGGTGCGGGGTTCAATTGAAAAACCATCTAACCGCCTTCGGTTAGTCTACGAATTAGCTTTTGAGTGTCATTCTCCGCCTATTGTTATGATCCTCAAAAATCTAGATTTCACGGCCGCAAGTGACTATGTTGTTGAAAAGCAAAAAAGTAATTATGTTGATATTTATCAAGTGGTATATTTACAATCATTCTCATATCGGCTTTTCAGTGTGCCAAAATCATATCCCCCATCGTAACCTTAATACCTCTTCAGCTCCGGGGAACCCTCGCACGCCGGGGCGCTGAATTTTGTCTCCACATAAACCTTCTGCATGCCATCCGCCTTCTCCTCAAACTTGTAGTAAACCTTGTCGAGGTCCTCAAGCCTGACACGGTGCGTGACCATCTTGAGCGGATCAATCTGACCATCTTCGATCATCTTTAGGAGCGATTCCCAGTAGAGGTGGACGGGTGCTTGACCGTTTCCGATGAGGCGGATGCCGCGCTCCATCAAGGACCCGATGTTGAAGTGGTTGGTGAAGCCGACGTACACGCCGGTGATACCGCAGCGTCCGAAATTACGTGTGGAAGTGATCATCTCGTTGATGAGCTCGCTGGTGTCCGTCTCCAAGCCAAGCATCATCTCGAAGTAGTGGGCCCAGCCCTTCGCGTACTCGCCTGCCGCGCACTCAATGCTGACATCGGGACCGCGGTTGTTGCACATCTCCTTGAGTTTGCTTGTAACGCTCTCACCCTTGCCAAGAGTCGAAAAGTCAAGCGTATCGACGTGAGGGTACCGGTCCTTGACGAAGTCCAGTCGCCAATTCTGATCGATCATGATGACGCGCGAAGCACCGTTCAACAACGAGAATTCTGCTGCCATTTGTCCGATAGGTCCAGCGCCCCATATGGCAACCACGTCGCCCTTCTTCACACCAGTATCGACGACCGCATGCCAACTGGTGCAGAGAACGTCGGAAAGGTACAGGCCCTTCTCGTCGGGGATGTTATCGGGGAGAGGGAGGAGGTTGACGTCCCCGTAGGGAACACGGGTATACTCTGACTGGCCGCCAGCGAAGCCGCCGGTGAAATGTGAGTATCCGAACATGCCAGCTGTGCGTCCACCGTACATGGCGTTTTCGATGGTGTTTGAGTTTGTCTTTTCGCATTGCGAAGAGAGCTTCTGGTCGCAGTAGTAGCAGTTGCCGCAGGCAATCTGGAAGGAGGCTACAACGCGCTGCCTATGGTAATGTTAGTTTTTGCTTCGCGCACAGCGCCACAGAAAACGTACCCTTTCCTCAACTTTTTCACTTCGCTGCCGACCTCGTCAACAATACCGCAAAACTCGTGACCGAGAATATCGCCTTTCTGTAGCTCTACGACGGTTCCGTGCAGGAGATGCAAGTCGGATCCGCACACGGTCGAGCCAGTGATCTTTAGTATTACGTCGCGCGGTTCCATGATCTTAGGTTTTGAAACCTCGATCATCTCGACCTTGTTCTTGCCCATCCAGGCAAGCGCCTTCATCGTGCCCTCGCCAGCGGCATTCGGTGCTGTATCAGGGTTCGTGACATCCTGCACAGTCGTGGCGTTGTCGCTATGGCCGATAGCCTGCTCGGCTTTGAGAGCTGCTTGGGACATAGCCATGTTTGGAGATTTCAATTGGATAAATTTTACGAAGTAAGAGGGGTATCACAATAAAATCCGTAAAGAGAAGTACGGAGGGGAATGTACAAGAAGGCGGGGCATGTTCACTAGTGATAAACAAAGTAATACATACCTATGACATAGCTACACATGCTCCTCTACGTTGCAGTGCGCTCACGTCCCGTCTACGGCCTATTACTCGTCCCTGCAATACATGCTCGAAGGAGCGAACCGATACGTCATGACTTTGTCAAAGCCGTCGGCAGATGGTTATCGGCGGCCAACGACACGGCAGCGGCAGCGCGTTCGCCTTGTGCTGTGCCGCGCCGGTCAGATCGCATAGTTGGGGCATCGAGATGGGGTTTCGAGAAATGTCATGTTGACGACATCGCTCCACAGGCTTGGCGCTGGCTTGGGCAAGGATGCCACGTGCTGATGGGTTTAACTCGGGTCTCGCCGTTGTGCCTCGGCATAGAAGCCACCGATGACGACGTTCCCAGGCTGTTCGCAGGTTGTTCGGGGGGTTTTCTTTGTGCGCAATCTTGGTCACGACCGTGATGTCCAGAGATCAGCTGCAGTGCGTGAGGTTCGAAACGTTTTGTGCAATTTAGACGTAAAAAGTCACCAGATGTCGGCTTCAGTGTACGAGGACTTGCAGGTCTTATATATTCTGGCTGTAGAGCACCTTGCTGGATCCCAACTTCATTGGCGTGATTTGGGCCGTTGATCGCGTATAAGTCACGGAATGAAGGTCGCGTAGAAAACGAAAATGTCACGTGACGCGGCTTTTATCCGCTGTCCACGTGATTCTTCCTAAACGTTAGAAAGGATCCAAGACGCATGTCCATTCGGGGATTTCGGAGCCTTTGAAGGCAATAAAAAGTTGCCCGTGGGTGTATGTGGGGCGCCCGCGAGGAGGAAGGAGTATGGGGGTGATCGGGGGAAGTCACGTGTAACCATTGCTCTGCCCAGGGGCAAGTTCCCATCATACATCCATAAACAAGTATGGCTCCGTCAGCTTCGGCCTTCGAACGGAGTGGGTGGTGGAAAGCAAACACAGTGCGATAGGAATCATCGGCTTGATATATATATACGGGCAAAGAGTGTGTTGCTGGGTTTGGGGAAACATATCGTCCACACTACCCATGATTCCAGGACAATCTACAAGCTTCAATTCTTGTTTAACTTATCAAGTGTGTATGTATGTGATTGCAGTCTATTAACGGATCTAATGTAGCGCGAATGAAATGTCAAGAGAAAATAAAAAACCTCTCCAGGAGGTGTGAGAACTTACGAATGCGTGAACAAAGACTTGAATGCGTCCTTCAGCATGTTTTCGGCCTCAGGCCAGCCCTGGAGCATCCCAAGACGCACTCTAAAGTCCCTGGGAAAGACGCCCTTCAACTGAGGTAGTTCTTTCAGGAGGCGCTGGATTGTTGCATCACGATAGTAGTCGAACTCCAAAGCCTCAACCGCGGCACAGGTTGCACCCGACTTGAGCGTCCACTTAGCATCATTGTAGTTACCGGTTTCCTCGGGATCAAGCGCTTCTGCAAGATAACTGTGGTACGCCTTTCGATAGGACTCAAGCTGCCAGGGCATGAGTGAGTACTTGGGAGAGTCTTCGAGACGACAATTGTAGGCTTCGTCAAAGTCCTTGCGGAGGAAAAGAGGAAGGCTCGAATAGCCGGCCCAGCGTGGTACAGTGCGAAGCCCAGACCAGTCAATAATTCCGGTGATCTTACCGTCTTCATCAACAAAGATGTTCTGCAAGTCAAGATCCGGATGCGCAAGCACGAAAGTCTCTGGAGTGCTCTCATAAGCCTCATCGGTAACAGGCTTATCCACAGAGCGGGGCAAGGTATCGCAAATGATTGCATGCATCCTCGCGAATGCCCGCGCCTGGCACATCTGCTCTTCATCTTCAACATCATCGAAGTCTGACTCATACTTCTCATCCTTCTTCGCCTGAAGGTATTCAGCTGTGGAAGAAAATGGGCCAGTCTTGATCATAACCCCATCACGGGCGTGTTTAAAGTAATGTCCAACCGTGGGAGGTGGTGCGTTCCAGCGATCTTCAATATGCAAGGCTCCAATCTTGTCGAATTCATGATCTTGTAGCTTCGCCATGATATTTGCGAGGTCCTTGAGGAATCGCAGACGCTTACCCTCCAACTCGGGTGAAGGACTACCTGCACCCTGAATGGTCCAGGTACCATCATCCAGCTTTTGCCACATATCGTGGTCGAACCAGAGGTTCTCATATGCTGACACACCATCGATCCTCGGCATGATGGTAAATGGCGCGCCAAGGATATTGTCGAATCCGGCATCCCATTCATAGACAAATGGAACACGCAACCTGATCTTGTTTTTCAGATATTGTTGGTTCATGACTTCGGTGCGAAATTCGAATGCATGGTCGTCGGTCCAGGTCTCCCGCGTGCCCTTGAAAGGGACCCTCACAACCATCTGTTCTTGGTTATCGTTCAAGTCCACTGTCACGCAGTAGTTGTAAGTCCCTTCATTGTGATCGATTACCTTGCAAACGAGTCCATTGCATTTCTCTGGGTCCCAGATGCTCATGATCAGCTCAACGAATAGGCTATCGTCGATAGAGCGAATGCGGTCCTTGGCGGTCGGGGTTTCCGTTTGGGTGTTTGACGTGTTTGAAGTCGAAACCTCTTGCTTTTGCTCTTGCTCGGGCAGAGCCGGTTCCTGGGACACATGTTCAACTGCCACGGAAGATTTCATGAGCAAGTTGAGAATCTGGCCCATCGAAGGCAACTTCGGCATGTTGCAAAGAATTGACATGTTTCGAGATATTCCGGGCTGGCCGGTTTTGAGGGATAGCTCAAGGCTGGGATCAACCCGCAATGAATGAAATATTTAGTTGAAGTTGAGATAGATGCCGCTGGTTACTGTGAAGGTTGTTAATGATGGTTATGCTTTGCAGTTAGTATGCTGGCCGGATTAAGGGGAGGAGTAGGAAACCTCCCTGTTTTATTTACCGCTCTCGCCTTTATGTACTAACAATGGCGTTGATGATTGTGAAAGAAAAGCTTTAAGCCGAACTATTTCCTCTTTGTCAAAATAGAATAGACCTCACAGCTGAGGCCTACACAATGCAAACAATGCGGAGCTCTATCCCAACACAACGCACACATAAACTCATCACATCGTTGTTCATTCTGATCTTAAATTTTGTGAGCTCACTATACTGCATTCCTTTCACTATGATCACTCAGTCTAGATGCTTATATACCGTGCCACTGGATATTCAGTTGAGCTCAAACAATCACGAAATCAACCTCCTAACTCTGTCTACCCCAAACACTTCCGGCTAAACAGCTGAAAACGTTTCTTTACGATCGAGCACTTGACCCAAAGACAACCATGGGCAAATCACAGCATCGCGAGATGAAACTGTTGTATGGAGACCACTGGGACTCTGATATGGACCCTAATGTCCATAACATCCGAACGAAAAATGTTGGCGTAACTCACCACTGCCCCATTGAAAAGGCTAGGCCCAAGCTTTCTTGCTATCTAGATCTACACTTCGCATTCTGCACTGCACTTATAGAGATCAAAGGTAAGGCAGAGATATGTGGTGAGCGTTACTGTCCAAAAAGCCCCAATGGCTGCGGCACCCATACTTATAAGAACGGCTTTAATACGATTGTCAAGGACCAGTGGAAGAATACCAAGTCCATTACCGAAGCATTCGAGGAGCTGGAACTCGCGGAGAAATCTCAGCAATTGGCGCTGGACTCGATGGAGCCTGTGTGTAAACCAGACCTTACTTATGAGCAATACAACGAGCTGAACAAGCAGAAGGAACTGGATGCCAAGCGCGATCGACACGTAGCTATGACAAATTCTAGGGCAGAGATTAATACCAAGTGCAACGCTAGGACTGGGACTAAGATGGGAACGAGGTTTGGGACTAAGTTTGGAGGGAAGGTGGGAACAAAAGCCGTGAAGAATTCCAACGTCCAGGATTATTAGGACTAAGATGGGGACAAAGACGATCGCAAAGGCAATGATGAAGCCGATAACCAGTGAGAATCGAAGCCACCGTCTTCATCACTGGCAAAGGCCAACACGTTTTTGCGCACTCTGCCGGCAGGGCGTAGCTAGGAAGACGTGCTGAACATGCTCTCGCCCCTTATCCACACCTAAAGGCTGTCTTTTGTGAGTGCAGAACTCCACACACCGTCAGAGTAAGAGTTTTTTTTTTACTATGTTTCGTTAATTTTGCATGTAGCATCGCATCCTTGGCATTTATAATATCTGTTTCTACGAAAAACAATCCAACCCGTGACATTGTAACCCACGTGACAGCTAAATTAGATGTATATTACGTGAAATTGTTTCTTCTATTGGCTTTGATGCTTCGCGGGTTTGTAAAATCAATTGTTGACTCTTCGCCAGCTTCTGTTTTGTAATACAGGAACTCTGTGGGATGCCAAAACACAAAGATTTCAAACAGCTCGGATTTGCAAAATTAATCTACCATGTCTGATGTATTGTCAGTTATCAGCGTCTACATAGCATTCTTGAAACATCATGTCTATGTCAGACTCGTAACTACAATCTGGTTATTAACGAACGATGCAGTGAACCTCCTCTGTCAATATGGTACGACTCCAAGATTTCTCGTTCAGGAGACACTGCGGACATATCCTCGTCAATCTGTGCATCTTACTCACCCTCCCCCTTAACTTAGCATTGTTAATTTGAACCGCGCTCGCATTCAGAGAACATACCATCAGTATTGCAGAGAATGGGAAATTTTCTAAATTCGCGGTCACGGTGCACCTTGCGAGGTTCCCAGGAACACTACGGAAGTTGTGGGTAGTCACGTGCATGCGGGTGGTGGAAGAGCAGATCCAAAAAGGAAGCGACTCTAGTTTCGATGAGAACTAGATGAAGAAGAATCTAGTCGTTTGAATACAAGTGAAATCACCACAAAGAAGTACCAAAGGGAACCTTGGAGGGACAAACGATATGAGAAAGACTAGTAGAGACTGGTGCGATGCGCTATGCCGTCCTCAGATAGGCAGCATGTGTCGTACAATACAGACACGTGGATACTGACCTGATATCTACATGCACAGCTCCGGTAGGTAAGCTTGCAGTATCGCTTCTCCCTTCTGCCACCGCTCTTCGCCTCCAAGGCTGCGAAGAATAGCTTATAGGCGGCGGTATGTAGCGGTGGAATATGCTTAAGGAGTTGGTCAACGATCGGGATGTGCCATGCAGGATCCTCGAATATTTCCAGCGTTTCCCAGGCCGCATCCGAGATGACGGTGGACCTGGTATGTCGCCGTCGTCCTCTTCACCGGGCGAGCGGGCTGGACCCAACGCCTCCTGCAGATAGCGCTGGTAATCGTGACGATACTTCTCAAGCTTACAGTCGTCTCGATGTCGTAATCATGCCCATACCCCCCCCGCGCAGAAAAACCGAGAGCGCCGACCCCCCTGCACAACGCGGCTTATTGCCGACATGATACCAGTCGATGATGCCCTCGATGTTGCCCTGGTGATCAACATATGTATTCTGCAGGTCGAGACCATCGTGGGCTGCAACGAAGCTTTCAGGCTCAGACTCTACATCGTCGGACTTGGTTACTGAGCGCGGGAAAGCGTCGTAAACACATGTACAACGTTAGAATGAGACACGATAGTGTTACGGATCACGATACAGTGAGCAAAAACAATAGTGCGCAAATAAGAAGGAAAGTGTAGATTGATATTGAAACATCGCAGCATTCTATATGACATGTTAAAGAAATATTATCACAGGTATTGAAATACCACCATCAGCACTTGAACCACACAGCGTCCAATATTCAGCGCGAATCGTGCCACACAGCCCTTGCCAACGAGCTACTCAGGAGCATACAAGCGCCCAATCTCCCTCCTCAGCATCTCCACCACATGACAATACTTCCCCCCATCCGCCAAATACTCCAGAAAAGGATCCGTCCCCCCAAACACCCTCAGAAACCCCACCTCCTTCATCATCCGCGCCGCAAAATCTTGCACATTCTGATCTGCATACCCCATCGCCGAGCTCAACGCAAAACAATACCAGTCCGAGTGCAGCGTGAACTTCGCGTCGTCGCTGGAAGCTGTACCCTCGAGCGCTTCCTCCATGTAGCCGACATAATCCTCGCGGTAGCCCTGCAGCGTCCAGGGAGGCAGCCGGGATTTGAGGGAATAGTCTGGTTCCCAGTCCGCGCGCAGGCAGAGCGGGAGGGAGGCGAAGCCGGTGGGGCGGGGGACGGTGCGCGTGCCCTGCCAGTCGATGATGCCGACGATGGCGCCCGTGTGGTCGACGTGGATGTTTTGGAAGTCAAGGTCGGGGTGGCACAGGACGAAGGTTTCGGGGTGGTCGGTGGGGTTCTTGGAGCCGGGGAATGCACTGTACGCGGCCTCGCAGAACAGCGCAAGGCCGTCAAGCAGCCATGCCTTCCGGTTCTTATCCCGCATGCTGTGGGCGTCGGTGGGGCCGTTGTCGATGAGGGCTTGCTTTGCGCCTTCGATGGTTTCGGTGATCATGGAGGAGAGAAAGGCGTGGGTGTTGGAGAATGCGGGGAATTCGCGAGGGGACGAGAGGAGGTACTCGTACCAGGGCCCAACGGTTGGGGGCTTTGCATCGTCCTCCTCGGGATCGTCTTCGAAGTACAGCATCCCACTCTTGTCGAACGTGAACTTCTGCAGCTCAGCCATCATAAAGGCTAAATCGCGGAGAAAGGTCTGTCGACGCTGGCGGACGTCGGCGGTTTCTTCGCTCGGGGGAGGGCACGGATCAATTCCATTGGGAATCGCGAAGAGACGGGCGGCTGTGAAGCCATGAGCGTATTCTTGGATCATGTAAGGGGCACCGAGGTGGTTGTCACAGGATGCGTCCCAGGCGAAGACCTCCATGACAGGGATACTGGTGTGCCGACGGATGAACCCAATTGTGTCGGCCTCGCTGCGGAGAACGTGAGCGTCTCCCTCATTCCACAACTCGGGGATGCCTTGCGCGGGTACCTTGATGACGTACTTACGGCCGTCGGTCAACTTTAGAATCACGCAGTGGTTGAACGTACCTTCTGAACGACCTAGGACTTCGCAATCGCTGGAACGGAAGTGCCGCTCTTGATCAACGGCTCCGAGAAGTAGTTCCTTGAAAACGTGATCCTTGATGACGCGTATACGGGGGAAAGCGTTGCGACGCGAGTCATCTGATTCCGTTGAAGGGGGGGTGTCGAATGGTGAGCTGAGCGACGACTCCTGTTGAATAGCCGAGACCACCGCACTCGTCAGCGTATTACGATCGACGAACATATCCATTAGGCAGACTGGCTGCTTTGAATAAGAAGTGTAGTAACAAAGGTAGAGTGTCGGTTCAACCGTGGGCAAAGTGCAACACACTGTCTAGCTGAGTTGCTTTCGTTGTGGCATTTCTCTCTAGAAAGGCTGTCATACTTATAGGTCGTAGTAAACAATGCACCGTGTATTGTAAAAGGTGAAACTAAGAACAGACTGCCTGAGCATTGTAAGGTCTGCACGCAGTTGTACAATGTGTGAGAGGTAATGTCTGATCATTCTAGTATGAACGCAGCGATGCCCAATCTTTTTCACCCGAACAATGTTATTAGCATTGTAAAGGACGACAGTTAGGTGCCCACCAAAACTTTCCGGGCCGTTCAAACTTCCGTATTACACAGATTTATGTTAGTATTCAGATTTCCTTGTGACCTGCAAGGGACCATGTTCCTGTTCAAGCGGAAGGGGTAGAGTCAATATCGCCCGTAATAGATACTAAATACTATACGTACGCCTCAATATGCAGAGTCCAGATCCCCAACGCCATAGAATGCACGTCATCCCGCTGAACGCAAACTAGTTCTCAAAACAATTGTACTCCATCACGCCCACCTACACTGTTATCGCTCGGTCGTTCAGTCGTTACGCACTCGTTGTTGGTCGATGGTCCAGGTCCCAGGATCAGGCGACCTATTGTTCGTGTGAGTAATATGCAGGTAAGTTTTTAGGCCAAACAGCACGATTCCGTAGCTCGGTGCGCTTGATCGTAAGCATGAAAGGAGGAAGAAGGGCAGTTACCTCAGCGATATTCTGGCGCTCGATATAGCTCTGCTGATCTTTATCCCGACCCACGCGCCAATATACATCGGTGTAGTCGCCGCAGTTCATCTCGCGCAAGAACTGCTCGTCGTGCGTGATGACCAGCAGCTGGAAGTTGGCCTGCTTGCGGCGGATCTGGATGATCTGGGAAAGGCTCTCGGCGAGGCCCTTGATGTTCTGCTGGTCGAGGTTGGTCGTAGGCTCGTCGAGCGCGATGAGCCCGCAGTTAGTGCCAAAGCATTCGGCGAGCGCAAGGCGAATCACGATGGACGCGAGGACCTTCTGCCCGGCACTGCAGCGGCCACGCATATCCATTTCGTTGTCGCGCTTGACCATGACGACGCGGTAGTTGTAGGTGCGGTTGCGGGCGACGCCTTCGTTGTCGGAGCGGATCCGCACAGTGTCGACATCGGTGCCTTGGTATGCGTTGCGCCAGAGCTCGTCGATAATTTTGTTGATCTCGTCCATCTTGATCGTGTGAAACTTCAAGATGGCCTGCTCGAGCGCGCTGCCGTATCGGCTCAGGTCATCGCAGGCTGCCTTCGTCGTCTCAACCGAGATGTGAGCCTCGCGGTATTCTTTCGCGGCGTTTTTGTAGTAGGTCTCGTACTCCTCGCTAAGTTCCTGGAACTGCATGTCGAGCTGTTTCATCGTGGTACTCAGCTCGATAACTTTGACATGCAGTAGCTGGAACTCGGCGTCCCACTTGTCTCCCTCTGCAGACCAATGCGCTTGATCTGCCTCGGCGTTCTGTTTTTCCAAAGTTTCAATTTCCTCTGCGAGGGTCTCCAGGGTTCGCTTGGCCTTTCGGTATCGAAGGTTGTCGAAAATCGACTGCTTGGTGCGCTCGACACCGCTCAGAGCTTCTTCGATCTTTTTGACATCACGCGCCACACCTGACATCTCATCTTCGATCTGTTTGATTTCAGCTACAAGACTTTCAATCTCATGTTGGGCTCGAGCCAGACGCTGCGGGCCACCCTTGTCGATGTACGCGGAGATGTCTTGGTCTGCGTCAGCAAGCTGGCGAACACTGTCAGACAGCTTGGATGCTTCCTCTTGCACACGATTGACTCGTTCATTGCCACGTCGATTGACGTCTTTGTACGTTGCTTGAGCTCGTTCCAACTCGGGATCAAGGGCCTGCAGGTCGGTCTCGAAATTTCGAATGGCCTCTCGTTGCTCAGTATTACCGCTCTTGAATTCCTCGATGCGTTCTGCCAGGTTTCGCTTCTCCTTGAGGCTTGACTGTGCAGCGCTAAGCTCGGCATTGATATCGCGAATGCGTAGTTCAAGTGTGCTGATAGTCTTTCTTGATTTGTCGCGCTCGCCGCTAAGAGCCGCAAGCTCCGTCTTCGCAGTCCGGCTCTCATCGTTCACCTTTTGCAGCTCTTCGCGCACGGCACTGATGCCACGGGAAAGCCCACTCGTTTTCTGTTTTTTCTTCAAGGCGAAAACACGATCTTCTAGCTCGCGGGCTTCGTCGTAAGAACTGACGATCGATTGAATATCTGCCGATAGCGATTCGATCTCCATTTTGGACTCTTTCAATTCGTCGATTGTATTGTCGTGCTCCTCTAGTTCCTTGTTGACTGCATTGCGTTCTAACACCAGCTTCTCATGCTCGGCCTTGAGCGCAGGGAGTTCAGTCTCCTCGGCGCGTTTTGCCAATTCGTAGCTAGGCTTCGCATTTCGTACCTTCTCTAGTTCGGCTTGTACGTCTTCGATGTTTGCGTCGACGCTTTGGGTAGCCTTCGCGACCATGTTTTTCAACTGGCTCATGAACGATGCTCTGGTAAACGCATCGGCCTTGTCGTCCTTCAGCGTTCGCCTACACAGTCGGCATTGATTGTGCTTTTCTGCAGTTTCAAGGCAAGACTCAAAGTACTTCAACTGAGCCCCGAAGCTGGCGTTATCATCTGACAATGTGATGAATTCCGACTCGAGCTCTGCCAAAGATTCCTCGAAATCTGTGATGTCGTCCTTTTGAATGGCGTTCAAAACCGTGTTTTTGTATTTGGTATACTCTGCGCGCTTCTTCTTCTGCTCAGCTTCTATCGAAGAGAGCCTGAAGCTGATCTGATTCAGCTTATCCTGTGAAATTTCGCGCTTCGCCTCCGCATCCTTCACATCGCTGTTCTTATGAGCAAGGACGTCTCGGAATGCACCGCCGAGAGTCGCAACGTCCCAGTCGGGGTCAATGAGCTGTGAGATGCGCGTTGAGTGCACTGACTTCATCGTTTCAAGACTGTGTTTGGTCTCTTTGAGTTTGTTCTGGGTGTAGTCGATTTCCGCGGACTCACTAGCAACTTGCGTAGCTTCAACCAGCTCTGTGTCCAATCGATCCTTCCGATTTTCTAGCCCATGTACGGTGCTCTCGACGGCCTGAATGCGCCCATCGTAATTGGCATTGTCAGAATCTGCGCTAGCCTTGTCCAGTTCTTTTTCGGTGGCCTTCTTCTTGTTCAAGATGATTGCTTCGGCCCCTTCGTCGACACGGATGTTGCTCATCGTCTTCTGCAACTCCGTGATCCGCTTGTCGTTGGTAGTAATCTGTGACTTGGACAGGTCTTTTCGTTGGGTTAGGCCTGCCTTCTGTTCACTCAGAAGGTTGACTGCAGCTTGTGCTTGGCCGAGCTCCTCTTGAGCATCCGTTCGAGCACGATCCAGGGCTTTGTTCTGATCTCGCGATAGCTTTCGCAGTATCTGCTGGAATTCGGCCACCTGCGTATCGTCCACATTGAGATCGAAACCTCGAACGCCATGTCGCTTGGCCGTCTCTTTGATGAGATTTTCACGCTTCTTCAGGTTGCGAGCGTGTTGGTCCTTTTCTGCTTGATGCTTGCCGACTTCACTTTGTTTGGCACCTAGAGTTGTGCGGTTTTGCTGTAGGCGTGTTTGTAGGTCACGATACTGCGTCTTCAAGTCCTCTTGCTGGTCCTGGTATTTTTGCACACGCTCGCCATATTGCTCCATCATGGCCTGCAGCTCCTGGTCGGTCTCCTTCATCATCTTCAGGTTTTCTTCCAGAGACACAATGTTCTCTTCATTCGCTTGGTAGTTGACACGCTTGCCTTGGAGTTGAGCAACAACTTGCTCATACTTTGCGGCGTGCTCGTATGCCTCCCTACTCTTTTCCCGTGCTGCTCTAGCCGCAGCCTCAGCCCCCCCATGATCGGCGCGGTAGGTTTCAATCCGGTCCGAGAGTTGAATCATCTTTTCCTCGGCCGTACTTGCACGGGTTTGGTTCTGCTTGGCGTTCTCTTCTTGGACCTTAGCGACAGCAAGGTGGCCTAGTTGGGTTTTACGAATGACCTTGATGTTGTCGATCGCCTTTGTGTATTTATCTGCCTCAAAGATGGAATCAAACTTCTTCTTGAGAACAGCAGGCTCGCTCATTGGCCACAGACTGTCTTCCTGGTGGCAGAAGATGACGTTCTCCAGGATAGACTTGGACACGCCGAGATACTGTGGCACGATTTGGTCTAGCTCAGCTACGCGGGAAGAGATGGACTCTTTGACACCATTGCGGCGCATCAGTAAGGATCCTTCCAGCGTCTTCTGCGACCGCGTGTTCTTCCGGACAGTGAGCTGCATCTTGCGACTGACGACCATGGGAACGTCCGACGTGGACCGGAAGGAGAGCTTGACCTGTGCCATGACCTCCGGCTCGCCTAGTAGCTTCGGGTCGTGGATGAAAGCACCCCCGGTCTTGCTGTTCGGGGGCAGCTCGCCCGTGGTGGCATATTTGAGGCATTCGATGATGGTCTGGGGGTGATTAGCTGGTCACGTGCGAGGCTGGTTCAGAAGGGATGGGTCGACGTACAGTCTTGCCGGAGCCGTTCCAGCCGACGATGAGAGTGAGGGGCGTGTTGAAGACGATGGTCTCGCCCTGCTGCGGTCCGAAAGAGCGGATGCTATGCCTGTCAGTGCGGCCCGACATGTATGCGTCGGATGCCAAAGCGACTCACCCTTGGATCTGCATGCGGTCGATTTTCGACATGATGGCTGCTGTGCGTGCGGCCGCACGTGCACCCTCTGTATGTGCGGTTGTGCTGCAGTGGAGGCGCTGCAGTTGAGCGCGAGGGTGGGTGACGCGTGGTGTGGAGCTGAGGGCTGGGCGCGTAGCTTTGAGCAGGCAGCTGCGACACGCGGTCACGTGACCAGAGTCCGGGCAAACTGGGTCGCGTCGCCGGGATCTACCGGGCCGGTTTCGTCACTCTGCGGTGGCCCTCGCACTCCACACGGCATTCTTTCGCGTCCAGTGAGGGTGGATGCGCATCTGCTCCCAGTACACAGCATTCCGTCGTCCCGCAGCCCATGGTCGCTGCGAGACCCGCCCGCCATGTACCCGAATGGCGGCTCGCTCTCCACTGAAGTATGCTTGTGCGCCCCGCCGCGACAGGGTCCACGGCACAGCAGGCCGTGGCCGTGGCATGTCGAATGACGGTCAAGGCTGATTGAAGAGCAGCAGATGGCAGGCCTCGCGCCGCTGCACCTCCCCGCGGATACGGCCGACCTCAGCACCATGTCGGTCGAGGACATGATGCCCATGGAGATGGACCTGTCGCAGTTCGACGACGAGTCCAGCTCGACCCCGCAGGCCAACTACTCGCCCTTCGCCGGCCAGCAGCTGCAGCAGTCGATGCCCCAGGACACCAGCATGACGGGCGCCGGTGCCGGCCCGCTGCCTACAGGCTTCGGCGCCCCCAGCCCGAACCCGTCGGGCAGCACCCTCACCGAGTTCACCAAGCGGCGCAACTGGTCGCAGCGCGTGCTCGAGGAGCTGCGCGACCTACTGCACATCCTGACCCCCGACGGCCGCATCCTGTACGCGTCGCCCTCGTGCAAGACGCTGACGGGCTGGGAGCCGCAGCAGCTCGTCGGCCGCTTTGTCGGCGAGTTCATCCACCCCGACGACAGCGGCATCTTCGTCAAGGAGTTCAACGAGTCCATCGCCTCGGGCAACCCGCTGCGCTTCTTCTACCGCTTCCGCAAGACCGACGAGACATGGGTCATCTTCGAGGCCCACGGCCACCCCCACCTGAGCAGCGACCCGAGCACCTTTGCCCCGCCCAACACGATGAACTGCCGCGGCTTCTTCATGATGGCCCGCCCGTATCCGACCAAGAACGCCGCCCTGCTCGATTCGTTCCTCGAGCACAAAATCGAAAATGAGCGCCTCATGAAACGCATCACCGAGCTCAAGCGCGAGGAGCAGGAAGAGACGGAGGCGCAGGAGCGGCACTGGCAGAAAAAGGCCGACGACGGATCCTCCGTGGCACCCTCGGAGACGGTCGCCCAGACCGAAAGCGTGAGCGCGAGCGCCATGGCGGCAT
The DNA here is from genome assembly GCA_010093485.1 of Karstenula rhodostoma CBS 690.94. Taxonomy (NCBI): domain Eukaryota; kingdom Fungi; phylum Ascomycota; class Dothideomycetes; order Pleosporales; family Didymosphaeriaceae; genus Karstenula; species Karstenula rhodostoma. The sequence continues at coordinate 2,315,250 of MU001493.1, forward strand.
ACCAGGCCATGCCTCCACCTGCGAAGCCAGGCATCTCCAACACGGCCCTCACGCGCCAGAACCTGGACGAGGCGCTGGCCGCAAGCAAGCCCGACAGTATCAACGACAAGATGGCCCGCTACGAGGGCGCCACGCATCTGGAGACGATTGAGATGCTGACTGGTCTGCGCTACCGGGACGGCGAACGGTCGCAGGGCATCAGTACCGGCGAGCACAGCCCGATGCTGATCAGAGGCGACGCTGGCATCCAGATCTCGCTCGACCGCGACGGCAGGACGTCGTCGGACAAGAAGAAGAAGCTAAAGATTGCGGACGAGTACGTGTGCACCGACTGCGGCACCCTGGACTCGCCAGAATGGAGGAAGGGCCCCAATGGCCCAAAGACGCTATGCAATGCCTGCGGATGTGAGTTTCTCCTCTCGCGCATCGTGCTATCAATACTGACTCGTACAGTACGCTGGGCAAAGAAAGAAAAGAAAAGGCAAAGCCAGTCGGGCACCGGCCAGTCGTCGCACACGCCAGCACTACCCATGCACTCAAGCACAAACAGCAGCTGATCGGTCGAGAAGCCCAGTCTTTCGACACCTTCTCGTACCCAAGCATCGTCCTTCCGACCGAGTGCGTCTGAGCATGCCACTGCAGGGACTCAAACACCCTGCAGACGACGTGCCGGCCTAACCCACCACCAATACACACAAAGCCTTCGTCCTTGCCGCTATGCGTATGCAGCAGGCATACAGGCGACCAGATATGGCGGGGAAAGCTGGGAAGGTTCCAGTATTGCCACGACCGGGGATACGGGGTTTTACGCGATGATGCATATAGATAGACGAACGATACCACGCATGCACTGGAAACAGGGGGTATGACTCTTTAGCACGAAGCGAAGTTTAACACGCAATTCATTACCTCACCCATTTATGTACGTTCGTTGGTGCACCTCGTCTACATCATGATGACATAGCCTCCCATGTCAGGAGGGGGCAGAGGGTGTCTTGGGTGACGGGGAAAGGGAGGTTAGAACCGGTGGGTGAAGAGGTAGGTCTAAGAAGACAAGTGCGTATGACGCAAGAATGAGGGAGTATCGGTGCTGCGGTCTTAATAAGGTAGAGAGCGGATCACAGGCATATGGTACTTGAGAAACGGCATGACGCTCTTCGTACTCTCTGGACATGGATAAGTCTGATACAATGAGTGCGTTGCTCAAGCTTTCCTTCAGATTGTTTTGAACTCGGCAAGAGTGAACAATCAAAGTCAAACTATCTTTCGAGGAGAGGCCGCAAGCTGTGCACCAACATCCGACGGAAAGTAGCCTGACCGATCCACACCTAACCATTCGAGTCCGCCTTTGCTAAATTGACATTTTCCGAATTCTTGCATGCCATCGATTTTCTTTCCCAAAGTGACCACCACGTTGATGCAGGAAGGCCAATTGTTTTCGTCGTCGAAAATGAGCAGGAGGTATCCATCTGTTTTATCCCTTAATCTGCGAGATACAAGGAGTCGTCCAAGAAGCTCAAATAATCTTGTTGCCTCGATCCCAAATGAGCGTCATTGTCTGAGCTCGGAACTTTTAAGGTTTTCACACTCAAACTGTGAAGTGGCGTGTGATCTCTGGTTCCATTGTCGCTCCATTCACCCACTGGTCAGTAGGAAGTAGCAGAATTCCAAAAAAGTGCTGTAATTGGACAAATACAGAATAGGATAAGGTTCATAATACAGGGGGCCAGATGGGACTGTGTCCCGGTTACGATTGATAAGGCAATTCAGTCTCGATATCAAATTTGCACTGAACACTTGATCAGCGTTGGAGAGTGTTTGTTGTGGGCGTCCGGCTTGTGCAGGATATGTGGCACTAATGAAGGTACCTTCTCCATCGATCCAGAGTTCGGGGCATTCTCGCTTCATCCACTCTGATTGCTCCAGGATGATCATAGTAAGCGTTGGGAGGCATCGGCGGCGAAGCTCTTGTAACTTGATGACAGCAAATCCTTTGTCCTCGGTATCGGCATGTAGGGTGCAAATTTGGAGGCGCACTTCTGATTTACCGCTGAAGCAGTGTGTTAGCTTGAGAAAGTTCGTGATGTTGATTCGCAGGTCATGCAAAATGGTTCCCTTCGGGACCTGGAACTCGAACAAGAATTTGAGTCGGTGATCACCCAAGAATATTTTTAGGGGAAAAGATCCAGAATATGCACTCAACTCCCATCGTCGTAACTCCTGGAAGTCGTCGAAGGTCGTAACTGTCGCGTCTGTCGTCATAGACAAAACCACCTGGTTGTGGTAACGGAATTTACGGATTGCCCATGAGCGCACGGAGCGGCTCGTACCAAATAGATTGAAGTCCAAGCCTTGAACCTTCCCAGCATTAATATTGACGGCAATTGGATCAGCCATCTCAGTAACGTAGCGAAGAATCTGGTTTCTGATGTGGGTTGAGAGACCTCTGCCAGGCCCGTGCACAATGTGACTTGGGCCATCCCAGTAAATGCGCTGCACCTTTTCTTGTAGTGTAAACTTGAAGAGTCTGAATGTAGCCTCGAATCCAGTTGACCAATGGTCAATCTTCGTATTCCCAAAGACGACGCGGCCATTGTCCATCGTGCCGTCGATGAATATATTCTTGATAGTACGTTCGAAACGAACATATCTCTTGACATCGAGTGGATCCAGATCAGCAAATATGGTGAAGAACCTGTTCAATTCGCCCAGAATTGCGTAACCCCGATAAGCTCTTTTGCTTTGTGCATGGCGTTCCCCGATAACGAACTGAACTGGCCATCGGAAACTAGGCTTTGACCAACGTAGGCGGAGCAGTGGCAGTACGTCTATACTTCTCTCATAATAGCGGTAGTTTAAACAGAACAATACAGTGTCAATATCCACGTGCTGCAACAGGTCGAAATTAGAGCCACGCTGGGAAAGCCAATTCACGGCATTTGTGATATTTGACATGGTATCTGTAAGTGGAAAGAAAGGCAGACCGGACAGGAAAGTGTTTCCACTATAAAGTACTCCGATGGCTTCGTGGTATACTTGACGGCATGTGCCGACCAGTTTGATGCCCGGTCCAACACGCTGTGAAGCTGGAACGCGCTGAGAAAAACGTCAGTGAAAGCTATATCTACCTTGAACAGATTTTGCATCATACAATATGGCAGTATCGCACGGTGTCCGCCTCGTCCGTGGATTCCTCCGCGGTGGAGTCTTCGGATTGGTTGGACCATTCAGGGCCCTTGGACGGTCGCTGAGGATCCACAGGAACAAGTGGTTTATCTCGTAAGAATAACAGCTTGTAGATCTCATTCCGGATCTCAGCCGGCAAGGTATTGATAAACGACGGACGCTCCGGGTTTTCCGGCTTGGACAGCCCCCGTGCGATTTTTGCCGTTGGTCGGGCCTTGGGGATCTGCGATCCGTGCTTCATCGGTATGACGTCCATACTGGCAACGCCACGGGGCCCGAAGTCGAAGTCGCGCTGCGGGAAGTCAGTACCGCCGATAAATTCAGTGGCGCAAAAGGTAGCGCAGCGATTACTTACGGCTTGCTGTCGCTTTGCGAGTGACTGAAGGGTATAGAGAAGGGGGGTGTGGAGGATCGCGGACGAGGCCAGAGGCCAGAGAGGTCGAAAAGGGAAGGGGCATCCACGGAGCAAACAGCACCGCTAGTCAGCAGTGCTCCTACCTTCTCTTACCGATCGACGCCTTTATAAACGTAAAAGATTGATGACGTAAGAGATGTCAGCAGAAACCATAGCACGGCCATGGCGACAAGCTTGTACCGTCGGATTTTGAGACGACATTCATGGGACTCTTCGCCGCTGCAATCACAATATGAGAGCCTCCCTTAATAAACTATCCACCAAGCGACCCTCGCCAGGCTCAGACTCAGCATAGATATCTCCTTCCCTTGTCTCATAGCTTAGTCAATCCCCACCCCTTCCACCCCCGCATCTCCCGCATCTCCCGCTCCAACACTTCTCCGACCCCCTCAAACCTCGGCTCTAACCTAACATCAAACGGCACGGGACTCCTTCCACTCATCCCATCGTACTCCTTCAGATCGATTGGCTTCTCGGGTATCTGTACCATGTCGAATGCCCACAACATGCGGCTGATCGCCAGCCAGATCTCGCGCTCAGCGACCAGCATCCCAGGGCAGATGCGCCGGCCCGCACCAAACATCCAGTGGTCGCGCTCGTAGGGGTCGGCGAGGTTTGCAGAGGTGGAGGAGAGGGTGGTGTCGGTAAAGTACCGGTCGGGCTGTGTATTATTTAAGTTGGACAAGTACTGGAAGACAGTGGTGGCGGAAAAAAAGGGAACCTACGTTGAACTCAAGTGGACGCTCCCACCTATCCTCAGAGTGGTGCATGCTCCACGTATTCAGCACAACCACCGTGTCCTTCGGGATAAGCTTCCCTTCATACACGAAGTCCGAACTCGCGGTATGCGGTGTGCCCAGCCAAAAAGGATTATGACAGCGCTCAACCTCCTTGATAATAGCGTGGCAGTAAGGCAGTTTCACCTCATCAGCAAGCGTAGGTAGGCGTCCGCGTCCAACCACGCGATCCAGCTCCTCCTGCGCGCGCTTCTGGACATCCGGATACGCAGGAATCAGGGCCGTGAACCACTGCATTATCGACGCCGTGGTCTCCACACCACCGATCATAAACGCTGACGCAAGAATCGCCATGTCGACATGATCGAGGTTCTCCTCATCTTTGATGTCAAGCATAGTCTTAGCGAGGCAATCAGGAACTTGCTCCCCGTCTTTCATCCTCCCGTCTATCTCGTTGATCAGACCGCCGTATGTCTCCACAAGGTCTCGATGCAGAGCCTTTGCTTTGCTCTTCAGCGGCGAGGGAAGCCACTGCAGAATGGGAAGGAAATCGACGAGATTCGACATCGGACCGGTGCAGTTCATGAATGCCCGGGAAAGACGCAGCGCCTCCGTGACCATGGGGTGGTGTATGCTATCCGTGCGGAACCCAAACGTAATAGTGAGCATATTGTTCAGCGAACAGCGGCCAGCGTATGTTTGAGGGTTGATATGTCTGCCGTTTTGACTGTCGGTGTAGAGCGCATGCAGCATATCCGTAGCTTCGAAGTCGAGGACATTGCTATATGAGTCTACGGCTTGTTGGTTCAGCCATGTAGTCGCTATGCGGCGGTGTTTGCGCCTGGTTATGATTAGTTTCACTGGCCGCACTCAACGGGACCGGTCGCTTACCATCGGTCATTGTACGGTGTCGCGGTAATACCTCGTCCAGCGAAGACGATCTGCGATTTGATGAACATCTCTTTCCTATTGGAGAATATAGCGCCTTGTGTAATCATGAGGTCTTTTGCTATACCAGGACTGGACACGATGGCGAAGAGCTGGTTGCCGAGACGGACGGAGTACAAGGAGCCGTATTTGCGGGCCCATTTGTCAAGCGTGAGCTCAGGGTAGTGGGTGAGCATTGGGAATGAGCCTTTGTGATTGCAGTGAGTGGTATGAAGCATCGTGGACTGCGCTATGATGACCTACCGAGTATGGGGAATCCCCAAGGACCTTTCGGCAAGTTCCTCTGCCGAGAGGAGTAGATGGACCATAGTGCAGAGAATACGAGGAGGACGGCAAAAGTCGTTATGAGAGGTTTCAAGTTGACATTGACGAAGTCGGACGTGAGACTTGTTGTGTTGTCCGAAAAGAAGAAGATGACGGAGTGAGGGGCTGGCACCAGTTGCGGCGCCGAAGCCACCAACTCGGACATGATGCGGATGCAAGGAGACGCACGTAGCTGTTCGGAATATACCGAAGACATGGGATTCGGGTGGGTTATGGAATTTAATAGCGCAGGGCACACAATTTATATGCGGCTTGAAGTGGCGCTTGACAAGCGCTCGAGCCATGATTCAGAGATCGCGTGGTTGGAATTCTGTAACCATGGCTGCCAACGCAGAAGGTAAGGTGACAAAAACATGTTCGATGATCAAGTTGACGAAAAGGGTTTGTTGCGCGCGGGTACTGTAAGCGCATGGCGCGGGGGCAATTAGTCGCTAATATGCATTGTTGCAAGCCAAGGACCTAAATATGCGGCATTTGGTGTATCGGTCGTAGGTGCCTGCCCCATGGGGGAGGGCATGAATATGATCCAGGATATTCGTGAGCATTTGGTCTGTTCGTAGTCGGTTCAATCTTGCATATGGTAGGAGTTTCCAGCAGTTGTTGTACAGTACGGTGGAGGCCTAACGTGTTGTACTACAAGGCGAACTACCATGTGTGAGAAGGCAATCGTTCCTACATCACCCAAGCAGGTGCATGCAGGTATGTCTGCCTTTGTAATGGAATGGAAAGCGGGTGTTGGACTAGGTGTCCAACACAATCAATCTGCAAGGGCGAAACAGCCTGAATTGTATACCCATGCGGCTGCGGTTGCGGCCTGCGCATCCGGACGGGACCAACCGTGTCCGAACTCCGATTCTAACCAATGGCTGCACATAAAAACATTCCTTTGCGCACTGACCCGAGCATTCCGGCCCGGACTATGCTTTATAAAGCAAAGGAGTACAACGGTACACCGCTACATGGCTCTATTCGTCTCTAGTGGTATCTTGAAAGTAGAAACGTAAGGGTAGCAAAGGAAGATTCTTGTTCAGATTATGATGCAGTTTATCAAAATACGACCCCGAGGGAACATTTTGGAGTCCGATCCCAAACCTTTGCAGGGGCGTCCCTTCATGTAAACCACTGGAGAGTTTTGCCATACTTGCCGCGCCGGTCTTCGTAACCTCATATTTGACTATAGTTTTCTGTTGTTCTTTCAGTCTCGCGAAGGCCTGGTTGCAGCAAGCGAAACCTCCAGGATCTGAGCTCCTACCCTCGCTTCTCATAGCTTGCAGGAAGGGTTTGCGTTCATTGCGTGTTCTTAAAATTATGCGGCTCGGTTGGAAGAAGCCTAGGTGATCTCGGCGTTTCGCTGGAATCGGCCTTTTCAGGATCCGGGGGGCTACTTTGTTGATCTTTGGGTTGAACGGGTGGCGAAGGGGGGATCGGAGCAATCCAAAACTTCGGATACTGTCGCTGGATATTATTAACGAGAAGGGCGCTCACTAGGAGCAGTGCTGAAGATAGTAGCAGCACAGGTAGAAAGTACCAGCCCAGAGCGTGGATGTTGCGGTCGACACAAGGCAGAAGTGCAGTGGCTCCGGCGGGTGGATGGGTCGTCTTGGTCAAATGCATAACGACGAGGGCGATCGATGTCGCCAGACAGGCTGCGAGCCACATGAGACGCGGAAAGCCCTCCCCATCCTCTGGGAAGCTGTAATTGAAGATGACCTTGATGATGACCCCAACGAGACCGCTGAAGAAGTGACCAAAGATCAGAGCACGAGGTTGTGCGAGCGGCACGTCGATTGCACCGTAGCAAAGGATAGCTGATGCTCCCTATGCTCTTGTCAGAGTTGATGTCGAGATGGCGACACAGCACTTACGTAAGAGGCGACTATAGCTGGCACGTGGCGACTTGTGAAATACTGCGACTCGGTGAAGGTTGCGAGGATGATACCGAGGCCACCAAAGGCCCCGATGAAACCCCAGATGCAAACGATTAGGTTCGGAGAAGGAGCAGCGGGTTTGCCGCGATATCCCAGGAAGCGACTCATCCACGTCGGCAGGTGTGCAAGAGCAGCTTGGATGCCGCGTTCGGCTCGCACAAGTATGTCTTCCGAGGGTGCCATGGCTGTCTTTGGCGCGCAGCAACGCGCTTTGGTCTGTGGAGAAGAGAACAGGCAGAGAGGAGTGGGACCATGGGAGGGGAGAGGAAAGCTTATTTGGAGAAAAGTCGGGGAAAAATCGGCGGGTCGGGCTAACCGAGTTGGGCAACCGTCACGCAAGGGGAAAGGTACAACCCGAGCCGTTGGTGATACCCGTCGCCTATATGCACGGCTCATTTATAACGCCGACAATTATATTTTGAGTGCCGTTGCGAAACGTCATATACTAAAAGATTTATGTTACGTAATTGCCGCACCACGTGGTAGCTGTTCCACCGTTTGGGAAACTAGAACAACAGTGAGGTATGTGCAAAGGCTCCAAACCAGAACCCGGGCAGATCTCAGTACTGTAAGTCCTGCTACCATATCATGCATACTGTTGTGACGTGCCACAATGATCATGGCAGCTGATGGAAAATCATACCTAGGTAGAGCTCGCGTCACGCATCATCAATGCATTGTTTCTTGAAAGGTCTCGTGGTCGGGATCTGCACGTCACTCTAAAATAGCTAGTCAGTCCCCATCAAGTCTCTACCTGCTAGGTGGGAGGACACTCTGATCGATTGAGACAGCATCAGCCGTTGTGGAACGTAAGCAACAATCTGACGTCGTCTACAATAAGCCTGAAGTCTTCAGTGGCATGAAACAGTGGTTCAAAGCACCCACACTGACAGCTTCGCACGGCAGACGATGTATGAAATGATGGTGGTACATTCACAGGATGTCACTTGTCCAGAGAGGACAAAACTGTGTATGGAATATGGTCTTGTACGAAAAGACCGTAGTTAACTTCCACTAACCATATTCCGGGCTTTATGCCCAAGATCGTTCCTGGCACCATGTACACGCCCCATCATTCTTGCCCTAAGCAACGTTTGAGCTACGGGCCCGACTGACACCGCACCGATCGGACGTTGTGCCACCAATAACCGTCCAGGAAGAATCCAAAATGGGCAATATCGAATCCCACTTCTCCGTGCGCAAGCTTAACGGCTCGGTTCGCGTTAGAACATCCCGGCGTGTCGAATAGTACGCAGTTGTAAACCGTATCCATTGGATACAGCCGTAGTGACTCCCATCCGTAGCCCTCGAGGTCGACGCACGCGCCGGCAAGCATCTGAGAAAAGTAAACCCAGGCGAATGTGCCGGCGTAGATCGGCTCATCCCAGATAGTCATGAGGTGATAGGCCCTGGGTCCGATTGAGTCGCCGTCGACTTGGGGCTTGGATGTTTCGGGGATAGGAACCTTGACAAGATCCTCTCCAGCCTGGTGCTTCTCAGCGGTCTCGAAGTTGTCAACAGCCCCATCAGCATGGGGCCTCTCGACGATATCAGGCTCTTCAAGACCATGACGCTTGTGGTCTTCAGCGATAACAGGTTCGACAAGTTCCCGAGCAATGCGGCGCTTCCGGAGCTCACAGGCCGAGCGTAGCTGATTGCAGTTGTCGCCGTTGGTCGCAATTTCAGCTGCCCGTGCGCAAGCGCTCTTGCGGCATGCCTCATGGCGACAGTGCCGTAACATCATCAGGTCCTCGATGTATTGGATGTCGGCCTGTTGCGTGGTGTCGTAGGTTTCACTCCTATCTTCGTTGACCTGGCCTGCAGACCGCACCTGCGTGCGACGCACAAGCTCCGCGGAAGGCATGTGTGTGTCTAGGCATTTGTCGTCGCCCTCCCAGCCAGATTTCCTAGAACGAATTATTAGCTGTGTATGCATAATTTGAAAACTGTCGGAAGAGGTGTACTTACGCAGCGGAAATGCCAGAAACACATTCAGCGAACACAAGGACTACCAAGGCGGCCGCTGCCGCCAGGATAGCAGAGACAAGCTTCATGGTAGTGAAAATTCCTTGGCCGTGGCGAACGTGAGAGTGAGAGTTGTATCAGATTTTCAAGAGTGATAGCAGGTGCTGATGTTCTTGCACGCCTCGTGTGTCGAAGAGCGCGAAGAGGTCCCGGGGTATTTGTACGTGGGCGGCAGAGAGACAATCGGCGAAAGACCGAAGAGCGCATAGGACACGTTAGCGCCTTCAGCTATGCAGCTTAGGCACCTAAGCAAACGGTGTCAAGTTAACCCCGGGGTGCAAGGTTGATTCCATGACCGTGGAAACGGACGCTAGTTGACAAACGGTCAAGGAAGCTAATGTCAAGGAAATTTAAAAACTCTCATACTGCAACGAGCGAAGACCTAGGCGAGGGAGTTGCTAGCATGATTGCAAAATTTTGAGAGTCTTAATTTTTCTGAAGCGATTTGTGACATCTCCCAGCTCGTAAGTGTTCGCGAAGGGGTAAGAAGATCTGTTATATTAAAGACGCACCAAGAATTGACAAACGGGGCGAACCTCTACCGAAGATATCCTACCCATGTAGTTCTTTGATTGATTAGCAGCGCTCCAAACCATGTATGGGTACCGAATGACGATAATGGTACAGCAGTTCCTACACAAAAGGTCGGCCAACATCCTCTTCACCCATATTATTGCGTAGCGTACGACTTCAAAGCCGGCTCGTCGAGGGTTCCCTTTGCGGCTCCAGTATATTCCAAGATGTTGACCGCAGCCAGCGGGATGAGAGCCTCCGTTTCTAGCACGTCTATCAAGTCCAGACCAGGATATACGGCCTGTTGACACACCGTAGCAAGGTCTACCTCACTCGATTGAACCGCCCTGCCTTTTTTGAGCGCTTCAAGAGTCAGACTGACCACAAAACCATTGAAAAGCAACGACTCATGGGTGCCCAAAGCGCCAGCAGGAGCATCACCGCATGCTTGTTGTATCTCGTTGTTCGAGACGCCAACACCGCGTGCGTCATTTAAGAAAGCAGATGCATTTGGACCTTCTTGAGGCTGGACAATTTCATCGAAAAAGGCGGAGTAGAACGTCGTGGTTGAGACGTAGGCCGAGTCTCCACCGTCCATGCGAAGTTGTGTCACGTAGCGACTGTTATACTCCTGTTGCAGTATGGCTTGCGCCACCGGGACTGGGCCGCCAACGTCCGTGGGAATGCCGATGAGGTTGGCGAGAATTGCGCCGTGGAAGTCTGGCGAGATGGAGATGAACTGTTTCGTGGACGCCTGTGTGGACGGGAAATACTTGAACGCCCACTGGGTGTCGAGGTTGCCTTGCGACCACCCGATTACATTGACGGTTTGGCCTGTGATCGCGTAGACATAGTTGATAGCGTAGGCAATATACTCGGCATTCAATTGGGCGTCTCCAAGCATAGCATCAGGAACGTTGAGCCATACTGGCTGCCCGGTCGATGGGTCTGCCTGCAAGATCTTGGCGAAATTCCCGTCGAAGTTGATACCACCAAATGCACCCGTGCCAGGGACGAGCAACACTGGATTATGTGCATTATTGGCATTGAATGTGGAAGGAATGAAGATGGCTGATCGCAAATCCGATTCACTGACTGAGAACTTGGCATCTACTGGTTTAGCTTGGGGGTAGATGGTATTCGGAGGCGCCGGGTTTCTGTTCGTGAAAGAGTTGATACCCTGGGAGCCTTCTCCTATGGTTGCTCCCTGGATACCTCGTACTCCTTTAAGTGTAGGCACGATACCATTCAGTGTGTAGTTGACACCGTTCTGGATATATCCGGTGTTGGCTCTATCTTGGAACCGGCTTTGGAGATAGTTGAGAACATCATCAGTGTTCTTTGGCGAGCCTTTGGGTTTTGGATGAAGCAGCTCGGTAAGTGAGCTATTTAAAGCCTGCACCACTGTGGCTGTTAGAGTGCCTGTAACCCCTACAAGACCACCGATGAGACCACCGAGAACTTGAGGCTCTGGAACTGGGGCGCGAATGGTGATAGTTGAACCAGGTTTGAGTACGGATGCCGGCGCACCGTGAGCACAAAGTAGAAGGAATGATATAGCAAGGATACTGAGAGGCGCCATGTTAGGCTTGCAGAGGAGGAAAAGTGTTCACCTTGACACACGATGCGACATGATGTAGGTCTAGCATGCTCCTTAAGCAAGCTATGGGCAGGTCCTGTCACCATTCATTTAGTCCTCCCACGCGATTCTACTTCGAGACGCGAGCCAATATCAGTAGAATAACGATACTCAACGGGTGCCCTAATGATAGCCCCTTTACTCCATGTCGCTGCAGATCAGTATTCTGAATAAGGAAATCTCTGGTCGATCTAAGCCGTCTACGATGAGACTAGTGCAGCGGCCGAGGCACGTACCGAGCTAGTAGCAGGGTTTCTTGCTTCTTTGTACATAAAAGATCCTACCTCAATACACTCTACGCACCCGTTCTTTTTGGGAGGGTGTATGGTCGATTAGCACTGGAGACTATAGAAGCACTAACACGATTGCGTAAAGATGACGACGTTGAAATGGCATGGAAGCCGTCAACTCTGGGATATGATTCCCATGGGAAAAACGGACGGGAGGTTTCCAGAGGCTACCTAACGCTGATGCTGACCTTGTGAGCCCCGCGAGTTTATATTGGCCGCGAAACGGCCGGTTTGGCCCTAGCGTAAAGAATTGCACAGGTGACCGCTTTAAAATTGCATAGAATCATCGCGAACCGTTCGCGGGGAAGCAACATATGTGTGCCATAATAATCCATGGTGTTGATACCAGGATGGTCTTGTTACATCACGAAAAGTTTTTTAGGAGAGCTGCGCAGATATGCACATTTATGCGCATTTGTGCCTATACTGTCTAGAGTGCGCAGGTGTGCGCAGGTGTGCTAGATTTACACAAAATCTCTATAAAAGAGAATTTCTTTATTCTTTAATAACTTTTATAATATTAAAGCTATAATTATAATTTTTTAATAGGTTTATAGAGAAACTCTTATATAATTTTATTAATAGAAAATATTATATTTTTTATTATATAATTATTTAATAAAATAAGAAATAGCCTATTTAGGGCTAATTTAAATATATATTATATAATATTTTATTATTAATATAATCTATATATATTATATAATTATATTTTTAAATAAAATTTCTAAACTATTCTATATATTATAAAAAGTTTTTACCTTACTAGTATATATAGGTAGCTAGTATAGTTCTATATATACTTATATATAATTATATATACTAGGCGCTCTAAGTATACTAGCTAGCTCTATATTTTTATAGGTATATATATATAGAGTTATATATAAGCTTATATTATTTATACTATCTATAAATTTAATATAATAGGTATAGTAAATATAAAGTATATAATAAGCTATAATAATTATTTACTATAATTTACTATAAAATTATATTTATTCTATATATTATAGAAATTTACTATAAGGTAGAGTAACTTACTAAGTAATAAAATAGGGGGGATAAAAAGGTATATTATACTTTACTAATATATAAATAAAGGGGGACTAAAAAAATAACTAAAATATATATTTATTTTATACTATAGATCTCTATATAAGAGGTAGTATAGGATATAATATATTATTATAACTTTTAGAACTATTTACTTCTAAATAGTATATTATAATTTATTATAAAACTATAAATATTTCTATTATAGACCTATATATAGTTAATAGTATAGAATATATTATATTATTCTAGCTCCTAGAACTATATACTTTCTATATTATAAAAAGTTTTTATTTTACTAGTATATATAGGTGGCTAGCGTAGTCCTGTATATACTTATATATAATTAAGCGCCCTAGATATCTAGTATATACTAGCTAGTCTTATATTTTTATATATATATATATATATATATATAGCCTATATATATTTATATAAATTAATAATATATTAGTAAGTAGCTTAGTAAGTAAAAAAATAAAATAAAAAATTTATAAATTTAAAGCTTTAAAGGCCTTACTACTATATAATAATATAATAGGTTAGTTATACTAATAATCTATATAGAAATTCTATTTTAACCTAAAATATAAGGTTTTATTATATTAAAAATATAAAAAATATAGTTTTATAATATATTTAAAGAACTAGAATAGGTAAAAACTAGTAACTTAATAAAGAAAATATTATAAGGGGTTTCCTATATACCTAACCTAGATTCGTGCCTTAAGGATTATTTAAGAAATAAAATATAATAGAGGTAAGTACTAGATTAATAAATAATTCTATATTATAATAGAATATAATATAATAATACTAAAAGAAAACTAAGTATTTATATATAGATAAAGTATTTTAATTTAAGTATAAAAGGTTAACTATAAAGAATAAAAACTATATAGAGATTCTTTTAAACTATATACTAATTATTTTAATTTTTACTATTTTAGAATCCTCTAGTCTACTCCTATAGATTCTACCTTTTTAGTAAGAGTATTTATTCTACTCCTACTAAAATCTAATACTTTTAGAATTTTATACTCTTAATAAGATTATAATTATATAATTTATAATATAAATTATTTTATAGGCTTATATATAAGTATTTATTAGCCTTATTTCTATTACTAATATCTTATATATAATTCTTTCCTTCCTTCTAGCCTAGTTCTACTATAATTATAATAGAAAACTAGTTTATTTTAAATATTAATTAATAACTCTATAACTAATAGACTTTTTAATAATATTATTTAAAAATATAATTATATATATATATTTTTTTTTTTTTTTTTTTTTAATATAAAGCTACTATTATAACTATCTAGTAATAAGGAAAGATCTAGAGATACTATATAGTTCTATTAAATAGCTCTAAAGGATAGTACTATTTATAATAAGAAAGAATTATATATTACTAATAGTATATAAATATAATATAATATTATATAATATATATTTAAATTAGTAATAAATAAAGTTTTCTTTATATTATTAAGTAATTATATAATATAAAATAGATATTTTTAAATAAAAAAAAATAATATAAGGATTTCTCTATAAATCTATTAAAAAATTATAATTATAGCTTTAATATTATAAAAGTTATTAAAGAATAAAGAAATTCTTTTTTATAGAGATTTTATATAAATCTAGTATACCTACGCACACCTGTATATACCTACGCATACCTGCGCACTCTAGATAGTATAGGTATAAATGCGCACAAATATATATATCTGCGTAGCTCTCCTGAAAAACTTTTTATAATATATAACTTACTCTACTAATTACTCTAATACTCCTTCCTCCTTATAGGCGCCTATAGGCACCTATAGGTGCCTCCCTATTATCTTCTACGACTCCGGGATCCCTACATGATACCGGGATACCCTGTGATGTTTACTATGTGCCCAGAACACGCCAATCTTGATATTCTCGACGCACGGCGCATCAAGGGGCTCTTGCGGCGTATCGATCGAATCATTCCCCTTTGCACAACTGTTCAGCATGTGTCGAACTTTGTTCGTGAATTGGGCCCCTGCAGCCTTGTTCGTGTCGCGCCTTGGAACATTCGGAACTCTTTCCCCGTTCACCATCACGGCGTCCGTGGACCGTTTGTAGGTCAAAACAGTGACAGCCGCGACTCCAGTGATGACCGTAATAACTGCGATGCCACCGTACTTGAACAACTCGTCGATTTACCTGATTCTAGGTGTCAATGGCTCTGGTTCAGGTTGTTCCGCGCATATACACTCGAACAAAAACAATACGAAACCTCTACCTGGATGACGAGTTCATCGGAGAAGGAGATGCTGGTTATGAAGTAGAAGACAAGGGGATCCTGTTAGTGGATACCAGGTTTTTTTCCTCCTCGGCATATAGTTTGCTTACAGGGCCAATGCACATGGATGAGGGAAAGCCCCTGGCATCCGTAAAGCCTAGCATCCTGAAGTCGGCGTTGATGATGCAGTTTGGAATGCATTTTACATGGCTCTTATCAATTTGGTTGGCACGCCTATCAGTCACTGCCTCATTACTCCAATTCGACTCTAACACTTGGTGGGAATGTACGCTGTACTTCATCATGGGTCACGATATCTTGTGTTGGTTTTCCAACCTTAAAATTTTATCTATTTGGGTATCATCTATTGGCTCATTCATCTTGAACAATATGCTATTACTTTAATGCTTCTTCGCGCCTCATTTTCGTATTTCCGCAGCAATGTGCCCAAATTGGGCATCAATAAAATAGTCGAACTTTCCCGCCATGGTTCTTGCAGGAAACGCCAGCTCGCTTCCCTTCATGTCCGGATCACTTCCTGCTGAGGATATTATAGTTCCAGTGTGCGACGTCGCCTATGCATATCAGTCATTTCCGCACTTCCTCCTGCTGCACGCGAAAACTACTCACCTCGCTCATATCCACCGACGCGTATTTCGACCTCACTGAATCGCTCCACACTATAGTCTCACGCTTCATCCGTATGCCGTCTCTTTGCAACTCCTGCTTCCTGATATTATGATACGCCAAGGTGGGATGTATCATTACACTTTCTGCTGCTGAATACCGCTGACCATCTGGACCGACCACATTCATATTACCGCCCTTGTAGGTCATCGGTCTTCGTGGAATAATACCCACAATCGACTGCCGCCATCTCGCTATCGATGCTCTCGGTTGCACGCGCTCGTATCGTGGTAGGACTGGCTGTTCTTTGTGTCGCATTGATCCAAGTACCCGGAGGGCCTTGCCTTTCAGGTTTTCCGGTAGTTTTTCATTCGGCTTCTCGCTTTGGGCTGTTTCGATTCTGCGGCTCCGGCGGTACGTATAGAAGGCTCGCAATGCGGGTATTGAGCCCGCCATGACCGCCACCGAAGCTTCACAGTGCAACATGAAGCTTAGCCACGCCATCTCGAACTGCCATTTTCCAAAAACGTTGCGATGCATTCCGGCAGCGAGACGGGAAATGCTGAGGATGACACATATGCTTGACAAACATAGGACGGTCGCAATGCGAACCTTGTCCTGTAGTTTCAGCTGCGACATCTTGAGTAGGGTCAAAGGAATGCTGATGACTGTGCAAGGTCAGCGAAATATTCACATCTCTGGAGTGATCACTACGTACTCATCAGATCTGTGACAATGTCCAACGACTGCACCACCACACCCGAGCTGATACTGAATGTGTATTGGTTTTCCAAGAAACATTGCGTCGCATCTGCACCGAAGCGCGGACACAAGATGAAACTCTCCAAGATGACGACGATGCAGCTCGTCCCGGTTGCAGCCACTGTCACCCAGAAATACGCCGTAAGCTTGCGGCTCACATTTCTGCACATCTTATGAAATAGTGACAGAAAACTGCACTTGACGGCGAAAATAGCCAGCCACCCCACGGTAAGGTATGCAATCAGGATTGAGGGTCTGCTGTTGAAGAGTTCTTTGCTCAGTTTCGGGTCGCTCGTGAGGTACTTGAGGACGGAGACATTCAGTGTGGCGCCATCGATCCGATATATCGTATCGGTAAATGAGAGAAGGAGTCCCATTTCCGTGGCAAGGCAAGTAGTTGCGACCAGTATGAAGTAATCCTCAAGGTTCAGTGTTTGCGCGCTTCGATATCGAAAGAATAGTCGTGCGATGGACGCTAATATCGCGAGGACACCGAGTAGTATTGAGACGACCTGGTCTTGTTAGGAACTCCTCATTTGCCACCTCTCGCCTTTCGCGACTTACCTTGAGGCTCAATTTATCTACCCGACACGCATGGTCAATCATCCAGTAGATTTTCTCCATCGACACCTCCGGCACATCCTTCACGAGCTCCAGAATGCGATCCATCATCGTACACTAGACCAAACCTGAGTTTAACGAGTCTAATTGTCTTGCACGCAGGGCTGGCAGAATGCGAGCAGATGCGAGAGAGGCTGGCATGCTGCCATATTTCATAGTCGGGCTTACCACTTGCGGGAATACCAGATGGGGACGCAGGATAGAGGAATGAGTCTGTGCGGCCACGAGGCTGCGAGGATTGGCCTTGCGCGCGGTCTTACTTCTAGCAGGTATCGCTCGGGCTGTATGCCTCACTAGATGTACAGGCTTCAGGCGTCCGTAAGGCTTCCCTCTGCCCTCCTACTATAAGTGCTGCTGGCATTAATGCGACATCTGAAGAATGAGAGAGTTTTTGCATCGATATTCGCGATTTGGTGCTTGAGATAGATGTTCTGTCCAACCATGAACCGTCCTACTTGATGCTAGACGTGGTCGCAGCCTAGGCTCGGGCTTGTAGTGAGGCGCAGGGCAGCGTAAGGCCGCCACTGTGGTCAGACATTTTGCAAAGTCCCCGAAATAGCCAATATGCACGTGGTGAAGGATGCAGGACATATCTAGGTAGGGAAAGTTGGGCAATCATTCGTCTCTTGAAACACTGGCGCTGTGCATGCGATGGAATAGGCACGGTCACGTGATGCGCATAGCCGTGGAAGGCAGAGTGTGTAAGCGAGTCACTGCTGGAGCTCGGCTCATAAAGGTGCTTGATACGCTTGTTCACAAACTGATTGGAGGTCATAGATGGAGTTGGCCGGCATCGATCATCCAAGGCGGTCACCATGCCACGTGACTGTAGCTCGACCTTCTCCTACCACACAATCAGTAGACCTCAACAATATTTCCAAGCGATAGGCAATGGGCTGAAGAAGAAATGATTGATATCGGGCGATTGAGGCGGTGGTTTGGCGGAAATCGCTCGTTGGGATTACCTGCGAAATAGGGTGCAGCTGTGCCGTCGCTACCAGCACCACCGAGCGGGCGCCGTCACCCACCTACCACCAGCCCCGATATATCCTCGCCGTCGGCCCACCGTGTGGGTTCCATGGTTCTTTTCAGAAAATGCCGATGCTAGAAGGTATACAATTCCGCAGAAGCGGAAAGCACCTCGGCTGCGATGCCGAAAAGCGCACTCAGCCCCCACCACCGCATAATGTCACGTAAAACGTTTATATTAGGCGCAATAGGGTAGGTTAGCCCTAGAAGGGAATCAGGCAGATTCCCTTATAAATAAAGTAAACTCCTCCTTATAAAGAGATCCATCTACTTAGTCCTTGGAGAAATCTATCTAATTAACTTACAGGATTAAACTTCTCTTTTGGGCCTAGCATAAACGTTTTACGTGAGATTGTGCCGCACAAGCTGCGCCCCACACAACTCCGTGCGTGTGGGCTCACGACCGATCGATGCGGCGACTCTACCACCGACCGCGATAATGATGCGCCTATGATAGGGAAAGAAGGAATTCGTTCGTCTGTGGTTGTATTTGTTACAAATATTGACCTCGTTTCCATGAAGGGGAGACATCCATCTGACGCCAATTCATCTTCAGCAACGAATCGCGTATCTGCGACGTGATAGACTCTGAAAAATAGCCTGGCCCACCATGGGAGATCCAAAGTACTGTTTGCCGCCAGGGTTTTCGCTTCCGCGGCCGATCGCTGTGCAGCCTCTGACATCACTCGCCAAATTGGAAACTACGCTGAGATCCTGCCCATGGCACAACAAAACTACTATCGCCATCAAAGCCTCGGTGGGAGGGGGACCCATCTTCCAACATGCGCATCGCGCTAGTGATGAGGGCGTCGCGAATCTATACGACACCAAGATTCGAATAGCAAGTGTGACCAAGATTTTTACCGTTCTCGCTGTGTTGCTCTCAAGGACAGAAATCGGGTGGGAAGACAGCATCAAGAAGTTTGTACCAGGCTTGAACGAAGCCGCATATGCCGATGTGACGATCGGCGCGCTTGCAGGACAGACGAGTGGGCTGGGCAGATTCGTATGTATTGTTCGATGCCCTCAATGCACCAACACTGACCATGACGAAGGGCTACACGGGCGATCTTGCGCTCATCCCAGGATTCTCTCCAGCCCAGCTCGGCTTGCCAAACATTGCACACAAACTCCCTGGCTGCGATGTCTTTCCCGGCGGCGAGGTCTGTTCCAAGCCCCAAATCCTCGATATGTTCAATGACCCAGCATATCTCCCGACATCCCCAAACTCCGGGCCGTTGTACAGCAACATCGCATACAATCTCCTTGGAATGGCTCTTGAGCATGTTTACTCCAAGCCCTATGAACAGATCATCCAGGAAAAGATCTTCGAGCCCATCGGCATGCACGACTCTTCCTTCGAAACCCCAAATGCTAGCGATGGTATTTTACCGCAAGCCGACGACCGGTGGTTCGCCGGGCCCTTCGGAAACTTCAATCCCTCAGGCGGCATTTGGAGCACCCCCAGCGATATGCTCCTTTTCCTCGAAGCCCTTCAATCCCACAAATTGCTATCCGCAGCCCAGACCCGCAAATGGCTGCAGCCATCATCGCTATTGCCTTCTCTCCACCAGCTCATCGGGGCACCATGGGAAATATTCCGCCCAACAGACATCAACGTGGCCGTTCGTCGTCCCATCGACTTGTACACTAAAGCTGGCGGAGTTGCGGGATATTCCAGCTATGCGGTGCTGGTCCCAGAGTACAACATTGCTTTGACGATCCATGCAGCTGGAAACGATGCTAGACGTGCGGTGCAAGATATGCTGCCGCTGATAGTTAAACCACTGATCGTACATGCTGACGAGCAAGTGCGGTCTCAAGCATCTGCGAATTATGCGGGAACATACCGCTCGAAAAAGGACAACAGAAGTATCTCGTTGGTGGTAGACGAAGGGCCTGGCCTGTTAGTGCAGTTGGCTATCATGAATGGAGTGGCTATCATACCGGCATTAGCTAAGGTGCAAGGCTTGGATCCGTCTAATGCTTCCGCAAGGCTATTTCCCACGGATCCAGACTCGGAAAGAAGCGAGAAAGAGCATTGGAGCTTGTTGCTGGACAGAGTGAAGGAGGGTGCGGCGAGAGGGTTTGCGGAGCAAGAATGCGCGAGCTGGAATTGGGGCGATCCTGCGCGGTATGCTGGGCAGCCATTGGACAAGGTAGTATTTCACATGCGCGGTGGCAAAGCTATTGGGATTGAATTGGTGGGCTGGAGAACAGCGATTATGGATAGAGTAGAAACATGAGAGCATGCTGATTAGAACTCGCTGGTCAAGATGGTGTGCAATAGCGACTTGACTGCACTATGCAGTACATTTACGTTATCAACACGCTGCTTCCTCAATCATACAACCCAAGAATCTGCCCCACGATACTTTTAAAAATCCCATTTGGGTCGAACTTCTCCCTCGCCTTTTTGAATCTCGCAAGATGCGTCGCATCAATCTTATCCTTTGCCAGGGTGAACACCTCCCTCGTGTTCTTCGTCCAATGCGGCCGACACGGAAACTCCGTGATAAGCGCCTGCGCAAGATTGTGGTAAAAGGGCTCATTGTACCTCAACTTATCGCCAATCGTGGGCTGGAAGCTCGGGAAATCGAACATGATGGCGCCCTGGCTCCAGTCGGCGCCGTCGGAGGTGTTCGTCGTGACTTGACCTAAAAGGTCGAAGTACGCCTTTCCGAACTTGATGTTGATGCCGCTCCTGTACGTGGACGTCATGGGCTTCCCGGCTGCGGCGGAGTCGTCGAAGGCTTTGCGGACGCGCTTGAGCACGGCGTTGGCTTGCGTGACGGGGAACGCGAGTTCAAGTGTGAGTCCGCGGAGTCCAAAGTCCCACTCCGTGCCGTAGCCCGGATAAAGACCGCCAATCAAGACGTCGTAGTTCCAGCCGTACACGGGCCAGGTGAGGATAGCCTTGTCGGTGGTCTTCTCGTGGAAGTTGGGCGCAGACCACAAGGCAAAAAAGGTAGTCTCGGCCAGTTGGTTCGAGGTCGCAAGATATTTTCCTGTAGCTTGTTAAAATGAAACGATGGATGGGAAGTTCGTGGTGACCGACCAGGGTTGAGGATACCCAGGGCAAGGTCAGCTTCCGTCTTTGTGACGCTGAACGTCGACTGGAAGCCCTCCTGGGTGGAGTTGTTGATGTCGATCTTGTCGTAGTATCGGTGGTGGAATTTTTTCAGGAAAGGCCACCACCAGAAGTTGGCTGTGGCATAGGGCTGAATCATCTCGTAGATGTCTCCGTTGAGGACTTCATCCTCTGTCAGACTGTATCGGCGTTAGCATCGATCTTACAGCTGCTGCGGGGGCTCTTACATCTTTTGTTGCGCGTATACCTTGAAATCGGGATATACTTTGAACTTAATTCGTGCAATTACACCAAGCAGCCCCAATGATGTCGACGCTGCAAGCCAATCATCATTGTTGTTATCGCGCTTTACCACGGTAATATTGCCTGTTCCGTCGATAATGTGAAGCTCCAGCGCGCCGGCTGCCACCATGCTGTCTTCTCTGAGGCTGCTGCGATGTGCTCCCATGGCAATACTGCCTGCGAGAGTGATGTTCCAATTGACGAGTGTATAGCCAACGCTGGCGCCGTTCTCATGCAAGTACTCGGCGAGCTGGAGGAAGGTAACACCTGCCTCGATCATGACAGAGCCCTCAGAGGCACCTTCAGGCAGGTTCAAGTCAGAGATCTTGTTGACATCCTCTGTACGGATGATGATGGTTGTAGGATCATCGCTACACATGGTATCGTACCACATGTGACCTTTACCACTGGCTCGAACAGGCGTGTCCGACTTGGCTGCATCGCGAACAATGCTTTGCATCTGTTCCACAGAAGTCGCATTGTAGACCTTTGCGACGTTATTGCAAGCAGGATGGCCGGGTCCGTCGAAGGTATTGAAGGGTTCAGCGTGACAGGACCACGCTAGCGTGAGAACACCGATTGCATAGAGGTAAAACATGATGAGTATGCTGCGACCATGAGTTGGTCGCGGAGGTATCGCAGGCGAATGTCGGTGCTAAGTACGGAGCACGGAGCGATCGCTCTGGGAATTCTTGCGAAAGCCGATCATTAGAATTATTTAGTCCTTTTACGAAAGGGGTCAACTACACTTGCATGTGCGCGAGGACGTCATGCGCAGCTTCTCCATACTTGTCACATTGGCCAGTACGTGTACACTCCGATGCAAAGCTTCATAGGAACGTGGAAGCGTGACGAAAAGCCTCCAATAAGGGCATAACATGAGAAGCACCGTCCACTCAGCTTCCTGTTACAGTTGCATTCACATGAAGCCATGGGCGCATAGCGAAAGCCGAGGTGTGATGTGCGGCGGTGGGGTGATACCAATGAGATGGGCAAGAAACAGCACGCATTCAGTATGTATTCCGCGCTATTCATTTGAACGGCATGGACGAATAGAATCCGTTTTGCGGGGTAAATACTGTGGTTGCAGCCCTATCTTTGTGCAGTGGGTCTATTTTCTTCGGAGGATCTAAGCTCCTATAGTAGCGTATTTAACTCCTCTTATAGAATAGTACCTTCCTATTATAGAATAATACCTACTTATTATAGAATAGTACCTACTTATTATAGAAAGGTACTAATACTAAATACTTTATATAATACTTACCCCGGAGGACCCACTGCACAAAGATAGGGCTGCAACCACACACAGTAAATGAAACATGCTAGGGACAAAAGCTTGGTTTGGAGAGCGACCAATTATATGCACAAACACCTGAGTCAGTTCCGCTCCTACATGCACATCACAATTCGCCAAACCTTTGTCTCGGATACTTTCCATGGTAGCTTTAATACCCAGAGGCAAGAAACGAACTGGCGCATTGAATTATTACATCAGAACTTGCTCTGCCTTTGTGCTCCGCTACCCACCCATGAGTCCGCGGGACGGGTGTAACCTGATCACGTGATATTATCACTTCCTAGGTTCTATCGACTGTCGTCGATGAGCAGTCACATTGCGGATCCATGTAAAGCTACTGAATTTTCATAGCCATTCTTCAAAACATACAAGTTTCCGCTCACACTATCATCTAAAAGTTTCTCGTTCTCAGAGCTTCCGTACCTACTTCGAAGACCTGAGCTGGATTCTTGCACAAACGAATACACAAGCGCGGTCCTGTATCTCTCTTCAAGCTTTGATATGGTTTAGACTATCACTTTTGGATGTTCTATCAAGTGATGCTGGAATGTTACCTCTTTCGTTATCAACAAAATTATGATTGACAAGACCTCCGAGCGGCAGGGTTTTAATCAGTCACGTGTCGTGATGAGCTAATCAGAGATTGATATTAACGCATCTAGCCGATCGTAATTGACTTCACTATCACGTGTGGGAATAAAACACTGATGGGTGGTGGATGGTGATCTAAATGTGTGTGGTTGCAAGTTTTTGCGAACCAAGTAACAATGCGTAGCAACACGATAAACTGTACCTCGTTAGAAGATAGCAGTATGTACAATGTCGTGAATCTACATGCGAAAATCGTTGCGATAATGAGTGAGCGCCCACCAATGAACAAAGGGTTGTCCATGTTTGTCTATCACTTTACGGGACACTACTTTGTAGTTCGAGTCAACAATCAGAAAACCACATGAACAAAGGGCCATCCCTCCCAATTGAATGAACGAAAAACCACTCTTCCTACTATGAGAACATGGTTAAATCAACCTACTTTCTATCAGGCTTGCAGTGGCACCTATCCGAACCTGGGCCAATACATCCCAGCGCATACCTAGCACTTCCACGTCTTCTTTGCGTAAAACCCAATTTTTTTGCAAGTCCAGCCACTTGCTCTGTGGCAATTTGCGTTCGGGCCATCAAAATGATCTCCGATCCATCACCTAAGAGACTCTTTCGCTGATGTACGACGTGTATTTGTCCACAGTGAGCTCTTACTAACGTCCTCCTCAGGGTGAGTTTATAAGAGCCTGGGCAAGATACGAAGGATGCAATGAGACAAGTCAAAGGCAGAGGTAAGATGAGTAACAGATTCTGTAATGGAGATAACAAGAGGGCCATATCCTTCAGATTCGAGATCATCTGAGTTTGATACTAGTGGAAATGCACCTCTAAAAGTCCTTCATTCTTGTATCCGATGACTAATGTATGCAGATATAAACAGAAACATGTACATAGGGCGGTCCTTCACAGTCTGATAGCCAGACCTTTTATGCAGTATCCATCTCGAGAATCACCTGCCAAACAAAGAGCATGTGAGTTCTATCCGGCTAGTAGGCTGAACACACCATCGCTCCCCGTGAACTCATAGACCATTTTCTCACGAAACTGCACGTCTCTATAGAAGCCATTTAGTAAAGTCAAACGCACTTTCAGCCTTCCCAGCCGCGATGCCTGCTGCCTTCAAGCTTCCCCAGTTTACATCGTTGATACCGACCTCATAGTCCCAGCCCTGATGGGGGTCAGCATTTGGCAGAATCTGCCAGTAGAACCACGGGATCCCGGCTGCATCAATTTGAGCAGCCCACTTCTTGATGTTCGCGTCTCTTGCACTGGTAGAAATAGGGGAGCCGCCGTTGCAGTTGTTGTTCGAGGCATCGGTGTAGCATGCACCCCACTCCTGCATGATCAACTTCTTGCTTGCACTTTTCGCATGGTCGACGTATGTCCTCAACTTCGCAGTGTCGAAATCGCCGACGCCGTACGCGTGGATAGCGAGCACGTCGAGTGCGGCGCAAGAGAAATATTGGTCCAGTAGCGAGTTGGCGAGGTACGAGCCTCCCCCGGTCGTGACCAAGATGTTGGTGTTGCCTGCAAGTCCGGATTTGATCGATTTGGCCATGGTGCATTGCCATGAAGCTAGGGCGGTGGGATTTCCCTGGGCAGCGTCAGTATTTCCTTCGTGGCTGGAGCGCGAGAGCAGTCAAGGTGCAACACTAAAGAAGGAGCACGAACCTGCGGGTGCATAGCCTCATTCTGTGCTTCGAAAGCGAAGATATACTCCGAGCTTTGCGCCCACGTTTTGCCATTGGTAGGATTAACATGCCCGAGGACATGCGCGATGCGATCCTTGAAGTATCCGATGGCATCGGTGTTGGTATAGAAGTCGCCTGTGCCGTACCACTTCCCATAGAAGTCCCTGTTGCCTTCGAGCGCGTTGTAGCTGTGTATCGAGATCAGGAGCTTGATGTTGTAGTTGTGGGCCTTGACCATGAATTTGTCGAGGCGCTTTAGTACATTGTCGTCATACGCTGAAGGTGAGTCGCCTTGAAGGCCGGAAAATCCGTCGATTGGCGTGCCTTTGGTAGTTCCCGATTGGCCTTGGGAAATTGTAAGTACTGTCTTTTAATCTTGGAGATGAAGAGATGGCGCACCATCAAGCCAGACGCGTAGCACCTTGACGCCAGCGCTCTGCAAGCCCTCAAGCAAGGTAGTCTGCTGAGCGTCTTTCAATCCAGCTGCATAGTACAGGTTTGATGCCGAGAACGACTTCGCTGCAAGGGCAGTGTCGACAGAAGCGAGGCTGAACAGGACACTAGCGAAAAAAGATGCCAACTTCATAGTGATTGGCGATGGGATTGGTATGCAAGCTCTGTTTGTTGAGAACTGGATGAAGGGTGATGCAGCTCTTATTAAACTCTTAGGCTGTGGCTTTCCGAAGGGCCGCGACCAGACGTAGAGACCGACCTGCCTAAAAGAATTCCATGGTTGGGGTGATGAGTAAGGTTGCCTCGCCCCCGTCTGCGGTCCGCTTTCTGGGCTATTTAGCGAAGAGTTGCCCCTTCATACCCGAAATTCTACCTGTTCTGGCCTAGCGGAGACCTGATACGTAAGGTAGCAATCTCATAGCAGGCGTAAGCCAATGCAGCCATAAGCTCTGCGCAGTCTTGCCATGCGCCAATGTATAAGTTTAACTGGTGGGTAGCTATTAGGGTCAACGTAATAGTAGGTGCGTCGGCTTACAGCTAAAATGTTCAACTCGGCATCGCGCACTCCGAACTGCGGGTTAGTCCATCTTATCTTGGATATCGTTGCACTGGCTCTGATGTTAATGCACTGTGACGTGACGTTTACTAAAATTAGGTATAATACTCGGAAGCAGAGTGAAGCTCCCTAGGCTAGAGAAACGATTATTCTCATTCTGATTCACGGCACCACTTTAATAAAAGTAGTATTGTGCCTGAGCCAGTGTACTCGGACGTAATATCCATATCTACAAAGCAAGCCATTGTAGTCCAGGCCGAAAACCTTCTCTGCTTTGAAACTGGAAAGTGGTGAGCACATCTCGTCGATAGCATCAGCAGCGACTGTGATGAATTCGACTTATATTCTCCTGGTCGTGTCGATAACCTCCCTTAATCGGTTCGTGCAAGTTCCATTCTCAGTGCCACAATCGAGGCCATGGCGCAAACGATCACCGTCAAAAACATATCAGCTAGATTGAACACCATCTCTTCCATCTACTTGCAGACCCGAATATACCCCACGCTTCGAAAATGTGCCTCAGGGGCGACTATGTCCATGTGATCTGTTAAGATGGCCGTGTTGGTCCGGTCCCTTCGTACCCTCTCAGTATGATGATAGTGCGGTATAATCATAGACACCGCGAGGCATACGTCGTAATCATCGTATGTAGATCATCGTCAGCACTAATGGTATATACGATAGGGCCAGCGGAGTGAATATTCCTGTCATTGGGGCTGAAAATCTGCACTGCCACGCTAAGATCCAACTACAAGGTATCAAACAATGGAGCTTACGGCTTCGTGGCTAACCTCACAGCTTGCAGCATAATAGTGGGTAAGAGCAGTTACTAGAGCTCCCAAATGGAGGAGAGCTGTACCTAATCAATACATCCGGCTGCAACACGAGATGACCTCAAGTTATCAAGGACCAAATTCAGTATCGGGATTGAAGACTTCAGCCAATAGTACACAATCCTCGCCAGACGTTGTCCACGTAGCAATTAGTGGAACGTTCCATTGGCTGGCAAAATGGTTTGTGTAACCCGATATGCATGGGAGGAATCCGTTTGCCTGGTTTTTAAAAGTGTGGCGTCAGAGGAGGCCGGGGATTCTGATACGTACAGGTTGTTGAGCAGTCTGTGCGTTAAGATGTTCCCACGTCATAGGAACGTTGATTCCGCCAGCCAGTAAGACGGTGGCACAGTTGCTTACTTTCCAACATGCCACCCGAGCCGTAGTCCATCCGGACGGGCGACGGATGCTATCTCTGATACAGTTTTACTTTGGCAACACTAAACCGACGCTCTCAAAAAGGTTCCGAGCACGAAATGCAAGGAAGGGTGCACGGTTCATTAAGGAACTAATGAGGAAGAAACTATAAGGTTGACAAAAGATTACTGGTGGAGGCGGTGGGAGTGGTGGTGTAAATAATGCTATCTAGCAGAAGATCAGCAATGCGCTTGGGGACAGCTAGAATTAAGATGGCGGGCGGGGTGATTACATGTATGGTACGCAGGATGGAGGCGGTGGGGGCAATTATGGATACGGACTTGGTGACAGCGATGCCAGTGGTGGGGATCTGGCGACTTTGATAGTATTGACTTCGAAGGTAGGGAAGGGTGCATGGGAAGAGATTGGCGAGGTCATTGCTTCTCTGTTTGGCGGTTGAATCGCCTCTCCGTATAATCAATAGGTCCATTATATGTATACCTGATTTTGTGCCTGTAATGTAATTCAAAATCCATCTATGCACTTGAAATCCTTGGTTTCGGGACCTTCTCTTAATAAAGACACATTGCCAACGTCGATGAATCTAAGGTCTATTGAGCAAATCCGACCGATACAATCGCTAGCCGCGCACCAGATAGTTGGTTCCAGATCTCAAATATATGATGAATAGCCTTGGAATGCCCACGGGTTACTTAATGGTAGAGATCATGTTCATGCAAGCCTTGGTGCTGCCCTGGTGTCAACGAGTGCGATGACGTCACACCTTCTTTCTAAGACGTCTTGGCATCCGTGGAAAACGATTGATTCTGTTCATAACAGAGGTAGCTGGCTCTCTCGTAGCTATTGTTCCTACGTTACGAAGCCATGGCTCAGTTTGAATCCCACCTGAGCCGTGGACATGCTGGTCGGCGCTCGGTTGTCACCACATGAATCTCACAACAACCGACTCAGTCAATCTCAGCCGGCATCATATGCTAGACTCAACATGTAGCTCAATTTCAAACGGGCATATAAATGCTCGCGCCGGTACAAAAATCTCAAGTTCGACGCGAATCTCGAGCTGGCCCAAGAATCGATTGAAACGAAGTAGCTCCGTAGCCAAGTGCTCCACTTGGTGCATTGTAAACTATTCTTCGCCTCGCTCAAAGGGTGAAATCAAAATTGTGCGGCACTTTGTCAAAATCTCTGTGAGCAACGGTTGTACGACAAGCTTGGATTAGCTGATTCCTTCGATCAGAAAATTCCTTTTATAACCTGGCTCTCGCTACTCTATTACTAAACTGGACCTAACCCCTACTAGCCATTGCTGATTGCTTCCAATCTAATACTATTTAATCGCTCTTCTCTTCTTTTGCTAATCCATCCCACCAAAGTTTCTCTATCTTTTTCAGACGGTCTGCTTCTTCCCGAGCCTCCCACTCTGCGCGCGCCTTGGCGGCTTCCTCTCCCGTCACCGTGACCGAAAACGCCGGATTCTCCCAAGACCCCGCATCGGGCGGTTTACCTCCCCATGGCTTCTTGATCCCATGTTTCCTCAAAGCGGTGAACAGAGCACACATGAATTTCGAGCGTCTAGAAGCACGGAGCGCTTCATTAGAGAAGTTTGACTTTCAACACGTTAGCTCCCGTCTTTACACCTAGGTTTTGATTATTCACCTTTTGACAAATTTCAACGCGCAGATGTAGTTTCTCCATGTCCCCAATCGAAACGATGTCAATATTGATACTCGGCTGATAATCGCGTTTATTCTGTGGTTCCAGCACAAACCTCTGAAGTTCAGACTTGAGGTTCTCAAGCTGAACCCACTTTGTCTTTGGGCTGATGGCGAAGTTGTACCGTTCCTTCATGGCCTTACTACGAGAGACGTTTTTTATCCATTGGACGTTATTGATGATGTTCGGTATCTGTACGATTCCTCCTGTGTTGACTTGACGGAATACCGTGAAGAGCAATGAGATGTGCTCAACGATCAGTTCCGAGTCATTAATGTCAACACGATCGCCAATGTCGTATGGGTGTTTAATGAACAGGAATACCAAAGATCCGAGGAATTCCTGCACGGTAGTCGCGATTGCAAAGGATATGGCGGCGAGGCTGGCCCATAGTGTTGTTAAGGTTGAAGCAACCCCGGTGTTGAAGAAAGCAACTATGGTAATTAGCTTCATCATCACTGCTGCTGAAAGAAGAAACAATAGTCACTTACTATATATGATGATAGAAACAAAGAGCAGGAATAATTCGAGAATCCTATCCAAGCTCTTTATTGCCTGACCGATGTCGTGCATACTTGTTTGGATGTCTTTTTTATTTCTGCTGAACTGCGTCAACAAAGCCACCATTTCCTCAAGGCTGATGTCCCCATTCTCATCTTGGTCTAGAGCATGGAATACATCTAGCGCGTGTTCCTCCCGACCCGGTCCTAGAATGCGTGTAATGTCATCCTCGGTGATAGTATCTGATTCCATAGCGAACGAGAACCACAGGCGGCGAGCCAAAGCTTCAGAGGCCTGCTCATTTTCGAGTGCCTTCATGACAACGGAGCGTGGCGAGCCGACCTTGAGCACTTCTTTACCCTGGAGCCTGGCCTTCGCGTCTGCTATTGCGTCAGCCGCAGAGAATCTGTTCACTCTTTTACGCGGACGGGGTTGCTGCGGGTCACTTTCTGCTGCAGCCCGCATAGTCTCGGATCGGTGAATCTTTTCATCCTCCGAGGCAAAACGCGCACAGAATCCTGGATACAGTCTGATAGACGCTTCGTACATCTTCGCCAAGATGTGCGTCGTTCTTTTACTTTCCTCGACGCGCACTTTGAACTGTCGCTTACGATAGTTGACAGTGAGCAAGTGAATGAGCACCTTCTGCACGAAGAACAACCCCGTGCATGCAACCGTGGCGAGGAGAAATCTCCGAATGCTCAGAACGAACGCATCGTCACAAAGTCCCGGGTTCATCTCGTCAAAGACACAGAACAGTGGAGTGGCTTCGCGGCTGAACACGGCAAAATAGAAAGCAGTCATCGGCCAAATGACGGCTTTGAGGATATCGGTGTAGTCCTTCGCGGCCGAACTAAAGAACCCGGTGAAATACTGGAACACGAAGGGGAGCACAAACGCAAGGCCCCATGAGCCCCAGAAGATAGCCCAAATAACCTCGAGCCAGACGAAAAGGCCAACGATGCGGACATCGTCTCCAATATGCGCGTGTTTTGCTACGGTCGCGGTGATAACGATGGGAATTAAGAGAAGCAGTGCTGGCGGGAGGTAATATATAAGTAGCCGTCGAATCAGAGTGGACTTGGTGAGCTTGTAAACAAAGGTTTGTAGTTTGCTTGGTCCCTTCTCTTGATCTTCGTCGTCCTCCCCATGGCCGCCAGACAACTCAGCGTAGGCGCCCTGTCGGCGGAAAGGCTCGTAGCGAACATGCTCTTGGGGATCTGCACGAAACGATATTCCGCTTGCGTGCATGGCTGAGTCAGATGTATGAGCTCGGTTAATCTCCTCGAGTTCCACAATGTCGATGACCATGTCTTTCGGTGAGGACATTTTCGGCCTCTTTGACTATTGTAGTCTTGGCTACGGGTATTAAAGAGAGAAACAGGCTCTGGGGTGAGGCTCGCGAGGGAAAATTTGAGAGAGGAGTGAGGCCGCTAGAGCGGTGAGGAAGAGGGTCGGTGGCATGAAGAGTGCTAGAGAGGGTATCCCTACCTGGGCACGCATAGGAACCAGTACCAGATCAACACCCTCTAGTTCCACTGTGCTTTTACCACAGCACAAAAAAGGAATACTACTAAGTTAACACCCTCCAATCACGCCTCTCCGGCGAATTTCTATATAGCTTACTGGTTGCTTAGGAGGTATATTGGTAGACTAACTTCATAAAGCCGTGCGTGCCGAGCTGGTAATACCATGTGAAGGTGGACTCAGAACATCAATTAAGATACTTATCCATGCTCGGCTCTAGTATTTAGCCATAAGCCTCCTGCTCAGCCGCCAGCTGAAGGAGGACTTGCTTCCCGACATGCACAACGCCCGCCCCGTCTAGCTCTGCTATGCTGTGAGTTAGGGCCGCGACCTAGACTAAGTGCTACCGCTATCGACAGGGAAGCTACCACTTGCTTCACAATAAAGTGATTAAATGATTGGTTGGTGATACATAGTTGGTGAAGTTGGTAAGCTACTAGTGTATGGCTTAGAACCCTTATGTAAGTAGCGTGACGACTAGTAATCGCGGTGTCGGAGAGGCTCCTTGCTTAAAGAGTGGTCGGATAACGCTGTGGGTCTACTGTTGCCCAATCCGAGGCTCATCACATCCTAACCTGCATAACCTCACCTCTAAAGAGGCCGCCTTCCAGCCCTCAATGCCCAGCCTCTATTCATCACATGTTGCGATGAGATGCAGTGCTCTTAGGCAAACAGCTTCGGTTGTTTTCCAATGTGCACTCTTCTATCATCCTCACTTCCCTGCTTTGTTCTCTCGATTCATTCTTTAACTATAAATAAGGTTGCTCAACCCTAGGACATACCTCGTTTATTCAAGCGTGAAGACGTTTATCTTAATGACTACATACCTGCAAAGAACCAGGCTTCGGCTGCTCAGCCATGTTAGCCATGCTTTAGCGTGTCCTAAGGTTGCATATTATAGACCGATCCCATTGGTATCACCAGCCTTCAACTTTACCGAGAGCTGAACAAAGCAATCCAAGAGCTAGACTGCGCTCAGTCATGCTCTCGCGCCTGGTACGCTAAGCGAGCTGAAGACCATGCCATACTCGTCGTTTCATAGGGCAATTCATCCCGAGGAGCCTCCGAGCTGATCTGTTTGCTGATGCTGAGCCCCAAAGCTCAATCCATAAACACCACATCTGCCGTTCTGCCAAACAGGTCAGTATCATCGCTTCTTGCAACGCAGGCCCACTCACTGAAAATCTCGCAACCAGAAACATCATCCCCATAATGTATCCACACCCATCCGACCCCTTTGACGACGACAGCGAAGCGTTACTAAAAAGTCCCCCACAACCATCCTCCGCACCACGCACGTACTACGACATCCCGCCCCAGACCCCAAAGCCGCGCTCCACCTTCCGAAATGCCCTACGATCCTCACCACCCATTCTGGCAGCCACACTCTGGCTGTCGATAATGTCATACTTCTTCCACTTCTACATGACGCTTCCGAAAGACGCCCAAGGCCACCTCCCTAGGATCGGCGAGGCATACAGCACTTTCCCCTACATCTCCTGCATCGGTGCCGTGCGCCTCACCTACTTCCGCGGCTTCGCGTGCATAGTCGCTATCCTCGTAACCCTCTCATTCTTTCTCGACTTCTGGATGGGCCGCCACGTACGCCCCGGGCGCTGGTTCCGCCGCGCAAAGCTCTTCTTCGGCACCGTATCCTCGGTCTTCCTGGTGCTGCTCAGCTTCGAGAGTGTGAACAACCGTAACCATTTGCATCTCATCTTTACCTCTATCCAGATATGGTGCATGGGCGGGGCGAAGCTGTCGGATTACTTTCTGCACCGCCACCTGCGCAAATGTGATCGGAAGCGTTTGATCCGCTGTCTTCAGATATCGAAGCTGTGGAAGAGGGTCGTTGGTATCGCTGCGATGCGTATGTTGCATTTCCCATCCCCTCCCGGAGCCTAATGAGCGTGTCCGCTGACGGGGCGTTCTAGCTACTTCATTGACCACTATGATTGGCATCTACGGCTGCAGCATGCCTGTGGGACTTCTGCCAACGAACGCAACATGTTACAAGCTGGTTTCCTTCTCCGCGCCGTGTGAGTGGGCGCTCGCTGTGTGTTGGATCTCGTATCTCTGTGTGTTGGGATACGATTTATACCATGCCGAGACTGTGGCGGCGAAAATCATCGCCAAGACCAGCCAGCCAGGCGCTGGGCACGGCAGATCACCAAGCGCGGAGATGAGGCAGCTCAAGTTGGCAAGGGTGGTGGGGGGTGACGACGACGATACTAGCTACAAATCAGAAAGCACCGTGGCTGGGAAGTCATATACGTCTGTCCGGTTAGAAGAGGTAGAAGTATGAATATGCAATGTCGTTACCGCCAGGATGTAGATCTCAAGTAGTATCAAGAATACAAAGGACAAAAGTGACTTTCGGTGCGATATTACGCAGTCTGCACTAGTTACCGTGCATAGGAGAAATCTAACTACAGCGAACGACGACGATAAGCAAAAACACCAAAACACAACCGCGGGTACGTTTCACTCCCGAGAAGCCCAGCCAGTTTATCCGAGAGCAATCAACCTCATAAGCTCAGGGCATGCTTGGATGCTAGTTCAAGCAGACACCACCCTGGACTACACACCAAAGTCTACACTTTACATCCCATTCTTACTCCCGCCGCCCCAAAAAAAGCCCTTAACAGAGACTCCTCTAGCCAATTCCCGCCCCTATTTATTACGCTACATCCCTCCCGCCCTATATAGCACAACGTACAAGTATATAGTAAACGCTATTAATACGCTTAATAAGGCCCTTATAGTCAATCCTAATAACCTAGTCACTCGCAACGTATTAGCAGATATATATACTACTAGTATAGAGATTAAAACCTAGTTAGTTCTACTAAATTAGATTAAAGACGTGGCTTAAAAGATATACTAATAAATCTAAGTATATAAAAAGTACTTAACTATATTATTAGATAGAAAAGGTAAAGAGTAAGTGTTGAGAATGTGAATAATACTTGGCAATATCGGGGTTTACAGAGCTCCGATCAGCCGCGACAAGGGGTGCCTCAACCCGAGCACTAAACCAATTCAGGACGAGCGTAGTATATAACCAGCCTTTCTGGCAATCTTTTCTTATGTAGCAATCTAATCAATTCGCTCCCTGAATAAAGGGATATTCGAGCTCCTTTTCTCCACTATAGTAAGCTATAGGAAAGTAATTATCTAACTAAAGTATATTAAACCTTTTCTATTAATACTACTAGTAGTAGTTAAGTTATATTGTAAAGATTCACTATGAGGTAGGGTGACTTAATGAAGTAGGGGGGACAAAAAGGCGCGTTGTGCTTCAGTTAAGTTATTAAGAGCCTAGTTGGTTAGGTAATTATAAGATAGTAACTATATTTACGAGCGTGGGGCCGTACTACCTCGCACTTAACGATAGTCGCAGGCTCTAGGCGACGCTTCAGGCGAATTGGGTGCCGTTTTTAGGGCATGCTGCTTGGGTAGGATAAGTAGGTAGGATCGTCTATGTTCTTTTAGGAAGATGGTGTTGTGGAAGGGTCTACCGTTTAAAGCGAATCCGGTGGTCAGCACGCAGTTATAAACGCTCCTCTTGTAGTGCAGAGTCTAAATAGCTCTCGCTAAGTGCTACACTTGGTGCACCTGCGAACATTAGAATTCAGGTGCATTGCAAACAATTCTTCACTTATTAAGTTGTCCTTGGGTCGAAAGGGATTTCAAATTCGCAATGCTCCGCCTTGATTCTGTCTATGAAGTATTCTAACGGCGTCCTAAAGGAGTATTAGCTATCTACAAGAGTAGTCGCTACCGCCACGGCGCGCACATACGTCACTCATCCCACCTCGCAGCCGCCCAGCCGTCCGACCCAGTCTGATCCACCACCACACACTTCTCACACCTCCCTACTCAGAATGTACACAGTACAACCCCCCCTCGCTCGCTACGGGCTGCATCCCGAACCACTCTGTATACACTCTCAGCCCCTCAGCGATACCACAACCTACTATTGCACCTGGACGAGGTCGGCCTTTGTCGCGCCTGCGGCCCCCAGACACGTGTCAACCTTTGCGTAGGCCAAAACCAGTGTTTGGTGGTGGTGCTTAAGATGGAAAGAGTAGCCCCCATGTTCAAGGCAGCCAGCTGATAAGCTTTACTGGTCAGTGCCAGCTTAGCTTGCCAACGACTGAAGTTCATCTTAGGCTGCTAATTGAATACTCCACTGAATGACCGGTCATTTGTGTGAGGTATGCATGTTAGGTGTCAGCTGAAACGCATGGCATAGGGGCTTTCGGGGCCAGACAACCTTGTCTCCGACTTTTACTCGCTCGGCTAGCCAAATGGCGTACGCCCACCTTCAGCCTTGCGCAACGCGACCCAAATCAATCACTCGCATTGGCTACAAAGGGCATAATGCAATCAGCAACGCGGCTGTACAGAAAAAAGGCAAACGCAGGGTTAATTCTCCTTGCAGTTGAGACGGAAGGCCAAATACCTGTTCGGAAGTCGCACCAAAGCAACGACAGTTCTGTTGCGACTGCGTTTGTCGCTCTGCCATAATTTCTCATGATATCGAATGCACAATGTCGAACAGCACTTTCAATCTCCAGGCCGAATGGCGCGAAGCATGTTGGGAATTTATCAGGGCCACACAAATGGATCTCAACGTCAAATCGCCAACGGCAGCACAGATTACCGCACAGCTCGATAAGCTCAACGAAGCCAAGGAAGAAGAGGGTTCTTTAAGCGTGGGCAAGGCCAAGCGTGCAGTAGAGAATACTCTACGTGCCGTGCAAACCATTGGGCATCTGCTTGCTCAAGGCGCGCAACTAACAGGCTTTGGAGGGCCGGCCAATGTGACCATGAATTGTGTTTCATTCTTAATCGATGCCGGCTTCGCCTACAAGAAGATTGCCGAGAACATTGACAATCTTTTCAGTCAAATCGGTCCAATCATGGAGCGCGCTGAGGTTTACATCAAGGATCGAGCAGTCATAGGACCTCAGATGGAGCTCACGACACATAGAATGCTAATGGCGGTGGTCAGAACTTGCCAGCATTGTATCGAAATTCTCCGGCCTCGCCATTCTAAACGATCCAAAACAAAACAGTTCTTTGAAGTAGCACTGTTCCAAAGTGACAGCGTTGTGCAACAGCAGATCGATACATTGGTCACGCTGCAGGAGCAGGAGATGAAGATGGCCAGTACAGTCACAGTTACCACCGTCAAGAAGACTGCCGCCGACGTTAAGATTGTTGGTGCAGATGTCAAGAGCGTCGCAACCGGGGTTGGAATGATCGGTGAAATGCTGTCAAAGAACGATGCAGCAACAGCGGAGGAAAAGATGAAGAAACAGTTCAAGGCAAAACTCGATGTGGACGATTCCAGCATGAGATCGCTTCAGTTGCAGTACCGCAACCGTCGAGAGGGACTTAAACATGGTACCTGCGCATGGCTTAAGGACGACTCACAGTACGCGCGATGGTCCGATCCCGAGAAGGAATCAGCACCAGTAATAATACTCTCCGGTGATGAAGGAAGCGGCAAGTCGTACGTCATGACTTCGGTCATGCAAGACCTTGAGAGACGCTACCCACAAGGCCGCGATGATTCTACGCGCATCTCCCTGGCATACTTTTACTGCACTCGAAGCGCTCAATCTGGCCAAAACGTCCAGAATAGTTCAAGGGAGAACCGAAGTGCGAAAGCTGCTCCCTCCGTCAAAGAAATGCTCCGCACATGGGCATGCCAGATCATGGAAAACGACACGTTCTACAGAAAGAATGTGCACAAAGTGTTGTACGGAAACGCCGATTTCGACCAGCTGGAAGATATCCTGCAAAAGCTTTTTCTAGATCAGCTACCCAACGGAGCCATATTTTTCCTCTTGCTGGACGAAACGCATGAATTGGATGAAGATGGCTGTTCCGAGCTCTCAATCCTACTCGAGTACTTGTCGAAAAAAAGGGAAGACCTCAGCTCGCTTAGGATTATGGTGACGACGAAGCCGTCCTTGCAGTGCGAGCTCGAATCTCGCGCCCCTTCCTCTGCAGTAACAATCAAATTAGAGGATCGGAACAAGTCAGACATCCAGAGTTATGTAGAGAGCAGGGCAAATATGCTCGCATGTTTTAAAGCGACATCAACTGAGATCCAGAAGCTCAAAAACTGGGTAATCTCCGAGCTTCCGGCGGCTGTCAACGGCAATTTTCTTCTCGCCGAGCGTAAATTACAAGAGGTCAACAAATGCCAGGACGTGGGAAGTGTTCGTCAATTGATTGAGAAGATCAAGGAAGGAGCCAACTTGTTCGACTCAATTGACAAGGAGGTCAGCACCTGCAACAGAATATTCAGCACAAAACAAGTGCCCATTGTCAATGCGCTCCTCCTTTGGGTCATCTATGCTGCCTGGGAGCTCCAGTTGTATGAGCTCGAGTCGATTTTATACGTACAAGAACAACACAAACCTTTCCAGCCGTTAGCCAAAGAAATCAGGGAGGATTATTCCGTGTTCTTCGACCTCGCCGGGTTAGAAGATGACCCATTTCAATATGTTAGCATCAAGTCAAGCGCTCATGCTGAGTACTTTAAAGACGCATCAAAGCAGCGCAAATCGTCAGATTCGTCATCAAACCAAGCTCTTTCAAAGGGTGAAATAGAGATTGTGCGGCACTTTGTTAAAAATCTCTGCGAGCAACGGTTGTACGAAAATCTTGGATTAGCTGATTTCTTCGATCAGAAGTTGCTGAAGAGTGACGTTAGAATCTCCGTGGATTGCGACAATGCACAGGCCAGAATCACGCTGTGCTGTCTACAGTCTTTGGCCGGTGAAATAGGCGAGGAAGCCGAATCTTTACGAAGCTACGCCAGGAACAATCTGACGAATCACCTCAAGCAAGTTGATCTCGACGTTGTGGATCCAATGATCAAGGCCGAGATGGGCCCGCTACTGGTCAAGATGTTTACTAATGAAAAGGTGGTTCAGTCGAGCAACGATTTCCACTGGTCCTCATGGGCGTACAATGACGTTGGTCTATCCTACATTGTGCGTCTTTTGAAGAGCTCTGCGGTTGTCAAGAACGTTGTCCGGGATGACAAAAGGGGCGAAGCTTGGATCAACGAGGTCCTCCGCGCTAAAGACCCAGAGCTGGAGCTGCTGCGCGCTCAAACACCGGCCATGGCAAAAGCATGGCTCAAAACCGAGCGCACTTGGGACACGTATAGAGTCTTTCTGTGGTGGTTCGGATACTATAACAAGGTATGTTTATCGACCCTCATTGCCATCGGGCAAGCGAAGTATAGCGCCTGGTCATGCGTCTCAGTACACTACTTGCGAATAAACTCAGACTGTGTAACACTGGGCCCAAATGTCGCAAACCTACTGTATGCGCTCTAACACGAAAAGGTTGAAAACACCGATACCCCAGCCGAGAGAATCAAAGAACCTCCATGGAGACTTGGACTGACATCTTCCGAAGCCATCAAGCAAATCTACGAGAAGGAGATCGCGTCACTGTTCCCAAACATGGGTTTTGCAGATTCCGTAGGTGTGCGGAACTTGGGAATGACTTTGTTAGAGTGCAAACACGTAGCGGAGGCCATTGATACGCTTAACGAGGCCCTCATTGTCGATCCTGACGACTTAGTCGCTCGCAATGCATTGGCAGATGCGCATGCCACGGAGATCAAAACCCAGTCGGTCCTACCGAATTGGGACGAAGCATTGCGCCACAAAGACCTCGTCATTGAGCAACTCAAAGCTGGAAAGAAGCTTTACACAGATGAGGACACGGACGCATCGCGGAAATCGTTAACGTCTGGCAAAGCGGTTTGGCTACGAGAGCTTAAGAGATACGAAGAGTCACAAGAGTTGCTGCGCGGTCTGCTCGAAGAGGACCCGGGGAATGACTCAATCCGCCTTGAGCTTATGCGTACACTTTGCCAGTACCAGAAATATGGGGAGATTATCGAACTCGTTCAGGCCATGGAGAACGAGGTCGACCCGTCTACGAACAACACTGCTGCATCACGCTTTCTGCAGTATCATGCCGTCGACGATACATGCCACACTGTGCTTGTCTCGGCGTTCCAGCAAGAGAGCCAATTGGAAGGCATGAAAAGCTACTACCGCCTCGCAATCAAAGGCTGTGCCAGCAACAAAGAGCGGATTGCGCAGTGGAGACATTTCCATCTCACCGACCGTTTGGCTTCGATACTCTTCAAGTTTGGGCCGGGTCCCCCTGAGCGCGAAGAAGCAATTACACTGTGGGAAAAGGCCGCCAAGGATTACAGAAACGACCGAACTCAGTGCATCAGACAGTTGTGCAAGGCCTACATTGCGCAAGCCCGAGAGGCGGGACCCGGTTCGCCCATTGCGGATGCCATGATCGCAAAAGTCAAGGCTTTCCTACAGGAATCTAACGTGGAGACGGAAGAGACGGACGTATCTCAAGCTGAAGTACGCGCATTGCTCGCCCGATACTATCGAGCCGTGGGGGATCGAGTCAATGCCCAAGAAACCCTTCGACCGGACATGGAGCTTGCTTTGAGATTGCTGTCCGACGACGACGAAGAAAATGATTGGCAAGGATACCGAAAGCTTGGAGATGCACTCATGGACTTTGGAGCCATGGACGACGCACAAGCAGCCTGGTCTCTGATCCAACCAAAGCAGGGTATCTCGCATCTGCTCGAGCGTCCCCCATCGCCAAACACGTCACCTTCTGAAGAAACCCCACCAAGAACTGATGAGACGTCATCAGAAGATGGGAAGAACGAGCCGAGTTCTTCACCAAACGACAACGATTCCGAAGGTACACCGGCTTCCTCAGAGCGCCCTCGGCTCAAGCGAGCCAACACGACAATGGTTCCCACAGGGCCGCTGAGTTATCATTGTGACGGTCACTGCGGTACAAGCTGGACGTATGCAGACGATTTTCACGTCTGCTGCGAATGTGTCGATGTGCAGTTTAATCGAGAATGTCACCAGAAGCTCCTAGCAGGACAGCTCGAACGCGACGTATGCGATGCCAAGCACGATTTTCTACATGTACCAGCTTGGACGCTGGAGAGTGCGAGGAGGGCTCGCGACAAGAAGGTTCTTGTGGGAGACTCGGAGAAGAAGATCGATGCGTGGTTGAGGGAGACGGAGCAGGCGTGGCAATTGAGCGTTTTGGACGTCAAGCCAGGCCTATGCGCTTAGGTCACGTGGCTTTCTGTCTACCCAAGGGTCACGCTTTTATCGCTTCTATCGCTTTTAGTCTCTGCAGCAGGCGGGCTCTGCTAATTTCATACTTGTCTAATTTAACACTTGTACTGGTATCTGACGAGTGAGGCATCTTGTGTTGTACGTCTTCCACCTCAGTGCCGTGTGTTGTGTGTTGGTGGTAGCCCAAAGATGGCCGTTCAATGCGTGCTTGCCCACGGCGCTCTGATTGGAGGTACGGCGCCAGAAGGTTTCGATGGATTTCTCTTCGTATTACTGGAATGCAGAGGCGTTGTTTGTAGCAGGCAGAATGATTCCGGCCGGTCGTCCTGCTGGGCGCTTTGACCGCGGCTTCGGACGACTTCGTTCGCTCAGGCCGTCATGGGAGCGCGCGTCCAAGAGAAACACGAAGATGGATGCGCACATTGCTGGCCATATGAAGCTAGAAAGGCCTACACATATTGTTAGCGGGCGGGATCCCCTGCAGGACCCTTTGTCTGATGACGGGCTCTCATGGGAACATAAAGAGCGAATGCAAGCTCAAGCCTTTGACAGTCAGATATAGAATAGGCAATCCTAGTTATACAAGTTTGGAATCTTCCCCTAACACTGTCTCGCGGCGGTTCACCTTCGCGTGAGAGGACGGGGTGTTTATGTGGCCGTCGGTCCAATCTTGGTGGACGGCCGCCTACCGCGCAATTCCGCTCTTAACTCCAGGCCGCCACAACGCGCGCCTGTCACATTTCTTCCGCCTCCCAGCTCGAGGCGCAATCCATACGTCAGCTCCTCCTTTTCCCAACTTATATAACTTGCGCGGCTGTGGTGTCCTCGGGCATGAACCTGAGGCATCGCGCTGCAACCACCACCGCCACCCTGACCGCTTCCACCCGCTCTCCGCTGCATCTGCTGCGGCGCTACCTGCACACACGGCCGGGCGCCCGCAGAGTCCTCACCAGGACAGTCGGCTTTGGAGGCGCAAGCTGGATCTCGTTGAACTTGTCCACGCCCATCAAGATCCGCGACTCGTCAACCATGGCTGCCCCGCAAGAGGACGAGGACATCAGAGGGAGGACGCAGCAGGCGCCACTGGCCTCGCAAAGGGCGAAGGACCAGGGCCAATCTCAGCAAGGCAGAGTCGCCAAATGGTTCCCGCTGAGCGCGAAGGAGGGGTTCAATCAATGGGTAAGCCGCCCGCCACAGCGCCGATGCCGCATGCTAATCATCGTCAACAGTGGGCAGGCACGTCGCCCATGGCCACTGAGCACCGCGTTCTCTCCTTCATCCCGCACCTCCAGAAGCCGCCCACCCAGACGCAGTCCGGCTCTGCGCCTGTGTCCGCCGCGCCCTCGGCCGCCGATCTGACTGCCCCGCCGAGGAGCCCCGAAGCCCACGTTACGACTTCGACCTTGACAGACCCGCACGGCCCGCGACAATGGAATTCGGAGATGGTCGCGCTGAGCGGCAAGGATCGCGCTCTCAATGAATTCTCGGTGCAGCGAGTGGGCGAAGAGGTGGAACACAACCTAGTGATGCTGCACGGATACGGTGCAGGCTTGGGTTTCTTTTACCGCAACTACGAAGCCTTGTCGCGGGCAGAGGGCTGGAAGGTCTACGCGCTGGATCTGCTGGGCATGGGTAGGAGCAGCCGGCCAGCATTCAAGATCCACGCAAAAGACAAGGAGGGCAAGATCACCGAAGCCGAGAACTGGTTCATCGATGCGCTGGAAGAGTGGCGCATAAAGCGAGGGCTGGAGCGCTTCACGCTACTAGGACACAGTCTGGGTGGCTATCTGGCCGTCGCATATGCGCTCAAGTACCCGGGCCGCTTGAACAAGCTGATCCTCGCCTCCCCAGTCGGAATACCCGAAGACCCGTACGCGGTAAACGAGGCCATGCCTGAGCCGCAGGAGTCTACCATGGGGAGCGAGTTCACCCAAGACGCTGCAGCCACCACCAAAGACAACAACAACTTCATGAAACAACGCGATGGCGGCAAGGCCACGGACAACCAGAAGGAGCCACCACGTCGGCGCTTGCCCGGCTGGGTTGCATACGTTTGGGAAGCCAACGTGATTTCGCCTTTCTCTCTTATACGCTGGAGTGGACCAATAGGCCCGCGTCTGGTGTCAGGCTGGACGACGCGACGGTTCTCGCATCTACCGGACGAGGAGGCGCAGGCATTGCACGACTACAGCTACTCCATCTTCCGGCAACGAGGCAGCTCGGAATACGCACTCGGATATCTTCTGGCCCCTGGAGCCTTCGCACGGAACCCGCTCATCCGGCGGATACAAGGCGTCGGACGACAATGGATCCAACCTCACGACGGCGCGATCGTAGACGGCGATGCTCCGCCCAAAGCATCCTCAACTTCGCAAGATGCAGCACCTCGTGCCGGGCAACGCGAGAACGGCATCCCGATAGTCTTCATGTACGGAGAAGTCGACTGGATGGACGTGGCGGGCGGGTTCGCGTCTGAGGAGAAAATCAAGCAAGAACGCCTCCGCATCCTCGAGAAAGCGACGGCCGACGAGCGCAGGAAGGACAACGGGGAGGCAAAGGTGGTCATCATCAACAAGGCGGGTCACCACGTGTACCTGGATGGCTGGGAGCAGTTCAATCGCGTTATGCTGGAGGAGATGGCCGATGTAAAGCGGAGAGAGGCTGCGCGGTAGCATGCGTACAGGAAGGTGTTCGAGTTGGCATGGCGTTTGGGGTTCAGGCTGTCTTGGGTAGGGCTGTCTTGGGTAGATGGGCATTGGGGGTACTCGTGCAGGGCATTTTGGTAAACATGGCGTACATGAATAGTGCAAGCGCAGCGACAGCAGCTTCAACAAGTAACTTGGGCTCTTTACTCGGCGCCTCTTCAGCGTAGACGACGTGAAGATTGGACATCAGTACGGGCGCATTATTGTGGACGTGATGATCTAGAGGGCTCTCCTAGACTTGCTGTAGTTTCCCAAACTTGGACCTTTAGCTCCTGTGTGCACCAATGCGGGGATCCCGTCCCGTCGAGCGTCACGGATGGATGAGGCCAAAGAGTCGGTGAAGACATGTAGGGCTCGAGTACTTGCCTCCTTTCATAGGATGCGATACTAAGGGCGGGGTGGACTAGCAGCGCCAGCAAACCCTTGCAACACACCGCACTTTACGCGAGCTCGAGCCGCCGACATCAGATGACTACCGAAACCAGGTATACCAGGTGTGCCGCGCTGCCTCTCACCTTTGTGTCACTGCGCACGCTTTCCGCCGAGTTTCCAAGGTCGACTCAATCACCAGTTGCCAAGAGCAGAGCTTCCCTGAGCTCTGCCACTCCACCAACGCGCAGTACCTACCGCGACCCATCACATGCCTGCGAGAAGCGCGCATCTGTCTGCCCGGAAGCGATTGAGGACGCGTAGAGAGACGCAATGGCTTTCCCAACATCCAACCAAGCCCTCGACCAGATGGTGAAGGGCGCCCCGCCGCCAAACATAAACGTCCACGACGTCGGCTACGCAAACCCACCGCCCTACTCGTCGCTGCAGCCCGCGTCCACGGCCCACCACGACCGCCTCGCCTCCCTCAAGACGCCGCGCGGGCCTTACCCGCCCTCAGACCCGACGTCGCTCCTACCCTCGGCCCCGCCGCAGATCTACCTCAACCTCCTCATCCTCGAAGCCTCGCTCCGCAGCCAGTACCTGACCCTCCGCGCTCGGAGGCGGCAGAACACTTTCGTCTTGACGCTGCTGGCGATATGGATCGCCTGCTTCTTCTACCTCCTATGGCTGCGGCCGCGGGAGGACGGAAAAGGCATTGGTGGCTCGAAATACTGGCTCGTTGACTCGCTCCAGAAGATGTGCTTCATCACGGGGCTTGTCACTGCGCTGCTCTTCTGGG
Source organism: Karstenula rhodostoma CBS 690.94 (assembly GCA_010093485.1). NCBI lineage: Eukaryota > Fungi > Ascomycota > Dothideomycetes > Pleosporales > Didymosphaeriaceae > Karstenula > Karstenula rhodostoma. The sequence continues at coordinate 2,359,620 of MU001493.1, forward strand.
CAACCGGCCAGTGGGAGCGCGGCGTGCGGTGGCCGCGGCGCTGGATTGGGATTGCCAACCGTGGCGTTCGCGGCATGAACACGAAGATTGTCGTCATCAGAGGGAGCTGGGCGCATGAGATTGCGGGCTGGCTGGCTTTCATGCTGCCTTTCAGTGGGGGGCTCTGGGGCGGCGAGACGGGCGGGAGCAGCTATCATTTTGTCAACCTCTCGCAGGAGAAGAAGAATGACCTCTCCGAGGGCTTCCCAAGACACAGGATCGTCGAGGACGGAAAAGAATACGCCGAAGAGGATATCGCGCCAGGCGGTGATCTCATCAAGCTCATCCTGTTGCCGAAGCCCTTCACGCCAGACTTTAGGGAGGGATGGGAAATCTACAGAGCGGAATACTGGGGCCGGGAGAACGAGCGTCGTGCCGAATTAAGGCGACGGATCCGCGCCAGACAGCGCGAAGTTGCTCGCGCCGAGGGCGGGTGGTTGTGGTGGACTGGATGGCGCGGCTGGAAGCGTGCGAAAGGCGTGACGGGCCGAAGCAGCGACATCCATCACCACCATCACCAGCCGCACTCGCACTCGCACTCGCACCAACTCTCCTCATCAAACCCGTACAAAGAGCGCAAGCGAAGACCCAGCACGCTCCGCGGCCGCGAAGGTTCCAACTCGCGCTCCTCCTCGCGCAGCACCACGCCCGCGCCCGACTACGACCGCGCTGCCTCGCACTCCCGCGAGCGCAGATGGAGCAACAGCACCACCGGCAGCACCGCCTCGTTCGCTTCGTCCCGCCCCCCCGCGCGCGGCTCCAAGAAAACCCCCGTCGGCCTCGGATCCGGCCCCGCCACCGCGTCTGTCGCCCGCCAGCCCTCGTCCAGACTCTCGTCCACCAGCAGCTGGCCAGAGTTCAGCAGCAGACCCACCACGCCCAGCGAGAGCATGCCGTGGCAGAGCAAGCGCGCCAGCTCGCTGAGCACGGCGGAGAGCGCGCGCGACTACGAGGCCGATGCCAGCGCGTTTGAGGAGAGCCACATCGGCAGCATGGGGCCGCCTCCGCGACCGCAGGTCGTACGAAGAAGCAGCGGGGGGAGGGAGAGAGGGAGAGGGAGAGGGAGTGGGGGTGGTGGTGGAGATGTGTTTCCCAATGCGCCGAGTGCATAAATATTGCGTTTTTGGCTGTTTGTCTGGCTTCTTGTTTGTGTTAGTTGATGATACCTTGCATATGCATTTTGCGGTCGGGTCCTTGGTTGTTAGCATATGGGTGACGGTTATGAATTATGGATATGTCAACGAATATGAAAAGTTACCTTTTTAGGGTTTCTCAGGGCGTTTGCAATGCGTATGCAAGAAATCTTACGCGGATGGAATGAATGGTAAGTGAGTATAAGCGAGGACGCTATCGACCTGCATCTACTGTCGTTCGTTTACAGGAGAGCTTGATGCGCCAACCAGATTGGATATCCGTGCGTCATTTGGTACCTAGGATCTGGTGTAATTCGACCTGCTATGCTATGGGTCTTGAAAGTCTTGGCCGGGTACATGTTTATGCGAGCAGTTCCGCTTCTTCACCAACGCCGAACTTCGCCACAACGACCCCCCTGACGTCTGTTCCCATCCCGCGGAATCATACTATCGCTCACCCTCCAAGCAAACCGTCTTTCGTCTACTCTACAGATCTCACTCGTTTCAGCAGGTGGCACGATAAGCCAAGGCCCTCTAGCCTGCATCAGGCATCTGCATATGCAGGTCCCGCTTCTCCAGATCGGCATAGTCACGTAGGCATGGTTGAATTACCTACCGGCATTGAACGACCCTGGCCGTGCCGCAGCGTGGCAACGCTGCGATACATACCTGTCCCAACAAGAAAAAGCGATCGTGTCCTAACCAAGGTTTTATAGCGAGCTGCTAAGCCTTCCTAACCTTATTTATCCACTTATAACGCTTCCTTTTATATTACTTTTAGACGGTAGTCCATATTTGTCTATCACTTTACGGGACACTACTTTGTAGTTCGAGTCAACAATCAGAAAACTACGACCCTGGCCAGGAGCGCGGTGCAACTTTACCGTGCAGGGATGGAGACGGAAATAAAGACTACGCAGCGCCGCTGCGGCTGGCTTCGCGGCTTTCCTCTATTCAGTGCATCCTGAAGCCCTGTCCACCCATCTATTGTGTATAAGCTGGTAATAGCATTACACGATGGCAAGGCACAATGGACGGACGGTCTCGCGCGTCGTCCTCACGGCCGCACTCCTCACCACTACCTTCGCGGCAGCAGCGCCCCGCATCCTCCGTCGCGCATCCTCCGACCCATTCGCCATTCTCGACGAGCAAAAATGGGTCAATCCAGACAACATGACCTGGGCCGACTTCAAGGCGCCGCCGGGGACCTCATGGTCGGATTCCTCGCGCCAGGGCCGCGACCGCAACTTCAATATCGCAATGGTCACAGTCGACTACCCGGATTCGCCCTTCGTCATGACGCTCGAGCCCGAGTCGGACATCTTTGGGAACCCACAGCCTTTCGCGTCGAAACTCGCGAGAGAGGATGTGCCGGCGTTCTACAGGGACTTGCTGAACACGCCGAATGAGTTGAACCAAGGCCACACGATCCACGAGTACTGGATGGGCGACTCCTTCGGGAAGTACGGCGTGAACTTGACCGTGTTCGGACCATACAGAATGCCCAGCAAGTCGTACCAGTACGGCGTTGACGACGATACAAACGGCGGATTCAACAACGGCGCATGCCCCGGTGGTCAAGGAAAGTGCGGGACAACCGTGGACCTGCGGACCGATGCGCTCGGAGCCTGGCGCCGCGAAGTAGGCAACGAGACGGCCGATGCTTTCGAGCTTGCGTTCATCCTGTCCGCGGGGCAGGACGAGTCTTCCACCTGGCAAGAGTTTGGCGAGATGAAATTTGCATCGCCCGAGGACGTACCTCCTGAATTTGGACCGCCTGCGAACAGCTCGCTGCCGGACTGGGCGCATACGCGCTATGTGAACTGGACATCGTGGGCAGCTGCATCTACCATCTGGCCGAACGCGGGAGGAGGCTCATCCACGCAGGGTGAAAGCTCTGGCATGGCGACTTTCGCTCACGAACTGTCTCATCTCCTGGGCATCGGCGACAACTACAATAACCCGTACAGCAATCCCGCACGGAGAGCTTACACCGGACCGTTCTCCATGCTCGACCGCGGAAGTTTCAACGGGTAAGGAAGAACCCCCGGGGTTCAAAGAGGTTGTTTCCGCTGTTATTGCCGTCTGGAGGTTTCAGACATGAGTAACAAGCTGAAGCTAAATCACCTACTTCCACCCGACAACCTTGATTTTTGACCACTTTACTGACTCTATACCCCACCCATTAGTCCCGGCGGCCCCCACACCCGCTGGCAGATCCCCCCCGTGCAGGGCGCCTCCATGGGCTCGCTGCACACGATGCGCGACAAGCACCAGATCAAGCTCATCGACGACACACCCATCCTACAGATCTCGCGCGCCGGGCTCGCAGCCTCGGGCCCCGTTATCGCGGAGATCACCGCGCGCTCCGTCGACCCCGGCACGGGGCTCATGGGCTTCAACATCTCCTTCGGCAGCGCAGGCGACCTCGCGCCCAAATGCAACGTCTCCGCGGATCCTCTCTGCGACGGCCGCGGCTACAACAACTACAACGTCGAAGTCGTTGACCGCATGGGCGCAGACAGCTTCACGCCAGACTCAGGCGTCATGATATCCAAGACGAAAAACAGCGACCGCAGCCAGCCATTCCAGTGGGTCATCGACGCGAACCCGCAGGACGCCCACGTCGTCGACTTTTACTACCCCAACGGCACCGCGCGCTACTGGAGCATCGGCGACTACCGCCAGCTGGTCGACGCCCTGTTCCACGCGGGCACCCGCAGCGGCAGCGCCTACGAGCACGTCGACGCGGCTAACGCCCTGCACTTCTACGTCCTCGACATCAACCGCGACACCGCCGGCGTCCTGCACTACACCGTCGGCGTGGCGTCGACGGCGACCAACGCCACGGCGCCCGCGACGTACGGCGTGGACCTCGCTGAGGGGGCCGTCGAAAAGTCAAACTCCACCGCCGCTTCGTGGTGCACCTTTGCGCTGAAGAACACGGGTAAGCCGGCTTCCTACGCCGCCACCGCTCACCCGCAGGACCTGTCGGCGTACACGGGGGCGGATATTTACAAGCTTGCTGCTGAGGTCGAAGGCGATGGGTGGAAGGTGGAGACGCCGAATGCGCTTGCGTGGGCGAGGTTTGGGGAGGAGACGGTCGCGCGCGTCGCGGTTGGGACTACGGCGACGGGCGGGTATGCGACGGGCCGGGGGGCGGTGGTGACGCTGACGGCGACGAGCGAGGGGAATGCGAGTGTGAAGGCGAGTGCGAGGTGTAGGGTTGGGGCGTGATGGGTTGAACCATAGGTTTTGGAATTGATATTTCAAGTCAAGTGAAGATGACGCTGTGTGGTTGCGAGGTCCTGTCGCTGACGTCTTTTCGAATAATGTATATACGACGACAGTGTCATGGCTAACGTGCTCAAGATGAATCGTATTGTTAAAATCGCCCGGGAAGTGGGCGTTCGATAGTAGGGAAGATTATCGTAATGGCATGCCACCGAGCAATCTGGATGACTTTGATGGTCGAGACTTCAGCCTCTGAACTGCGGAAGTTGTTATTGGAGTGGTAGGTAGAGGTACGAAACGTCACATGTTTTAAAGGTACGCGCTAACCTATCATGCAAGTCTATCGCTCCAACGCATTATTACATGGTGGCTTCAGTCCACTTCCCCACATCCACCTACGCCATCACAATCCTCTTCACCAACGCCGCCGCCTCCTTGAGACTTTCACAGAACCGCCGCACGCGCTGCGCGTCGAACCCCACAGCCGAAAAATACACGCTCTCGTCATAAACCTCGTAGTGCGACCATATCGCATCAGGATGCTTCGAAATACACCCCTTCTCCATCATGCCCGTCTCAAAGCAATGGCTCTGCATAAGACGGGGTCTCGCCCTGTCATGGACGGGGTCCTCGTACAGCTCCGGCAACTCATGCGGCGCCGCCAGTGCGCGGAGCGCCGTCAAGTTGCGCTCCCAGCCCAGGTTGCGGGTGGCCTTGTTGACCAGGCCCACGTGCGCGCGGGTGGCGTCGAGCAGGAGAGCGCGACGCTGCGACAGCGGGATGGAGTCGTCTTGGGCGGCGTGCACGAAGGCGGCGACGGCGGGGACGACGACTTGGATTATGTCGACGCGGCCGAGGTGGTAGTGCGCTTGGTTGACGGTCTCCCAGCAGGGGGGGAGGAAGCCGAATGTTGACAGGGAGGCTAGTTGGACGACCATTTGGAAGACGCTCTTCGGGGAGAGCTTCTGTGCGCGGAGGAGGCTCGAGCCGTAGCCCGAGAAGAGAAGGTATTCGTGTCCTGCGTCGGCGGTTATTGCGCTGAACTCTTTCCTCACGCTGGAGATGCGGGTGTGGAGCGCTGGGGACGTGTCGAGGGGGAGAGACGCCGGCGTGAGGGGGGATTCTCCCGCGCTGGCGGACAGTGGAGTGTGCGTGTGGATGGCGGTGACTTGGGCGTCGAGAAGTTCGGTGATGGTCAGCGCGTCCAGCATGGAGTGTTCGCCGATCATGCCAGAGACGCCATTGCTGCAGACGACGAATTGCAATGACTTGTCGTGCCAGCGGTTGGCCGCGTCTCTCTCGCCGCCGAAATGGAACTGTCTACCTCGCTCGCTGGCGGTCTGGGGCGCAGCTTCGTCCAAAGCCACGATGAAAGCAGAGGACTCGATGGCCGCGATGGTGGCGGCGTTGCCGGCGCTCAGCTGTACCAGCGCTTGCCTTGCCTCTGCCCAGGTCGGCCTGTTGTCCGAGGTGAATATATTCACGTGGGCGCGGTCGAGGTCGCGACTCAGGATGGAATCGAAAGCACCCAGCAACTGCTCGAACGTCGCGGGATGTCCGTCCAGCATGAGATCCAACTTGAAGCTATGACCTCGCCAGATCACCACGCAGTGATCGACTCCGGGGTATCGCTCCATCTCGTCGCTGCCAGCACGCGGCGAACGGACCGTGTTGAAGATGTACGGATGATAGGCGGTGGTCAGCTCCTGCTCGTTCAACACGACCGGCCTCACCAGTCCGGCCTCCAGCTTCAACTTGAACGTGTTCGCCGTGAAGGTGAGCAGTGCAGCGCGCTCGGCCTGCGAGTGCTGGCGCTTGCTGATCGGATGGCTGAACCAGAAACTCGTCGTCGGGACGAGCGCGATCCTGCGATCCAAGAACCCCCGCCGGAGCTGCAGCTCGTGCTCCCAGTTCTCGCAGTCTGGGTCTGCATGCCGTGCTGCTGCGCGGTCGTAGAGGATGTGGCCCTTGCTTCCCGGCGTCTGGAAGTCTTTGGTGAGGCGGACGGTGTTTTGGAATTCAGCCGGTGTTGTGAAGGCCTTCACGCCTGTGAGATAGGCCTCCAGCAGGGAATTTAATGGGGGCAAGGGGAACTTTGGACACTTGTTTGGAGAAAAGTAGTATCCGCGTTTTGGTGGCCCAGAGGAGTTCGAGACGGGATTCCCGTTTGCGACTCCGTTCTCCTTGAATGCTTTCACTACGCCCGAGGATCCGTTTGTGTGACCATTCGCATTCGCCACAGCTGCGCCGTTCATTCCTACAGTCGCGGCGCTGTCTGCGTCATTCTCCTGGGATTTTGGCGTCTGCAGATCCGCGATAGATGTGGGCTGCTCCTCAGACTGTGCCGCTGGTAAGGCCTGGTGCGATTCTTCTGGCAAACCATTCGCAACGAACCTAGACTTCTGTGCTACCAAGGCGGCCAACGCTTCAAGACCGGCAGCATCGAGAATATCATGGACTCTGATATCGGCCCCCAGGCTACGTCCAAGCCAGTCTTTGAATTCTATAGCGATCAGAGAGTCGAGGCCGAGATCTGCGAGGGGCTGGTGTGGATCAAGCTGTTGCTCATTGACAGATACGAGAGACGAAAGCTTTTTGGTCTGCTCCGCAAGAATTACAGCTCGTGCCTCGTCGAGGCTTGTAGCAGTAGCCAGGCGTCGCTCTACGCTCATACCGGCATTAGAAGCAGACGGGGAGGCATTCTTGCTGTGGTCTGTGGGTGCGTCGGACCCGGTGGCTACCGCATGTCTTATGGAAGCAATCAGCTCGTCCTTCTCGGCTTGTGGCAGAGAGAGTCCGCTGACAATTTGGATGACGCGTTCGACTTGTGCGAGACTCGCACTAGGGGCGACTTCCTCTTTCACATTGACTACTGCATCTTCATCTGCGACCAGAACCGTTTTGCCAATGTTCTTCTTGGCTTGTACCGACTTGAAAGCTGACGCGGCATCGGATATGGGTACCGCGACGATGGGTACCAAGTCGTTAGCATTTCTATCCGCCAGCAACGATAGCACAGCTTTGAAAGCGGAACTTGCCGAGGCCGAGAGGTGTCGGAGCAGCTGTCTTGCGTCGAAGCTCGTGTATTGGATGGCGCGATCTGCAACGGGTATACACGTAGACTGATGGCCAAGATCGACCACGGTACCGAAGGCCTTGACTGAAGCAACCAACTCGGCGGGAAGCGCCATCGAGGACGTATTTATTACCGAATCAACACCCATACCTTCGGTCGAGCGTAAGACGGCTTTCCCAAGCGCCACATCTCCCGAGAAGAGGATGCGAACGGGCCGTGTAGCGCAGATGGACGCCAGAGCATCTTTCTCCGCTCTTGTCTGGACTGTTGCCACGACCACGAGACCAAGCAGACGGGCCACGAAAACCACCGCCTGTCCGAGAGCATCGCCTGCGTGGTGGATCAACACCGTTTGCCCGGCCCCGATCCGAGCGCAGTTGCGCAACGCATGGTAGGCGAGCGACATGTTCTGCGGCAGCGCCGCGGCCACGGCGAAGGACCAGGACTCCCGCATCTTCTGCACGAAGACACCCTTGACCCGTGTTCGAGTGGCAAACGCAGTGTTGGTATTCCAAGCACACACGCGCTCGCCGATTCGGTACGAGTGCGTCAGATCTGAGCCCACGGCGGTGATGATCCCGGCGCACTCTCCGATGACGGCAGCATCTGCGCTTCTCCCCAGGACTGTCTCGACAGAGGCTTCATCCAGACCGAACGCCAGCACCTTGATCTCTATGTCGTCTGGATGGAGAGGAGTCTTGGCCGCTTCGTCGTCGACGAAGCACAGGCTGCTCGCGACTCCTGGAGTAGTCGCTGTCATCCTGAGGGGCCTGTGGACGCTGTGGAGCGGGCCTGGCGCACATGTTTTTGGCGCAGAGGACAGGCTGGTTGCTATGCCTTGGAACTTCTGGCCGTGGAGCGTTACCACCGGGGTGTTGTTCTCGAAGGCGCTGACGTCGACCGAGCCAGAGCGAGGGCCTGACGGGGAGAGCGCAGCACAGACGTGGAGATGGCTTCCGGGCATCGTTGTCATATCGGCCTGCAATGATACGGTTAGCTTCACTCTCGTGCCTCTGTGGGTATATTGGACCGCCTCACCGAAATGGTAACCTCCTCTATCGACGTCAGCATGGCCGTGCCCGCGGTGCAGTGTCGGAAGTACAGCGGTAGGACAATGTGCATGAGAGCGTCGAATGTGGCTGGATGGATTGTGTGAGGCTGTAGGTATTCCGACGGCATGCACTTTGCTACGTTAGGAATCACGACTTTTCCAAAGGCCTGGCACTCGCCGATTCGCAGCTCTTTGATCGTTGCGAAGTTGGTTCCGTAGTCGATGCCGTTGCGGCGCATCTCATCGTACAGTTCGTCATGTGGGATGGTCTGGGTACATGCTGCGCTGGTCTGGGATTCTTGGTTGCGCAACTCGGACAGTGTCTGCAGCTGTTCGTGGCCCTCATCGACTTCGTTCGAGCCTGATTCGTACTCGACACGGATATGCCCCACGCAGTTGAGGTTCCACGTCTCCGTGTCTGCTGAAGACGTGATCCGAAAGGTTTCCCACTCGGACAGGTCATGTGGCACGGCAGCGCCAGAGCTCCGTCCCTGGAGACTGATCATCACCTCGACTTTCGCAGGCGACTCGGGGATCATGACGGCTTTGGAATATTTCACCTTCCGCAAGTGGAACCGCTTGATGCGAGGTGCGCCGCGCTCGTCGTTTAGCTGACGGGCGGCTTCCATGGCCATGGTGAGGAAGCTGGAGCCCGGCAGAATGGCGAACCCATCGATGACATGCTCCGAGAGCCAGGGCTGCGCTGACAGGCTGAGGATGTTCCTCCAAATTGGCTCCAGGGGCGTGCTACCGATCAGTCTCAGGCCGAGCAAGTCATGGTAGGGATACTTCCGGAAGCGGTATTCCTTGCTCAAGCGCGACTCGTGCCAGTAGCGGTTCGAATAGTCCCACGAGTAGAGAGGCAGGTCGACGATGACGCGCTTCGCCTCGACGCCATCGCACATCGCATTCACCGCGTTGATGTCGATGTCCAGACCAGACTCGAATAGCTTGCCCGCGAGGGTGAGTATGGTTGTGTACGCGTCCTTCCCACGTATTAGGGCAGAAAAGTACTTGTGGTCAACCTTGTTCTCGTGCGATGTCAAGGTTTGACGTGCTGGCCCTGCGAGCGCGGAATGAGGACCCATCTCCACGAAGAAGCGAGATGTAGCCTTCGAACCGCCTGCGGGTCGACATGCCGCTATCAGGGCATCTGGGAAACGCACGGTAGAGACGAGGTTCTGCACCCAGTAGTTAGGGCCAAAGCCCGAGGTCTTGGGCCTACCAGTGACAGAAGAGAAGAGCTGGACGTCATCACGAGCTTCGGAACTTTCCAGGCCCTGGAGCGCGTTGAGATACTCGCCTGCGACGACCTTCATGTGGTGGGAGTGGTAGGCTACGTCGACGGCAAGGCTCTTCGCCATGACGGACTCGCCGTGTAAGATTGCTTTCAGCTCCTCGAGAGCGTCTTTGTCGCCCGAGATGGTCGTGCTGTTTGGGCTGTTGATGCACGCAAGGGACAACCGGTCGCTTCCTACACGCCCAATGTAGGCATACGCATCGGCTTCGCTAAGTGTAGTGACCATCATACCGCCAGGCTTGCTGACCACCTGCTTCACCATCTGCGACACCTTGCTGCGATGGAACGAAGCACACAATGCCGCCGCGTGTGTCAGCGCGCCGACCGTGTATGCCGCCGCGATCTCGCCACTCGAGTGCCCGATGACAGACCCCGGGCGCACGCAGAAACTCTCCAGCAGATCGACCAACGCGATCTGCAGCGCTGTCGTCGCAGGCTGGGATATCTCACTCTCGTTGATCCGAGTCGTGTCCGCGTCGCGGGAAAGCTCTTCGAGGAGGCTCCAGTCGGCGCCTAGGCTTCTCAGGATGTCCTCGGACGCTCGCAGCGACATCGCAAACGCGGAGTGTGTGTGGAGGAGCTCACGACCCATTGCGTGCCACTGAGCACCTTGGCCCGTAAAGACCCATGTCAGATGGGGCTTTGTGGTTGTCCGCTCCGAGGGAGCGATACGCTGGCATGCCGTGAGGAAGTCCTCGGGTGTGCTTGCGAGAAAGCTCGTACGGAAAGGGAAGTTGGAACGCCGGGTGGAGAGGGTGTAGGCGAGGTCGCGGAGTCCGTCCGAGGACAGCGAGGGTTGGGAACTGACCCATTGCTTTAGGTTTTCGACGTTGCTCAGGAGAGACTTGGTCGATTTTGCCGAGACGACCATAAGGCTCGGGGCGGCTTTTACGACCTTGAGACCGTTGGCTCTGTGGGTTCCGTTGGCAGGCTGCCTTCGGTGGACAGGCTGAAAGCTCTCCAGGATAGCAGCCACGTTCGTTCCTCCGTAGCCAAACGAGTTGATGGCTGCCCTTCGGACGCTCAGGGCAGGCCACGGTTCGAGTCTCTGTGGGATCTGGATGTTGCGCTTTTTCAGATCAAGACCTTCCTTTATGTTCAGCACGTCCGGCGTCGCTGGGATCAAGCCCTTCTCGAGCGCCAACACCGTCTTGATGAGGCCGGCCAACCCACTAGCGCTTTCGCAGTGGCCCAGGTTCGCCTTGACAGACCCTACGAACAGCGGCTGCTCTCTCTCAACGCCATTGCAAAAGACATTGGCGATGGAGTTGATCTCGGCTTTGTCGCCAGCTTGTGTGCCCGTGCCATGGGCTTCGACGTAGGCGGTGAGGCTCGGCTCCAACCCAGCATCCAGGTGTATCGACCGCATGAGGTCCTCCTGTGCCGACGAGCTCGGCAGCATGATCCCGTTGGTCTTACCGTCCTGGTTTATGCCGGTGTTTCTCACGACGGCGCGGATGGGATCTCCGGCCTTGATTGCATCGGAGAGGCGCTTGAGGACGATGGTGGAGACGCCTTCGGAGCGTGCGTAGCCCTTGCCGCGACTGTCGAAGGCGTAGCATTTGCCGTCGTCATTCAGCATGCTAGAGTATGGTAAGCTACATGCATTCAGACCTTGACTCAGTGCTCGACTTACTGCAGCTTGCTCATCGCGATGGTCATATCCGGCGAAAGCAGCAGATTGGTTCCACCGACAAGAGCCATATCCGTCTCCCTTGAACGCAGTCCCTGAATAGCGATATGGAGGCCAACCAAGCTACCTGAGCACCCCGTATCGAGTGAGAAACATGGGCCCCGGAGGTCGAACGTATACGACACTCGTCCAGATGTGATGGCCTCCCCACACCCTGTAAGCTGGTACTTTGCAAGATCTTGGGGATCTCGGTATGCATTGCGATCGTAGTCACGGCTCACGGTTGCCACGTGGACCGATGTTTTAGAACCCTTCACGCTGTCCAGTGGTAGGCCAGCGCTTTCTAGGGCTTCATACGCTGTCTCGAGGTGGATTCTCTGTTGGGGATCGAGGCCGTTGGCTTCGGCGGCAGGTATGTTGAAAAAAGCGGCGTCAAAGGCGGCGAGGTCGCGGTCGATGTAGCCGCCGCCTGTCTGGTTGTGTGCAGCTTCAGCATCGGGGCTCGGGTGATAGAACGACGTCCACGTGTAGCGATCGGCTGGTATTTCAGACCATCCCGATCTTCCATCAGCCAGCATCTGCCAGAGTTCCTCGGGGCTGTTGGCTCCACCTGGGAATCTGCATGCCATGCCAATGATGGCTATGGGCTCTAGATCATCTTTGACGAAAGGCATGTTGCTGGCAACGACAAGAGACAGTATGCAAAGAGTGGATGTATTGCTCGATATTGAAGGCAAAGCCCATGGAACTATGATTCGGGAGAGTGGATATCGAGCTTGGGAGAACTATGATCGATATCCGCATTCCTATCAAAAAGCGGCTCTATAAAATGGTACCAAAGCTTGGATGCATCGGCCGCCAGCCATACTGAGGTCTTGCCATCTCAGTCCGTTGCCCCTGTGTAACTTACGTTCGCACGAACATACTCTACTGCAAGTGTCTGCATTGGTTGCGCTCGGCTCCATGGTTGTGAGTGTTACGTTAGCCATGCGGTGTTCGATTGAACCATGCGCGGACCTCCACACACTCCTGCAGGATCCGTGGGATCTTCGTTTTGACCGTACTGGACGTTTGCTTCGCTTGTGTACTACATAAGGGTGTCTTACCTAAGTACCGAGGTAGCGTCCGTGCAGAATGCATAGAGCGCCACCCATTATGACAGGGAGTGATCTGCAGGATCGATACTCCAGTTTCGCGCAGAAGGATCTTATGTCGCTCCTGATGGAATCACGGTCACGGGATGGAACACAAACGCCTCCGACCCGGTACGACTGTTTGCTCTCAGTGGCATCCTGATTTTGCTACTTGGTTTTCTCTTTTTCGCAGTGCAGTCTGGAAACGTGGTTTTTGTGTTTTGCACTGCAGTTCAGTAGGGCTCCCTCCTTTTTCATTTTGGTATTATTATGCCTACCACCACCCAAGACGCAAGCGATGTTGCTGTAGGCGAGAAAGAGCTCGAAAGTCGGGGCTTGACGGCAACAGAAGCGCTTGAAACCAACCAACCGACAAACGAAGAGACCACCGCTTACTTGGATGGCTGGGCTCTTTGGAATCTGACTTTCGCCTTGACAAGTTCCGCCCTGATGTTAGCTCTCGATAACACAATTCTGGGTATGTATCTCCCGGATCGTAGCATGTAGTTGCTCTTCTGACAGACCAAACTAACAGCTACTGCCATTCCCCGGATCAGCAGTGACTTCAACAGCCTTAACGACATTGGCTGGTATGCCTCCGCCTACAGAATCACCCAAATGGCTCTCCTCCCCACATGCGGTCGTATCTTCACTCTGTACGATGTCAAATGGTCGTACACCATCCTACTACTCGTCTTCGAGCTCGGCTCCATTATATGCGCTGTGGCCCAGAACTCGATAACGCTCATTGTAGGGCGCGCGGTAGCAGGTATAGGGGCGGCGGGATCGATGGGTGGCGCCGCCATAATCGTTTCGTACTGCGTCCCCTTGGAAAAGCGGCCTGTACTCATGGGCGTCATTTCACTCATATACGGCATCGGGTCGATCTTGGGACCGCTCGTTGGTGGTGTTTTTACTGACAATACCACCTTGACATGGCGGTTCTGCTTCTGGATCAATCTCCGTAGGTGACTGAGTACCCGATTATCATACTGAGGGCGCTAAGACACCACAGCATTCGGAGCTATTGCACTGGCTCAGATTTGGTACACGCTCCAGAAACCTCCCCCGGCGGTCAAAGCAGGACTGCCACCCAAGGAAAAGATACGTCAACTGGATCTGCCAGGCGCTACCGTTCTTGTCGGAGCAGTTGTGTGTCTATTGCTTGCTCTGCAATGGGGCGGAATCGTCTATCCATGGTCCGAGGGAAAAGTATATGGTTGTTTTATCGGCTTCGCATTACTCCTTGCCCTTTTCATATTGATACAAATGAAGGATCAGAACAGGTGAGTCCCCCCCGCCTCGAGCCTAAGTCGACCACCATTGACCGATCCAGTTGTACTGTTCCCCTCCATCTTTTTCGAAACCGAACTGTATGTGCGTCCAGCGGCTTCATGTTGTTTCTCCAACTTGCCGTAGCCGTGCAGGCCTACTACTGGCCCATATACTTCCAGTCCGTCAAGGATACCAGCGCCAGAGACTCCGGCATCTACATGTTTCCATTCGCAATCTCCAGCACGCTCTGCACTCTGGCCAGCGGCTGGGTCATCTCCAAGATTGGATACTATGTCCCCTTCATGTGGATAGGTACTCCTGTTCTTGCCGTGGGTGTGGGGCTTTTCCAACTACTGGATGCTTACAGCCCAGCGTCGACTTGGGTGGGGTACCAGATCGTCACGGGTATCGGCTTTGGTGTATGTGGGCAGGTACCAATCGTGGCAGTACAGGTGGTCTCAAGCAAAGAAGACATACCGACGGCAGTCGTGCTCATTCTCTTCTTCGAAAGTCTGGGGGGCGCTCTGGCAACCAGTATCGCGCAGAATATCTTCACCGACAGTCTGCTGGAAGAGCTAGGAAATATCAATGGTGTGGACAGCGCGGCAGTGGTGGAGGCGGGGTTCAAGGACTTTAGGCGGCTGGTGCCATCAGAGCTGCTGGATCGGGTAATTCGGGCATTTGAAGATGCATTGGGGAACGTGTTCTGGTTAGCCTTGGCAAGCTCTGTCGCTGCTTTGCTTATCAGTACTGCGATGGAGTGGCGCAAACTGTTGGATGAAACAAAGGAAAGTGATACGGGGGTGGAAGCAACATAGCGAATCAACATAGAGAATCAACATAGAGATAATGATGGGCATGTACACGGCAAAGCTCTATCTGTGCTGTAGATACGGATGGTCAATCAAGCCTTACTCAAGCAGATCGCTCAACGCTGTCGCTGACGAGTGTTTCTGGAGATAATTCTCGCGACTTACATAATAGCTCTTGAAGCGGTGTACGTGCAGATGTGCAGGGTAGTGGCCGCTCTCTTATGCAGCATATGCCATTCTCGAGCTTCCTCGACGGCCTCGCCACCTCTAGCACTACACTAGACGCATGTAGAAGGAGCAATGCTGTCATATTTACCGTGTTGTGCCCATGTTAAAAGCCTAGCGTCAGGCAATAACAATATGATTTTATAAAACAGCGTGGGAGGAGATACGGCTCTCGTGTGACTGGAATCGCACTCTGAAGTTGCCTGCCTTAGTCCCAAGACGCAACTCCGAGCTTGTCGAGGGAACACTCAAGGATAGCCCTGCAGACTCATACATGAATACCTAAGCACTGCCTCGGAGCCCTCTTCCCATGCCCAGCATTTCATGCAGCATTGTGACGCGTTCAGTGATCAGGGGAAGAAGTTGGTCTCGGGGAGTTCCCCATTTCGACGAGGCTGAAACTTGATTCGCGGAAGACGCTCGTCGAATGAGAAGGCAATATTATCAGTAAAACGCTTACTGGATGGAGGATTCGTGGCCACAATGATAAGAGTTTGAGGTCTTGGCCCCATGCCAAGGCCTGGTCACGGATTATCAGAGACAGGGTAGCGACTCAACGGCCCGTTGATCCCGCACGTATGGCGCTAAGCTATCAATGTCAGTTCCCAGTCGTTCGGAACCGTTGAGACTCGGCTCGCGAGCCAACTTGGAAGGATTGCGGCCGATGGATAGGGGTGTCACACACGTGCGTGTTTGGGTCAGCAATCACTGTCGCCAAGCCTTTCTCCGATTCAATGATTGGATTCTCCCAACCTTCTATTTTGCTAACAGAAATCAAATTTGTTTTACCGAGAATTCAACGCTTAATTGTCATACTTTACTGAGATCCTCGTCTTTACGAACCCTGTAATCCCCCCATCTTAGTCCGACGCTAGCCTTCCGTGCTGGGAGGGTCATACGTTTCCAAGCTTGATACATTAGCGCTGTGCTTGGTCTGATGTATAATGATGTGTTGCGGTACTGCAATCTTGGAGTAGGGAGACGCGCTCGCGAGGAGGACGGGGGTGAGAAGTTGGTGATCATCTATTAGCGACTACACCCAGCCTCTTCAACCAAGATGGTCGGTGCGCTATGTCGTATAATAGCCTAAAATCACGAAGGGATCATGCTTACCAGAGAGAGGTACATCCAACTAATAGGTTGGAGGAAGTAGTATGGCAAGGTTCGGGAAGCCCTCTTCCACTACCCGGAACCCCCTGCACAGGGATTGGAGCTAGTCTCCTGTGTCTCATGTACCTTTACGACGTATCTACGATTACTGGTCTATCTTGTTACCAAGAGCGATCAGGCAGCCGGTCTGAAGTACTTGAAATAGGTGCCGTGAGAGGCTCCTCTCGTGATATCATCACGTCCCATCATCGTTACAATTCACCAACTGAGATCTATCATTATCAACGAACAAAATGCTTGCCGGGTCTGCATGCAAGATTTTCTCAGGTGCTTCACTCGAGGCTCTTTTGGAAGACAAAAGCATCGCTTCTCAAAAACCACATGATGTTGTTCGTTCTCGCCTCGAGTTCGATAAGACGGACAGCTACTGGTGGGATACTACTGGCGTTGTTCTGAGCAAACTCATGGCCCAGGCCGAATATCCTTTACCTGTTCATTACAAGGCACTCGCATTCTTTTATGATAACGTCTTGCAGGCTTGGGGTCCCATTCCACACCCCACAGACGGCCAGTCCGATAGCCGACCTTGGAAGGCTACAATGCTTGAAGATGGTTCGAACTTCGAGCCCAGCCTCAACCTGTCAGCCACAGGTACCACCGAAACTTGCGTGCGCTTCACTATCGAGTGCAACAGTACGCTCTCCGGTACAGCAGAGGATCCCTTGAACCAGAAAACCACTCACGACCTTGTCATGCGCTGTGCTCGTGCACTTCCGGACTTCGACCTCACCGTATACAACTACATGGTCGAAACACTCATGTGCGACGACACAGAGGCTTTAAGCCTCAGGCAGAAATTTCCAGACTGCCGCCATCCCCAAATATTCTTCGCTTTTGACTTCGAGCGCTCTGGGAGAATCCTCGCCAAATGCGCACCGTTCCTTTACTGGAAGAGCCACGAACTAGGCATCACACGGAAGGCTCTTGCCATAAAATTCATTTCTGGCGTTCCCGAAGTCGGGTCCCAGTTTGAAGATTGCCTTGCCGCCTGGCATAAGTTTCTGGTGACGTTCCCGGCAGAACTTGGCGGTGAGCCGACAACAGAGAGCATGAACTTCGACGTTGTGAAGCCCGGGAAAAGCTCCAGAATCAAGATATACATTCGTCCTCACAACACATCCTTCAACTCTGCCAAGTACTTTTACACCCTTGGCGGTTTGCTAAACGATGATGCAACGCTCGAAGGGGTCCGCATTCTTCGCATCTTCTACGAAACTTTGTTCGACATCAAAGAAGGTGAAGAAGACAAAGAGCTCACTTCGTATCATCCAGGGAATGGCAGTGTACTGTTCAACTGCGCTTTCAGACCAGGTGCTGCATTGCCCATACCTCAGTTCTACATCACGATTTGGAAATTCTTGCCGAGTAACGCCTCTATCATCGAGCGACTCACTGAGTTTTGGAGACGCATTGGGTGGAACAGGCAAGCCGAAAAGTATGCGAAGGACTGGCCAGACACGTTGTGAGTAATTCCTGTCTGGGGTGGTACATTATTTCACTAATCACGTTCAGTCCGTGGGTTGGCGCCAATGAATGGGGTAGTATGGATGTCCTCTCATTCGCGTACAAAGCTGACGGATCTGGCGTGTATCAGAGCGTCTATTACTCGCCCATGGCACATGTTGCCGCCAAGAAGTTGGGCTATGTTTGAGGGAACCCTTTCATCGCGTCAGATGGCTCCCAGTGTCGGTACATAGTGTTCTCGAAGCTTCGCATCAAGCGCTGCTTAGCGGTCTATCATCAAAATATCGAGTGTTTCTCATATCTATGCTTGTTTGAGCAACTCAATGTTATCTTCTGTCATTCTTGCTCTGCTACGTGTCAGGACAGCGTGAACTATGCGCACCATAACTAGATACTCACAACACGCTGGCATGGTTCTCAGAGCGTATAGCACACAGGTGTTGCGAACAGCTGCCGAAGCTCTATGGCTTACCTATCACCTCAAAGGGATGCGAGGATTTACTCAAAGCGGTGAACGATTGCGAGGTTTTCACGTGCTTTTCCAAGCGACGACAAAACGCAATTTTGGAAGTCGATAGGATGCCAAAGCTCAGGTGATGATGGTACGTGTGTAAGGCAATCGTGCTAGCAGATGCCCAAAATGGTTAACGTGTGGATAGGAGCCGTATCGACGCAATTAAGAGTGATGCATGATGCGTGTGCAACTCGATCCTGTAGATGCGCCTAACCCCCACGAGGGTACCGCACCTGCATCCTAGCGTTCTGGAAAGATCTCAAGCAGGTTTCCCACCCCGGGTAAAACAGGGAGCAGTGCTCAAACGAGCATAAACCAAGAACAGACTAGACTTGCTCCACCGCCACGTACGCCTTCACCTTCACCTTCCTAGAGAGTCTAAGTACCCACAATTGCCCAAGAGGACAAGTGTACGATGTTCTATAATAGGATTTTGGGATATTTCACACCGTAGAGTTTTGCATTGCCCGATTGAGCTACTCAGAAGCGATCCAATGGAAATACAGTACAGATCGTAAAGCAGGTCTGAGCAGCAATATGCGTTATATGATCTGTAGGTGCCGTTATGCGAGATTAACCAGGCAACGCAAAACTCTACGGCATGTTGCCGCATAGAGATGCACTTGTGAAGAGCGTTGGGATTGGACGATCGATTATTAGTCAGGTTGTCTAATTTCATGCCTGAGAAGGATGAAATCGACTTCGCGGAATACGAACAGACCCGCAAGAAAAACCAATTTCGCACAAGCTTGCACGCGTACGGCGCGTACGGGCCGCTATGAGCAAGCTATATTGTAAATCTATTCGCCCAGGAGTATGCGTCAGAGTGTCACCCAATCAAGCCTACATTAGATCGGTCCTAAAGAATTTCGATCCTCGAAGATGCGGCTCTTGTCCCAGAGGGCATTAGGGTTATGGTCAAGAACCACCGTGCATATGTACCTTGGCTTTGGTCAATGTTAGCTGCATTCTGGGAAAATCTAGAGGCAGACCTGGGTACCCACAGGATTTATCCGCTACTGCACTCAAAGCTTAGCACTGCTGTGATTTAGGTCTACCGATTTCTCAAATGAATCAGAATTACACAGGTTTAGGTTCACACTGGATAGCAGCAAGTTTTCTTACACAACATGAAGCAACACCGACACAATCGCTGCATGAAGCAACAAGTCACATGAATTCTTCCGGGCCTTTCACCGTCAATTTGCTCTGGGCGGGAAAGTATTATACTAAAGAACTGCTCAACTGCAACTTCGATCCGCCTCTGGATGTCAATCAACACAAAACTATATCCACTCCGCCAGAGAAATGGTGATAGCTCTAGGAATCTTATGGTGATAGCCATACAACGGTCTTCATTTGGCTGAGCTAATCACAATGTATAGGGCCTGGGATGTCTACCACAAGGTTCTCACATCGTATCTCGCCAAGAAATACAGAACGGTTCCCTTGCCTAGCACACCATCATACCACTCTAGCGATGTGAGCATCATCGTGCCGACCATTGAGACCGAGTCAAGTTTTACGGATTGTGTGCGTCTCTGGCTGCGCAGCAACCCCCGCGAGATCATCATTGTCACCGTCCCGCGATACAAAACCCACGTTGAGCACCTAGTCCAACCAATGCATAATCTTACGGACAAGATTACAATCTTGATCGCGCCCGTGGCCAACAAACGCCAACAGATCATGATGGGGGCAAAGAAAGCTACTGGAAAGATCATCGCGTTGGTCGACGATGACGCCTATTGGCGGTCTTCGGGAGTAATCCCGTACATGCTAGCTGCCTTTGAGGACGCCAGCATTGGCGCGGTAGCAGGGCTTCAGAGGTCAGTGGCTGGTTGATTGCTGTTATCGCAGCCTCATCACTGATTATAGATAGCCCTGAGATTCCCATAGATCGTCAAGATGCTGGCGTCGTTACAATTTGGGAAGCTGCAGCCGCCCTCGATATGTTCAAGATGAACCATGACCAGCCTGTACGATTCACAGCCGATGGAAGCTTATGGGTTCTGTCTGGACGAACCGTCTTCATTCGTGCGGCTATCATGCAAGATCCGCCTTTTGCAGAAGCGTACACGCATCAAGTTATCGATGGTAAGATTGTAAATGGTGCGGACGACGTCTGGGTGACGGAGTGGGTCTTGGACCATGACTGGAAGATATGTGTGCAGAATGCGCCAGAGGCCGAGATCTTGACAAACGTTCCACGCGATTGGAAGTTTGTTTTGCAAAATCTTCGGTGGGATAGAGGCAACTTCCGCTCGTTCTGTGGGCGCATTTTTGGAAGCCCTGGATACCGAGCAATGATGCAGTAAGTGATATTCTATGGAATGAGAGCCCCAAGTGGCTTTGAGAAATGTTGAGCTGACCAAACCGTGAAGGAGACATCCACACTTAACAATGGTGATGATTGAAAAGCTCACTCGACCTGTGTGGGCTTCTGCATACGTCGTCGCTTGGTCGACCACGCTTTGGACTGCACCGTGGCTTGCGTAAGTACATTTCAACTTGGCGCATATTATAAAATCTTTTGTAACTATTTTTACAGGACCACGTTTTTGCTATGGATGACTTTTGGAATGGGCGGATCGTTCTGGACATACAGAGCTTTTGTGAAGGAGTACCCGTATATGGCGGGAAAGGTTTGGAAGCTGATGCTCATGAGTAACATGGGACCAATCATGGACATATATGCGCTTATCACCATGAAGGATGATAGGTGGTTGACAAGGGTAGCTGATGCTCAGCACGTCAAGGCTTAGGGGACATTAAGTTGAAAGTTTAAGGGGTGTCTTTCACAAAGTTCCGAACACGAATATACACATGTTTATAACGGTCTTGATTCTATTTCTCCATCATAACATTTACCTTGCGGTCGTTATGCGATAAGCTGTTCCCGTTACATGTATAATTTTTCGGGGACTTGTCACATAGAAACCTAGTTTGCCACCTCACCGCGCCCCATAACTGCTTTCACTATATGATTTTTACTATCTAGCGTACTCACCCCAGTTGAAGAAACTTTATAGTGGACAGGTAGTATAGGAACATTAGCTAACCAGCCTAGTTCTGGGATAGGAGAGCATCGCCCAGGCGCGAGCGTGTCGTGACGTTTTCGAAAACTTCCATAGAAAGAAAATGCCTCATAACTGTGCAGGTAGTGCCAATATAGTGGCACCAGCCTCGATATTCCTTAGATTTGTCCTGTTCCATGGTGGTTGAGCAGTGTTGAGATGGTTAAGGCGACGATAATCATAGAGCCACGGTCACACGTGACTTACCCTACCAATTACCCAACACTCCCTTCTCCTCGCGGGCGCCTCCCTATTGTCTTCCACGACTCCGGGATCCCCACATGTTAGGGTGTCTGAGGCTCGGGGGGAATTATCGATGTAGGTTTATTGCCGAGATGGGTTTAATGCTGAGATACCCTTGTCGTCGCATGATGACAACACTAAATGGTTGGCGCGTCGGCGCTTCGGCAGGCTTCCGCCAACGCGTAATGCTCGGCGAAGAGAATGAGCTTCGGTACAGTTCGGTCACGTCTCTCAACGCATAATCGCG
Organism: Karstenula rhodostoma CBS 690.94; assembly: GCA_010093485.1. NCBI lineage: Eukaryota > Fungi > Ascomycota > Dothideomycetes > Pleosporales > Didymosphaeriaceae > Karstenula > Karstenula rhodostoma. Next base: position 2,381,246 of record MU001493.1, read on the forward strand.
CATATTTTTTTGAAGTGGATACTGACCAGGTTCGACCCTGTAGTATGCCTAAGCGTCTTTGCTAACCTCGTTGTAAGGGCCAGGTACTGAAACAAACAGCAAAAGACTACCACAGAAGACTTAAGCGCTCGTAAAGGGTAGCCTGAATGCTCTGTTTTAGTTTCCGATTATTAACTGCCGCCGGCTTGAGACCCAAGGTTTCTATCTATCGTATCCTGTGACCTGCCCCAATTGGCGTTCGGCAATATTCGAGATTCCTGGCCGACATCACCCAAGTAACACTCGTGACTACAGGATCGGCATATACCGCGCAGAATGGTGATCCGACAATCAGCAAGAATTGCCGCAAAGACTGCGCAGCAAGCAGCAAGCGGTGTAGTGAAACGAAAGCACTCTGGATCCACCGCCAGCGACGACTCAATCAGCGGGCGAAATATAACAAAACAATATGCTACCAAGCAAAACGTTGCCACGCAGTCATATAATTAACAAGACACAAAGGACGACCAAGCAAGTGATTTCAAGATGGAAAGGGTCAGACCCAGTGACGAAACCAATGTAGAGAAGTGGAAGACGTGGTCTGCCAACGCAACCTCAACCCCGTATCCTGACTTTGGTCATCCAACGAACCGCGAATGCCGTCTAGCATACGACATTCTCTACAACTTGCACAACGATGCGATGGAAGCCGAGTTCAACGGCACCCATACGCCTGAGACCATTCCTTTCGTGCTGGATGCTCTTATTGTCCTCAGCCAGACCACGAGTTGGAGCAATGCGAAGCGTGTGATGGATAACATGAAGCAGTTCTACGGTTCTATCTTTGCCTATGACAAGATATATGCTGGTGGATCAGAGAAACTACAAGATATTATTCGTTGCGGTGGACTTCACATTAGAAAGTCCAAAATTATCCTGTCTATTCTTGAAGAAGTCAAACGACGGTACGGACGCTGGAATCTTGACCATCTTCTGGAACCTAGCGACTAGGACGCTATGAAGGAACTCCTGAGTTATAAATACGTTGGGTCAAAGTTCTCTTTCGTTGTGATGGGTTGGTGCTTGAAAAATAATCGGTTCACTGCGGATACGCACGTGTACCGCATTGCTGGTCTGTCGGGCTGGAGACCGAAGGAAGCGACTCGCGAAAAAACTCAGTCACATCTAGACGCGGTGATACCAGTCGAATTGAAATTCAAGCTGCATTTCTTTCTTATCCAACATGGAAGAATTTGCCCAGCTTCTCGCGGTGTAAGCAAAGAAAAACAGCGATGCGAGGACCAGACGGAGGTCAGAAAGCAGCTCCAGAAGTGAACCTAATATTTGGTTCAGCCTTTTATGATCAGCCATTATTGTGAATGATTGGAAGATGGAAACCAGTACCAGAAGATTTAGTTATTAGAAGCTTAAGAGCGTTTGGAAATCCATAAGTAATATGTCCCTTCCGCAAGTGACTAAGATTTAACCTCTGGATGCATGTCGAATTGAACCTACGAACTGAACACGGACGGCACCATTTCCAAAATCATGATTATTTGGCTTACAAAAATTGGTTTCTAGCTGTCAAAGCGTGTATTTGGTGACGATGGCCAGATTCGCGGTAGCTACATTCCTAACCTTTGATTACATCGAAACACCCTTCAACCCGTTCCCCCACATATCATACCGGAAAAATATAACCAAGATGGAGCGTGACATGCACTAAGGTCGTTGTACACTGACAATTAGACAAGCGGTCGGGCAGCATCTGCAACGACAGGAGGCAGTAGCCCCATACCGAATATCTCCTTAACGGGCTCGAACGCAGCTTCCAAAGTGTCACTGAAGCCTGTCCACCCATGCAACCGAGTCTTGTTCATGCTCGCAGTGACGCTTATTGAGAAGTAGAGGTCAAGAAACTGGAAGTTCTCCTTGACAGCATCTTCCGCAAAGGGGTCATTGGTGACGGCCCCTCTGGAGGCTTCCATGATTTCTTTCCAAGCTCTCTTGTTGCACTGCCGTTGTGCCCAATCTAAGCCCTTAAAAGTGAAGCCAGTTACAGGAGGAGGACCGCAACCAAGAGGACAGTCCTTCCCTCCTTTGGATTCAGCATGTTCAAATTTTGACAAGTCTTCTGAGGGTCCGACAGCACATTTCTCATTGCCGTACCAACGCTCTATCTCGGCGAAGAGTCGTTCTTTGTTCATTGAGTTGGAATCGATTGCGTTGTAGGCTTGATTTTTACAACCTTCATTCAAGACAGCCTATTCGCTCAAGTAGCTAGTCAGGCGGGCTGTCGACAAGGAAGCCGGGCCTTGCCATGTTCTGTGCCGTAAGCGGACCGTGTCAGATCTTCCGTTCCGACAACGCTAGGATCGTAAGGTTCGACGGACAGACAGGAAATTTGAACCCGAGCCTAGGTCGTACCTATCAAATAATGTTCTCAGCACGACATTTTTCGAATTGGCATAGTACCGAGATACTTCCAGGCTGAATCACCAGCACACCAAGTGACTTTCACGGGCAGAGCTGGGCTGGCGATGAGATATAGGCTTTCGTTGGCAACGGTCTAACTCTCCGTATGTCGTCCCCGTCTACATAGAAACATTAGCGTCACCCAAGAGGTGGGAGATGAAAGCAATGCTGTCATTGCGAGATAACCACCCGGACCTACAGTGAGGGCTTTGCTAAGGATTCATACATATAATTTCAGAAGGAACAGTTCTTCACAATCTTCCAAAAGGTTTGGCGCGACTCAGGTATAATAATTGTACAACGTCCAGCAGTGAGGTCGAAGTTCACCAGCGGTCTGATGAATTATTAGTTGCACCTCCACACTCAACCCCTAACGTCGATCACTCAGAGACCACCATGCATACGCGTCGGTGCGAGCACTCGACCCGCTTTCCGAACTCGCACGTGGGCACGCACGCATTTAGTGTTTTATATCATTGCCGAACCAAGCTAGTGACACGAACGCCCCTAGAGAGATTTCCCCACTAAAGCTAGAAGGGAGAGATTTCCAAGTACCGGAGAATTGGCCTAATAGAGTTTGTTGCTGCTATTTAGAGCAAGTGCTTGCTTAGTGTGAACCTTGACAGATCTTTCTTGCGCTCCGTTTCGGACGGCAAGACTGGCATACTGCAGTGGTACAGCCTAACGCCGAAAGAGAAGCAGATGCGACGAAGGATGCCATTCCTCTTTCGTTGATCGGTGGGAGCTGCAGGTCGACTAGAAGTGCAGTGTCTTCCTCACTTGACACTAGAGTGTAGATAACAAGGCGCCTTGATCAGGGCCTGATAAACGTTGGGCAGGACGTGGGTCTACAAACCGAATAGAAATGTTAGGAATTTGAATACAGTATCGAAGGAGGTGAGGCGACCGCGAAGAGCGCTACGCATTGGCATGATAGGTGGTCCGTATTGCAGTGCTACTGTATACCGTTTGCCAACACCATTTTATATGATACCAAACGAGTATTCTCTCGAGCTAACAGCAACACATTCGCACTTTCTACGCCTATGCAAGACCGAATACACTATACAATTATATACTAGACAACACTCCATACTCCCCTCTCAATACTACAAGACCAAAGATTGAAACCCATCTCCAAACGTTCCCAACTTAATACCATCCGAAGCTGCCGTCTGCCTGTTGTGGTCTTGTGGCCATGCACTTAGAATCGACAAGGCACTGGTGCCAGTATGAAAAACCCTATAGTCGGAAACTCTTCAACAACGGATTAGTAGCGGTAAGTCGGTCGTCGAGGAGCTTCGGTTGCAAAGCGCTCTTGTACAGCCTCAACCGGTCGTTCCAGCCCCCCTTCGTCTACATAACGCCTCTGCGGTGTCGCAAACGCAAATCGGCGGTCGTCCGTGGGTTCGTGGCGAATGACGCTCACTTCACGCAAGCGCGGCGCCGCTACGCGGACATGGCCAGGCTGAACGCTCTCGTGACGCGCATACCCCTCTGCCATCTCACGCCGAATAACCTCCGGACGAACACTATACGCTCGGCTTGGTAGGTACTCGCGTGGAGGGCCCATTTCCTCGTACTGGGCCATCGGCCGCCGTTCCATCACTTCGTGTGGTCGGTACTCCACTTCCAATGGGCGGTGCGAGGCTTCTCGTCGATACGCACGCCCATCGACCAAGTCGGGTTCCGAGGCATCAGCATAACGCCGCGGCGGTGGCGGCATCCTCTGGATGTCGTCTTCCTCGTACAGCTCTGCACGCGCAGGCACCCGCAGCGCTGGCTCCCGGGTCATCGCACGTTCGTAGTATGGGTCAACCTCGATTCTTCTAGCAGATGGAGCGACGGAGTCTCTGGTCTCCACCGGAGCCGCGTAGTACTTGTTGCCATACTGATCCACAACAATACTGCGACGAGGCGGTGCCATGGCCATGTTATCAGCTACAGGCGACTGGGCCCGAGGCAGATAATCCATCTCTTGAGGGTGATCAGCCATGTATCTAGGCGCTGCTGACGGCCGAATAGATGCTTCTCGGTAAATGGGCTGCTCAATGGCACGCTCTGCAAAGACATGCGATGCTGCGCGGCTCTGGCGAGGGGATGGCGCAGCATACAGGTCGGTACTAGTCGGTGAGTACGGTCGTCGGGCATATTGAACGCTTGCCACGCGACGCAAATCCTGATCATCGCGTTCCAGTCGCCGCTGAGGCAGACGAGCAGTGTTTGGCGACAAGGGCTCCTCGTAGCGTCGGGTAGGTCGAGCCGGGGGATCTGGTTCACGGTAATAGACGGGTTGTACCCTGTCGACGACCTCGACTTCCTGAGGGAGGGGTTGCAAGGCTCGTCGCTTGCTAGACGGCGGATCCGAGTATGTCGCGAACGGGGGAGGCGACTGTGGCTCCTCCTTGATGTATGGCTCTGGTGACTGTGCAGTGCGTTTGTTGTTATTGTTGCTGTTGTTACTCTTTTTCCCCTCTCGCTTCCGCTTGCGATTGTTTTGGATTGGTGGTACTGGACCGGTGGGGCTTTGGCGTCGAGAAGACCTGTTTCTGAATCAGCATTCTGAGAATCAAAGGGGAGGTAGGTCGTGTATGTCTTGAGTATGGGACTTGCGGCCGGAGTATACAGCGTGGTTCTTCGCGGTCTTACGTCGGGCTGTGAAGCATATACGTGAAAAGAGCATAATGCAAGGGAGTGGGGATGAGAAGAAAACCAATCGCTACCGTACCCGTTCACGCCATTGTTATAACGTCCATGCTGCCTTCTAGGCTCACCAGGACCCGCGTCGGCCGGTGGAGGTGAGTAATCGGACTCCTCTAGGTCCTCGTTCGCACCAGCAGCCTCAGGCTCATATATCTCAAGAATGTCATCGCCAGGTTCGTAGGGCTCGTCATCAAGATCAATCACTGGAGGGCCGGCTGGGCCTGGCTGAAAAGGCGCTGCAACCGGCACCTCATTGGCAGCACGTTTGCCCTGCTGTGTGAGTGATTCTGCAGCATCAGCATTCGAGTTGTGATTGCGTTCAACTTCATCCGATGACCAACTGTCAGCTTTGCTAGAGTAGTATGAATTGTCGAAAGACTCTCCGTCGCTATCAGCAGCAGGAGGCCGCAAGCCGGAGACTGGCTTTACCAGTCGGTGGGCCTGGGCAAGCAGGTCATCCACGTCCAGCACCTCTCGCTCCTCGTCGTTTGGACGACCACGCTTATCCAGCTGATCCTTCAGCGCCCGTTCGAGCTGCTGGCGCTTTAATTGCAACTCAGCCCTGATGAGATGATCAGACTTGGTGAGCAATACTGGATCGATGCCAGACGATGCAGGCCTGGCAGAGAAGGGCCGCGATGTATGTGCGACGGGTGAGGCAAACTCGTTCGGCGCAGGAATCTGTGACAGAAAAGGTTCGGGGCGCGGCGGGAACAACTGCTGGTTAGAAGTGCCGTTGGGGGTCCCGTTGATCGTGGGTCTCGCAGCTGGGGCGATTTGCGCTGGACGCGGTGCGACCTGTTCTAGGACTTTGGGTGGGAGACGAATGCGCGGATGTTTGCCCGCGAACACCTCATCGCGAATACGCAGCAGCTTCTGGAGGAACTCGGCCTCACGCCAATCCTCCGTGGGTACCACGCTGGTCCCGTTCGCGAGCGGCGGTGCTGCGCTGGTCGACATAACTGCGTGGCAGCCGAATGTTTGCTAACCCCACGCACACTCAGACTAGGCTACAGAGGCTGCGCGGAGTAGATCAGTAGGAGTGCGGTGTGTATATTAATACGAAGGGTGCATGGCGATGGCGCGTCGAGGTGAAAGCGCAGAGGGGGTTGGGGAGAAATCGACGCGCAAGCTGTGTCCATCCGCGCGGTTGAGGAAGGCGGCGCGTGCAGCCAAGACGCGCCATGCCCATTGCGGCTGCTGTATTTGCTCTTGCCTCTTGCCCCAAACGCACCGTCGCACGTGGGGTCCCCCAATTCACAACACGGATTTGACGTCTGGTATATCTGGTACGTAGTCTCCTTGCCTCTGGCTTGCTCTGCTCGCTTCCGACTTGCGATACCGCCGTTTGAAAGAACAAGGAATCTTTTCCCCCAAAAATTCCTGACGTATCAGCGACAACCTGAATGTTTCGCTGTGGGAACACCATTGGCTGAGTCATTCCTTCAACCGCACACGTCTATTGATACCAACCATACAGATCCGACACTCATCACCCGGTTGCCCTCCTGATCTAAGAAGATGTCGCAAAACGAGAAACCCGTCTTCTTCTTCGACATAGACAATTGTGTATGCGAAGCGCCTCCCAAACTGCGACAGGTACTAATCATTTGAGTAGCTCTATCCCAAGAGTAGGTAACACCGTGCTTGCTTAGACCTGTGCGGGTGACTCACTCATACGCAGGCTACAAGATACAGCACATGATGTCGGACCTCATAGGTAAGCTCCCTTGTACTTCTTCTCTTCCTTAGCACATGTAGCGCAAGATATGCTTTCATCTAGGGTGTATGCATAGAATGCCACCAGCATCTCTCTATCATCTCAGCAACATTCCAGTAGGCGCGAAGCTCACCCGTTGCAGACAAATACTTCCAAGACCATCTAGCACTGTCACAAGAAGAGGCAAATGATCTGCATCTCAAGTACTACCGCGAGTACGGCCTGGCCATTGAAGGACTTGTCCGCCACCACAAGGTCGATCCTCTGGAGTACAACGCCAAAGTAGATGATGCGCTACCACTGGAGGATATCATCAAGCCCAATCCAGAACTACGGAAGCTACTCGAAGACATTGATACAAGCAAGGTCAGGATGTGGCTATTCACGAATGCATACGTCACGCACGGCACAAAGGTGGTGAAACTGCTAGAGATTGACGACCTGTTCGAAGACATGACTTATTGCGACTATGGGTCCGACAAGTTCTATTGCAAACCGCATGCGGAGATGTTCGACAAAGCGATGGAACAAGCAGGAGTGAAGTTGAACGAGAATTGTTACTTCGTTGGTACGTAAGTTTCGGTGTGACTGTATAATCACGCTAACATGCCCTAGATGACTCTTTCATCAACACAAAGGCCGCACAGGAACGGGGCTGGCATACAGCACATCTCCTCGATCCCGAGGACCCTGAGCCGCCCACGCGTGCTGCGAAGCATCAGATTAGAAGCTTGGAAGAGCTGCGTGACATCTTCCCCCATCTATTCAAGAGCAAATCGACTGTGAATGGAACAGTATAGGCGACCTCGATCATTGTCCTACTCAATAGCGTGCGGCATATCATAGAGGATTTGAACCAATGTCTTTATGCATGGGCATGATAGAAGCATAATAATTCACTCGCTTTTCAGAGTTCAGTGTTCGTGCTGAAGAGAATCAATCCCTGTACGAATGCGGTTTTTTTTTGTCCGATCACGTTACAGCTTCATAGACTCATTATAGCCCGATCACCCTAGTATCAATCGTCGAGTTTCAATTTTTACGGTCTGAGCATCTAGAAGGTTTTCGACCGATTATGGTGGTGTGTATTGAACGGGGAAACCCCCACATTTTTTGGCGCTGGGGTTTATCGATAACAGGGATGGGATGTCAGCAGCCCACCATAGTCCCGAGTCGCTCACCACGTCAACTTCACCAAGTCTTTCGCTTCTTCCCAATGTCATCCTCTTCCACACCCACATATTTTCAGACCATGTCTCCCGCACCTTCAAGTACTTCCTCTGCTCCGCAACCATTAGCCCCGCAGCCGTCAGCCGTCCCGCCGTCTTCAGATACGTCGCACTTGCCCCAACGCGAGAAGACTACGCCGGACGCCGCTTCCGCGTCGAAAGTGAAACCCGCCCGTAAGCCTCTTCTCCGTCTGGAGCTCCGCGACCTTTCAGACGACGGCACGCGTGCCTTTCTTCGCCTCCTCCACGCTACCACTGCACTCGAAGACGCCGTAGATGCCGTCCTCAAGCATCTATATACTGGTCTGAAGTCTCACTGCATTCCGCCTACCCGTTCGATTACCTTGGTACTCCGCTCTATGAATGGGGTCGCCTACACCACCGGTCGCGACATTGACGAGGACCACAAGGAGATCCACCTCAGCACCGACTACATCAACCACGTACCTGATAGTCGGAAAAAAGAAGAGATACAAGGTGTCATCGTACATGAGATGGTGCATTGTTGGCAGCACAATGCGTTGGGCACAGCGCCAGGCGGATTGATCGAGGGGATAGCAGATTGGGTCCGCCTGAAAGCTGGATTTGCGCCTCCACATTGGAAGAGAAGCGCCGATGGCGACTGGGACGCGGGCTACGAACGTACCGGTTTCTTTCTGGAATGGCTAGAAGCTACACATGGTGCAGAGATCGTACGAAAAATCAACGACGAACTGAGGGGCTGCAAGTACGAGTCCGACGAGTTTTGGCACAAGTGTTGTGGCAGGAGTGTCGGACATCTGTGGAGCGAATACAAATCTAGCCTTGAAGACGGCGATTCGAAGCAACCGGATGATGAGTCCATTTAGCGTGCGGTGCGAGGCACAAGAAGAGCATAGCGTGAACATGGCTGCTCTCCAACAAATGCCTGCCCGCAGTGGCATACCAGCGTTTGATCCGGATAGGAAGAAGTGGCGCGGATGAGTACACAAAGGACTATTCTACGTGGAAAGAGAAAACAATCCGGCATGCGCCAGACATGACTATAAATGAACCGAGGTCACCTGCAAGGATCCCGTCACCTCGAGACTCAAGCCACGAGGATTTTCAGTGGTTGGCGAGTAGACTCAAGCGGAAATCCGTCGGGATCTCATTGCGGAGAGCATGCGTACACTCTGGGGCTGTGCTGTCCGCTTTAATCGCCGCGCTTGTCCGCTTTGAGAACGTCGCCGTTATCATCCTCCAGTATACCGATTGTAGCCTCAGTATTCCAACCCAGGATCATAATTCAACTGGGCGGAATTTATCTGTTCTGTCCGCATCGTAAAGATGACGCAGGATCCGTGTGAGGCGAGGCTGCACGCGATAAAAATGTGCCTACAGCGGCTATCTCGTGCAAAGAACCACACGAAAGCCGCTCACACTGGTCATGCACCATTAGCCTTTCCGAGAAACTTCTCCGAGTTTAAGTTTGTGGATGTGGAAATACTTCTTATGAGTGACAGGGATTCGGCGTTGCTGCGTGAAGTTTACCAATATCGAAGGTGGCAGTGCAGAACAACTAACAACCCAATTCGCTTCCAAGGCAGTATTGGATCACCGAGTCACGTTACCTAAGGTCCATTCAATATTGTTCTCAAGTCGTAGGTTACATAGCCACACGATATCAAGCAGGTGCTGTCAGTGTCCCTGCATCTCAACCACGCATGCGGCCACTCAGGCCAGGGAGAGCACAGCTCGACGCCAATTCTTCGATAGTATGGAACATCATCTTCTATCAGCGATTGCATCTGCTTCCAACGAGGGCTACTAAGACATACACTTACTGGATGATCAAAGCCTATGTACTGTACAGAAGTCGACCCATGTCCGCTTCAACTCCATGCAAAGTGACCCAAGTTACATCTGAACAACACCAAAATTACTCTTGTCCGTGTATCGGTCCTACAGGCGGGCCTGACATTGGGCCAACAACACCCCGGCATTCTACGCGGTATACACAGCTTCCAAGGCATCGGCAAATGCAACGAATGCTCTCGACCCTAAGCGACCTTGTCGCTACACCCTGCTCGCAAGTGCGCAACTTTGAGTTCCACAGATACGGACCGCTTCCCATGTCAGCACTACGAAAGAGCTTAATTCTTGCCGTTCGGGCTCTAGGACCCGCATAATCCTCCATATACCCACTGCTCCGCCCCTCGAGTCCCATGTGCCGATGGTCAATTTTCACACATCGGTCGGTTCGACCAGTCATCTATGGGGATCTTGTTATAGGATCTACCGCAAAGCTGCCATACGGGTGATCACCAGGACTACGATGGCGAACTTGCGGAGAGAGGTTTTTGGTAAGCCTGCAGCTTGCTCACGCAGTCTTGCATGTCAAATCCACGAGGAAGATTCCCCGCGTGCAAACCAATCTCCACGCGCATCTCCAACCCCCAAACCAGATCTTAGACAGCAAAACGGTGAGGTGAGAGTAGGACATAGTGAGCATGGTCCATTCGTCACTGTTGGGCCCGGGGATTGGGCCTGCCTGGTCGATGCTATTTGGCAGCGAATGCGATCAACCTCGAGTACCCTACGCCTGTCTTGCTGTGGAAATTCGTTCAACGTCCAACATTCACAAGAGTGTCTGCAGGGATATACTTGCAGTGACGTATCACAAGCAGCAGCACCTCGTCTACCCAGATGCATTTCTGCCTCGCAGGATTGTGTCGTGCGTGTGCCTCCGCGTGGCCGCCAAGTCACGGAAGTTCCTGAAGGAGCATTTCTTGGGCGAAGCAAGCAGGCGACGGCTTGGAGCACGTGCCACAGCACCGATGATGTCCCGGGATTCCACTCTACGGCAACGATGATGACGGATTACCTAAGAGCTCGGAGGCATCGATCCAATATGAGAGCTAGTGCTGGGCACCACGTGCTGTTACATGGGCTGCTCACCGACAGGCGGTAGCCTCGGGATCGCCGCAAGCCTTCAGCGCGGTTGGGTTTCTGCGGGACAAATTGACGGAGGTTTCATCAAGCGTGGAGTGGAGGTGGGCCGTGCAGGACGTGTTTCCACCCCGGGAAATGCAATGTATCGAGTGAAGTATTGCCAGCCTTGCACTCAGATTATCGCTTTCTAAAGATACACCACCACCATCCCCGTCGACGCATGGTACCCGAAGCTACCTGCTGGCACGGGTGTCGAAATTCTAAATTTACGCTTCTCGATAGTCCAGGAAAGATCCACACGCACCGCTAGAATAATCGATATCGATCCACATCCTTGCCTCGGTACGCTCCTTGTGGCGTAGCGGGTACTTTTCCAGCAAAGCCTGCGCCCCATCGCGTACGCAGCGGCTCATTGGCCGCCCATCAAGCTTTCGTTCCGGATACCCTTTAGGGAGAACATGCGAGCGTCATCCCTGCCAGTGCCAGCCCTTTCCCGGCACCCCGGCACCCGCAAAACGCCATCCCATGCGCGCGTTTGCCATCCATGTCGCCCTGCACCTCCAACCTCCAACGGACCGACACTGACGGCGCGCCGTTTCGTTCTTGGGCCTGCCATTCAATCCCCCATACATGCGCAGCGCCCAAGACCATTGGGTGCGCACCGAATTCCCGGCCTGCTATTCTGGGCGCGCCGGATGCGGGCAAGCCTGGCTGGGTGTCGCGCTGGCAGAGAGAGGCCCTGGGCATGGCAGTGGGAGTGCGCGCGCCGCCTTTCTGGCTGCCTGCGTCGCAACAAGGCAGGCAGGCAGGCAGGCAGGCAGGTGTGTGGAGAGGCAGTTCGCATCGCATCGCATGGCATGCCTACGAGGCGAGGCGGGCTTCGAGGCAGACCTGCGTCTTCCTTCCACACTCCACGTTCCGTTGCGCCCAGGGAGGGCGAAGATGACAACGACATGGCATGTGAGTGCCCCGAGCCCCCGGGGCGGGCGAACGGTTGAGGCGTTGGGCACGAGACGAGGGAGGGAGCGAACCATACATACTGTACGCGTCTGCACTAGACCGTGTACGTGTAGTAGCAAGCAGCTCATCTCATCCTCCCTCATCTCAACTCGACGCACCTCGTCGATCGCCATGCGAGTCCAGTCGACGCTGCCACGCACGTGCGCAGATCGCTCTCATGATTCATAATCCGCGCCCATCCACAAAAGAAAACCACCTCCCGCGTCCCGCGTCCCGCGCATAGCGAACAACATCGGTTTGTCTGCCTGTTGCAACTTGTCCGTCGGGTACGAGAGCACGCAGCCAGCACGGGTGGAGAGGAAAACAATCTTCTTGGCGAAAACGCCCTCGGATGAGTAGGTACTGTGTAATGCATGCTGCAGCGGCGGTGCAAGTCTCCGATGCAGCGGTAGCGAGGCCTTGCCCTTGCCCTTGCCCTTGCCTTGCCCTGCTCTCCCCCCGGAGAGAGAGAGGCACGCACACGGTCGCAGAACGGGGCTTTACCCGTTGCGGCACCTGTCAAAACGAAACGCCAAACAAGCTGCCGGTAGATAGATGGGTAGAGTAGAGTAGACATGGGCAACGTGGAACCCAAAAACATGCTTAGTACGGAATTATGCATTATTGATAATTCGACACTGGGACATCTAACGGAAATCTACCGCATTCGTACGGGCATTGTTTCTTGTGTATTGTGTATTGATTGATTGATTGACGGATTGACTGGGTTTCCCGCCGGGCCGGCCGACGGAGTGTGATCACCGTCTACATACCACTGGGCGAGAGGCATCGTTTTTTTCATTGTTTTTTCTTTTCTGATTTCCCCCGCGACGCGACGGCTTGCTTCCCTGCACAGCTTCGACGCTAACGCCGTGCATCGGATCGGGGCAGCTCCATATTAATATTGGTAAGGAGGATCACGCCGCATCTCGTATCTCATGAGTTGGGCCATGGCCTGCGGATCATGATACGAGGGGCTCGCGGCGGACGGTATGGGCGAGCTCGTCGGGCCGCCGCGCGCCGCGTGGCCGGCGTAGTTGATCGCCGTCGTCGGGCTCAGCATCGCGGGCGACGCGGCGTAGTGGTCGTAAGGCGAGAGCGTGGCGTGCTCGTGCACGTGCGGGTATGCGTGCGGCGAGGCGAGTGCCATCATGGGGGAATGCGAAGGGGGGTTGTTCATGGGAGTCGTGGCCCAGTCCCACGGCGAGCCCTGGTTGACGTTCACCGTCAGGGGCTGGTTTACGTGGGGGTAGGGCGGGGCCGTGGATGTCATAACGTCGAAGGACTCTTGCGACGTCCACGCAGAGTAGGTGTCCGCGGGCCAAGAGTGCTGCGTTTCAGGCGTGGACACCTGCGTCGTGTGCGCGGGGAGCAGGTCGTCGTATGCGCTCGAGCAATAAGACATATCGTCGTCATCTGTGGCGGAGTATGTGCTCGGTTCGGGTGTGCCCGCGGGTTGGGGTAGCGTGATGCCTTGGTTTCGGTAACGGCGGACGAGGACAGTGTAGCTGGAGGACATTAGCATCTTCCTCAACGCGAGGAAATCACACATACCGGTTCTTGATACAGTTCTTGGAGCGTCCTTGGAAGTGATGTCGTTGGATGTCTTTCCAGTGCCGGCCGAGTTTCTGGACGGCGTCGATGAGGACCTTATCCTAGAGTTGAGTGTCAGCCAGCTGCAATCTCAAGGCAAAACAATTGCTTTTGCAGGTCCACCGGACTCTTACATCTGTATCCCGCCATTCGCTACGGTCAAGATCTGGGTCCAGCGACTGCTGCCATCTTTTCGCACATTCTGGTCTCCAGTCAGAGCGTCCACCATTTATGAATCGTGCAACTCACGGTCTGCACTCCTTGATCCGACTACGTTGGCTACCAATGTCCATCTAGAAACCCATTAGTGCATGCTACGTTGAGTGGGTGTGCGGTGTTACCTTTGGCCGTACTGCTCGACTCCTCTCGAAAGTTGCACATCTTCGCTCTTTGACCACTGTCCCTTTTTCAGACCTCCAGCTACCGAGTTGTGCCACCTTTTTCTGCAGTCTTTGTTTGTTCTGCCCGGAAGTTTCGCTGCAATCCGACACCTAAATCGCCATCAGTCGCGGAAAGATTGCGGGAGTTCGGCGCAACTCACCAATCTTTGACTTCGCCTTCTACCACTGCAGATATTTGTCAGTCATGTATTTCAGCATGTTGAATGGAACATGACGTCATATGGACTTTGCCAGCATCGTTTTCCGACGGAGGCGGTTTGAATCGTTCCGGCATGTGCGCATTGAGCCGGGGGCTCGGTGTTGTGTGCGTAGCCATACGAGAAATGGGTGTGGTGGTAGGAAACTCCAACGACGTACTTTGAGCCTCAACCTCCTCCTTCAATCTTTGGTCTTCCCCTACAGTCCATTTACGAGGTAATCGACCGCTGCTAGACTTTGCCGAAGAAGACAACATGCTCAAGTTGGGACAGAGAGAGCTTTTCGGTGGAGGCAGTTGTTCAATCAAGGGTATCGACGCCGGTGCTCGGGATGTTTTCGCGAATGTCGGTGCGGGTTGCAGGATGACGAAGGCGAGAAGAAGAGCCGACGAAAGCAAGAGGGTGCGCAAGGTTGGATGAGAGCGAGTGTGGATGTATAACGAACGTGGGTTGGTTGGGTCAAGGATGGAGAATGTACGAGGATGGCAGGCCAGGGAACATTGGAAGCATCGAGGACTAGACTACGACCATTCCGGGGTCAATGGATGTGTAGGTATGTCAGAGTCAGGGCAATAGCTGCAGCGCTGTAGGATCGCACTGATCAAGTGAGCCTTGACCCGACTGTTTCAATTAGTGGCTCACTAGGAGTTGCCGAGCAGGCCGCACCTGCAGATTCCTCAGGTAAGCGAAGGGGACTGTGCGCCTGCATTGAGATTGAGGCTTTGCACTCTGCGCGGCGTGCGGTAATAGCGGTTGGTAAGGCTAGGACGGTGTCGCGCACCCAGGAGGGGTCGTCCCAGAGCGGCCTTGTGCGGTAGGGCTGCATGTTCTATACACCGCTACATGTCGGACCATGTTGAGCTTAGCATAGCTCTATACACGATAAGCTTATTGCTCCGTTTCGACATCATCGTCTCGGCTGTACAGGGTTCGACTCTGGCAAATGGCCTCATTGGCCAACGCTCCGTGTTTGATCAAACGTCGCAGTGGTTTCGCCCCCAATCTGCGGAAGGCTCCCGCCTAGCTGCTGCAATGGAAATTACACCTAGACGCAAAGTCAAAACGGACGTCTACAGCAAGCCCGTGGTGCTCACTCACAGAGGCTGGCTGACCGGCAGCACACGCTGAACATGCCAGAGAGCGGTGGAGTCTGCGAGAAGGTCGGCTGGACCTGCCCGTGCTGGCCGAGATAGTACCGAGACGATGCAACCTGACTAACGGCCGTGTGAAAATAGATCTGATAGTTCCGACGGTAGCGTTCAGCTCTCCAGGCAAATGCCTCGGCTGCCTACTGCATTCGGTGGCGTGAAACAACTCTGTAAAAGCAAACTGCAACGTCATATGGGCGACTGTGTTCTTCTGCACAGATGGCAGCTGCTTGCAACGTCAATACTGCTCAGCCAGCCCCATGGCCGTCGGACTATTGGGACACTCGCTTACCCCATCGCTGCTGGAGCTGAAGAAGCAAAAAACAAAAATCCAAAGGGGTAAGGCTTCAACGCTGATCTCCTAACTATGGACAAGCACCACTCAAGAGCAGCGACGTGTGCGCAAGTGCAATGTGGTTCAGAGCCTTGGTGCAGGACGGCTGTCTTAGCCACGGCGCAGAATCAACACGGAACATGCATCTAACATCAGACGACCGGAAAACAGATCAACTTGCTAAGTACTCTAAAGCCTAGTACCGAACAACCATCAGCCCTGCAAAGGTACAAGATGGTTCGCACATACCGAGATGATACCTGTCGCTGCGCACTAAGCTACATCTGTCACACACCACTTTATTGATCTTCTTCGACATTCCATCGAACCACCGACCACCGAGCACGATGAACAACGCGGAATCCCACGTGTCGGCCCATGGCCTACAACTCCTTCGAGATGCCATGTGATGCACTGCACAGCCTCGAACACAGCATTGATGCACGCATCCTGGAGAGGGTCAGAATCCGGAGTATGACTGTCGCTGCTCGTGCCTAATGGGATGATTACCAGCGGCTTTATGCAGAGGTCCAGGTCCAGGATCAGGGATCAGGGATCGGAGCTGAGCATATCCCCAGTTCACGTACCCTGCGCAACTCCACGGTTGGCAGGAATGAACACCTGCGCGTATCCTCTGGACATGGCAGCAATTGTTTATTTTCAGGGATATGGCGCGCAGTTGTATAGCTGGGGTATCATGGGGTGGTGATTGCTGGGCGATGCATCAAGTGCCTTCAAGGCTTTCCGACCAGTCGTCGTGCCTTCTCCAGCAGGACAGTGCTCTCGCGACCAAGCTTCCTCTGACCGTTTGGACCGCCATGCCTCGCCTTGGCCATGGTCTTCCGGAAGCGCTCTCTCTCGCCCAGTTTTCTTGCACGCTCTTGCTCGGCCTCCTCGCGTGCTTTCTGCTCAGCGGCTATCCTCTCCTTCCGCTGCCGCCCAAGCTCAGCTTCTTTCTCGAACGGTTGCGGTCGCTGTCGGCGCTGTCTCCGCGGTCCCGAGAAGTTTTTCGTCTCGGGTTCAGGTTCGGGAGAGGGTTCCTCGAGCATCTTCACGCGGTCGGGATGGGGCTCCAGGGTGGGCTCGGGCATGTCGGCGCCGGGTTCCTCTTCGCTGTTGTCATAGTAGGCGGGGTTCTGGGCGGGAGCATCGTTTTGGGCTTGGACCTTGCGGTATTCCTTCTTCAACTTGGCTTTATGGATGAGGCTTTTCTTGATCTTCTGCACTGCACAGTCACTTTGTCAGCCATGCCGGTTCGTGGGGCAGCGGGTCATACTAACCTTTGCGCCTGTGAGTGCCGTCGGGCAGATTGGCAGGGCCGATGGAGAAGCCCTTGTTCAGCTTCTTGGAGGGCCTGCTCCGGTCGGCGTCGTCGTGCGGCCGTGTCGGTGCCATGGCGGGAATATCAAGTGGCCGTGTCGTGTAGGGTACGATGCGTCTGGTTGTGCCCCCAGCGCGCAACGAAAGTTTCTGCCGAGGCCTGTATGCTTGGCGCGGCGCGGCGCAGGGAAGGCGCGACTGGAGGGCTTCGCGGGCTGGCGTGACTCAGTGTAGGCTCGCAAACGCACGCAAACGCACACAACCGCCGACTGGGCTCTGCCGGTCACACGCCGGCCTGGCCATGCCCATTAATGTGAGGCGGGCCGTCACGACTCTTGCATCGGGTGACCGCTGACCAGCAAGCAGAGCCCGCCCGACCCGACCTTGTCGGCTTGTCCGCGGCGGCGCTTGTGCTGCCGTGCTTTATCGTCGGTCGGGTGGCCGCAGCGACTAGCACTGTCCAGCGTCATCGTCATCGTCGCCCCAGCTGGCCGCCTCCGCATACTCCCTACACGCCCGCAGAGAGCCTCCACGTCTCCGGCCACGCCTCACCGCCAGGCTCGCAGCAACGTCGACTGTGAAGCTGCGGGTGGAGCCAGCGCACCACTTATTCGCGCAGAGACTGCCTGTCGCACCTTCCTGCCAGCACCACCTGATCAAAGTCCCCGTCTCCGCTAACCGCCGCCGCAAGCCTCCGCTCCATACTTCCTGCTCCCTCGCCTCCGCGCCTGTATCTGCCTTTGTTCGTTCCCATGTTGCTGTGTCCACGAGGCCGTCGGAAGCATGCCGATATTTCATGAACCAGACGAAAGCCGCCCGGAGCCGTCGCCATTGCACCATGTCGAAAGAGCATGGAGACCGAGCAATGGCTGGGAGAGATCGCGCCTGGATCGCATGAGCCCTGGCCCGGCTGCCCCCTCTGTTTCCCGTCCAGATGTTGAAGATACCTCTCCGACCCAGTTGCGTAGCCCGCCTCTGCTGGATCGTGTCGAGTTGATAGAGCGCTTGAAAAGAGTGAAAAGTCCGACCTGGCAGCACCGAGGTTCTGCTAGAATTTCCGCTGCCGACTTGATACCCCAGGATGGCCATCGTGGCAGTAACACCAAGTCTCGGCCAGCTTCGCAAGATCGACCCAAGACGCCTCTTCTCTCGCCTACTCGTTACAAGACCTCCCGTCCCTGCACGCCCGACCCGCTCCGAGACAACGCTTCAGCAGGCCTAGAGATAGAACGCCCACGATCCGCCCTACATTCGGGAGATTTCAGGGAGGAGAAGGAACAACAGCATCGGCAGGACCAGGCGCCGTCTCCTACACTACCGCTTTCTACATCGCCCGTGGTCCCGTGGCATCACTCGTTCCCGGCAGCTGCCCGACCTCCAAGCCGTGCCGATTCTCCATTGCCCTTTGATCCGCCCCCGACCTACGAGCAACGCTCGGTTTCCCGGGCGCGTGCAATCTCACAATCATCATTCGCGTCATTTGCTTTCTTGCCGCCCACCAGCCCGCTTGTGCAGCAATCTAACAACACAGATCTCGACTTTTCCTCGCAACCTGGCTCGCGGCAGTCGTCCAGAAGCCCAGAGCGAAGCAACAGACGCCATACCTTTTCTCCACAATCTTTTGGGGCCTTTAATTCGAGCATTACAGTAGCATCTGCATCAGGTACCCCCTCGACCCGTCATATCAGAAAGGGAACGGCATTGCCCTACCAGGCACACCAGCCAAGGCGATCACTCACCTCTCTAAATCAATTCCAGCCCCACTCAAGTCCACAAACACCCTTGTCAAGGTCGCACAGACCATCGTTCTCATCCGAAGCCTCGCCACTGCATCACGCGCCAATGGTGGGCTCCTACGAAGAATCAATACTTCGCGGCAGAATGTCTACGACGCCGTCAAGGCCCCTTAACTTCATCGCTAAGATTGGTGTCCTTGGTAGGGGCCAATGCAAGTCCAACTTGAAGTGCCCACCTCACGTAGCCGTACCGTTTCCCGCTGTCTTCTATAGCTACAACACTGGAAATGCACGCATCTCTGACGACTCTCCCAGTCCTTACGTGGGCCTCGTGGACTTGGAGAATTCGATTCCCCCTCCGGACGAATCTTCTGAAACCAGCAGACGCAAGCGGCGCCACACTATTACAGATCCAGGTCACGACGATCTCGACACCCGGTTAAGGAACGAGGAGGATACAGGGAACAGACCCAGGAAAGATTTTCGACGAAACGAGAAGAAAAAGAGGAGGTCAACATCGCCCCGAGCTCCACCAGGAGGCAGCTATCGTATTCCTCAGCAAGGCCAATTGCAGATTGTTCTCAAGAATCCCAACAAGACTGCTGTCAAACTCTTCCTAGTTCCATATGATCTTTCAGACATGGAAGCGGGCCAAAAAACCTTCATCCGGCAGCGCAGCTACTCGGCAGGGCCAATCATCGACATGCCGCTTTCTTCTCGCAAAAACCTGGGTACAGATCGTCCCGAGGCTGCATTGAGCAACTCGGACGATCCCAACGATCGACCAATTTTGCGCTATCTGATTCACCTGCACATATGTTGTCCATCCAAGGGCCGCTTCTATCTTTACAAGAGCATTCGTGTCGTGTTTGCCAATCGTGTACCCGATGGCAAGGAGAGGCTCCGCAATGAGATTCAGATGCCGGAACCCCGGTACAGTGTGTACAAACCAACAAGAGATTGCCTGGCATCCCAGACGACTTCGTCTGCAGCGGCCCAACTCACGTCCGAAAAAGCCCTGCGTCGAGCCAGTGCAGGACTGTCACTGTCGCAACAATCCTACGCTCGGGCAGAAGTTACTGCTCCGAGACACTGTCCACAGCTTCCCCCACCAGCCGTGAAGTTCACAGGCGGCCCTTCCCCTACCGGAGATGTAAGCGCTCCCGTGCCTGAGATGGAGCCGATCCCATTTAGTTTGGCCCGTATTCCTTCAATACCGTCTCGACCGGTGTCTCGAGAACTTATGGACATTGATGTGGCAAGCCCTTTCAGGTCGCGGAGTGGATGCGCTTCGCCGACTGGTTTGGGATCTTCGAAACCAAATCGTGACAATGATAAAACGGCTTTCGAAAAGCTGAACAGAGGCGATGTAGGTTACGGGGGAAACGCATTTTACGGTGTCGGAAGCCCACCTGTATCTCCTGGCGCAGGGCTGCTAGCCAGACGACTCCGAGGACTCGATGTCGAACCCGATGACGACTTTATTTCCTAAACTATATTACGACATCACTCCGCTCTCGCTTTACTCTCGATCAGGCGTACATATACTGCTATCTTCTTCTTCTTTGAACATAATACCCTCGGCGTTCCCTCTTTATCTTTTGGGTCACGGCATAGCAGGAGTCTATCCTCAGGTTTGTGTTTTGTATATACCCACTACTCTATGTTGGTCATGTACCACAATCAATTTATGCACATAAGTACCGAATGCCTTGTGAGTTTAAGTAGGCTTATTTTGTGACTTCTTAGACCTCTAAGATACGTATGCTGTGTGCGTGGTCTCTTTCTGTATGCCCAGGTGCCTGTGTTTTCATTGTTGTCACAGGAAGGCTCGAGACTGGGCTGTAGGGGTCGTCACAAACAAACAAGGTCTATGCTGACTATGTGAGTCGGAAATGAACTGGCAACATCCCCTTGCAGATTGTCTCCTACGTCAACAAGTCGCGGGACGGCTTCTACAAAACAAGCTATCGACTGACACTCGGTCCGGGAACGTTCACATCATCCCGGAACATTGCGGGCTTAACCTAGGGTGCAGGAACCCAAAGTGACTCACGAAAGCACGTGGGCACGCGTCACTGGCCAAACCGATTTGCCGGCTACAATGTCCCCGCTCCCAGTCTCCAATTGGCCTGCCGCGTGCAACACCAACACCATCCATTTAATAATCACCGAAACGCACAGCTGGGTTCACATACACAAGCTCTGACAACGCTTTATTGCCTCCCGCTTCTGACTTACCCATCCCTCATAGTGATCATATACAATATATACAAGCTCCGACGAACGCATCTCCTACCCCTCGTATCCGCTCCCAGACGTCCGCTATGCTCGACCACTTCACTTTCACCGTGCCCCCCGCCCAATACGACGCCATCGTCACCTGGTACCTCGCCGCCCTCGCGCCCCTCAACTACACCAAGCAGTTCGACTTCCCCGGCCACGCATGCGGTCTCGGGCCCGACAAGGCGCAGGCTGTATTTTGGATTGGCGCGGGCGAGGGGGCTACGGCGCGGGGATTCCATCTTGCGTTTAAGGCGGAGCACCATGAGACCGTGGATAGATTCCATGCGGCTGCGCTAAAAGCGGGGGGGGAAGACAACGGGGGCCCGGGCTTGAGGGAGAGGTATGGGCCGCATTATTATGGGGCTTTCGTGTTGGATCCGTTGGGGTGAGTTGGGTTGTGTGAAGTGGTGGGAAGGGTGTGCTGATGGTGATATTCAGGAATAATATCGAGGTTGTGGATAAGGCGGCGCATTGAGAGGGTGGGCATTGGATGGGGTTTTGGTGTGGGGAGTCTTGGATATGGGATGCACTGATAGTTTCGGGATAGCATGACTACTTGCCAAGAGGCGCGTGGTCGTTGTGCGGTAGGATTAGAGAGGCTGAGTACTAGTAGGCTCCACAGGTATAGAAACGGTAATATCAACATGTTATGTCCTCCTATCTACCCAGAGGCAACATCCTGTATTCCTCGCTCTCTTCGACTTCTCCTAGAACGGCTTGTCCTTTAGCTCACTTCAAGTCTACGCCTCTTTGATAATCGCCTACAGTCTTACATTCACACCAAGCTAGCCATCCATCGTGTGGCCTGGTCCGCCATGCCGTTGTTTCCATAGACAAAGTGCGGCGGAAGCTGTACCCAACGTTAGCAAAACTTCACCCATACCCATCCCGTGCTGCGTCCACTTACCACAAGCCACCTCCTCACATTTCCAGTCGCAACATCTCGCAAGAAGTCCTTCGACACGCCAAAGAAGCCACCAAGTATAGCCACAGGTATCCCTGCCGCAGCCTTCACCTGCGCGGAATTCGTCGCCACGTCCCCCAGCAGTGAGAGATGGTCGTACACCGAGGCTTTCCACTCAGATATACTCGACGGCAGGTCGATGCCTGAAAGCGCGCTCGCCGTGCACAGCAGATCCGGAGACGCGTTGGCCTCGTTACAGTACGCTTTGAACGGCAGTCCAGACGGCACGGTTGAGGGATTATCCATTAGCGCGTTTTCGTCGCCGAAGGTCGCGAGGCCTTTGAGCTGCTCAAACGCCGTGGGGCTGATGCGGTTAACGCATTTGTGCGCGCAGAGCGCGCCCTGGCTGTGTTTCTCGTTATTAGTCTGTGTTTGGATCTGCGAAGGAGGACCAAGCAAACGTACCTCCACCCCGATAAAAACACACTCGCCCCCGGACACTTCTCCACATACGCATCTACCGTCTTCGCACACGCATCAGCGCAACGCTCGCTACCACCTTCTTTGACGTAGTCTGCGAGGTTGGCGGGGTAGTCCTCCGCGTTGACGCCCTGCACGTGCACGTCGCCCGCGAAGCTCGAGAGTAAACCGTCCTTGAGAAACGGGCCCACCCACACTCCCAGGTTCCCAGAGTCGAAGGTGCCGCGGGCGAATACCACTGCGTTGGATGCGCAGGATGCTCTTCCCTGAATGACGGCGTCCATGTCGGTGGAGGTGTCGGAGGAAGACCGGGGCGCGGGCGATGCGAGCGTGAGGGTGGGGAGGAGGAGGAGAATGAGGGACATCATGGCGACGGTGATGGTATTAGAACAAAAGTATACTATGCTAGGAAAATATACGAAAAGAAATGGGGAATAACAAAGAAGAGAACACACAGGAATACAGAGCCTCTGTGTACAGGCGTAATAAGGTGCGAAAATCGCTACTTTATATCGTGTTTTGCCCTCTCTTAAAGAATCCACTCGAGATTTAATCTCCGCCCACGAAGTACATGCTGGAAACGCTTACACCGGCATGTCGTATGGTACAGTTAGTTACAATCCTTTGCACCGCATCCCGTATCGGCTTCGCCACAGTTCGAGCGAGCCGAACGACTCTTGCGGGCTGTGCAGTAACTTGTTAGCCGACCATTGCCCTCGTGCAGTATTGCCGGTTATATTTGCGGACACTTTCTGCTCTGAAACGTCGGGATGGGTTAGTTGGGTGAGCGCTTTGGGGTCCCGGAGATGGGCGTTGGGGGCGGAGGAGTTAGCGTCGTTGACGTAGGAAGGAGATGGCGAGTTGCATCGCTACTGCAACATCATGAGCTCTGCGCATCTGATCGTGAAACATAATATACGTGCATCAAATTGTTGAATGGTGCGGTGGCGAGACGCGCCAATTGTTCGTAGGTCCAGGTGGCTTTCCGGCATTGCATATCCTAAAAACACTGACGACGAAGCAAGCATACTACTCTTTATTTTGCACGAGAAAACACACCATCCACCCACCTACTCGCTCTAACACCCCTCTTTAAAACCCAACCTTCGCACTCTCCGGCGGCCCCAGATAACTCTCCTTCACGGCGCCCAAATCTATAACAAGCCTATGAATCACAGTCCCCGGCTCCAACAGCCACACCCTCAACTTATGCGCCCCCTTCTCAACCTTACCCAGGTCAACCTTCACCACCCTAGCCCCATTGATAACGCTCTCGCTCCACCCCGACGGCATACTCCCCAGCGTGCTGCTCGGCACGGGGCTCGATACCGTCGGCGTCCCCTCGTCCACCGCGACCGCGAATTTCAGAGGCGAGCCGGGATCCACATTGAACGAGGGCGGGAGGTACGCGACGACCTTTGCGCTAGCAGCGGAGGTGAACGCGTAGAACGAATAGACGGCGCTGGATCCAGCGGCGGTAGTCTGCGTGCCGGCGGTTACGGGGAGGAGCGTGAGCCCGGAGTGCGTACGGCCGTAGTTTGGAATCACCTCGAGAGAGGCGCCGGAAGGCGAAGCCGTGCGGGCGGTGAAGTGCGCCATCTCTATGGCTACGCCGCCGTTGGACTCGACGTAGCCTTTGAAGCCCGCGGGTACGGCGACGTTGTTCAGTGGTAGTGTGAGCTTGACCGCGGTCCCGGATTTGGGCGTTATTATGATGCTCGAGGTACTGCTGCCGTTGGGGGCGGACGACCAGTCCACAGAGATGACGGCGCGGATGGTGGAGGTGCCGGAGGGGTAGCTAATTGTGCCTTGGGAGGGAGTGATGCTGATGTAAGGGGAGGACGGCGTGATGGTGAAGTCTGTAGATCCGGAGCCGCGGGCGTAGATATCTATTGTACGGTTTTCGGGGGTGTAAGGGTCGAGGACGAGGAAAGAGGGTGTGGAGTCTGGGGCGGAAGCTGTGCTGCCCTGGACGGAGACGCCCATCAAACCAGAGGAGGGTGCGGTCGTGCCGATTGTGGTGACCGATGGCATGGTGTTTGAACTCGGATCTTGCCTGTGCGATGTTAAAACGGCTCTTGAGGTGTCAGATCGACAAAGAACGTACCAATTGTTGTAGCCAAAGTGAAGTTGGTCCATCATGTGATTCCACTTTCCATTCAACAGTCCATGGTACCTCTTCTGGATTACACCGTCTTGAGCATATGCCGCCTTCACATCTGCAGCAAGCTCATTTGTACTCATACGCTTCTGCGCCGCATGCGCTTTGTTCCTTCCCGCGTTGATATACACTTGCTGAACGATTCGTCCTGCTAAGACCGGGTGCAACACCATCTCAAAGAACGCGATTTGGGTGGCAGAGTCAAGCTGATCGTACAACGCCTGTGTCTTGTTTTGAAGAGCTTCCCACTCGTGGAGCACGTTCTCCGCCTCGTCGTAGTTCGTGGTGGAGTAGAGGAACGGCGACTTGTTGAGCAGCTCGTACTTCCTTCGTACGATGAGCTTCCCATACGTCGCCATGACTTCGGTAGTGCCTTGCGCAACGCTGTCACCAAATTCGCGTGTCGCCCACGATACAAGCCATTCATCTGTGCTGTCAGCTTTCATGAACCTGGTCATATCGTACGCCATGTCTAGAAAGTGAGAGATCGGAATCTCGAGGGGCTTCAGATCGCCAACGTTTACGATCCATATCTGTGTGGCGTTCTTCTCGTGCGCAAGATGCATCTGCTGCCATGTCTTCGAGAGCTGAATGGTATTGATCCATTTGTAATTACGTGGGTCTCCGACGTAGTCGAAATGGTAGTAAACACCCGCATTTCCGATCCGGTTTGCCTCGGCAGGGATGGGTAGGCGTTGGATGTTTCCGCTATTGTCATCGCTCCAGAGGATTGTAATGTCTTCCGGTACCTTCATCCCAGCCTGATAGTACCCCCCGACTTCCTTGTACACGCACCACATTTGCGGCACCGTATTTAGACTTGAGACGCCAAGCGTGCTCTTCAAAATACTTTGCTGCGCCGTGAAAACGTCTACTAGGCTCTTCGCGTCCAGGGTTGGACTTCCAGTGTCGCCGTCACCGCGCATACCCAATGTCCACACAACCTCCCAGTTCTTGCTTCGCGTAGCGCCGTCTTGCATGTACTTCTTCAGATTGCTTTGGTTCCTCTTCCAGTCCCACGGCTTGACTTTCTCTTTGTCGGCGCGCGCCATCGGTTCTGTATGGCTCGTCCCCATAACTATTCCCATCTCATCGGCTAGCGGTCCATTCTTACTGTCATCAACATGAAATTTGGAGGCCCACATGGCGGGCCAGAAGTAGTTCGCGCGCAGACGCAACAGAAGCTCGAATACCTTTGCATGAAAACGACTGTCATACACACCGCCGTAATTCGACTTCACCCAGTTTGTCAGCGCGGGTTGCTCGTCGTTGATGAACAGGCCTCTATATTTGATGGAGGGTGGGCCTTGGGTTTTTGTTTTGGGCAGTGCGTAGAGGGCGTTGTGTTTCTTTGGAGGCACATCTGCCCACCAGTACCATGGGGATACGCCAATCTGTTCGGAGACGTCATAGATGGCATATATGGTGCCGCGTTTGTCACTTCCAACGAGTATTAAGGCTTGATCGATCCCTTCTACTGGTTTCTCTACCAGCGTAGAAGTGAAAGACTCCCATTTCCCTTTGATGTTGGAGACGTCGATCTTCCCAGCGGATACTAGACTGTCAATGAGCGGAGCTTTCCCGATCGTACCTAGATGTTGAAGAGCCTGTCAGTGAGAGTACGACTGGCCAGCCACACTTGCGCATGTGCTGTATGGATTCGCATACCCGCGATGATGACTGGAGTATTGGAGAGCCCCGAAGTCCCTGAGACGACTTTTCCTTTCGTGCCAGTCACAAGGCCGAAGTCATTCGCCAGGTCGTTGCCCGCTCGTGTAACGCCTGCCCATTCTTTGCTGTCGATGACTATAGTTGGTGCTAGGCCAGTACCGCCGAGCTTGAGGGCCCCTTTGGTCTCAGAAAAGGCGATGCTTGCTGGTTGTCCGATCGCTGTGGTACCGCTGATGACGAAGCAAAGCAACGCAATTGATGCGAAGAGCTCCATGGCGCGTTGAGCTCAGGGCTTGCGGTGCCATACGCAAGCGCCCTCGCCTTGTCATCTTGTATGTCTGGCTATAGACCCCACATGGACGTTTTGTGGCGATGGTGGTACCAAGCAATATGGCACTGTACCGGCAAATATGGTGGTATTTCGAAGCCGGACCGTTGGCATTGGCCGAAAGGAACAGCGTTCGCCACGGAGATATAGTGGATCCATATCTCATGGGTTCAGGACTGGGTGGTGTATGAAAGGGTATTCTTTGCACACAATTCAGGCGAGATACTTCATAGCGATGTGCATATTAGAGTGTAAGATATAGTCTCTGTCATGCCTCAAATTCCCGCGAACCGTGTTCTACTTCTTGTCCGACTGTGGATGTTTCCATTCGCGCTGAGCATTGAACAACTGAACAACTGAACACCTGCACCTGCACTCTGGTTATCACGTGGTTCCGGATGGAGCTTTGATCCCTGACCACTGACGACACACCGCTCCAGAACTCGTAGACTAGCGCAGTGGACAATCGCAATATCACATTCACCCCACGATCCACTGCCCGCGTTACCCACCATTGCGCCCCACGATGCGATGATGCTTTGTTTTTCGCGCGCCATGAGACGATAGATCCTTTAGCCTTGGCATTTCCTGTGCCTACCCACGTCTGCAAGACGGATGTGCTCGCGGCCGCACACAAACGCCATTGAAAGCTGAAGCTCGGGGAGCAGAGTAACATGGCACAAGTACAGCGCCCTCTCGTGATCCAGACGCAGTTTGTCCGCCAGTTCTGCCCGCGCAATGTCCGCCGGCCGGGCGCTGCGCTCTTTGTACGGGGCCGGCAGCACCGCGCCCTTTCGACGGCCACGGTGACGGACCACGACATCTCGCGGCTTGCAAGCCTGGCACTGCACCCGCTCACACTCTCCGACCTGGTCAAGTCAGTACTCCCGCACCCGCACCCGCACCCGCACTTTCCCGAGCCTCATCCCACGCGCCTACTGACTCGCGCGCGTGCAGACATGGCCGCCCACCCCTCACCACTCCGCAGCTCCTCAAGTCGGCCAACTTCACCCTCTCGATCCTGCCAGCCCGCCTCGCGCACCGCATCCAGTCGCTCCGCAACCTGCCCTTCATCGTCGTGTCCAACCCGCACATCTCCAAGATCCACTCCAACTACATCCACAGCCTCTCCACGCTGCTCCCATGGGCCGAGCGCGAGATCACCACCCTCGAGGACGAAGTCAACTTCACAGAGGTCATGGCCGACCTCGTCAATACGCACAGCAACACCATCAGCATCCTCGCCCGCGGCTTTCTCGAGGCCCGCAAGTACATTTCCCCCAAGGACGTCACACGCTTCCTCGATGAGCACCTGCGCGCCCGCATCGGCACACGCCTGATCGCCGAGCAGCATCTCGCCCTGCACTTCTCCTCGCAGCCCCACGCAGACCTTATGCACGAGAGCACCGGCAGCGAAGGCTGGAACGGCGTCATCGACACCGCCCTCCACCCTGCCAGGATCGTCCAGCACTGCGAGAACGTCGTCGGCGACATCTGCGAGCTAAAGTACGGCGTCCGCCCGCACGTGGTGATCAATGGCGAGCTGGACTACGCCTTCGCACACGTCCCCGTGCACCTCGAGTATATCATCACCGAGCTGCTAAAAAACGCGTTCCGCGCGACCGTGGAAAGCGGCAAGGAAAGGGAGCCGATCGAGGTCACCATTGCGCCGTTGCCTGGGGAGATACCCGAGGCCAGGGACGCCGACGGCGAGGACGTCGGCCCCAGAGTAAAAAACGTCGACCAGGGCACCACGGATATAGCGAGCACCCGCTGGACCGGTAACACACCGACTGCGCCTTCGTCCGCCCAGATCCTGCCCCTCGCGCACGGCACGCCCGGCGTCACGATTCGCATCCGCGATCGTGGCGGTGGTATCTCCCCCGAGACACTGCCGCACATCTGGGACTATAGCTTCACCACCTTCAACGACGACAAGGCGTCATCGACGCTGTCGGGGAGGAGCACCAGTATGGATACTTTGAGCGCCATCTCAGGCCCTGGTGGGGATGGCGCCACCAGTCTTGCGGGGCTGGGCTATGGTTTGCCGCTGGGCAGAGCATATGCAGAGTACTTTGGTGGTGGGATCGCTATTCAGAGTCTATGGGGTTGGGGAACCGATGTATATCTGAGCCTCAGGGGCGTGGGCAAAGTGGAAGAACAGAGCTGGTCCTATAGATCTCAGAAGGATGCCGATGCGAAGTAGAACAGCCATGATCGCTGCGCACCGATCTTATTCAATGAACCGTGCCGGTGGCAGCCTGGTGTCGGTCCCCACAGTTGTAATCGTAAGGGCCTTGAGTACTGTTTGAAGTACTCGTGTCTTATGTGTTGGGAACATGAGGCCTGCGACGGCCCAAACGAGGAAGTTCAGAGGGCTAGCTGACGATGCCGTTGTGCAGCCAACGGACCACGTAAAGAATGTATATCAGGATAGACTGGAGTCAGCGGATCTTCCAACAAGTCACCATACGAGAAGAAGTTTGCATGAAATTGCGAAGATAGACGGGAGCAACTTTGTAGCGCAGCGTGTATAGCAGCCGAAGAATCGAAGATATGCATTATTTGGTCATGAAATTACCGCTGCATGCCAGCCAGGGTAAGAGTTGCTCTTATGCAGCGGTCATTATACACTCCAGTCCAAGAGACAACGTGCTATATCCATGCATGCTCCATGCGTCGTAATATATCCGTCTATTCGTAGCGCCGTGGCTCGTGCTAGGGTGCGTCTACTGCGTCTTGACCTCGGAGTCGGCTTCTACAGTGATGTGCTCGTTCGTCTCCAGGGCGCCGACCTTGTCCTCAGGGAACTCGGCACTAAGCGGGCGTGTTAGCAAGGCAACAGCAAGCATGGGGGATGGGTGGTGTACGTGAAGCCCTTGATGAGGGTGAACTCATTCGTGATCTTGCCGCCCTGGTCCTGGACCTTTTGCTTCGCCTTCTCGAGCTCCTCGTGGGAGGCTCCAGACTTGAGGGTGACCTTGCAAAGCATGTGGTTAGATGCGGTCGATCCAAGCAAGCCGGGAGACTCACGTTGACAGCAGGCATGTTGAGGATGTTGGAGTGGATTGGGGAAGTGCGGATGGTGGTATGGAATGGGTTGTTACCAACTAAGGTGAGTACCGCACTGTGCTTATATAGATAACGAGCGCCATGATGCAGCATACGCACGTCATAGTCGATGTATCACGCGTACCCTCGCTGTTCACGCCCCAGCCCACTTCGCGCCAGCCCGCCAGCCCACTTCGCTCATTCCCTTATCGATAGCGCACCCCTGTCGAGAAAAACGCTTGGCGATGCCGCTAGCACGAAATTTTGGAAGCGCCGCGACCGAGTGGACCATCCATCGCCGCTGTGCTTTGCCTGGTGTTTGTACACGTTCGTTTTGCAATATGTCGGAGGCTCAGGCGAATCGACCGCACCGGAAGCCCAAGGACAAGAAGGCGCCGACCAGCGGAGAGCGGAACCCAAAGGCCTTTGCGTACAATGCGCCTGGCCGGTTGGCGAAGCAAGCCGCGCGATCGCATGATGTATGACCACCCAGACAACCTCCCAGGTACTTTGCTGACACGTGCTGCAGGTCAAAGAGAAGCGCCTCCATGTTCCGCTCGTCGACCGCCTCCCCGAAGAGGCGCCTCCCATCGTTGTCGGTGTCGTCGGACCCCCGGGCGTGGGAAAGACGACGCTGATCAAGTCTCTGATCCGGCGATACACGAAGCAGACGCTCTCCACACCGACCGGGCCGCTCACAGTCGTCACATCGAAGCGCCGACGCCTTACCTTTATGGAATGCCCTGCCGACTCGCTGGCAAGCATGATCGATATCGCCAAGGTAGTCGACATCTGCCTACTCATGATCGACGGCAACTATGGCTTCGAAATGGAAACGATGGAGTTCTTGAACGTGCTGTCTGCCAGCGGCATGCCTGGCAATGTGTTCGGCATCCTCACCCATCTGGACTTATTCCGGAAGCAAGAGACCCTGAAGCTACAGAAGAAACGGTTGAAGCACAGATTCTGGAGCGAGTTGTACCAGGGCGCCAAGCTGTTTTACCTCTCTGGTGTAGCCAATGGCCGATATCCAGACAGGGAGATCATGAACTTGTCGCGCTTTTTGAGCGTCATGAAGAACCCGAGGCCTTTGGTGTGGAGGAACTCCCATCCGTACTGCTTGGCCGACAGGTTTCTGGACATTACGCCTCCGACTGACATGGAAGCGGATCCCAAGTGCGATCGGACCATTGCCCTGTATGGATACCTACGTGGAACAAACTTTCCCGCACAGGGGTCGCGCGTTCACGTGCCAGGCGTTGGTGATCTGAGCGTTTCCTCCACAGAGGCACTGCCCGACCCGTGCCCGACGCCGTTTTTCGAGAAGCAGCTAGAAAAGGTGACTGGCAAAAAGAAAAGAACGCGGCTTGGTGACAAGCAGAAGATCCTGTTTGCGCCCATGTCGGACGTCGGCGGTGTCCTAGTGGACAAGGATGCCGTGTACATTGATGTCAAGATGCCAACGTTTGATCCGGATGCAGACCCAGAAATGGAACGGGGACTGGGCGAGCAGATGATGATGGGTCTGCAAGGAGGCAGAAGGCTATTGGGAGAAGACAATGCTGGAATGAGGCTCTTCAGCGGTGGAAAGACTGTTAATGGAACCGCAGACGACGATGTTGCAGACTCGGGCCGCAAGGCACATCGTCACGCGAGAATGGCAGATGAGCAAAACATAGACGAAGCCGATCTCGAAGGCGTCGACAGCGACGACGAAGAATTACAACAAGACTACGAGTCTGGAGACGACGAGGACGACACGGGGTTCCTGGATGGCGACTCAATACCCAACGGCAAACCCGCTTTCGCTCGCCGAAGAGATTCTGAACGTAAAGATGTGTCAGCTGATGACTTAGCATTTGCAGATAGTGACTCCGATCTTGGTTCGATATCGGGCGAAGAGCCAGACCTCGATGAGCTTGAGGATGGCGATCTGGACTCAGAGGACTTTGACGAAGAGGATGAGGATGGTGCACTCAGATGGAAAGATAAGCTCCGAGAGAATGCGGCAAAGATGCACGGCCGGAAGCGGGCGTACCAACCTGCGGACCTTGCAAAGCTGATGGAGAACCTGGAACTATCGCCAGCTGAGATCCTGAAAGAGTGGCGAGGCGAAGATAAGGATGCAGAGGAATTGGACGACGAAGACGAGGACGATTTCTTTGATAAATCAAAAGTGGATGATGCTGCTAATGCGGAGGATCGTTATATACCCCTATTTGATTACGCTGCGTTAGAGGAGAAGTGGGAAGACGAGGAGAATATCGAGGAGCTAAAGAGCAGGTTTGCCGTAGGCCACATGGACGGGAAAGGCGGAAGTGGAGATGACGACGAGTTCGAGGGCTTCGAAGAAGATGGTGATGAGGGCGATGGCGAGTTTGAGGATTTGGAGACTGGAGAGAAGTTTGGCGGGAAACAGGCCACCGAAGAGGAGGGTGATGCAACCGCTGAGATCGAAGACGAGCGAGACAAGAACGCTCGGCGAAAAGAAGAGCTCAAGCTTCGGTTTGAGGAAGAAGACCGGGAAGGCTTCATGAACGACAAAGCCAATGCCCGTAAAGACTCTGGGCAGGAAGAGGAGTTTGGCGAAGACGACTGGTACGATGCTCAAAAAGCTATGATTCAGAAGCAGCTCGACATCAACCGCGCCGAGTTCGACCAACTGGATTCCACATCGCGCATTCGAGTCGAAGGGCACAAAGCCGGAACGTATGCCCGCATCGTCCTTGAGCAGGTGCCTTACGAGTTCTCAGCCAACTTCAACCCCCGCTTCCCCGTCGTTATCGGCGGCCTCACCCCTACAGAGGAGCGCTTCGGCTTCGTCCAAGTCCGCATCAAACGGCACCGCTGGCACAAGAAGATCCTCAAGACCAGCGATCCCCTCATCTTCTCTCTTGGTTGGCGCCGCTTCCAGGTCACGCCCATCTATAGCATTCACGAGAACAGACAGCGGCATCGCATGCTCAAGTACACGCCCGAACATATGCATTGTCACGGCACGTTCTACGGCCCACTCGTAGCACCAAACACTGGATTCTGCTGCGTTCAGTCGTTCAGCAACAAGACGCCAGGCTTCCGCATCGCAGCCACAGGTGTCGTTCTCGCAGTCGACGAATCGTTCGAGATCGTAAAGAAACTCAAGCTCACCGGCCACCCCTACAAAATCTTCAAGAACACAGCCTTCATCAAGGACATGTTCCAGTCGGCGCTCGAAGTGGCAAAGTTCGAGGGCGCGTCCATCCGCACCGTGTCCGGTGTGCGGGGGCAGATCAAGCGCGCGCTATCGAAACCAGAGGGCAACTTTCGTGCGACGTTCGAGGACAAGATCCTCATGAGCGACATCGTTTTCCTGCGCGCCTGGTACCCGATCAAACCGCATCGCTTCTACAACCCCGTCACCAACCTGCTCGACGCGGTGCTGTCCCCCGAGACGGGCGAGTCCACTGCCTGGAGCGGCATGCGGCTGACGGGCCAGGTCCGCCACGAGCTCAGCCTGCCCACGCCGGCGCTCAAAAACAGCGCGTACCGCCCCGTCGACCGTCAGGAGCGTCACTTCAATCCGCTCCGGGTGCCGCGCAAGCTCGCCGCCGATCTGCCGTTCAAGTCGCAGATGGCGCAGATGAAGCCGCAGAAGAACAAGACGTATCTACAGAAGCGGGCGGTGGTGCTGGGCGGCGAGGAGAAGAAGGCGCGTAGGCTGCTGGACCAAGTGATGACGCTGCGGAACGAGAAGGTGGAGAAGCGGCGCAAGGCCCAGGAGGTGCGGAAGGAGGGCTACAAGAGGAAGATTGCGGAGAATGTGGAGAAGAAGGCGGAGCGGGAGAAGCGAGAGAAGCAGGCGTATTGGGAGCGGGAGGGCAAGAAGAGGAGGCATCAGGAGCCGGATGGCGGTGGGGGTGGGAAGCGGCGGAAGTAGAGGCATACGAGCTGAGTATAGCGCTTTTGATGTATATACATGGAAGAATGTGTGAAGGTTTAGCAAGTGTATTGCGTTGTGGTGTCCAACAGAAGGCTCGCAGCGGCGTGTGGCCCAGCTCGTCGGAAACGTGGGAAGCCGGCAGCCGGACAGGTATGGATAAAACTGGGGGTGGTGTCGGACGTCGGGGCCTGACCACACAGCGTTGCGGGTTGATGTGGTAGACGTTGGGCTAAGGACTAGGTGCAGGCTGGTACGATAATGGAGCAGCGTCGTCGTCATCACATGGAGAGCGGAAGCAATGATGCATTTGGTTGAGAGGCAAGGACGATGAAGGCGATTGCAATGCAGCGGGGAGCGGTGGGATGGTGTAGAGTCGCGCTCCTGGCGACTTGTTGAAGGTTGGGTGCAGGGCGCACGGGCAGCATGTGTAGACGTCATGGGTGGGCTCGTACCCATCCTAGCTTAGCTCTCAGCACAAGGGACGGTGGGTGTGTACACAGTGGAAGGTGTGTTGAGGCTGCAGTCCAGCTGCACAACGCAAGCGACGGGTAGGTCTCGCCGCTTCCGGGAGGAGAGTGGCACTCGAGGTGAGACGGAGGGGCGAGGCAAACGGGAACCAGCGCAGCAAAAGTGTTGGCGTCAGGTGCACAAGCGACAACGTGATGGCCGTGGGCAGAGAGACAGGCAGGCATGTGAGCGGCGGCTGTCGCATGAATGTTTTCGGGCGTGCAAGTGAAACACGTGCTTCTTCTACGTTTGTACTGTGTACCGGGCACGGAAGCGGCTCGCGCTGGTGGTGTTTTGTTCCTGGGCGGCGGAACTGGGCATGGCAGAGGGAAGAGGATGGCCAGACTCGCAGGCAGAGGCAGAGGCAGCACTGAAACGGCGCTGCTTGCGGCGCACACCCACACACACACACAGAGGCGCGCGCGAGGGCTCGCCGCGACACATCCGCATCGAGCGTGCCCACCGGGCTGCCGTCTCTTCTTCTCTGGTGAGCTGGTGAGCTGGTGAGCTGGTGAGGCTAGATATCGGTGGGGGACCGTGCTGCTTAGCGGCCATCAGCCATCAGCCTCTGGGTCCTGGCTGCGAGTCTGGGACAGACCTCGACCTCTCGTGTCTCCCTCGCTCTCCTCCCATCACCCGCCGCCCGACCTTCCCCCAGGGCTCCTCTCCCCCCGCTATGCACAAGATATCCAACTTCACGGGCCAAGCTCGACACGGCTGGGAAAAGATGGCTCCGTCCGCCGGCTTCCCGTTCTCGAGATCCAACCACGACATGCCCGTCACCGCGCCCATCAAGCGCCCGGCCACGGCCACCTCGGCGCCGCCCGTCATCCCCCCCGGCACCCAGGTCAATCTGTCCTTCAACGTGCCCTTTGCCTCCAACCTGCCCGGCCCGGACGTCGACGACATCATGTACGCCAGCCCCGGGGCAAAGGCGCGGTGGACCTTTCCGGAACCCACGGCCGAGGGCACTCCGGTCCACAAGCTGCCCGTACACGCCCAGAACGTCGAGAACCTGCGCATCATGTGCCGCGAGGTGCAGGAGCAGACCGAGGGGCGCGTGGCCGCCGCCGTCGTGTCTGCCGAGTCGAAGCCGCTACCCGGCTTGCAGCGGGGGCCGCTGCGCGCGCTCGTCACAAACGTCTGCCTGTCCGGCGAGCTGGAGATGGTGAACCAGATGCGGTGCAAGGTGCTCAACTCGACGCCCATCTCACTGGTACGCTGCATTGGGAGCCCTTCGTGATGCCAAGTCTGACTGTGCACAGCGGTCGTCCTTTGTCGACATCGACTCCGACCTCATCATTGACCGCACCTCGCAGCACGTCAAGGGTCCCGTGCTCAACCAGCTGGACCTCATTGCGAAGACGACCAAAGCTGACATCTTCGTGCTGATGCCCAAGCAGCCCGACATCGAGTCCGCCAGCTTCAACGGCAACCTCGAGACCGGCATGGACTCGCGTCTCCGCTGCGCCATCTACGGCGACATGGAGACCATGGAGCACGCGAAGACGCGCGTGCTCATCATGATTGACCAGATTGTGAGTTCTGATGCCCCGCAGTTGATGCCGGCTAGCGCACACAGCTAATTTGATATCGTCACAGCTCAAGCGATACGTGGATACGATGAAGCTGGAGCTCACCATGCACACGCTCATCTGCGGGCGAGGACGCAAGAACATCAAGTTGATCGAATCTGCTACAGGAACCGCCATCTACTTCCCGCCGCCATTTCCCCGCCTTTTCGGCTATACCCCGGCCGGCGCACAGCGACGT
This sequence comes from Karstenula rhodostoma CBS 690.94, assembly GCA_010093485.1. Taxonomy (NCBI): domain Eukaryota; kingdom Fungi; phylum Ascomycota; class Dothideomycetes; order Pleosporales; family Didymosphaeriaceae; genus Karstenula; species Karstenula rhodostoma. The sequence continues at coordinate 2,417,073 of MU001493.1, forward strand.
CCCGATGACCTGATCTACATCACCGGTGAGAACTCGGAGTGCATTTTGAGGGCCAAGCAGCGTCTTCATGACTTGGTCATGTCGACCAAGGTCTTTGTGAAGCCCGTCATGGTCACGGACACGAAGCTGGATGCCATTCTGCTCGAGCGTCTCGACAAGGTGCGCAAGATCATCGAGAACAACGGCTCCTATATCCTCTTGCCCCCATTGGGCATGCAGCGCGGCGTTGTTCGTGTTCAAGGCACCGATGTTCTCCATGTCGAGCGCACGGTGCGCGAGTTGATGGCTCTCGTAAGATGCTCACCCCACCCGTGCGTGATGCAGTGCTTACCTCGAATAGGCTGGTCAATTCTACAGCGCCTCGTGGTTCGTTACTCACCCTGACCCTTCGCAGCGCCCTCCCACGGCTGCTGATGTGCGTGCCATGCTCTCGGACATCTGCATAAACTCTGGCGCAGAAATCAGCTTCGAGAAGCTGAACTTCCACATCTACGGCTCCGACGATGCTGTCAAGGCCGCAATGATGGTGATCAACAACATCCCGTTCGTGAAGAAATCTCAATATAGCATGAGCGTGAAGATCGAGCTCGCCAACGAACACAAAGAGTTCGTCAGCGGTAAGAAGAACGGAAAGATCAACAAGATCATGAGCCACAGCAGCGTGCAGATTGTCTTTGATGGCTTCAACGAGTACAACTTCTACATCGTCGTTCGCGGCGCCCAGTATGACGCTACCAAGAACGGGCTAGACCTCGTCGAACAGGAGATGCCCGCCGCCATCTCCTTCCACGTGCCCGACCAGTACCACAAACGTATTATTGGCATCGGTGGCCAGCACATCCAGCGCATCATGAAGAAATACTCCGTATTCGTCAAGTTCTCTAATGCCATGGACCGCGGAGGCTTTGGCAAGGAAGAAGACGACATCAAGGTCGACAACGTCATCTGCCGTACACCGGCTCGCAATGCTCAGAATCTCGATCTGGTCAAGCAAGAAATCATGGACATGGTGGAGAAGGCTGATGCTGAATTCGTCTCCGAGACTATCAACATCAACCGTTTGTACCATCGCGAGCTCATTGCCCGCTTGGACAAGATCGATGAGCTGGAGAAGAAGTTCAATTGCAAGATCACGTTCCCAAGCACCGAAGAAGCGAGTGACATTGTCACTGTCTCTGGTCCTGAATACCAGGTGCCATTGGCAGTCGATGAGTTTTTGGTAAGAGAATGTGTGCCTATGAAGCTACGACACGCTAACAACACGTAGGGTATGGTTCCTGAGACTCATGATCTCGCCTTCCCTGTTTCCCACGAACTCGGTGAACACCTGCGTTCTGCGGAATTCAAGACTGACGTTCTCGATAAACTCAGGGACCAGCATGTTGTTGAAGCTCATGTCAAGGAAACCCAAACTGAGATTGCTGAAGACGGCAAAGAACAGCAGATCGAGACAATGCACCTCAGCTTCACCAGGAACAATGCTGGTGGGCTCAAGGATGCTCTTGACTTCCTGATCAACAACCTAGTCATGCACGGCCTCGATACCAACACTATCCGCGGAGCCCTTCCTCGACCCAAATCCGATTCTTTCGAGGAGTCTTTGCCCTTTTTCGAATCCAAGCTGCTTCAGCGTGCCGAGCCACCTGTCGATAGCACCGATTCGCCCACTCGTTCTCACTTCGGCGATGAAGAGCGCCCCGGCATGTTGGATCGTCTCCGCAAGCCAGGCAGCATGTCGTCCTTCACTTCCCTGTTCAACTCGCGCAGGAACGGTACCAACTCTCCAGGCTCTCTCTTCAAGCATGCCTCTAGCAACGCTTCGAAAGCCTCTCTTGCCAGTCTTGAATCCCAGGGCAGTGGATACCGCAACCCCTGGAACGACAGTGGTATCAACCTTGCGGACGACGAACACCACACTAACAGTTGGCCCATGCCAACGCCGCGATTTGAAAGCAAGTTTCCCTTTGGGGCGTCCTCGGCGGCGCCTGGAGACGTGACTCCCCGGTACGACCCGCGGGCGTCGGTCGACAGCGGGCGCCCCTCCACTTCTCATTCTGCATCTGGATACCCGGGCCCTATTGGCCCTCCTCGTTAAACGATACACCATTTCCCAACTTTGTACCGGACTTTATGAAGAACAAATACCCCAGCTCCGGACTTGTAGCAACGCTCAACCAAAAGAATTATACCCCTGTGGCGAATTACAAAAGCCTTCGGTTGGTTTGCTCGCGCTGTTCCATTACCTTTGCGTGTTTCTGCAGTTATTTGGATCTTGTTATGTATGCTTTTTGCTCTTGTGTTTGGGCGTTTTGCGGATGTGCAAGCAATGATTCCCCAGGTCGGCGCCAAAAGAAATATACCAATGTGCTTCTGTTTGCTGCTTTTGCCTCGGATTTGCATGTTTTCGCTTTGGAGGGGGATGGAACGGATGATACCCGGACCCGTGGGGAGACGGATTCCTGGCGACGGTGTATGGAAATGGATGGTATACTTGGGACAAAAAAGTGGCGAGACTTTGTGCAGCTTCTCTCTCCTCTACGAAGGGCATGCATCGCGTCTGAGGGCGGCTGGGCGGTGTTCAATGGCAATGTTATCCAACCATGCTGTCGGGATAGGAAGGGGGCTATTAATAGAAAAGCACAAGTTATACCCACACAACGACGACCGAGTTTGTGCTTTTCGCATGGGTGAATGTGGAGCTCCGAGCTCGGTGGTTAAATCCAAGGGAGGCACGTGCGGCTGCAAAAGGTGACGTTCAAGCGCCCAGCCCCGAGGCCGATGGCGATTGCGACATGGGTGGAACTCCATACCTCCACAACTCCACAGCGTGAGCTTGTCGCACTCTTCCTTGGCTTTGAAATCTCGCGTCGACATCCCCGCAGTCCCCTAGACCAGTAAAAATACAATGGCTTCAAGGCGAGCGGTTCAATTGCTGGCTCTGCGCGCCCCGCAGATGGTCGCAACGAGGGCCGCTGCCCGCTTCAGCACGCCGTGCACCACGCCGCAGCGGGCCATTGCGAGACATGTCACCAGCGTGCAAGTCGGCTCCGCCCAGCAGAGACACCACTCCAGCTTCCCTTCGGACCGGCGCAGCAAGGTGTACGAATTCAAGGATGTCCGTCACCCCATCATGTCCATGCCTATCCCACAACCATTACGCTTCCTCCAGCCCCAGTCTAACACCCCCCCGCAGGTCCTCTCCCTCGTCGAAAACCCCAACGACTCCACGCTCCTCATCGATGTGCGCGAGCCCGCCGAGTTCGCGGCAAACAGCATCCCGACCAGTCTCAACGTGCCGATTACCTCGCAGCCGGACGCGCTGCTGCTGAGCGAGGAGGACTTCGAGGACCGGTTCGGGTTCCAGAAGCCGCCGAGGGAGAAGATGGTCGTGTTCTTTTGCAAGGCTGGGGTCAGGAGTAGTGCGGCGGCGCAGCTGGCTAAGTTGGCGGGGTATACCAAGGTCGGGGAGTATCGGGGGAGTTGGCTGGATTGGGAGAGGAATGGCGGACCTGGGACGACTTCGGGGCCGGGGCAGCCGTAGGTGGGGATGGTAGGGGGGATTGTTAGTGGGTGCATTTGTACGGATACTGTTCGGTCTAGATTTGATGGGCAAGGCATGCTCTGGGCGGGTGATGAAAAGGGTTGCAGAGGGTGTAGACTGTACATTTTGGGAGGATGATGTTGGATGCATCTCGAGAGCGGGGTATGAAATTCTGAACGGCCATGGATACGAGCAGCAGAGTATTTGGAAATAAGTGATCAAATTACATGGACAAGACTACCCGGCAACGCTGAGAGACCCAAAAAAATAAAGGATTGCTATATGAATTCCTGCACACAACAAACACTGCCATTCCAACTCTCCTCTATAGAAATCAGTAGTTGCTCACACTACAACCACGCATCTCCCCAACGTCCCTTGCAAAACAACATCACCCGCAAAAGAAAACCGCCCCCAGTTTGGCACCTAGGACCCGCACAGCACCTCCACCTCATCCCCTCTCTCATCGACAAAATTACCCTCTCGAGATATCTGCGCGGTCAACCCAAGACGAGCTATTTCCCCCGGGCGGGCTGAGTATATGAGGCTGGCTGGACATCCCAGACAAGCTGAACGGTTAATAGCGCAAGCACCTATATAGGGACGACGACATGTGGTGTCTGCACTGACTGGGTGTGAGTACCGGATTTCGAGGTCGCGGTGGGTGGGTCTGGCTCAGTGTCGTCCCTTTGTGTCCTTCTCCGCTGAAATCAAGTCGTTACCGCTACTTTTTTTTCTCGCTGCATTCGGGGGGACTATCCTGGACTATGCTGCGTGCAGCTGAAGGACTACTCTATGACTTTGCTGTAGAAGTATACTACGACACTTGGCCTAAAGAGCTGCTGTCTGTCATTCGCTGCACCGCAGCTCCCCCGTGAACACCTCGTGGGCTCCTGGCTCTACCGCCTTTTGGTGGAGGGTGGGCGATGGAGAGGTGTGATAGGGGTTTGTGCCGTTGTAGCTTTGGTGACGGTGGTGGGAGGTGCTGAAGTGAGGTGGGCGTAGCTGTGTGGGAAGGGGTTGCGTATGTTCACCGCATCTTGGGGGAAGAAGTGCTCAAGTAAGTTGGGCGCAGCTGTTTGGGAATGGGGTTCGTATTCGTTCACCGCTTCTCGATGGGGAGAAGATGGCATTCGGTGCTGGAGGGGGGAGATGTTTAAGACGAAGAAATCGCTGTTGGTTTTGTTGGATACTGCAGCTTTCCTGCTATTTTACAAGTGGTACTAGACGTCCTTGACTTTCTGCCTTGTTCGAGCTTTCTTCCGCCTCCTCGGTTTTTGAGACTGGCACGTATATTCCACAAGGTTCACGAGTACCCAACGACACCATGAGCAACCAATCTTCCTTGGACCAGGACAACCGCAAGTTCGCCTTCAAACTCATCGAGCAGATGGAGAAGAACACGGGCATCAAAATCTGCGAGCTCTTCGAGGGGGACAGGGCCGCAGCCGACATCCGGACGGAGCTCCGCAAGCGCGTCATCGCATACGTGCAGGAGCGGATTGGCAAGGACGAGCCCTCGGAGGAATGGCCCCACGCAGGCGAAGTGCAGGACGCCAAGGAAGCCCTGGGCCTCACCGACGACATCACCGTCGTTCCGAACGTCGCTGTGCTCGAGTCCAACTACGCGGTCCTGAAAGGCTACGAGGGCCAGGCGCAGGCCGACCACGTGAAGCGCATTGCGAGTGGCCTTGCGCTCATCCAGGACGGCCAGTCGGCGGGGCAGGTCGCGGGCGAGATTATAGGCGCGGGGCTGGCGAGCTTCGCGGTCGCTATGATCGTTGGTACGGTCAAAGCTATGCGTGGCGGTGCCGTCTTCCGCGCTGCTCTTGTCACGGGTGTGCGGGCTATGGCGGGTGTTTCCGTCATCGTGGGCACGGCTGTGCTCATCATTGGGGAAATCTTGCTGTATCTGCTGCTGGAAAACAAGAAGCAGTTCCTGGGGATTGTCTACAACAACACTGATCTCAATCTGGTAAGTCTTAGCCAAGCGGGGTGGGGGGTATGCAGTGCCTCTGTCCGAGGTCACGGCAGGATGTGTAGATATTCGATATCTCACCTTCTATCCCCTCTCTTGGAACAGCCCATCCCCCTCGTCTTGTAACTTCGACTCCGATTATACCACAGCTAACCCCCTTCCGCACCCCAGGTCGTAGACAACTGGCGCACCGGCAGCGGCGACCTCTACGTCGCTACCGGCGCCGTGAGCTCCTGGATGGAGCAGCACGAAAACGAGCAATACAGCTCCCCGCTAGTCCAAATCGGCGCGCGCCAGATCATCGCGCCAAACGACCCCGACAACCTCATCCTGGGCGGGCTGTTCTTCGGCGAGAAGAACAACAGCCTCTTCGGCACCGAAGGCACAATGGTCTTCCACGACCGGGTGACCAAGTTCCCGCGCTTTCCCCTCCTCTTCGCTTGCCCGTATACCATGGATAACGGCGTCAATGTTGCTATTGATACGAAGCAGCGCTCAGCTAAGGAGGCGTTCGACTCCTTGTACGATGATCGTGGTCTGTATAAGCGCGTGGATGCGGAGGGGTATACGTTCACTGCTAGGACGGCGTTTGAGACTGGTGGGGAGACTACGGGAATTATGTATCTTGATCGGACTGTGTTGAAGGATGATGGTACTGAGCCGATTGCTGGCCGGTGCTGGATTGTCTACTATCTCTTTCGGGTATGTGGGTCGTGGAAGCGATGGCTATGGCAGATGGGTTCGTAGGTCTTTGTCGTTGCTGTGATTTTTGTTCCTTAGGCTGCCCCTAGCAGACGCTCGTTATTATACTCGCACTCTATCCTTCTTACCGCTTACACTGATCGTAATTAAAGGTGGCCATCTTTTGATCCGCGAAGATTGGAGTTTTGCACCTGGGTTTGGTCTTCTAGGAACCAATACGATTTCTCCAATGTGGTCTCCCCTGAGTTGGTTCGGGATCAGGAATGCGAGAGGATTGCATAAGGGGGGACGTTGGTCACCATCCCCGCTGATCTCTAAAAGCCGCATATCGATGGCTTCCACAGTGGGTGACGCAGCCTCGAAAATCAGTGAGAAAGGCACAACATATTGGACGATAAGGTACTTGTCAGCTCACTTGCCACGAAGAAAAGGTAAGGCTGAAATGTGATGTGTGTAGCTAAAAGCCGCGAGACTTGACGCACCAATCACCCAAGATGGCGAGACGCAGGCGTTGAGGTAATCCGGCTTATCTTCGCCATGATCAAGTCTCTCAGCATGCCGTTTACCCGCTTGTACTTCTCATGCATGAGGGCGCTTGGAAGAGTGTTCCATTCGCACATAACGATATACATCTATTGCTCTGGATGCGAACTTGCACATATGAGTGGAATTCAACTGGAGCGAAGTAGATCAGAAGTACTGGCTACAAGGCTGATCTGATGCCGTGACCCATATCAAATGCATTGTCGAACTACGCTTCAACCCAGCGAGCTGAGCCTGCGAAAGAGGACGGCTGACTTGGCAATATGTTCGCGTGGGCGTGCATACGGTGGCAAGGGTGCGAGTGCACATAGGGCACCTTGGACCAATCAAATGTCGGCTAGTTGCCCTCTGCTGCAAGCCACAAAGTAGGGTACGGCATTAGCGGCATTGCCCTCTCGAATGAAGAATGCCTGTATAGAATCATCAAGGGGACGATATTCGGAAAGATACAGAGAGGTGGAGATTGGACGTCTTCAGACTTCAGAGAGTGGAGGACCATGTACGCTAGTGCTTTGCTAGATTCGATCAAGTTAGCTCCGCGATAGTAGGGCAACGTCCTTCGAATCGCCAGTGCGAAAGGGCAACAACAACGAACAATTTCATCTGCCGGGGCATATATTTTGTCTCGGAGGAGGACAAAAAAGGGATGAAAAGACGGTGCCCTGTCGCAAGGTCAGGCCGCCATGGCAGGGTTGGGCGCCTAGCTGCAGGAGAACCGGTCAACGCAGAATCTCAGCCTGATGCGTGGGAGGCGCGCGCCACCAGGTGACGTGGACAATTTTTCATGGTGAGCTTGGACATGACCAGAGGAGAGTTGGTGGGTTTGGATACCATGAAGACTAGGAAAACACATTGAATTATCAACTACCTAAAGAGTGGACGTCTTGAGAGACAACCTGTAAAGACTGACGCAAAGATAAGTGGCAAAAGAGTGAGGGCAAACTGATCAAACCATGGAAAGACAGAAGAATTTACTCCTTCTCCACGCGAAGGCAAATTCCATGCATCCTCTTCATGTGCTCACGTACCTTGTCATGACGAGGATACGTGTAGCTGCAGGTCTTGACCATGCACTGGAACTCTGGGGCCTCATGCCGATTGTGAATGGTGCGCTTATGGCGACGAAACCCAGCTGAGCGCTTGAACGTCGCAGCGCAGCCGGGGACGTCGCAATCGTAGACTGATTGGCGATGGCTGCGTGGCTGGCGTGTTAGCCCGACGACAGATGGTGCATTGGCTAATGGGGGCTGTGGGGCAAGCAGCCTCGAGCTCTGCACCCTGGGTTGGCCGAAGAAGTTCGTCGCTGCCAGATCTCCCACACCGAAACCAAGCGGTGCATACGGGTTATGCCCAGGCTCATGCGTCGGCATCTGGATGTCGCTGTTCGGAAACAGTGGGGCAGGTTCAGCAAAGTTGACTACGGTGTTCTCGAAAGAAAATCCTGAAGTATCGGTTGCTACATACGGCTGTATGTTTTCCAAGGGTGTGCCAACGTCGTTGGCGGCGAACTGGTTGTGTCCAAAATGTACGCCTGCTCGAGGAGGCAATGTATTGAGACCGAGGCCGAATTGAAAATCTCCAACGGTTGCTTCCGGTCCGTCGATGGTATTGACACCTTGGTTCACTTCGGCTTGGCTATCACCAAAGATTCCGAAGTGGGCAACATCGAATGGGAGATTGTTGTCGGTTCCAACCTCCGATCCCGCTTCTGGAGTTGGATTGAATGGACTGAGATCCATGCAATAACATCCCTGTACAACATGCAGCTGGCTTTGCCCCGTGCTTGCATGGCCGAGTGGGACTTGGCGGACGCCATGTGGCGCCCTTGACGTGGTGGTTATGCTTGCAGAAGGGCGAGCTGGGACTCCCGGAAAGGCATAACTGCATAGTGTTAAAAAAAAACTCACTCCTCGGCCTCGTCAGGGGAGTTCCGAAATCTGCGAACGACATTTGTAGGAATTGGAGTGAATCGTGTAGGCGCCTTGGAAGCCGGCCTGCTGGTCTTTTGAGCTCAAGTCGTCAGTTCTTTTGTATTTCGGGTGTGTCGCCGATCGAAAGTTCTCAACGAAATTGCAAAAGCGCGTGGGAGCAGAGAAAAGCAACGTGCGTGGAAACGTGACTGCTTCTCGGATGAAGAACAAGTGTGGATTCGACGGCTACGAGTGCTCTTATGATCAATCCAATCTTTTGCGCCATGAGATACTACTGTGGTTGCAGCGGTAAGTCAACCCAGTGGGGCGCCGATCCTGCAAACTTTGCAGAATCTCTTAATATCCCCCTTTATCATAGAAATAATAAAAAATAGACTATAATATATATAAAAGTAAGACTTTTTAAATATTATATTGTAGAGATTCACTATGAGGTAGGGTGACTCAATGAAGTAGGGGGGACAAAAAGGCGCGTTGTGCTTTGCCAATGCACGAACAAATGGGAACCAAAAAAGCGGCTAAGGCGTTAAATATTATAATATATATAAAAGTAAGGCTTTTTAAATATTATAATATATATAAAAGTAAGGCTTTTTAAATATTATAATATATATATATAAGTTTATAGTTTTGTTGTAGAGTTAACAAGGTGGTGAAAACTTAGGGATCGGCACCCCACTGGGTTGACTTACCGCTGCAACCACAGTAGTACTCATTGAGAGAATCCATCCTGCATGATGAATCAGCGAATCACTTAGCGAGTCGGTGCCCTGTGTTCGTTGATTGGATCCATTTTGTCATACAGCTATCAATAGCTATATGAGCAACGGAAAATCGTATGCCTATACATACAGACAGCTTGGTATTCGAACAGACAGCTTCAGCGGGTGCGAGATTTTCTTATCTGAAAGTAACACATCGTACCACAGTGCTTAACGTGGCCGCTGTTACGGCATTCCAATACCAACGAACCCCAATTGTGGACATCCTATGGAGCCTGCTGTCCTTTCAACATACATCGAGAGTGATGAATTTTTCCAATGTCAGTCCTGTTCGAAGAAATTTAGCGAACGAAAACTGTACAAGTTAGAATCACTGCACTGGTTTAAGTTTTCCAACACTGACATCGATGCAAGTCAACACAAAAAGACACACTCAAAACCCCACCGATGCAGACAATGCCAACGAGGCTTCGCGCTCCGAAGAGATCTTGCCCGCCATGAAGCGTCACGTCATCGCGTTTCACAGCAAAAGTTTCCATGTACAGTAGCTGGCTGCAGCTTCTAAGCAACACGCAAAGATAACCTACCCCAACATATGCGAAGAATCCATCGACGTGATTTAGCCCCTTCCTCTGAAGCTAAAAACGCCGCAAAGTGTTCTCAACCAAAGCCAGAGGGCATCGTTGGAAGTTTTAACTACGAACATGGTTCCATCTCTCTCTTCGATGCAGCCGCGGCTGGAAATGTGGCGTTGTTGGAAAGATTGCACCAGGCTGGCGCAAACTTGTTCTCGATCGCGAAAGACGGCTCTAGTGTACTACATGCGGCGGCTATGACTGCAAGCGCACAGGTTGTCCAATACCTTCTCTCAATGGACCTGGATCCTACCAAACACAACTATAAGGGGAGATCACCTTTAGAAGAAGCAGCGTTGGCTGGAAATTGGAAGACCATGAGCGTCTTATTGCCCTGGAAATCCGACGAGACTTCATATCGTACTACTCCTTTAGGCACCTGTCTGGTAGAGTCCGGGAATCTTGATGCAATCACAGCTTTCATCGGGCATTGTGGCCAGCAAGTCATAGAACACGGCCAACAGCCGATGTTACATGTGGCTGTGAACATGAAGAGCCTAGCGGTCATACGTCTACTTCTTGGTTACGAAGGGCTGGACATAAACGGAAGGGATTACGAGGGAAGAGCCGTGATACATTGTGCGGCAAAGATCGGGGACACGGATATGTTGCGGCTGCTTCTTGCTTATCCCGGGATCGACGTGAACGCGCCGAGAACGACATGCACATCCCCATGGAAGAAGAGCGCTTTATTCATTGCGATACGTTTAGGGCACGAGGGTGCGGTCAGAATTTTGCTTGCTCATGAAAGCATTGAGTTTGGTGGAGCTTATTCATGGCCCGCAAATGAGATAAAATACTGCATGGTTCATCGTCGATACCGAATAGGCCAGATCATCCTTGAGGACGACAGAGTTCAGAAAAACCAATCGGTCGATCCCCTTCTCCGAGCAATCATGCAAGCCCACGAGGATGAGGCCATTGATCTGCTCCAAGATTTCCTTATATCGACATACATACCAGAGAACAATGATATGGTTCACCTCCACTGGGCGATCGCGTTGGGTCGTACTGCTGTCGCGAAACGGCTAATGGACGTTCCTGCCATCGATGTCAACTATTCTAGATGCAAATTTGCACCTATAGAGGTCGCAGCAGCAACTGGCGACTCAGATTCTCTGCGGCTACTCTTAGACCATCCCCGCATCGAGCCGAGGCTGGGGAAGTCTGTATACGAAGCCGTCAAAGGGGGGCATCTCCAAGCGCTGGAGTTGTTACTTTTACAACCGATGATAGACCCTATCGAATCAGAAACTCTGATCACAGCTGTGAAAAAGGATAGTGCGGAGATGGTAAAGATGCTGCTTGACTGTCCCCGGACCGACGTGAATCAGAAAAAGTACGATTGGTCTGAAACAGCTTTGTTTGGTGCTGTGAAGCGTGGAAACCACGATATTATTTGGCTGCTGCTCAAGCACAAAGGACAGACAAAGGTCGATATCAACGCTGTCGTTTTATACTTTCCCGAGGCAACAGCGCTTGATATCGCTCTTCGATAAAACGCTACAGAAATCGTTGAACTTCTCCGCAGCTTTGGGGCGAAAACTAGGGATGAGCTTAGATAAGAGTCTCTGGATACCATTGAAGCGGGGTTGCTTCCCTATGACGACGACTTGTTACGGCCGGTGGGTCTTCTACCAGAGCAGACTGCCGATGACGGAGATGAAGTCCTTCTGTATTAGATTGTCATTTCCTTTACATCACGTTCGTTTGTGTGTAATATATTGTGCGTATGGTAAGAGGGTATTGAGTTTAGTTTTGATCACCGTTTTTCCATGTGAATGTTCATAGTTGACACCTCGAGCGGATCCACGGATAGGAGATGAATCATGCGATTGGCTTCAAGTAATCAATATTAATCCCATTTGGTCTTTCCTCAAACACCATGGTGCTGGGGTTCCCTGGAATTTTCTCCGAAATAGCCAATTTTTGGATTAGTAGTTGGAACACCTCGAATCCCTACTTCACATGAGGGTCGAAGCATCGGAAGCGATGGAAACCGTAGACTCTACCCATATAGTTTCTTTGCCGACTAAATACTGACCCTGAATACCCAGCTCAAACCTCTACCAAATTAACTTCTACCTCCACCGGCGGCGTAACCTCCAACGTCTCAACCAGCGGCCTCAACACCCTACACCTCTCGCCAAATCCCTCTCCCTCAACCTCTTCCAACCCTCCCATCCCCCAATCCTCAACGACCTCCCACCGACCTCCTTCTCCCATCTCGGCGCCCCCTCCAACCTCCCAACATTCGGATCCAACCACCTTACAAAACTCGCCACATAATGTCGCATCAACGGCACAACACCCGCATTCACGCCACCCGGTAGATACGACTTCGCCGGATGCCCATCAGTGTTGTTAGGGCCCCAGATCGCGTGTAACTCGACAGTATGATAGGCCCGGACACCGCTGGCCTCGTCCTCTGGGTCTGAAAGAACCCAGTCGTACACCCACGACAAGTGTCCAGCGTAGGCGTACGTGGGGCACTTGAAAGCGGGGTGGGAAAAGGCATTGCTTGCAGCGCGTCAGTAGCGGCCTGCGTTTGGGAATGCGGGTTAAAGACCTGAGGCGTACATGGCGACGAGGCCGTCGAGGGCGGAGGGGGAGAGGAAGGGCCCGAGGTAGGAGATTGCGGCGCGGAATTCGGCGGTGGAGTTTAGGGTTTGTGGGGCGAAGTCTGTGCCTTCGTTTGCGGTGGTGCCGAAGATTGAGGGTGTGTGTCGGAGGCTGGAGGTGTACGCGGCGTTCATGAGGGCGGAGGGGATTTTTTTGTCGAAGGATGGGCTAAATCTGTGGAGGTATCAGTTAGGGGCTCGAATCATTGTACTGGAGTGAACATACTGGCAGTTTGTTGTTGATAGTGCTGTGGTGTTTGCTTTTCTCAGACACTCGAGGGGCGATCTCTCAGTGGCATTGGAGCACCCAGCTGCCTTTGCCAGACAATCGAACTGCATTTGACCTTGCTCGAGCATCTTTAGTTGAGCAACACCTGCTCATTTCGCGATGACGCCTTTAAATAACTTCCCGCCTTCCAAAGCAAGTGAAGCCATCAAAATCACAACCGACATAGCACCCGCAGAGTCACCATTCAGAACTATGTGGTTCGGATCGCCGCCAAACTGTCTCATGAGCAATCGCGCTAAAAGTCCACCTGGAATGGCTTAACTTGCTGATATGTTTCTTCGTCCACTCCAACGCCTTGATTTGATCCCTAATCCCATTATTCGTCCCCCCACCCCCTGCTACCACCTCATTACCCAACAAAAACCCATACGGCCCGACCCTATAATTGATCGACACAACGATCATATTACCCACCCTCGCAAGGTCGCTTCCTGTCCACTGGTCAGCCTTACTTCCTTCCATTTCTCAATCGACTCGAGTGTCTTCGCATGTTTCTCAAGTCATGACTCCCTCCATCTCTCAGCCTGTTCGAGTATCTCCGTAGCCACAACTCCCTCCACTCCAAAGCATCCAAAGTCAAACTCACCATTATAATTCGCATTCGAATTACTCTCAAACGCGCCCCCTGCACAAGAAACAACACCGGCAAACCCCTCCCCCATCTCGTCTCCCTCGGCGCAAAAACATTCACAAAAAGACATTCCTCTCCCACCGTAAATAGCTTACTAGGTTTATACGTCCAATCACCCGAACTCTGCGCCAGACAAATATTGCCAAACTGACCCTTTCGTCAGCAGCCAACCTAGTTCAAAAGACGGGAAAGCAGAGAGGGAGATGTCCCACCTCCACCGCATCCTGTATGGTATCCGGGGTAGAAGCAGGATCCCCAAGCGGCCTAAACCTCCTCCCCCCCACCGGCGCCGCCGCATACCGCATCCCGAGCCACTACACCCCCCATCGCCCATCGCCCACGCCGCGGCCCGCGTACCTGGCATACCCCAGGTCAACCACCCTTTCCACCGCCGTGGCACCACCCACTGCATCACAAAATAACAACAACAAACCCCTCATGGCGTTACCCTCCTACTGGGATGAAGACCGCGGGTGTAGAAGAAAAAAGGAAACCCCTAAGCGGATACGCATGTTAAACAGCTCCCAGTTCTCCCTCGCGCCTTTATACACGACACACAACACCGCACCAAGCCGCCCCCACCGGGACCGTCGTCCCGCAGTTCCCAGAGGGCAGACATGGCCGGTCAGCTACTAGCCAGGGTTACTCATCTTCCACCTACTGTATTCGCACCAATCGCCTGGTCCCCAAACCCCGCCGTCTTCGTATGCATCGCAAGCGACTATATGTAGACTTAGGCAACAGTAGAAGGTATGCGGCTTGCCTTTGCTCCGACTGGTCTGTACGTCTGATCTCCACCTCCACCTCTACGTGTGACCCTCAACCTAGGGTTATGGTAAAATCGGCTCCAGATCGATCGCATCAGCTAGATCTGGAACTTTAGGTATTTGGGACACCCGTAGGGCGACACTACGTGTAGAAGTGGGAATTCAGAGTAACACGCATGATGAATGCACCGAAAGTAAGCTCAAACCGACGTTACGGCGTATCCCATTCGCTATTCCAGATAAACTTTTGGAAGCAATCTCATGCCTCGTATGGAAATCCAACAGCCCATCCAACGTTATCCATCCATCTACCAGAGCAACCACGCACCCACATGTCGACAACCGCAGGCGTCCCTGAGACTCGACAAAGCTAAAAGGAAGAGAGGTATTAGAATACAAGAACCGTGAACTCGGCTCGATAGTGGAATTGAAACATTAATTGGTCAGGCGACCTAAGGGGAGCTTTTGAGCGTCGACGCACAGCTCTTTAACGGAGTAAGAGAAGATGGTATGGGGTCAATGAGCTCCTGGGGTTTCCACTTCCGTCACCGAAGACCAGCAGGTAATCCCAATGAAGCGTGCATAACAGGTCGTTAAAGTTACGAATAAGCGAACCGAGCCATAGACGGATATTACTCGGTCAGAGAGCTGATCGGAGACCCTGCACGGCTCTCGTCAACAAGATCGCTAAGACGCATTTTCTTGTGCCGCGAGCCTTCAGCACCTTCGGCTTCTAGCTCTTCCAACCGCCTTTTCAGGTCTGCTTCCCGCTGCTTGGCCTCCTCTAGCTGGGTCCGTATCTGCGATTCCCGTTCTCGTGCAGCTTGCTCGCTGGACTCCAGCTCAGTGACACGCCCCCGAAATAGGTCATTGACGAGTTCCAGCTCAGATACGCGCGTCTTCAGGGCAGTGTTTTGCGCGGCTAGCGTGTCATATGGCGGAGGGGCTTCCATGTGGGAGCCATTCGACAGGGACATTGCACCGGGGGAGGGTTGCCGGAAGCCAAAGTTGGGCAGAGAAGGCGAGTGGAAATCAGCATGCAAAGCACCGTCGAACAAGTGCTGCGGAGCGATGTTGGATGGGTGAGGGAAGCCAGGCGTGCCAGTGCGTGAGATTGGCGAATGTGATCGATCGGACAGGCCCGAGGAGATTTTGCCGGATGCACGACGGTGCTGTGCAAGACCATGAAAGGCATCGGCGTCGGGGTGCGCGGCGGGAAGGCCGTTCATCTCACCAGGCTGGACAGAGATCAGCATTTGTAGTGGGCCCGTCGAGAGCTGCTTACCTTCTTGCGAGCGCCAGGCCCGCCCGTCTTGACGCGGTTGCGACTTTTGATCACATCGGTTTTGAGGGAGATGGGCCGCGGACGACCGTGCAGCTTCAGGAAGAGACCGCAGGCATTACACAGAACGGAGCCGGACTCATCGCGTCGCCAGAGCGGCGTGGTGCTCGTCGTGCAGTTCTGGCATACAGGCTGGCGTAGGTCAGTTCGATGTTCGATGTTGGTCAAGCATTATCGATTGCGATAAGGTGATAAGCCAAACAACGTTTGAGTGAATGCACGTTGCGAGGTGCACGACCATGGCAACAGCAGCAAGGAGTGCTTACCGGAGAGTTTGCATTTCCGCCAGCAGTGGCGGGCGCGGCGGTTGCGTAGGTCATGCTGTGGCCAGGAAGTCTGCACAGCGGTCAGCGAGATGTCGAAATGAAAAGTTCGAGGCGGCGCCAAGGCCGATAAGAAGGGAAGGCGCTACTGGCGGGCAGCTCCAAGCTCGGGCAAGCAAGCTACCTCGCAACGTCGACCCGCCCACGGCATCCATTGCACGCACCTTTGCGGAGGCGACACGTTGATCGGCGGTGTGCGTGCGCTCATCATGGTATTATCATTATAGTCATTACTGTCTTTGCCGGCTGCGGGGTTGGGTGCCGCTACCGACGCGAGCGCGGAAAGGGCAGGCAGCTGGACCGAGGCGTGGCTGCTGTGCCGCTGGCTTATGGAGAAGGAGGCTACCGTCGACGTCGAGGAGGGGCGCGAGATGTCATGGCCGATGGACGGCAGAGAGGGCTTGTCGTCGAACGTGGGCGCCGTCTTGAAGGCGGGCAGGTCGAATGCCTGCAGGATCGAGGGTCGGCGGAACGTCTCGCTGGCCTGGGGCCGCGGGAGCACCGATGTAGCCAGCGTTGCGGAGGCCGTGGTGTATTGGAGCGAGAAACGCTGGACGTCTCTCGCGGGGGTGCTGGAGAGGGAAGGTGTGCGGGTCCGAGGGTGCAGAGGCAGAGGTGCAGAGGTGGCCGAGTACAGACACACAGGCTGGGTAAACACGACCGGACAGGGCCAAGTGAGCGTGGGTAAAGAATGACAATCGAACGAGCGGGCTTTCAAACGAACGTGTAGGACTCGGTGCTCACGCAACAAAGCAGAAGTGAGGGACAAGGTGCATTTCGTCGCGTTCGCGGGATGAGCATAAGGGGTCAAAGCCCGTATGCTAGGGGTGTTCCATGGGCACTATCGCGCACCCACCCCATCCCATCGCAATTAGATCTAATTTGGTGACCTGCATGACCTCACAAGATCGTGTAGCGCCTCCAGTCTTCTTTGAGACTGCCCGTTTTACGTTTGTTGTGCAGAGATCGCCGCGACCGCGATCCTCGTCCATCCATGCGAGAACACCCAGGCTTCCCCCTTTTGGTACAAGCTTCC
Organism: Karstenula rhodostoma CBS 690.94; assembly: GCA_010093485.1. Taxonomy (NCBI): domain Eukaryota; kingdom Fungi; phylum Ascomycota; class Dothideomycetes; order Pleosporales; family Didymosphaeriaceae; genus Karstenula; species Karstenula rhodostoma. The sequence goes on from MU001493.1 coordinate 2,434,134, forward strand.
GCCGCAGCAAATGCCACTCGTCGAAACAAAACCACTCCGTGCCTTCTGGTGCAGCTGAACCGCCAGCCTGATATAGCTCGAGTGCCCCAGGGCTGACGGCGGTTCGTCGTTTCTATGAGACAGGTTCTCAGCTCCATCTCCGAAGGCGCCTACAGGCTACAGCAGAGCAGGTACCTGCATACAAAGGGTAGCTTCGGCGCTTATCCCGTCCGATCGCGTTCAGGGGCACGCAAACAATTCTGCGCGCTAGAACCAACCCCACAACAAGCAACGGCTATCATTCCGCCATATCATGCCCGTGCGTCACGCGTCGTGTCCAATGAGCTGCATGTCGTCGTCGAGTGCCACCTGTCCATGCTCAGACACCATCGATTGCGCATCCTGGACGGAATTGACGTCGGCAAGCTCGACCCTCATCTCCAAGGATTTCATTCTGGCTACAGTGCCCCGCCCACCCTCACCAAAGCGGGCGCAGATTCCAATAAAAACCGTCCAGGATCACGAGATTTGACTCTAACCTTGCAGCCCCTGCGCCGTGCCAACCTGTACCTCGACTACCGCCCAAATGAGAACCAACCCTTTTTCGCTGGCTTCGCCTCCTCTGCCTTCACTGTCTCTGCCTGTGCTTTCTCTGCTGCCGTCTCTTGCACCTTCTTCTGCTGTCCGGGATATTCGACATAGTTCCATGCCACGTCCAAGAATAGTGGTTTCACAGGCACCGGTTTGAGCTTGGGCGGCCAGGTCACCAAATTCTTGAGATCGACACTTCCAGAAGTTGGATACTCGTTCAACCTCTCAACCACAGGTGCAGCGTTTGTGAGGTTTGCTTTTGAACCAACGTCCGATTTCGACGACAGCTGCAATAGAGCCACTAGGCCACGGTAATGTAACGTGAGATTTTCGAGACTCTGCTTGAGCGTCTGCGCCTGGCTGTCAGAGACACTAAGTTTCGGTGCGTCTGACGACGCCGTGGGCTTCGGGGAGCTGACAGCTTGTGAAGCGAGCGACAGGGCGCGGTTGCAGAGCGCAAGCGCCTGTCTCGGGGCGGAGACGAATGCGTGTGAGTGTGAGAGATTCAGGCATTTCAACGCTTGGTAGTACGCTGCTTGCCCGTCCAGCTCCGCCACGAAGCCATCATCACCCGTAGTACCTTTCAGATCTTTGACCGAGTCGATGCTCTGCAGGATTGCATCGTACAGGGCGACTCGTTCTCGTAGCCTCGCCAATTTCCGGCCGGTTGGCTCCTCTCGATCCACCCATTCTTTGCCGTCCTTGCGCGCCCGTTTTGGTTTCTGCGGAGGGTTGGGAGGGAAGGTGAGCCCGTCGTCTGTGCCGATCAACACCCGGTAGCGGCCAACGCGCCATGCAATGAGGTCGTAGTTGACCGCAAGGCTTGTAACACGTAGATCCTGCATCCGCGAGTCACCTTCCTCTACGCCTTCTTTCTTCAGCTCCTCGATCGCTCTTCGTGTGGCGTCGGCAGCATCTTGGGTATATATTGCGACATCGTCGTAGGCGTTGGCTCTATCTTTGGTCGAAGTTGATGCGGGAAGGCTCTTAGCCAGCTTGGAAGTCGCAGACTCGAGTGACACAAGCGCCTGCCCAATGGCAGCATCAACTATGTTTGCTGTCCGCCCCCGCCAAGTAATCGTGGAACCTGCAGTGGGTGTCAGCCATGGAAAGCATCTTGCTCAGCTGTGCTCACCTGAGGCCTTAGTTTCCTCATCCTGCAACGCTGCAGGGTCCAGCTTCTCTATAGCCTGGACGAGATCCGCGTCCTCGGTCGGGAAGAATTTCTTCGCAACCGAGGGCACGCCAATGGTGCGGGGTATCCGGTGCTGGTATGCAGCATAGCGTATGCTGGGGTCTGTTGTTCCGGCAAGCACCTCCTTGAATAGATCCTTCTTCGTCGCCTTGAAAAGCGAGCTGTATATGACCCGGGCGGCAGAGTAATTGGTTAGGCACGGTATCCAGCGCTTTGTTGCCGCATCCTTGGACCCGGCGCCCTCAGCCTGCTTCTCAAACTCTTGCGCTCCTGCCAGGGCATATGCGTATGCCCGCGCCTCCAGTACGTCAACGTCTGATGCTCCGCTGGCCGCGCGGTCCGATAGCAGCTTTACCGTGTCGTTTGCGTAGCGAACTGCCTTGTCCAGTCGCGAGATGATGTGCTGCCGGGTGGAACCGCTGATGTTCTGGTCTGCATTGTCTTCGGAGTGGGACGTCTTCATGGACATGGCATGGGCCCATGCCCGCTCCGAGGTGAGGAGCAGCAGGTGGAGGAACCTGGGGGGCGTCAGCAGCGGGACTTGTGTCTGCTCGGCGTGCGCTCCTACTCTGCGTTTCTGCCCACTTCCTCGGCCGTCACAGCTGCCTTCGCCGTGTATTTCGCATTTTTGGCAGTCGCGCGACCGAGCTTCTTGCGCACAATGCGCAGCCGCCGCGACAGCTGGGCCCGGTAGGAGCTGTAGTCGCCCACCAAGAAAGCAGCCTCCCGGTACTCGGCGACGAATTTGGTGATGTCCATGGCGGCGTATGGTTCAATGGTGGCATGTGGAGGGGCACCGTGTGTTGCGGCCTGGGCCTGCGCTAGCCCGTCTAGTCATCTCGTGATCCGTGGTCGAAAAAGTTCCATGCCTCTTCTCGACGCCATCGCCTCTCCATACCCGCCTTCTCTCCTTGGCCGCCGCTTCGTCTCTGTATAATACTGTCTTTCCGTGCGCTGTGCATTTCCGGAGTTTGTGCCTTTCCAATTGGCCCCCGTTTCCCGTTGCCACTTACCACAAGGCATGCGAAGCTGCGAGCGCCTCTCCTGTGTCTCGAGCTCTCCCCGGCAGCCCGCTCCTGCAACCGTCGCGCGCGCACGTTGCCCACCACCCCAGAAATCCTAGCGGCGTCATCTGCTGCGCTCCTGACGCGGCGGGTGATGCTCGAGCGGGCTTCGACATGCCTCGAATCCGGCGGCCGACAGCTCCTCCGTGCTCCCAAACCATGCCTGCGGACCAGGCGCATGCTCCATTCCTCCTTCTGGCACCACGGTGCAAGCGATCTAGCATTGCCCTCGTGGTGGGCCGCTTCGACGGTCCCAGATCATGCCACCGATGACGTTGACGATCTTGGATGGCGCAGACCGACAACGAGGTCCTACGAGGGGCCGCTCCTCGAGTTCCTGTACCCTGAGAAGACACTCGCTTTCATACGAAGACTATCTACATATGGGCCCGACGCGGTTGAAATACGCCGGAGGGGCATGTTGGGAGCTGGGGCACGACAGTATTCCACTTCTCAGTGGCAACCATCGAGCGAAGAGCCTGTGGACGATCTGGAAACAATGCAAGCCAAGGAAGAGATGGAGGAGCTTTTACTCCAGAGTACTCCTGACGAGGCCCTGCGGAAGCTTCTCTGGTCGAGCCAACCCGGAAAACAAGAGTTGGCCTGGCAATTATACTCCGCCTCCGTCGACACCTCCCCGTCTACAGCGTTCATCTGCGATCTTCTCGACTATCTAGGCAACACCGACTTTTCTCGCACAGCAAACCGGGTATTGCAATTGTTCGACCGCATTCCCCCTGAAAATCGGCGGTCATCATCCTATCGCATGGCCGTCAATGCGTATGTGGCTCTCAAAACGATTGGACCGGCAATACAGCTTTTGGAGGAAGCCTCTGAGCGTTTCGATCCGACGCGCACTGGCATCGATGCAGTGCTGAAGAAGACAATCGAGGACGACCAGTGGGATCTCAGCATCCGTGTCTTCAAGGGGTTTTTGAGATGGGCAGAACGCAACAACGTTAACGTCCAAGAATGGACGGGCTATGGTAAACGACACTGGGGCAAATGGGGTCCCGTATTTGGCGAGGCCCAGGATGTTTTGGAGCCAGTGGAGCATTTACGCAACTTCCTGAGCTATGTGCACCAGTTTCATCACGAACTCAACTCTAGCGAAGAGAACATAAAAACCCTGCAACTATTCGTTTGTGGCTACTTGCCTGGGGTTATGTGGGAGGTGGTCAACACGCCCGTGCCGGACGAAGACTACATCTACGACTTCTTCACTGGTCTCTTCAAAGACCTTCAAGCTCTCAACCTCCCTGTAGGGCCACTTTACGAGTTTATCATCCACGCGTTCTTGGATATACCCCGGTATCAACAGTACACACGCGAGCGGAAGATATTCCTCGACTTGTATACGACTTGGCGCCAGCACTGTTTGGACGGTCACAGCAATCCACCGTCGCGTTCTCTACTTCGTACGCTTATTATCCAGCATGCAAGACACTCTAGCTACGACCAGGTTGATGCCCTGGTAGAAGATTTAAAAACGTTTCATGCACCCGAGCCGTTCAATGTTGCGGTGTTATACAGCCTCATACGCTTCTATGCTCGGGGTGGATTGGTCGATCGAGTTGACGAATTTTTCGAGATACTCCGGATGCAGTTCCCATCTGCAATTGATCTGCGCATTCTTTCCGCCTTAACATACGCTTACGCTCGGCGGATCGATGTGCCCGGCGCAATCGGACAGTTCAAACGCATCACCGACGAGTTCAACTTGGTGCCTGACATGGCATGTTGGAACGTTTTGTTGCTTGCGTTCACTCGCGCAGATGATCTCGATGGGGCTTTAGAATGCTTCAACAACTGCCTGGAGTCCGGAGCGAAGCCTGATGTGTTCACGTTTGGCCCCATGCTAGACTTGTGTGCTGCTAGAGGAGATGTTGAAGCGTTTGAGGCTCTCTTCTCCAGAGCAAAACAACTCGACGTCCCTCTTGAAACCGATCGACGTGCAAGATCAGGATACGTCCAAGCGTTTCTGAACGCCGGTGATATAGACGGTGCTGAGCAGGTCGCCCTAGGCATACTCCGAAGTTGGAAAGCTGGCACCCTTGGCGACGTTGAAATCACTCATGTGTGGAACATGCTTATTACTCATCATGCCTTAGCCGGGGAATTGGCCGACAGCCGACGCCTCTACCAGGAGATGAAGGACAACGACATACCTTTGGATTCTTGGACCTATGGAGCCCTCATGCGTGCATTCATAGAGACGAGGCAGACAAATGCGGCTTTCAAGATTCTGAAAGCCACAATGCCGAATGAGAACATGCGGGTCTATGCTTTCCACTACGCAATTTGTATAAGTGGTTTTCTGCGGGAGGGTCAACCTGATCGAGCGAAAGCCGTTTACAACCGGATGAAGAACGTTCGCCTCCATCAAACGCCAAGCTTACGACAGATGGGATTGCTCTTCACAGGGACACGGGAACTCATGAAGCTAAAGGCCGAGAAAGTCAATGACCCCAAAGCTCGCCTCGTCCGTGTGGAAGAGGAGTTAAGGCAGAGTCTCATGTCCGATTACGGCCACGAAATCGCCAACGATGAACCGTCACATAATCGATATATCGATTCACCCGAACTGAATAACGTTCCCCAAGGTTACTTCTCCGTGCTCATTTTGTTGTATACTACCCGCGGTGCGCTCGACATAGCCAAGGAACTTTTTGAAAAGGCATCTAAAGTGCCAGTCGACAAGCAAAACTACTCCGCCCCCATCATCCTTCTTTCCGCCATCATGGAAACCCACTACAAGGCTGGCGAACATGACGATATAGAGCGATGCTGGCAGCTCGTTTATCGAGAAGCCAGCCGCCTAGTTAAAACCTTCAGCCAGGTCATACACCCTGCGCCGCCAACTCCAGAATTCGACTCCGTCACCGATCCTACCGTTCTGGAGCGCTTCAACGCGTCACGGATTGCGATGAACCGGCGCCAGGTCTTGTACCGTGCTTCGCGGGTATATGTTCGTTCGCTGATGAAACAAGACACGCCAGAGGCCCTGCGGCAAGCCCAGCGCACAATCAATAGCTTGCTGTCCAACGGCTTCATCGTCGACAATCTCACTTGGAACGAACTCATTCAGCACCTCGCGACCCGCAGCCGCGTCGTTGATGCTTTTTCTGCCTGCGAGATGTACCTCATGCCGCAGTTTCCGGGATGGGCATTTCTTCACCCCCAGTTGATTCGAAAATTCCGCCCCGGCTACTCATTCATGGAACTTCGACATTTTGACGTGAAGAGGGGGAGCGTGCTGCCGCGATACAAGACAATGGTGGTTCTGGCAGCTGCGTTCGCCAAGGTGAGAAGAGACGAGTCGAACGGGGTAGGATTCAATCCCGACATGGGTGGTTGGGTGAGAGAAGTGCTGGAGCAGGTTGCTCCGGATACGGTCAGGGCTATCGAGACGATGCCGAGGACCGGAGATGCGCTGCAGAAGATGTACCTCGACGACATGTAAGATATGTACGATGGCTGAGAATATGTCTGTATCTAATACCTCTTTTCACTTGTGTATATATGTAGAAGATTTTGTACTAGATATGTGCTGTAGGATGTGTACATAGATATATGGGGAGATACGAGTCTAATTTCTCAGTCCTTCCGCGTGGTGTAATGCTATCTTCAAAGGTAACAGGATTAACCTCAACAATATATAACCCAACGTATCTCTTCCGTCTATCATGATTCATCCTGACTGCCCTGCTCTCGATCCATCATCTTGAGGGGCTCGTTGACGGTAATGGATAGCAGTTGTCGTGGCAGGTCCCTCCTCGCCAAATGGTGCAAGTACGTTTCTAAAGCTTAGCTTTCCCAGGCTCATCTCGTTGCCGTCTTCCTCATCCCACAAACTGTTCCCAGCGAAGTAGTCTCCCCCATCTAATCCCGCGCTAACATAATGATATATCCAAAATGAGCAGAAAACGAACAAAGCACCAGCCAAGACTAGAACAACTAAATAGACAACCGCTACCTAGTGCTTGTCAGATCTTGAAACATTGGTCAATGGTGTCCGCTTACGTTATGTCCAGAAATCCACCTGTCACCCTTCTTATATCGAATGAGCGGCGTACATACAAGCACCGTCAAGCCCCCTAGGAACGTGCACACAGAATACGACATAAACATGAGTGGACCCTGCCATGTAAACATCATCTTCCGTCGCAGCACAAACGCTTGTGTCGAATCATTACTTCTTGACAAGAGCAAAGGATGGTATCTTTGCAAAATAGGCTTCGACCGGTAAGGCTTAACGGTCATCTCCGTAGGACCCAGAATATACAAAACCGTGACCTCTGACGCGGAGAGGAGGATCCCAAGGACGGCGAGTATCAAGCTCGAGTGCCACATTCCGTGGGTAAGCCAGTGTGCTTCTTCGACGGTCGTCCAGGAGAAAGCCCCGATGACGGCGGCGGCGAGGACGGTACACTGGGGAGTTAGAAGGTGGGTTTGTCTGCTGACGGTTGAGGTTCGCACTCACGGATACGGTGGTGAATTGCAGTTCGGAGATTTTTCGCGATCGCCAGGACAGCAGTGCACGTAGTAATTTGGCATCGTCGGGTGGGGTTTCGGATGCGAGTTTGGCTATGTTGCGCATCGGGGAGCGTGTGTTGAATTGGTATAGACGGTAGTATGGGAGGGTTGCGATATGAACTAGGAGAGTTGTTAGGGTGTGGATGATTCTCTGTGTCATTGTTATTGCTGTTCCTGATGTTATGTGCTGTTTGGTTTACCTTGACAATGCACTGGAAAGTGCGTAGCACCTGCATCGCCCCTTCGCAGCAATGCAGGAATGATACGATAGCAGTGGAGTCAACCTATATCAGAAACCGTGTCTATAGAGCCATACTGAGCGGGTTCATAGCCATATGTTTATGGTACTGCATGATTCATAGATGTCGTGGTCATAGAAAAATTGCAGAATCTGCGAGGCTACGAGGCTGAGAGGCTGAGGTGAGGCTTTGTATGACAATCACTTTCCGCATTATGATTGGTTAATGTAAGAATCAGCCTCGTATCCCTCTACTGCACAGCCCCATATCGGTCTATCATATTTGATTCGGCACTTTAGGGAAGACCCCTGAGGCCCGAACATTCGTATAGGCGGAATGCCTTACGTGCAGTCACGAGATGTGTAAAGTGTTGTGTTCGTCCAGGTGTACATGCAGGGCTCAAGCATTGTTTCGACGAGGAGAGAGTCGAAGGCCATCAATTTCAGGCCCGCTAAAGGGCAAGGACCAACCGAAGGCGAACATGGTGGCTGTTGACAAGGCGCGCTCAATCGCGTCGCTCCAGTGCGGTACTCAGATTGCCTATGTCAGTTGTTTATATCCACATAGCTATCAGTCGCCACAGAGTTCCTGTATTGCGTTTTGCCGCGGTTTGCAGAAGCTCGCGAAGAGTCAACAATTGATAGCTATCAGTCGATGTAGTTGCTGCACGTTTGTTACCGGTCTGTTCACGACACTGCTGCATTTATTATATATTTGGAGGTGTTCGTGGATGTTTGAGGATCAGGGTACACGATAGGGTATCTATGAAAGGAGCCACCTCGGAAAGAATCATGTACAGTTCTATACCCATAAAACACAGAGTTTACCGCCACTTGTACGTCGACCTCAACCTGTGGAAAGTATTCAAGGTTTCGCTTGGTACTCCCATTTCCTGACGAAAGGCTCTTTAAGTTTCTCGGCATCCTCCTCGCTTTCGCTATGCTCGATCTCCCAATGCTCATCGAACTTCCCCCGATGCGCAAAATAGTCGGCGTCTTGGCTACATTCTTGATTCCGGCATTGGAACTGAGACGCACCGGTCGCAAATCGTTCCCAGAGATGTTCGTGCTGTGCTCGTTTTCTTCGTCGGCTCACGAGCTCTGCTGCACAAGCGTCAAGCATGCTGACGACGTCTGCCCTTTGCACCCATTCTGAAAATCTTTCTCTGATAACACGTATTGTACGATGGCCGGGTTGGCGAGTAAAGTAGCTGGGTTCCTGTTTCGACATCGTACTGTGCTTGACGTAGTCGGTCCCTCGTACCCCGCTGAGCGCCGGGAATGATGCGAGCAAAGGACAATACATTTCAAGGTTATGCTAAATCTGCGCGTTCTCAATCCATGAATGTATGCAATAAGACTACAATATACAGCGAGTCATCATTTCCGTAAAAATGAAGGCCTAGCGCAGCGTTGAACTAGGTACCCTATCGATGTTCAAATAATCCTAAACTCCATCTCCTGGTGTCCCGACTCTTGACTGGCTTTATCATCCATCTTGCCATGTATGAAGGATTCCCCAGCCAGTTCAGATGAGTCAGTAGCAGAACTACAGGAACACTGCAGTCATACAAAACGACAATCACGTCACCCTCTTTTGCTTTGGGCGGTGCTAGCCCAACAAGATCCCCTGTCTCTTCAGATTGTGAGTGTGACGACTCGTGTAATGGCTATGCCTGAAGAATGTAACGATTCCATGTTACTGTAAGAGCACGCTCGAGATAGTCTTTCTTGATGCTTGGGTCTTTCTTGTTCACAGCCTGCCTCAGTTGTTTGTCGAAATCGAGATGTCCATTGACCGTCTGACCAGACAATTGAGGCTGGCCCTACGATAGTATGTCGGACCTTAGTCGCCCTTTGAGCCCCGATCCGCGACAAGCGTGCGCCATAGCTTGTCTGGCGCTTCAGAGATCTCTGTATCAGTCGAACGATCTTCTGTCCAGCCCAAGTATACTCAGACAACATAATTTATCTTCGGAAAGACTCGACGGTGCGACTTCGTATGGCAGACAGAACTTGGGCACCCGCCGGAGGTTCTAAATCGACTTGAATCTCTCAAGGCGATCGAAGATGTCACCGACACGTACCCAGATTGCCTGGTTCCTTCATGAAATAGAACATCTTCAACATACATTATACACATCGCAATAACACTTCTCGTATGCAGGACAACTTATTAAAATTAGCAGCCGCACATCCCAATTCTGATGTATCGGGAACTTACTAGACGGGATCTTGACCAAACAAAATGTGCCAAAGATACTCAAACACCCGTCCACTTGTCTCATCTTTTAGCGGAGTTTCCATCAACCACGTATAGTACTTTTTGTACTCATCCAACGGCCGCTTCTGCACTTGCTTGCTCGACACGGCAAACTGCGCACAGCAAGGGGTCGCCAGTACGTGCGGTACATCCGTATTGTTGAACAACTCTCGCCACGCATCCGCCATCGCTGCTTCGGTTGTTCTATGATCTTCCGGCGGGTTTCGAAATGGCATCACTTCGTGCGGACAGCCGGGGTCGTGAACGCAACGCAAGTTCGCGTAGCCGTTGCTCTGAACGAAGTTGATGTTGAGGGCTCGCAGAGAGGCTGCGTTGGAATGTTCGTCATTGTCGGTGTGCCATGCGGCCGGGTAGCCGTCTTTGTGCGGATGAATGAACGCGATCGTTGAAGGAAGGTTGTTGTAATTCTGTACGATGTATGCGAGGTATGCATTTGCTTCCATTCCTTTGTTCCGAAGAGTACGTAGAGTGCTGTTAGTGAGCGGATCCAGGGTTGATGTGTTGTGCGGAGTTTCGATATCGATGTCGTAGATGGCTGATCGCCAGTCTTGCAGGTCGGTATGTACCCAGCGTGTATCATCTGTGGGAAGCTTCGCCATTACTACGACGCGATCAGGTAACAATGGGCTAGGTTTTGGGACCGCAGTAATTTGAGCCAGTGTGCTTGTATGTTGAGGGGTGGTGGAAGTCGATGATGTTTCCCTTTCCGTGCCGCTATGCGCAATTTCCTGCTCAAGTATCTTTTGCTCTTGTTCTGCATATGTTGCCTCATATCGCCAAGGCTTCCTAGCGACGCCTGCCTGGACAAGTTCCTCTTGGATATTGTTGAAGTTGGCGTCAAAGAGGATCCATGCGCAGAGTACGAACACTGCTACCACAATGATTTCAATTTTTCTGCGGGAACGCAACATCGCTTGATGGCAAGTGGGTGGTGTACTTAAGAGGTGATCGAATTGGAAACGTGACAATTCTTCCCGGAGATTTGTTCGAACAAGATATCGTAAAGGCTCAGTGTTTGCCTGGCGTGCACGTGCGCGGATGATATAGGGTATCTGGAGGTTACCAGGAGGTGAAGAGCTACTGCTTTGCGTGGCCTAAAGCACCTTCTCAAAGGGAAGCGAACATTTGAAGGCGTCGCTTGCAACGAGCAAGGAGAAGCGTTCGTTGCAGCCCGCAGCTCAGCGATGTGGCTTTGCGGCACAGTTGAGCTATTATTAAGACACGTGCAAGGGATTCGGGGACGGCGCAAGTAATTATCCCAGCACTCATCCCAGAGCTCGTTTACAACAACGAATCACAAGCAAGCAATGCCCGGCCCTTTGTCCACAAAGTTGCAGAATGTTTTAAGTCGGCGCTAGGTACCCATTAGCGTTCACCCACTACCTAACCGAATACACCTCCAACCACCTTTCATCCATGTCTAACTCCCTTCCTCCTTGCGAGCGCGTCTCAATGCGATAGTCATTGCAGCACCAGAATCCATCATCAGGCCGGCGCTAAGTGGCGTCCGCCGACTGGTAGATCTATGAGACTGACGCTAACTCTAGGTGATAGCGGTGCGGCACGGCATAACTTGACTGAATTACAACAGCATGTTCGCATGCACACGATACGACACTCACCTTAGGGGTTATCGCCTGAAGCAGCCTTACCGCCTCGCTGTTCTCCTACACCAGCAGTTCCTAGCTCTCTGTCCCTCCCTTACGTCGTAACCTTCAACATCGAGCATTGCAATGGGTCCCCCGATAGGCCTATTCTCACTGTTTCTGGGAGCTTCACGTTTCGCAACCCTTGCGAAGAGCCAGTGCCAGCCACAGCCCGTCGTCGCACCTATTCAGAATGTATCTTTGCCAAACGGAGCCTTTGTAAGAGGAATTTCCATGACTGTCGGCTCCAACGACCAGAACATCTCATTATTCGCTAGCGGGTAAGTCCTGCAGTACAAGTGGAAGATTTAATACATTCAGCCTTTTCAATACCTCATTTGGTTGAACAAAGCGTACTGAAACCTCGAGTTTGCACATTCGGCATGGCTAACTAGCACCGCTTCTAGCGATTACAACGAGACCTACATCTACGGAACAAATGGACTATGTCCAGACGTGTACTCATCCGCAGCATGCGTGACATTACATGGCGGCGCATACGACATATCAGAATCCTCCACGGATAAAGCGATCGGCAGTCGGAAGTATAGTGATGGCTTCGGAGCGGACTGGACTGAAGACACTCTTAGCTTTGGCAGCAACACCTCATTGTCTTCATTCGGATTCGGTGTTCCGCGAAAGGATTTTAACCAAGCGTTTGCTAGCCAATCTCAACTTGGCTTAGGTAGCAACTCATCCTTTCTGCGAGCACTCGTAACCGCCGGGGACATAGGTACAAAAGCATACTCCATATTTTGGGGACTGGTCGGTGGTCCCGCGGAAAAGCAGACTCGGGGTTCCCTGATTCTCGGTGGCCTGGATAAATCGTTGATCGCCGATCAAAATGACAACTTCACGGCGTCGCTGTTCCGGAGCAGTAGTTGTGGGTCGGGCATGGTAGTAACGATCAGCGATATCCTTCTGAACTGGCCGAATGGTACCGACACGAGCATCTTCATGGGATCGCAATCAGCAGCCATACAGGCGTGTATCAGTCCCAGTTTCGCAGGCCTGATGTCCCTTCCACTGAGCTACTACAACAACTTCTGGTCGCTCGCAGGCGGAATACCTCCAGACAATAAGAGTGAGGCAAGAAGCTTTGGTATCAACTACTTTACAATGCTTTTTGATCCAAACGATGTGTAGGTGCCGTATCGATTCTTTTCGAGGGGTGTACAGCTAATGATGATGATGTAGTTATTACGGTGGTTTGACAATCAAGCTCCAGAACAGCATCTCCGTAAAGATTCCCAACACGGAACTAGTCGTTCCTGACACATACATCACCTCCAATGGCGCAGTACAAACGAACGCATCGGTCCGCAACGTCGTAATTAACTCCCTTCAATCCAACAACGTCAATGATCTACCAATCCTTGGCCGACTGTTCATGAGTTCTGCCTATGTAATGGTCAATCAAGAAGCCGGGAGGTTCTCCATCTGGCAAGCGAATACAGCATCGATAACATCCGATATTGTCGCAGTGGATACACAGAACAATATGGTCAGTGAGTTCTGCGCGAACTCTACGGGCGGCTCATCCACTGCTACTTCCTCGCCCACGTCTTCCGTCACATCTCCGCCACAAAATGAAGAGTCAAAGCTGTCAGGTAGCGCAATCGGTGGGATAGTTGTGGGCGCAGTGGGAGGTATTGCCGTACTGGGCACCATTGGCTTCTTTTTGTACCGGAGACAAGGATCACATGGCGCTGCAACAGGGATGGCACAGGAATCAGAGTTGCACACAGAAGATGTGAAACCGCCTACGTATAGTATGGTGCCAGCAGGGCCTCAGGAACTTCCTGTAGACCAGTACAATATCACAGAGCTGGATAGTAGAGCCGTCGATAGTAGTAGATATCCGTACAGGAACTAATTAATCAATGTATGACCTTCAGCAGATATTTAGTTTGCCCATGGTCCTGCACAAACGGCCCCGGGGACAATTTTGCCACATGTTGACATAGGGCAGAGGCTCTTATGTACGGAATATATACCACGAATTTTGTGACTGTTTCCACATACGACCATAGGACACTGAATACTAGGCTTCCCGTCCGCTCAGCCATATATAAGCAGTGTACCGGCGGGTCAGTAGTCGAGTTCGTGAGAATCGGCGAATCCCCGCTGTTGTATGTTTTTTTGCAGTGTTGTGTTTTTGTCCAGGTGGGTGACCATTCGCGAAGTCATCTCCACCTTTATATACCCGCTAGAACCCCTAGTAGCTACTCTTTTACTACTACGGTTCTGGCTTAGCTCGTAGCGTGCATTCTTGAGCCCCACGAGAGTTGTTATCAACAGTCTAGGTGACCTAGATCGACAGAACTAATCGCTTCCGACCAGGCTCGAGGGTAGCTGAGTGGACGTCAACAAAATCCCAAATTCACTGAGACGGTGAAATCCCCGAACTCTGCACAGACGCAAACACCACAGTATATACAGAGCTATTAAAAGAGCGAAATTCTACAAGATCTGCGGTAAGGTTACAGACGTTCACGTCCTCGCCAGTAACTTGTTGGTCCCTTACAGCATCATAGCAAGATTCGAGAGGATTGGATGCGGCTGTGAGATCATGAGAACAAGCAAACGGAGGTATATATGTAGCAGTATTTTGCTGTTCGGCATCAGATTCTCATTGACGTCAACGCGATGAAATCTTCTGCCCAAAGCGATTTCTGTCCGTAAGGACATCATGTCCTACTCAGAAAAGTACGTCAAGCAATCCCATCCACTATACAAACGCTCCAACACACATTTGCCCCTACGCTTCGATGAATTCCCATGTCACCCCTTTCTCCACTGCTATGTCAGCCTTCGCCAGCCGCTGCAATCCCTGATCGGCTAGAACCTGCACTGGCCAGAGTTTCTCACCCCCTTCAACCTGCGCTAACATCACATAGCCGCCCTTCCGAACCATCCTCAGACAGAAGTACTCGAGCGCCCGATGAGCCGGCTGTGTAGTGAGATGTTCTTTGGGGTAGTAACTCAAGTATTCGCCCGACGCTAGGTTCTTAAAACCTAACCATCCGTTTGTCTCGTGACATGACCAGTAAATGGCGGAACCAAGTTGGTTTGATGGAAGTAGAGAGATTTTTCCATCGGAAAGAGATAGCACGTGGCCTGACTTTGTGTCTCTGATTAGGAAAGTCTTCCCGCGACATGGTATCGAGGTCTTGACTTTGACGGGTCTTTCCGGAAAATCCTGGGGGTCGGCTACGGTCGTAGTTGGGGTGAGCAAAACCGTGGAGTGGACATCGTCCTCAAAGCTGATATCCGAGGACTGGTCGATTGAAGACGCCATGACGTGAAATTATAATTTGTGATGGTCAGTGATGAAATGAATCGTAGACAGCGGGTGAATGATGAGGACGTCGGAAGTTTTCAACGTAAAAAATGTGGAGTTCTGCTGCGGTGGTACATGTTGCCGTGTGCCACAGTTACACAAGCGACTGTCAAAGATGTGCAAGAAGCTCCGATAACTTTGATTGGCACCGGCATGGGCTTTCGGGCGGGGTACATGCAACTTCGAAACTTCTGCCCCACAGGAGGCAATTATCGTAGCGATTGTTCGGGGTCGTACTGACCGGAACAATTTTTGACGAACCTGCCTCAACATCTTCGGGGCCATGCGTGGTACAATTGATTCCTTGGTTAGAACACTGCCATATTGAAGGAAACTGGGTACTCGTGATAGTATTCACGATGATTCGTGATCAGAAATAATTCATACTATACAACCACTGTCGGAGTGCCCTTCAGTTCCCCAGACCTCGAGAGCACACTGTGCTAAACTGCAACAAACTCCCACACAAGCCCATGCTTCACCGGTGCTTCCGCCTTGCCCAGCTTTTGCACCCCATTTTCATTTTTCCTCTTCACCGGCCACAGCTGACTCCAGTGCGTCATGAGCAGCACGTACCCCCCATCCGGCATGAATCTCACGCAAAAGTCTTCCCAGCCCTGATGAGCTGTAGCCGTGGCCTGTAAGGTGTTCGAAGGATCGAAACCAAGCCATCTCCCAGCTGCGACGTTCTTGAATCCCATCCATCCGTTACGCTCATGGCAAGACCAGTGGAATGCAGAGCCAGGGGTGCCAGCAGGGTGCAGGCGTACAACGCCGTCTAAGAGCGTCAGAAGTTGGCCGGACTCTCGTTCGCGAATGAGAAAGGTTTTCCCTGGTTGGGGAACGGAGGAGGCATCCTGATTGTATGCTGGAGGTCCCTCTTTCTCGGTTTCAGGCGGCGTGTAAACTGTGGTGTCGTCACTCGCAGTTGCGGTGTCTGTGGTATCCCGAGAGGGCGAATGCATGGTGCGATTGATGGAATGGCTAATCGAGCTGTAGACATTCGAAAAAAGGGTAGAGCTTTGGAAGGCAGAGAACGGTAAATGAATGACAGCGAACTGAGACTGTGAGTGAGAGGTGGGGGTGAAGCGATAGGGAGACTGCATATGCAAGGGGGTTGCACAGAGTTTGAAAGGGTTGGGTCAACACGCGAAGTTTTCTACCAATGAAATTCAATGGGACGAACAATGGTTTGGGAATTCGTAGAACTTGCAACAGCCACGACAGGAGTGTCGTTCCGCAACGATCATTTATCATTTGGTCACATAAATGCGAACATCTGATTGTAATATAGTTTCGATAATCTATCAACACTACATCACAAGAGAGAACATGCTAGGAAACGAGGGTCATTATCCGTGTCAGGCGTCGAACCCCCAAAAGACATCCGCGATCAAGAGCCATCTGCTCGGACCGACATTTTCTTGCTCTGGTTGCCTACTTGAGGAACTTTTGTCGTGATGGTATACAGCGACCAGCGATCATGAGCAGACTCGAAACCGCTCTTTGCCCACAAGCCGCGAATAAAGGAAATCTAGTGCTCTTGCCACTTTTCCTCTATAGCTTGTCGTAGTACTGTGCAGAGAATTAGCATATTTGCCAATGGAATGGGAAAGAGCATTACTTACGTTTTCAACACCTGGTACCTCAAGCTTGATACCCTTCCTCTTGCGCATGTCGGCAACGATCTTACCGGGCAAGGTGGTGGTGTCAAGGGGCGAGCCACCCTGGAGGACCTGCCAATGGTCGAAAACCAATTGAGGAAAGGCCTGACCGGCAGTGTTTGATCGGAGATCGGCGGTGAAACCGAAGGACTCGTTGACGGGGAGGTAAGCCTTGACGTTGAAGAGGGGAGTACCGACACGCTGGTTCTCCTCGAAAACGTGACCACGTCTCCGAGTAAGCACACCGTAGATACCACCCATGGCCTGCTCGGGCACCTGGATCTCGACGAGGTAGACGGGCTCCTGGAGAGCAGGCTCGGCAAGGAGAGCAGCGGCGTAAAGCACACGACGCGCAGTGGGGATGATCTGACCACCACCACGGTGAATGGCATCAGCGTGGAGAGTGACATCCTGGATGTTGAAGCGGATGGAACGCATGGGCTCCTCAGCAACGGGACCTTCCTTGGTGGCCCACTGGAAACCAGAGACAACGGAGTCCTTGATTTCGTTCAAGTACTGCACAGCCTTGGTCTGGTCAACGAGCAAGTTGGCACCAGTGGTGTCGGGACCGAAGCACCAAATCTTACGGGCATCGGTGACATCCCAGCCGTGCTCGTCAGCAAGTACACGGGCACGAGCCTTGAAATCGTCACGGGGAGCGATCTTGCCGGCCTCGATGGCCTGGGAGACCTCCTCGTCCAAAGGCTCAGCAATGACGTAGAGACGGTTGTGCTTGTTGGGCGACTTGGACAGAGCAGTGATGCTGGACTTGCCGTTGACAGTCTCACGATACTGGACGACGGGGTCGGAGATGCGGAGGGGAACACCGGCGTGGTCCTCCTCAAGATCCTTCAAGCAAATCTCCAAGTGGAGCTCACCAGCACCAGCGACGACGTGCTCTCCGGAGTCGGAGATGAAGGTCAGGACGCAAGGGTCGGACTTGGACAGACGCTTGAGACCTTCAACGAGCTTGGGAAGATCCTGAGCGTTCTTAACCTCGACGGACCGCTGGACGACGGGAGAGACGGAGAACTTCATGACCTTGAGGTTGTGGGCAGTCTCGTTGGTGGTGAGGGTACCAGACTTGAGCAAGAACTGATCAACACCGACAAGACCGAGAATGTTACCGGCGGGCACATCCTCGATGGGCTCAACGAAACGACCCATCATGAGAATGGTACGCTGGATAGCCTTGATGAACAGATCCTCCTTCTTTCCGGGGGTGTAGTTGGGGCCCTGGATGCGGACCTTGAGACCGGACTTGACGGTACCGGAGAAAACACGACCGAAAGCGTAGAAACGACCCTTGTCGGAGGTGGGCACCATCTTGGAGACGTACAGCATGAGGGGACCCTTGGGGTCACAGTCACGGATACCGATGGCGTTGACATCGTCGTGGGGACCCTCGTAGAGAGTCTCCATGCGGTACTTCTGGGCAGTCACGGGGGACGGCAAGTGGAGAATCATCATCTCAAGAAGAGCGTCGGCAGCGGGAAGGAACTTGCGCATGACGACCTTGAGGAGCTGCTTGCCCTCGAGATCCTTCTCGTCGCTGGTGAGCTTGATCTCAAGCTTCTCGAGGAGCTTGGGGATCTCATCGGTCTTGAAGTTCATAACAGCGTTGAAGATGCGGAAGATGGGGTCCAGGATGAACTGGTTGAAAGCACGCTCAAGCTGCTGGCCCTCGTGAGTGCCGTTCTTGGTCCACTTCTTGGTCTTGGGGTTGAAGTAGCTGTCGCCCCAGAGACGCTCCATCATCTTGTTCTTGTCAACACCAAACTTCTTGGCGTATCGCGAAGCGAACTGGCGGACAGTGAAGGCCCAGCCGTGAAGACCGGAACCGAAAGCGATGGTACCCTTGTCGGGGTACACCTGGACGTCACCGAGAGTCTTGTCGTAGTAGGTGGCGATGACGACGTTGACGGATTCGATGACACGGGAGAAGTTCTGGTACAGATCCTCCTTGGTGAGCTGGAGCTCGAGAAGAGCACGGTCGACCTTGTTGATGATGACGACGGGCTTAATACGCTCACCAAGAGCCTGGCGAAGCACAGTCTCGGTCTGGACGCAGACACCTTCGATGGTGTCGACGACGACAAGGGCACCGTCAGTGACACGGAGGGCAGCGGTGACCTCAGACGAGAAATCAACGTGACCAGGCGAGTCGATCAAGTTGATCAAGAAGTCGTTCTTGTCAACCTTGACGGGGATGTCCTTAAGGTCCTCCTCGTCCTGGAGTTGGGCGTACAGGGAGATGGCGGTGGACTTGATCGTCACACCACGCTCCTGTTCGTCCGCTCGCGTATCCGTAAACCGCGCTTCTCCAGCTTTCGAAGCCGAAATGATACCGGCACGCTGGACGAGCGAGTCGGTAAGGGTGGACTTGCCGTGATCGACTGGAGTGGGGTGTTAGACACGTTTTCCGCAAAGCGGGGCATCTAGGATACTTACCGTGAGCAATAACCGACATGTTACGGATATTGGACGCCTTGTCCATGAGCTCACGGATCTGCCATGCCAGTTAGCCTCCGTCCTTCGTTCCCTGCCTCCATATGCATATTGGGTTTGTGTGTGCGGGGCGCTACGTACCTCCTCGACGGTGAAGCTGGCAGGCTGTTAGCATACTGTTCGGAGGGCCGTGGCGTCTACTGCGCTCGCAAAGGCAAGCAGCAACGATGGAGATGGACTTACTTGACCATGATGGCGGTGTTGTGGGTTGTTCTACCCGAAAATTCTCGTGTAAGAAATGTTCAAGTACCCCGCACCTGCGCGGAGGGACTGGTGGAGTTGAAGAGGCGCTGGAATTGGATTCGAGAGCTCTGTGGTGCAAACCAAAGGAAGGCACGCTTTAAGAACCCCCGGGCGCAAAGTTGGCGGGTGAAGTGGTGGGCGAGGGCGAGAAGGGAAGTGGGCGGGCAGAGAGGAGTTTTGCAGGTGGTGCGGGCAAGGTGGGGCGGCGAGTGCGAGGCGCTATCGCCCAATTCGACGTAGTGCACTGTGTCCATCGCCCAGGAAGTGCCACCAAGGAGTCATCTTGGGATGATGGCAACATTGGTGAGCTCCAGCAACCGTCAACCAGACCATTACCACCCATCAACTCTCTGGACTACTCGCTTTGTGACTCACGAGAGCTCCTGGATTCACCCAGCGACTCCGCCTTCTGCCCGGACGCAGGAGCCCGAGCTGCTCAATTGGGCCGCGGCGAACGCAGGGGTCGCCACCATCCTCAGATGGAGCCACCAGCAGCTTATTGATGCGTGATTCCAAGAGTCACAGTTAACCAGGACCATAGGAACACACTCGAAACCAAGTCAATTCTATATCGATGCCTACGAACGTGACCCAAAGATTCCACGGACAGTGCTGAGCTCGCTAGCCGCGGTACAACTTGGTCTGCAAGCGCCCTAATCTCCGCCCTTTTTCCTCCCACATACGTGGATCAAAATCCCGCTAAGCGATTGGAAACGTAACCCTTCCTATGTCTTGTAAATGCAATGTACAAATCCTGGGGTATTGCAGGTAGCCATCGAGTCCGCTTGACACCTGACTTACTGACTTAACGTTTCTGATCCACCATGCATGCGTCTACAACTGTACGGAAGTAACACTGATGCGGCATAGTCTACAAGATAGACACTGTGGGATTACAAATAAGGAAAGTGCCTCGGAGATAAGTAACGGATATCGGATGCTTGCATGAGGTGCTCGATAGAGTCTACGGAGTTCATGTGCAATAAATGTTGCTCTGTAGATTCGTGGCACCAAGAACAGTCGTTTTTTAAGGCTGCAGACAATTATCATTTGTGGCTCCATTTACAAGTATACAACTGTACATTCTAGACAGTGGCAAGAGCGTGTAATGTGAAACACTCATGATCAAGAACAGCATGTTGAAGAAAGTTTTTCATTCGTGCTCACCGGTTCCCACAAAGCATCAGATCATGAGCGATCATACAGCGACACAGGAATACCGATATGCTATGAAACATGAAAATTGGTTCGTCCCGTCCGGAGAAGATGGTATCTTGTAGACAACCATGGATGTGCATGCCACCAACGCCGATTTTGTGTATTCTGAACGCAAAAATACAAGAAACCATATATGCAGAGCTGCTGGGATGCAGTAGATGCATAAAGTTTTGCCAAATCCCATCGAACCGAGATCCTCGTAGTAATTTCGGTGAGATGAAGCAGTGACGCGTGTACATATGTAATGTGTAGACACTTAGAAGACGAGTTGTTCGTCTACGCGTCCTCCTTAACCTCGATCTTGGAGCGCTTGGGGCTTCCAGCAGCGTCGTTGTCGTCACGGCTACGCTTCTTGGAATCACGGTCGCGGTCTTGGAAGTTGTCTCGGCGCTTCTTCCAATCGTCGTTGTCGGCAGAGCCGTCGCGGTCGCGGCGGTCGCGGCGATCCCGGCGGTCATCGCGGTCGCGACCTCCCCGTCCACCGCGTCCTCGTCCACGACCACCCCGTCCACCACGTCCGCCACGGTCGCCGCGGAAGCCACCGCGACCCCGTCCGCGGCCGCTGTTGTTGCGCTCCTCCTCAGTCTTGAGCCACTCCGGGGTGATGCCCTTCTCCTTGCACTTCATCTCGCTGTAGTCCTTCTTGGACATGATCGTAAGCTCGTTGTCGTTGTACTTTGGCTTGGGGTCAAGAGCGAGGAATTGCTGCGCGGACTCTTCGTTGTCGAATTCGACGAAGACGCTGCCCTTCCAGGTTCCATCTTCTTCGCGGCGCTTGCGGATCATGACGGCGCCGTAGGGTCGGAAGAACTGCTCGAGCGGGATTTGGCCGACATCTTCACCTTCGCCTGCGAAACCCTTCGCGTAGATGCAGTTCTCAAGTTTATTGAGGCTCTTCTTGTAGATGCGGGTGAAAAGATCATCGACAGTGGGCGGGTACTCCTCGTCGCCATCGCGCTTGGGTACGACCAAGGGATCCTTGCGCTTGACGGCCTCTTTGCCGGTGCCGGCGAACTCTCCATCGTCGACGACGACAAGATCCTCGCTATCGCGAAGCGCGTTCACGATCGCAGAGTAGGGCGTGAAACGGCGCATGCGCTTGAACTGGCTGATGTGCTTGATTGGGACGGGCGCATTGCGGGGACCTTCGAGCTCCTTGAACAGATGCTCATCAGTCGCTAGGTTCGCAATGGAGAAGTAGAATTCAACCTATGATTGTCAGAAATCATTACATGATGGTGCGTCGTTAAGCTCACTTGCTGCCTAATCTCGTTGGGGTCATCCGACTCGGGCAAGTTCTCGAATTCGTCATTGCGCCTGTGTGAATGTGAGTCGAAGTCCATAGTAGATCCTAGGGCCGACATACTTGCGGAATGGCTTGTTGCCTCCGAACCCGCCGCGTCCACCTCGCCCGCCGCGCCCGCCGCGCCTATTGTCAAACTGGCGACCATTTGAGCGGTCGTCCTTCTCTTTAGCAGACGACTCTACGT
The DNA here is from genome assembly GCA_010093485.1 of Karstenula rhodostoma CBS 690.94. Classification (NCBI taxonomy): domain Eukaryota; kingdom Fungi; phylum Ascomycota; class Dothideomycetes; order Pleosporales; family Didymosphaeriaceae; genus Karstenula; species Karstenula rhodostoma. The sequence goes on from MU001493.1 coordinate 2,456,133, forward strand.
CCTTGCCGGCTTCGGTAGTGCCATTGGCACCCGCCTTGTCGCCAGACTCTGCGCTCACACTGGTATCAGGCTTTGCGACAGCCTGGACTTCGGTGGACTCGGTACTCTTGGTGACCTCGGCGGGGTTGGTCGCAGGCGCCTCGGCAGCTGGCTGAGTGTCGGCCATGTTTGCTGCAATGCAGCTGTAGATAAGTGATTAGTGTGTGTCTTTTCAAGTATGCGCGCGAAGGTATTCGAGAGAGGTGCGGGTAGATCCTAAGGTTATGTGAGTGGTGGGGAGCAAATTGACTTTTTGCGCAGCGCTAGCGGGGGTAGCTCTTGCCTTTACGAAGTTTTAGCATGGCCCGTGCGGCAATTCAGCGCGTCCGTGTCCGCATCGTCGAAGGGCGAACAACCGCCCTCGAACCGTCCTATTATCCACCCATTGACCACGCCCACCATGAGGAAGAAGCCGAGATTTCATTCGCTGAAGAAGCTGGTCAGTCCCAATGAACTTCAGATGGATCCATGCCTAGACAATACTGACATGGCAACAGAAAGTCAGACAGGACTGGTCACGCTGGTCGCTATATAGCATATCACAACTGAGGGCCCCGAACACCGCGACGAAAACATACTTCCAGCAGAAATGGACGGCCAAGTCGGACACGCGTGCGTATCACGGCGAGCAGATCCGGGAGAAGAAGTGGAAGCGTCTGTTCAGGAGAAACCTACCCGCAGTGGTACCGATGGACCACAGATACTTGGCCAGATATGATGGTTCGGAACAGGCTGCCGGACGAGGTGCTGGTGCGGATTCAAATGAGAAGGAGCGTACGCCGCAACAGACGCCGTATATGCAGATGGCATACTACCCCATCGAGCGACGACTGGATACGGCTATTTTCAGGGCACTGTTCGCAAGTAGCGTGCGCCAGGCGAGACAATTCGTTGTACACGGGCTGGTCAGGGTCAACGGCAAGAAGGTACGACCATCTGTCTGCTCGGCATGGGTGACGCGATGATGAAAGCTAACACAACACCCGCAGATGCCGTATCCCGGATACATGCTCAACCCAGGCGACATGTTCCAAGTCGAGCCCTCCTCCGTGATGTTTGCCACAGGCGCGCGAAAAGAGCGCTCCTCCACCGCTCGCAAGGTCGCCAAAGAAAAAGCCGCCGAGCGCGCCAAAGCCCGCGAAGAGAACCCAGCGCCTGCTCACAACCCCAACCAAAAAGCCGAAATCGTCGCCACCCGCGCGGAGCCCACGCCCAAAGAACTCAAAGAGCACATGCAGTCCCTCATGGTCGACGTCGAGAACGTGCTCAATGAAGACGTCGGCGCAAAAGACAAGCAAAAGTTCCGCGCCTTCCGCCAGACCGTGCGCAAGGCCGTGAGCCTCTGGGGCAAGGCCACCCCGGAAACCGTATCGACACTGGACACGCAGTTCACCTTCCTCAAAGACGCGCTGAATGCCCGTCGAGCCGCGCTGGCGCCCGAGCCTGCCGAAGAGGAAGCTACGCCGATGATGTCCCCCGAGGACCAGAAGAAGCTGAGCGATGCGTTTGAGAAGCTGAAGCTCGAGCACCAACACATTTCGACATGGAACAAGCGCGATGCTTCGGCGCCGTATGCTACGCCCTGGCGGCCGCGGGACTACATGACGGCGTTTGCGTTCATACCGCGGTACTTGGAGGTCAACCAGAACGTTTGTGCGGCGGTGTATCTGAGGCATCCCGTTGCGCGGCCGGGTCTCGCGGAGGTCCCGACGCCGTTCCACATCGAGACGGGCCAGCTGGCGTTCAACTGGTACTTGCGGAGACGGTAAAGGGAAGACCTCGTGGCGCGCTGTAGCATACGTGTAGATATCGCATCGGGCGACCTTTTGTATATTACGTTGTACTGGACACAATAGACACCGCATTTGGAGAGACATGGGCACCTGCTCGTTGTTTCAAGGCTCCGCGTGCTTGAGCGCGGCCTGTATTCATCTGGCTGTCTACTCTGCCTTCGCCATAGATATATATACTACATCACATCCCTGTGAAATTGTTATTAGTGGGGGCGTCGTCCGAAAGTCTCGCCCCGTTCCTTCTCGCCCCGCTGTGTTGCTTCTGCGAGATTTGCGCTGAGAAAAAGGCAACCCATGCTACAGGAATCAAATCGTACAATGCATGAACTGTGAGGAGGAAACGACGGCATGTCCCCTCCCAGGGAATCTTAACGCCTAACCGGAAACGCCCAGCCTGATACAACGCCGGATGAAGCAAAGCGAAACCAAAACATCAAAGGTATCAAGAGAATCAGAAAGTAGCACGCCGTCAGTTCTTCAGATCGAAGTCGGTCTCGGACGTCTCGGCGAACTCGGAGCCCTCCGCGATGTCGGGATAGCGCAGCGTCTCTGCGCTGGGGCGCGGACTCACGTCTATGATGCTGGAGTCCGGGGTCCAGCGGGAGCTGGAGCTCGCTGTGGAGACGGTGGAGGGGTAGTGTCTGAAGCCGTTTGCGACGGCGTCGGAGACGTCGTCGTCCTCTTCGTAGGCGGGGGGCGAGGCGGAGGCGTCGGAGCGGTAGCCTGGGAGGCTGTCTGTGCGGGAGAGGGGGCGGGAGGGGAGTTCGGGGATGGAGGTTGGCGGGTAGGTGGACGCTGTTGAGAGGGGGGAGTAGGGGGGTTGCGGGAGAGGGTTGTGGGAGTGGGAGTGGGAGTAAGGGTGGTAGTTGTGCGGGTAGGTGACGACGCGGCCTTCCTCGGCAGAGCTGACGAGGTCGTTTACAATGCCGTGCGCGGCGCGTAATTGTCTGATTTCCTCCTGCATCGCGTCCTCGAGCACGCCTTCTTGGTGCTGGATGAGGCTGCGCTTCTCCTCGTAGTCGTCCATGCGCTCCTGGTCGCGCCAGTTTCCGCACCACCACTTTCGGATTGCGTGGCGCCGGGCTGCGCGGCGGTATTCGCGCTGGGTAAGGCGTTCTTCGCGCGCGGCGGCGCGTTCGGTGCGTGTACGGAGGCTGCTGCAGCGGTGGCGGATGACGGTGACGATGCAACCGCAACACAAGAGACCCATGACAATCTCCAGGGAAATCACGAACGGCGAATCAGGTGCAGGCATTCGCGGAGCACCATGGTGGGAATGGGGTGGAGGGGGCGGGGGCGGTGGAAGACCAGAGTCGTCGTGGTGTGGCGGAGGAGGTGGTGGAGGGGCGTCATCAGACTGGATCTTGATATTGCCCTGCTTGTTGTTTCCTGCTCGCCATACTTGATGGAAGCCATCGTCTTTTGGGTGCCCCATGGACGGTGGGCCGTGATGATGATGGGGATTGGGTCGAAGGTGAATGTAGAGGATCCTCCATGCACCTCGAGCGCCACTTGCGATAGTCTTCGCAACGCAGGTAATGTTATCACACTTCCGCAGTTCCTCCTTGAAGCTTTGTGCCTCCTTCTTGACTTGGGAGTCAATGTACTTTTTCTTCTCTGCGATGGCCTCGCGTAACCTTCCCGCTTCCGCTTCGAGAGCCCTTAACTCATGAATGTCGTCCTCGAGATGTGCATGACCTGGAAGCCCGAAAGTCTCTACACCCTGTTTCGCAGGAAAGGCAAGACGTAATTGTGTAGGAGGGTTGCGCCAAGACTCAGCGTGTTCACCTGAGCTGGCAATGAGATGGGGCGTGGGCTGGAGGCGTAGAAGCTCCGGCGGGGACGCCTGCTTGAAAGATAGGGTAAAACCAGGGTACGGCGAGCTCAATGACTTTCCGTCGATGGATTTGATGTTCACTGTCAAGACTTGGGCGCTGTCATCGGTCTCTTCTTCGCCGTGGAGACATGCGCTCTCCCATTCAAGATCCAGGTCGTGTTGGAGAAACCAAGCATTCTCTTCAATGTCGGTCACACCTGTGTAAGAGCCAGAACCAGATGCAAAATCACCGTTCCATTCCTGAGGGAGGTAAGCTCCGTTCAATGTGATGTTTGAGACACCGCAAGGCTGTTTGTTGGTGTAAGTTTTGACACTCAAGACCTGGAAAAGAAGTAAGCGGTGGGATCACTTTTTGTTGCCTGAAGTGGGCCTTACGATGGACTCGTCATCATGGCTCGTGCCCAGACAACCAGCGCATGGAACAGTAAAGGTTGCTTGGGCATAGTCTTCCTGCGTGTCTTCGCGGTATTAGCTGCCTAGACATGGCAAAAGTGGGGAGGTATAAAGACGTACCCAACTCCAGAAGCTCCCTTCGCTCTGGACGTGCAACATCTGCCCGGATACCCTCGGAAGGAAGAACAGCTGCGAGCGCTGGCAGAACCCGTGCGCAGGCCACCAAGAGCTTCTTCTTGGAAAACCTCATGGTTCGGAGAAAGCAAAGAAAGCGAATGCGGGAAAGTGAACGTCGGTCAAGCCTGCACACAGCAACGCAGAAGGCACGAGCAGCAGTGGTCGAACGCGGACGGCGAAGCTGGCGTCTGAACTGAGATCAGGCACCAGCCAACTCGGGGAGGGCGTGATGTTTAACGGGGCGCAGGCGCAAGCATCAGCACTTGAGCAGACGCGTGTCCACCCGGAAGAGTCAGTGGGGCGCAGCGCCTCGGCTCGCCCTTCAGCCTTGGGCGCGGGGATCCAAACACGAACACTTTGCTGGAGGGAAATGAACCGATTTTGCATTTGTAGGAAAGAGACGAAGATGGATGTTACACCGTGTTGGTTGCATGTGTGAAGGCCAAAGCCTCTCCTTTCGTAGACCTAATGCTCTGATGAAAGGGACGCATGCCATGTTCCTCATCAGATGGCGCCATCGTAGAAACGCTAAGATAGTATCTACAGCTTACGTATACAACCTGCTGTTGGCATGAGAGACCGTTTCAGGTGTCGCACGGGTGTTGTTATAGATGGCCAGCCTCAGGATGTGTTGCAAGCTATGGGAGAGTTACTGAAAGGTCGTGTGCTCGTTGGATGACTTGAGGCATGAGTAGCAAAGAACGAATGGTACACATCGTGCAGCCAAACCGATGCGACCTATCCAGAAGCCACGAGGCTTATGCACATATATCGCCAGCATGCCGATGTACCTACCCTACCTCTGCTCTACGCGTAGCAAACCACACCGACGCGAATCTATGCCAAGCAATGGCCCGAGCTCACTCCCGCGACAGCCCACTTCAACTCCAACATCCCAACCCATCCCCATTCCATGAGCGCACTCCCTCGAACCACCTGCTCTTCCCCGTGATTCGATAGCGCAGACGTCTCTCGCCACTCTCACAGCACCCCGACGACCCCACCACAATGGTACATCCCGATATCTGCCCCGGCGCAAACCCCACCCACTGACAAGCGCACCACAGCTTCCCCTCGGCCTGCTCACGGCCGCCGTCGGGCACCCCATGCTCGTCGAGCTGAAGAGCGGCGAAACCCTCAACGGCCTGCTCGGCAACTGCGACACGTGGATGAACCTCACGCTCAAGGAGGTCGTGCAGACGAGTGCCGACGGCGACAAGTTCTGGCGGTTAGCGGAGATATATGTGCGCGGCAGCACGGTCAGTCCGCACTCGCTTGGCAGCTGAGCCCGAGTCGCCGCTGATGCTTCGCAGATCAAATACCTGAGGGTGCCGGACGAGATCGTCGACGTGGTCAAGGAGCAGCAGGCGAAGGAGCAGGCGTCGAGGGGCGGACGCGGCGGCATGCACCAGCGTGGAGACGGACATCGTGGGGACCGCGGCGGAAGAGGCATGCGCGGACGGGGTCGGGGTCGTGGAAGAGGCGGCGGCGGCGGCGGCGGTGGTGGCAATAATGCTTGAGTGGGGAGGAAGATACAGGCTGCCATGCAAGGCGAGCACGCGCTTCACGATCCGGATATACCCCCGTACATGTCTGCATGACGTTGTTGGCGCAGCGTGCTTTTGAAGAAGATGCACCTGCGGGGTTGAGCGGTGTCGAGTGTTGGGAAGGGGTGGGGGGCGAAGAACGCAACAGCGGCGTAAAAAGGACTGCAGCCCGGCTCGTTGGGTAGGGCTGCAGTAGAGGCTCTCGAGCAGATGGCAGCAAATCACAAAAAACATCAATACGCCCATGCTTCGTGGATATGATCTGATTTGATCCTTGACCCACGAAATCCTGTACCAGGCAGGTTGGCGTTGGTTTGCGCAGTCATAACCCAGACGCTACCTTGCGGCATTTTGTCTGACGTCTCTTCTCGCTTTCTACACTCAATAAGCATACAAGCGTTTCGCTTGGTAACATCTGTTCTCAACATAGTAGGATCACCAGTACAGCGCAGTAAAGCGGAAGGACATGCACAGTTGAATCACTCTAACATCCCCTTCTACGTCACACCCCCAACAATCGCCCTACAATCCACAGCCCCCAGCTCCCCACGACCAGCAACACCATCCCCACCCTGGCCACCCCTCCCATCACCCGCCTCATCCACCCCCACCCCCACCTCCCCTCTCGTCCCGCCCTCCGGCCCATACCCCTTCTTCGCCAACCTAACCAAACTCTCACACAGCCTCTCCAACAACCACTCGCTCTCACTCAACCCACTCATCAACGGACTATCCGGCCCAATCCAATCCCACTCAACGAGCCCTTCCTCATCCTCCTCGTCTTCGTCGCCGCGATACCCGGATTTGCTGCCCGTGAGGCGGATCAGCCGGACGAACGCGATCCATTCTTCGAAGGTGTAGCGTTTAGGCTTGGGAAGGTGCCTGGAGAGGTCAGTGTCAGTGTATGTAGAGGTTTCGACTTTTCTGTATGGTGGGTGGGGGGATAGAATCACGCACATATCTGCGGCAACGCGCTTGATGCTGAGGGCGAGGTGGTGCGCCACAGCCCTGGGACGCGGGGACGTCCCGAGGGCTTCTTCCGCTTCTTCCGCTTCTTCCGCGAGGACAGGCAGCGTCGGTGGCGTATCGGTTTCGACGGGCGACTGCTCGGTTTGCGCTTCTGCGGCAGATACGTCCCTGGGCTGGGATGGGCTTTCGATCGGCTGGTCTGGATCGTCCAGCTCGAATCCCCGCTTTACCCTCTTCCTCGCTTTGCTGTCTGCTCTTCGCTTCTGCAGCCATTGCACTAGCCGTAGCAGGTACGGATGCTTGTCGAGGAAGGCGCGCCATATGCCGTGTTTTGGGAGGACGGTGAAGTCGGCGAGGTTGTCGCTCCAGCGGTGGAATTTGTAGACGACGGTGTCGCCGAGGTCCGAGACGAGGATGGTCATTGTGGGGACGGCTATGAGACTCCAGATGACGAAGAAACAGCGGCCTGCGCTGGATTTGGGTGCTAGATCGCCTGTGGGGGTATGAGTATGAGGTCGATGTGTTCGCGTTTTGGGGAAACTTGCCGTAGCCGATGGTCAACAGGGAAATGTAGCAGAAGTAGAGGGCTTGGAAGTAGGTCATTCCCTGGGTGTTCTTCTCAGCCTAGGCAGGAGTTAGTGTATGCATGCAAATCACGGAATAGTGGCGTAGCCGATGAAGATATGACTGCTTTTGACTTACCTGCCAAAACACAACGGCACCAACACACCACAAAATCCCAAACGCAAATGTCGAAAACAGTAGCGCCAGCCACTGTCTGTACTTCTTCGACTTCCGCTGAATGACCCGCATCGCGAGAAAGCGGTCCTTCTCTCCCTTCAGTAGAATCAAGCGCTGCCTCTGTCTCCTCCCAGGTGTAAGCGCGCTCGACAGTGGTGCGAACGTAGCCCTCCCCACTGTATTTCCCATAGCAGTGCGCATCACCCTCGGTTCGGTAGGAGCACTAATCTTCAGGCGTTCTCTCCCTTTAAACGAACGTCTCCGAATAAGGTGACGCTCGGCGCGTTCACGCTGGCGGAGGTCGAAGGAGGTAGTAACGCTGCGATCAGCGGTCCTCTGGCGCATGCGATCGGTATGCTTCATGACGATGTTTTCCTCGCCCAGCTCGCGCATGAATTTGTATATCGAGCTCACGATCAAAGCCAACGTGATAATGCCGCCGACGGAGAAAGGGAACACGATGCCTCTCCCGAGATCGGTCGTAGGGTAGAAGTCCCCAAATCCGACCGTTAGGACAGTCACGTCGCAGAAGTACAGGGAATCGGCGTAATCCCAGCCTTGCCCGGCATCGTCCTCGATCTTCATGAACACTGCCGCGCCGCCCCCAAGCCAGATGAAGAACACCATTGTTTGTAGAATGAGCGTACGCTGGGAATCGGAAAGGGCGAAGTTGTCGGGGTAGTGGCCGAGGAAGAAGCCGAGCATGTTGACCATCAGGAGCATGGAGCAGAGGAAATAGAAAGAAGCTGCGGCGATGGCATACCAGAATCCTTGGCTATAATTTTGGTAGGGGCGGTTAGGCGGGTTGTAGATTTCCATGCTCACTGTTATCCCGATAAGAAAGCCGGTGGCGAGGTACCAGAGGATGATGGTTGCCGGCAATGCGATGATGTATCGGATCCGCTGGGTGAAGTTGAAGAGGAGGAAGATGTTGCCCAGGAAGCCGCAGATGAGGGAGGCCACATTGAAGTAGTAGCACCTGGTGCATGTTAGCATCCTCTTCATTGTGGATTCATTTTTCGGGGCCAGGCACATATGTGACCTGATCCATAGATGGGTACCACTTGGCCGGCAATATTGAGACTGTGGGCTAATATTGCTTGAGACATACCATCTTGGGTCACTGAACGGCTTCCCTTCACGCTCTGCAACAAACTGACCGTCGATATACACGTCCATACGCCATGATGTGACAAGCGCGACAAGTGACGAAATGTTGGCTAGCGGTCCGAGAGTAGCAGCGAGTAAAGGGATTCCAGTGGAAGCAAACCACCAGTCACTGCGATCGTATTAGCACATCGCAGGGCATACGCGAAGAAGCACAGAGAAAACTCAACACCATAAGCAAACCGAGCTCGAACCAGAATTCAAGGAACGCCGCTATACTGTTCTCTTCAATACGAGATCCGACACAAAACTGCACACGACATCGTCGCCACCGTTACTGCAGCCTGGGGTAGTATGCTTGCATAAAGTCGCGTACATATATCAATCACACCCAAGGTCTTCCTTGTACTGAAGCTTAGGCATCCGATTCTCGTTCGAAAATAGAGGACTTGCATGCAGATTCAAACACGCACCTCTTCTCCCCTTGTTCATACTTCTTCCAGAACATCAGCCGGCTCCTCTTCTGCGCGAGCGGCTCTTGCACCTCATCTTCCGTCTTCTCGACCTGCTCATAACTGCGGCGGATCGTCTCGCCATCGGATATTCGCGGATGCTCTGTTGCCGGAGAATTGGGCAGAGGGTTTAGAGATAAAGAGGTCATGGTCGGAACGTTAGGAACTGATGGGCTCTCGCTGTGTTATCGGCGTCTTGGAGCCATAATCCGGTGGTGTGACCTCGAACGTTTTTAGTACGCAGTAGGCGGTGCTCGGAAGAGCACTTGAGTGCACAAAGCAGATGCAGGTAGCCCGTTGAGATAAATAACGATGGTCAGTAGAAGTTGAAGATAGATGCAAGTTCAAGTGCGGGTGCTGAGTAACGGCGCTAAAAGGGAATAAAGAATAACTAGGAACGCGGAGGCGGATACCATGTGGAGATGGAAAAGCAGGGTTAGGGTCGAAATCATGGCCAAGGGAGTTGAATCTAGAAGAGCACATGCTGGAATTGTAGGTTACCGCGTTCGTAGGTCATGCCTATCACGGGAGGAACGATTGGCGCTGGCACGTCACAAATTTGGCCGCAGATCGCTTCGCGACGGCGCGTCTTACCAAGCTTCCACAAGCTTTTGTATCCGATTGGACGCTAATACACATCGCTCATCAACAACTGGTAAGTATGGCCGATCACAAGGTAACAATATAGTTCGATTTCCAGCCTACATGGCTGGAAATGTGTACCTCTAGACATCCAGGGAGTATATACACCAACTACGCTGCGGCCGAATCGCGAACCTGTTCAAGCTACTCGCAGCCATTCCTTCTGTTGCAGCAGACCGCACCCGTGTAGAGTATAAAGCAGCTTATGAAGCGCACGGCCGTCAGTCTTCATTGGAAAATGCCATCCCGAAAGACATGCAGTGGTCCATATTCAGGCGTGCCTGTTCTTCTTCCCTCCGTTCCAGCATCCCTCCTTGAAAGCGAGCCTATTGGGACTTGAGCTTCTCAGTGAGTTCCGGGACCTTTTCGAACAAATCGCCAACCAGACCAACATCGGCTACCTGGAAAATAGGCGCATCGCCGTCCTTGTTGATAGCAGCAATGACCTTGCTGTCCTTCATACCAGCCAGATGCTGAATGGCACCTGAAATACCGGCGCAAAGGTAGAGCTTCGGCGCGACGTTCTTGCCCGTCTGTCCCACCTGCAGGCTGTTGTCGGCGAAGCCGCTGTCGACGGCAGCACGAGAGGCTCCAATGGCAGCGCCAAGTGCATCGGCCAGCGCGGGCATGAGGCGGTCGAATTCCTCCTTGGACTTGAGACCACGGCCGCCAGACACCACCTTCTCCGCCGAACCAAGATCAGGCCTGTCGGACTTGGCCAGGTCTTCGGAAATCCATTCAGAAGTGCTCTCGGCTTTGGGATCTACACCCTCTTCCACGGCAGCCGATCCGCCTTCAAGCTCGGGGGCAGGGAACGCTGTGCCACGGACTGTGATGACTTTCTGTTGGTCGGACGACTGTACGGTAAGGATGGCATTGCCTGCATAGATGGGGCGCACGAATGCTGCGACACATCAGTAGACGTCGTGGTTGAACGGTTACCCCCACTTACTGTCTTCGCTTTCAATTGCGGTGATGTCTGAAATGGCCTGCACATCCAGAAGCGCAGCAACGCGAGGCAGTAGGTTCTTGCCGAACGCCGAGTGTCCGGCCAAGATGTGTGTGAAACCTCCCTTCTTGATGTTCTCGACGAGCAGCGGAGCATAGTTCTCGGGCAGACCCTGGCTCGATTATCAGCAACGGCGCATATGGGACGACCACCGCTCGCACCTTCTCGTAGGCGCCGTTCTCGACGTATATGATCTTTTCAATGCCCTTGACCTTGGCCGCTTCGTCCGCCACCGACTTGACCCCACTTCCGGCGACAAAGGCCGTTATCGAGCCGCCGAGCTTGGTTCCGGCTGTGATGGCTGAGAGCGATGCAGGGTTGAGCTTTCCATCTCTTTGCTCGAGGACGGCCAGCGTCGATAGCAGGCGGGCGAGGGCAGAGTACTGTGGGACGGTGACGGGTTGCGACAGCCGGAGCTGGGTTCGCGCCTGGCGGAGGGCGGATTGGCGGGCGGCTGAGAACATGGCGGGCTTCAATTGCAGCAGCTATGCAACAAACGAAGGAATACGGCGTGCGTAGTGGTGTGGTGGACGCAGACGCAGGAAAGACGCAAGATGCTGGCCAGCGTCGGAAGCTCAAGGCGAACACCTCGGCTGGATGCAGCGCTCGCAGTCGCGCCGACGTCTGCATGGGGCGACGCGGCAAGCCAAGAGGGCTCACGTGACGCAGAGCGCATCTGTCCGCCGCTCGCTGGCTAAGCGCAAAAGTATCGCGTCGTCTCGCGACGGCCACCACCAAGAGCGCATCATCCCAACCAACCCCACACTCATTACCAAACCCCCCCGTCGCGCTCTTGATCGCCATCGCGTCCGGTGCGCAGCTTCCGCATCCCCCGTCACGACGTGCGCCGCCTTTTGTTGCCACCCAACCGCCCCGACGTGCAGCGCAGACTGTTAGACTGGAAGAAGCTATGGCCGACGACGCGACTACCACGCCCGCTGCGGCCCAGGACATCACAACTGAGGGTGCCGCACAGGCGCAATCCCACGCCCATGATGACCAAGGTGAGTCTTGGTGACACCGTACTCTGTTTGCACTCCTCCGCTGCCACCGTCCGCCGTCCTCCCTGAACGCCAGCCATGGACCTCGATGGCTTGGACGTGCCCACCGTCAACACCCCCCACGACAGCTTTGATATCTACGGTGGAAAATCTTCACCTGGCAGTAGTCTCGGCCGGCTAAGCCCTTTTTACGTAGATACCTCGATGCTAGACGACTCGGCCATCAAGGAGACGTCGCGCGAACCCTCAACCACGACGCCCGCACCCGTCTCCGACAACCCCCTCGATGCCCCAGACGGGCCCAGACCCGAGGCTGAGGATGCAGACGGCCAGGACGACGAAGAGATGGGCGGCGTCGAGGACGCAAAGAAGGAGAAGGACGGAGGAGCCGCAGATCCCGATGCGCAGGCCACCGCAGACTTGCAGGCCACGGCGCGCTCCCATCTCGTTGCTCAGACATATGCGACCATCATCCCCAGCTACGCGACGTGGTTCGACATGCGCTATATTGACCGTCGCGAGAGCAAGGCCCTGCCAGAGTTCTTCAATGGCCGCAATCGCAGCAAAACGCCTGCTGTGTATCGCGATTACCGCGACTTCATGATCAACACATACCGCTTGAACCCTGATGAGTACCTCACTGTCACAGCCTGCCGTCGCAACCTGGCAGGTGACGTGTGCGCCATCATGCGCGTGCATGCATTCCTGGAGCAGTGGGGATTGATCAACTACCAGGTAATGCGCATCCCAATGCTGCCATGAGCGTCTTCTAACCAGACTTAGGTTGATCCTCAAGAGCGACCCTCAAACATTGGCCCTCCAACCACAAGCCATTTCCGTCTCACTGTCGATACCCCGCGAGGATTGCAAGCATTCCAGCCTGCGCCAAACTCAAAGGTCACCGAGGGAAAGCCACATGCCGGAACCGAGCGAGCTGCCAGCCAGCAGCCGACTGCAAAGAGTGAGACCAAAACTCTAGTAGGCCGAAACATCTACGAGTCGAACGGAAAGGAAATTTCTGCCGAGCCCGACAAGGCAGCAAATGGCGAAGGCGCGGGCAATGGTGCTGGTGCCTCGGTTGACCTGCAAAAGCTCGAGAAGGAAACCCGGGAGCCTGCAAAGAAGGTCATATGCCACTTCTGCGGAATCGACTGCAGCCGCCTTTACTACCACCACACCAAGACCTCAGATGTACCTGGCCGCCAAAACCGCGAAGAGCTTTGCCCGAGGTGTGTGGTCGACAAGCATTATTCCAGAGGCTTGAACTCAGAAGACTTTGTAAAGGTCGATCGAGGGGACTACCCGCCTACACCCGATGTTGAGGACAATTGGACCCAGGAGGAGCTACTGCTGTTGCTCGAAGGCCTGGAGATGTGCGACGATGACTGGAATGGCGTCGCTGATCATGTCATGACCAAGACACGCGAACAGTGCGTGATGAAGTTCCTGCAGCTGGAGATTGATAGCAAGTACGCCGAACCAGAAGGTACGCAGTCAGAAGGAGGTGCGCCATCAACCAAGTTCCTCCGCGATTTGGAATATCTCAAGGAGGGCCGTCTGCCAATCTTTCACGGCGATAACCCTATCTTGAGCGTCGTCGGCTTCCTGGCAGGACTCGCACCGGCCAATGTATCAGAGGTCGCTGTGGCTGCCAACCGGAGTGTTGCACAGATGAAGAAAGATCTCAACGACAAGATCAACAACGTCCCGTCTGGTACAAGTGATAAGGGTAAGGAGAAGGCAGCAGAAGGTGAAGTCAAGAACGAAGACGCTATGGAAGTCGATACTGCACAGTCCGCTGGAGCAGAGCGGGGCATTGTCAGTGCCGACCCGCAGGAGAGCAACCCTCTTGCCACGCTTCCCTTTGCCCTCTCAGCTGCCCGCTCCGCAGCCCTTGCCTCGCACGAGGAACGCCACATCACACGCCTCGTTTCAGGTGCCGTCAACCTACAGTCGCAGAAACTGCAGCTTAAGATGCAGCACTTCAACGACTTCGAGAAGCTGCACGCGGCTGAGCGTCGCGATCTGCAGCGTCGCCGCCAGCAGCTTTTCATGGATCGGTTGACCTTCCAGCGACGGGTACGTGGTTTGGAGGAGGCCACCAAGAAGATTAGCAGCACCCTTGGTGGACCTGCTGGTCTGCCTGGATCTGTCAGCCCTGAAGATGCGGTCAAGGCGCTGACGGATGCTATTGCGCTGTTTGGTGTTGGCAAGGGCGAGGAGGGTGTTGGCGTGAAGAGGGACAGCGTGGATGGCAGCGTGCAACCCATTGCGGAGGGCGCCGAAGGATTTGGCAAGCACGAGCTATAGGCCCGTGGAGATGTAGCATGTGAGGAGTTTCCGTGGCGTCGAGGGAGTGATTCTTCGATTTATGTCACGCTGTACTTGGTCATTGGCACGTTGTGGCGTCCCGGGCGTTTCTGGAAAGTTTGGTCTTGGCTTTGCGATATCAGATAGTCAGGCGGGCAAACCTTGGCCATTTGGAACCAAAGGATCTGCTGTGTAGTGTTTCGAACTATGATACAGTTTTTGCTTATGTCGTTACTCTTCGGCCAGGGCCGCTTGCATGAGACATCGTCCACACGTGCTTGCATTTTCGGCACACTGCGTGGGAAAGCGGCAGCACGTCTGCTTGAATGTATGCAGTCGGCTCTGGCGCGCTTCTTAGTTAATTGACGCTGTCTGAAAATGAATGGCGGTTCGTTCGTTCAGCTCAGCACAGCACCGCGAAGGTTCACGCTCCAGTCGTGTTATTTTCGCAAGCTCGACGCGTTGTTGTGCCTTGGCAGGCGTTGATCGTTGAATGACGTAGGTGGGCCAGCCCTCACATGCTTTGCTTCGCTTCCAGGCCGAGCCCTGCTTTCCTTGTCATTCCTCCATCACACGATCTCCTGAACACCGGCAGCTGCATCTCTCCCATCCGACACTTTCGATCGCTCTTCCGAAGCTTCACACACACAACAAGAGCTTACCTACCAACATGTCGTACGCCGACGTCGCTGCGTCGGGCCCCAAGCAGAGCGCTGAAGAGGTACGTTCGCATCGGAAGAGGGCACCAACGGTGAATTGAAGCTAACAGTGTTGCAGGCGTAAGTTATCCTTCTTTTCCCTACGATTGCGCGCCAACCGCGCCTTGCTAGGCAGCTCGTGGAGCTCGGCGTCGGGCTCTACCCGACGCCAGCTTTCTTATCGCACACTATCTGACAGTCTCATTACAGTCGCGCCCCTGCTCAACCCAGCGTTGAGCGCTCCGATGATTCTGTTTCTTCCCTCGTCGATGTCGACTCGCCCCACGTCTCCTCTGTTCCCTCCGACTTCGAGCAGCAGTCCGTGAAGACCGATACGCAAGCCGAGCGCATTGAGTTCGAGAACAAGGCCAAGGAAGCCTCCAAGGAAGCCGCTCACCAGGCGGAAGTCGCAAAAGACAAGGCCAAGGAGAAGGCGAAGAAAGACGCACACATCGCCAAGAAGAACGCCGACAACCCAGTTGTCTTGGGCAACGTTGTGACTGTTGGTATTTTGGGCACCGTGTTGGGCGTCGGCGCGTACAGGAAGTACGCCGCGAACGAGCTGAGCTGGAAGGTTGTCGGTGCTTGGGCGGGTGTTGTCGGTCTTTTCGCGGTTGGCGACTACTACGTTTCCAAGTGAGTGCCCTCGCACTTTTTGAACTCAAAAACAATAGGACACTAACATTTTCCAGCTATTTCTTCCAGAAGTACCCCCCGAAGAAGTAAAGGGTGCTTTTTATCCCGCGCCATCTCCTGTCCAACCCTTCCCTTCCGATAGATTCCCACGGCTTTCGAACAGGAGTTTCCTGACGGCGGCTTGAAGATTTCCCCTGACGGGCGTTTGCTTCCCTGATATTCCCGCGGTACTAGTATGCGCATACACATCTCTCGGCTCCTTTGGACGCATGTTTGAATTGGACTGTGTTTGCACGCGCGAGCATGGGCGCTAGGTCTAGTTCTGTGTATATATCGAGTCCCCATTTTCCGAATCCATGATATTGAAACAATTGCTACTCTGCCATCACTGCTCTCATGCGCAGGAGCGATGGTTCAGCGTACACACTTCACTTGATCATTGCGACTCGTGTGTGTGTGTGTGTGTGTGTGATCAAGGCTTGGTGAGATGTACAGTGAGCTTTCAATAGACGACGAACGGATTTAGTCCCCGAGAGAACTGCGCACACGGTAATTCATGCTTATGATACAAAGTCCAAACCGCGGCTTGCAGAAACTCGCGAAGCGTCAACAATTGATACGAAGTCTCGGTTGGATCTGCATATTCTAAAATTCAAGCATCGTAGAATTCAACCATGGTTACACTTTTCTAATCACAAAGTCTCCGTCATAGGAGCGATTCTTGAATCTGAACATACCCTGTGTAGTTTATGGTAGTATCGCCCGCATCTGCCACTCTAGCACCACTTCATCCCCCCTGCACAAATCGCGAATTATATCAATGCACTCCGCCAAATCGACACCATGGTTGTCTGTGTGTGGGATCACACTACACATAGCGGTGGGTTGGACTGGAAGGTGACGGGGCACTTGCAACTGGCCTGACCGCATTGGGTAGTGGTCGGAAGTTGGAAAGACGGGTGTGGCTGCATGTATCACTTGACGGGCACCGATGGTGTGAGACTGTGTGTTACGCATGTTTGTGATGGGGGGAGTTGTTGGTTTTGGAGTATACTATTCATCGGAGGTGGGCGTGGGACTCGCGCTCTGGAAATTGTATATGGAGAGGCGTTGTTATGGAGTTTAGAAGGCTTCATCGGCGGAGTGGGAATATGTGAGGAGGGCATGAATGGTTGGGTTGAGAGATTCAATAGAGGAGTTTGTGTAGGTGTTATGCGCAAAAGAGTTTTTGTAGATCTGTTGTATAGTTTTTGTAACGAAGATAACAATATGGTAACGACACGTACAAGTAGTTATGGCACGGATAGCCACACCAAAATCCATAGCCCGAGTACCCACCCCCCAACTCTATCAGAGCGGCGCGAACGATGGGCGCGACTCCTCCACGCGCAGCACTATCAGGGGGTGATCGCGGAAGTCTTGGAGAGTGAGCTGCCAAAGTATGCTGGGAGCAATATCTTGCCTTCCTCGCTTGCCTCGATCATGCGCGAGTGCGTCATGATACTTGCGTCTGCCCCTTCGGTACTGCTGGCAGCAGTAGATGGCACGCTCACACAGCGCATACTGACAGACACCGAACTCCAGCGCGAGTACGCGATGGTCCAGGAGCGAGCGCAGGTCCAGCCATCCATATACATCCACCTCCTAGCCGACGAACAAGGCCTCGCCCCGACCGCGAACCAGTACGCCGCTATCCGGAAAACAGTACTGCAGTACCTCAGCCCAGGTCCCGAGTATCATGACCTTGCATGGCTAATCGACAACACCAGCGCGCCCACCGTCCGCCGCTCCGCCACTGCCACCGGCCATCGTAAGTACTTGTGGACATCGCACCGCTCACCCCAGCACGTCGCGACGCTCCTCCGCTTCTGCGCCGGCGTCGCTCACCGCGTCGCCCAAACCCCCCACGCACACCTCGACACCCCGCTCCGCCACCCCCCCAGCGAATGCGGCTACTCCGCCAACGCCCACACCCGACTCGCCCAGCACCGCGCCCGCCACTCCTCAAACTACGTCATGAACCTCGTCGAAGACATCTGCGCGCACCTCCACCACATCGGCACCTTCCCCGCCCTCTTCCGCATGCACCCCTTCATCGTCTACCTCCTCTTCCGCCCGCAGCAAGCCGCCATTGCAGAGATCTTCTGCTCGGGCTTGTTGCAGGTCTGGACCGAGGCCAGCGGGGGGCTGAATGCGTATCCGGCTGGGCGAAGCGTGGCTAGTGCGTGGAGGGTGGGGAGGGCGCGGTGGGCGGAGCATGAGCGGTGGGTGGAGGGGAATACGCAGCTGGGGTGGAATGTGAGGGTGCAGAGGGAGAGGTTGGAGGAGGATGTTTTGAGGCTGGGGGCGGAGGGGGAGGAGGCGTGGCGGGAGGCGTTGGGGAGTGGGGATGAGGGGGATGGGGATGATCCGCGGGATTTGGATTTTGTGCCCGAGGATTTGGTGGAGAGTTTTGAGACGATGAGGTTGGATTGATTTGGGGATGTAGGAGTGGGCTGGAGAGTTTCGTGGATGACTTGGTGCGATGATATGCATATGCTTTTTGTGGTATGGCATAAATCCGGATGGCCCATTTGCGTTTTCTCGTAACGTGATGTAAGTGAGGTCGAGTAGAAGCATTCAGCCTTCTCGGGATATCGTGTATTGTTGCGTTTTATCATCCCGTGTACCTGTGTACGAACGTGAGTCAATCACACTTTACAAGAATGGATGAGTGCCGACGTGGCCATACTGGCACGACTAATCAAGATAATCCGACAGTGAGGGTATTTGCAAACTTGTTTGTCGGTATCGTTCATGGAAGGGTGATGAGGAGTGAAAGAAACGAACGTGACGCGCGAAGCGGTCGGAGGTTGGAGCGGGAAAGAGCGTCCCGCCAGGTGTGGCAGTGCAATCGATGTGTGGCGTATGAGTCAATCGCGCCTACCCCTCCAAAAAGCTCCAGACGCGCTCTCGACACACGTCTCTCCAAGAACAACAATTCGCAAGCTCCCTTGTTGCCTACGAGGAGCGTCGAAAGTGAGTTTAGTTCCCACTTCCTCGGTTTTGTTCCAAGAGACAAACCCAGGTCAAGTTACCCCGCTCAGTTCCTCAGTTGATAAGATTCCCTAGACATGGCAGAACCCACCGAAGCACCCGCGTCTGCGCCTCCTGATGAGGAAAAGGGTCCCTCCAAGCGCGCTCTCGAGAAAGCGGCGAAGAAAGCGGCCGCAAAAGCCAAGAAGGCGGAGCACGCTCTGCGACCGAAAGAACCCTCGAAACCCGCAGAAAAGAAGCCTGCGAACGCCGAACCTGCCAACGTCTTCTCCGAAGGCTGGCTGAAGCGTGTCTACGAAGAAAAGCCCGCAAAGGAGGTCAGGTCGCGATTCCCGCCAGAGCCAAACGGCTATCTCCACATCGGTCACTGCAAAGCCATCGCGGTCAACTTTGGCTTTGCGCGACACCACGAAGGTGTTTGCTTCCTTAGGTACGATGACACAAATCCGGAGAAGGAGGAAGAACAGTACTTTACAAGCATTCTGGACATCATCAAGTGGCTGGGATTCGAGCCGTACAAGATCACCTACAGCAGCGACAACTTCGACAAGCTCTACGAATTGGCGGAGCAGCTGATCGAGAAGGATGGTGCCTATGTCTGCCATTGCTCGCGTAAGTCATGTAAACTATTCCTTGGAGCCCAATGCTAACCAATCGTGCAGGAGAGGAAGTCAACATGCAGCGTGGTGGACCTGATAATCGCGGAGCTCGATACGCATGCGAGCACCGCACACGACCAATCGCCGAAAGCATCGCCGAGTTCCGGGCCATGCGCAATGGAAAATACAAGGCTGGCGAAGCATATTTGCGCATGAAGCAGAGTCTGACGGATCCCAACGAGGGCAACCCTCAGATGTGGGATCTGCCGGCCTACCGGGTGATTGAGAAGAACCACCACCACCGGACTGGCGAGAAGTGGAGAATCTACCCTACGTACGACTTCACACACTGCATCTGTGATGCGTTGGAGGGTATCACACACTCGCTGTGCACAACCGAGTTTCAGCAGTCGCGCATCTCGTACGACTGGCTGCTGGAGCAACTGGACATGAAGGTTCCCAAGTCGGAAGAAAAGGGGCCCATGCAAAGAGAGTGAGTGACCTATCCACAAGTTTCCATGAAATACTGACAACCTTAGGTATGGGCGACTCAACCTCGGAGGTACGATCCTGTCAAAGCGCCGCATCTTGATGCTCGTGGAAGGCACAACCGCAGAGAAGAAGAACGCAGAGGGAACAGTCGAGAAGAGGACCATACCTCCTTCGGTACGAGGCTGGGATGATCCTCGCCTGTACACACTTGTCGCTCTCCGTCGGCGCGGCATACCAGCCAAGGCTTTGTTGAACTTTGTTGAAGAGCTTGGTGTGAACGATGCGCTCACCGAGATCCAGCCACCGCGTCTGGAGTCATCTATCCGGAAGCACCTCGAGCGCACTGTTGCCCGCCAGATGCTTGTACTAGACCCCATCAAGGTCATCATTGAGGATTTTGCAGCAGAGGACGACCAGGAGATCACCGTTCCATACGACCCTAAGGGCACCATTCCAGGAGAGCGCAAGGTCAAGCTCGGAAAGGAGGCGTACA
Source organism: Karstenula rhodostoma CBS 690.94 (assembly GCA_010093485.1). Classification (NCBI taxonomy): domain Eukaryota; kingdom Fungi; phylum Ascomycota; class Dothideomycetes; order Pleosporales; family Didymosphaeriaceae; genus Karstenula; species Karstenula rhodostoma. The sequence goes on from MU001493.1 coordinate 2,476,164, forward strand.
TTGACCGCACCGATTTCCGAGAAGAAGATGACCCCAACTACTTCCGTCTCGCACCTAACAAAGTGGTTGGTTTGTACAACGTTCCCTTTCCTATCCGTGCGACATCTTACTCCAAAGACGAGAACGGCAGGGTCACAGAGATCAAAGCTGTCAAAGCCAGCGGCGAGAAACCCAAGACATACATTCAGTGGGTGGATGCTGCCACGGCGGTCCCTGTGAAAGCTCGCCAGTACAATTTTCTTTTCAAGTCGGAGTCACCGAATGCGCTTGACTGGAAGACCGGTGGCTGGGCTGATGACTTGAATCCGGAATCCGAGGTTATCTTTGAGAATGCCGTCATTGAAGCGGGTATCAAGGGTCTTCTCAAGGAGCACACACTGAATCCGAGCGGGTCTTCGGACGACCTCATCCGCTTCCAGGCCCTGCGCACAGCCTACTTCTGTGTTGATGTAGACTCCACAGAGGACAAGATTGTTCTGAACCAGATTGTCACTTTGAGGGAAGACAAGGCGAAGTAAGGAATAGTCCCTCCTTATAGGTGGCAGGCATGTTCTTATAGTGGATTATAGGTGAGAAAGGAATAACATAGATATTCTGAGTGGTTTGTGAGGTGCACCTTTTGCTTCGCATTCAAAGAAAGCGAGTCGCTCCTACCGATACCCACCTGCCCCGGGCCCTAATCAAGGCACGTGACCATGTGGTGTTGATTGAGAAGCTTCGGCTTCCGCGTTTCTTCCTCTCGCACTGCTGCGCCATCGTCTCAGTGGAGACAGCATATAGCCTTCCAGCTCATTACCTATTCCGAATTTTCTTTGAGGGTGTGCTGGGGGATATGTGGCTGGCGGGAAGTGAGCGGTTGTGAGAATGTAATTGTATGTAGATAAGGCTTTTGATGTGGGGTGGTTGTATCTGGGATGCTGCCGGATACCCATGATGCAATTGGGAACAATGGGGACCAGGGTCAACTTGGAAGCGCAAGCAGGGACAGGGCAAGTCTAGACAAGAAGCTCAAGAGCATGTCTCCAGAACGAGCTTATCGTAGTGGGTCGAGACGGAAGTGAATGTCTGTTCACTTCCACGTACTTCTCCTGCTACCGTGGAAGCTGGCCGTGGCCTGTGCGGGTGGCGATGTGGCCAATCGGTGACGGGCGCTAGCGGCGAGTGGCATTTTGGATATTGTGACGCGGACTCGGGCTCCCGCAGCGCTCGACGACCACGCGAAGCAGCAGTTGACTCGGCTTCACCCACGATGCCGCTCGTCGACAACCCGCAGATCAAGCAGGCGAGCTTGCATAGCCCGCTGCCGCTGCAGCTGCACGCCTACATCTGGCCCTTTCTGATTGTCTGGCCCGCCTTCCTCTCCGTCTACCTCTCGCCCGCCCGCTACGAGCAGCACATCCAGTCCTCGGAATGGACCTTCGTCTGGGTCGGCGGCATCACCACCGTGCAGGCGCTGGTATGGCTCACCACCCACTGGAACGTTAACCTCAAGAGTGCCTTCACCACGACAAAGGCCAGCGACGTCCGCACCGCCCAGCTCATTAAGGTCCTCCCAATCGCAAACGCCGGCGCCGCCGAAATCTGCCCGCTCAAGCGCGAGACGGTGGGCGGGAAGCCGACCGTGTCCTTCCTGTTCCAGAAGCGCCGCTTCCTCTACGACGCCGACAAGGGCTCCTTTGCCCCGCTCTCCTACCCCCTCGATGTCGAGCCGAAGCCGCAGATCAACACGTTCCAGGACACAAAGGGCCTGACGTCCGCCGACGAGATCGAGAAGCTGCAGCACTACTACGGCGACAACAGCTTCGACATCCCCGTGCCCACCTTCACCGAGCTCTTCAAGGACCATGCCGTCGCGCCCTTCTTCGTGTTCCAGATCTTCTGCGTGGGGCTATGGATGCTCGATGACTACTGGTACTACTCGCTGTTCACGCTGTTCATGCTGGTGGCCTTCGAGTGCACCGTTGTGTGGCAGAGACAGCGGACCCTGAACGAGTTCCGCGGCATGAGCATCAAGCCATACGACTTGCTGGTATACAGGCAAAAGAAGTGGCAGGAGATCCAGAGCGACAAGTTGTTGCCCGGCGACGTCGTCAGCGTTGGCAGGACTAAGGAAGACTCCGGCGTCGCCTGCGACATGGTCCTCCTCGAGGGTTCAGCTATTGTCAATGAGGCTATGCTTTCCGGCGAGAGCACACCGGTGCTCAAGGAATCCATCCAGCTGCGTCCCGGCGAAGCGAACATCGAACAAGAGGGCGTAGATAAAAACGCCTTCCTATACGGCGGTACCAAGGTTCTCCAGGTTTCCCACGGCAACAACGCGGAAGAGGACGGTAGCGCAGTTTCGCGGCTCTCATCTGGACTACCGCCACCACCGGACAAGGGCGCGGTTGCAGTTGTGGTCAAGACTGGATTCGAGACCAGCCAGGGAAGCTTGGTCAGGACTATGATCTACTCCACCGAGCGTGTTTCCGCGAACAACGTTGAAGCATTGCTCTTTATTCTCTTCCTCTGCATCTTCGCCATCGCTGCCTCACGGTATGTCTGGGTGGAGGGTGTGAAGCAGGACCGCAAGCGATCCAAGCTCATGCTCGACTGTGTTTTGATCATCACGAGTGTCGTTCCTCCGGAGCTTCCTATGGAACTCTCGCTGGCTGTGAACACCAGCTTGGCTGCGCTGAGCAAGTACGCTATCTTCTGCACCGAACCTTTCCGCATTCCCTTCGCCGGACGGGTGGACGTTGCCTGCTTTGATAAGACTGGTACTTTGACTGGCGAGGATCTCGTCGTAGACGGAATCGCCGGTCTCACCCTCGGCACCGACGGTGGCAAGATTGGGCCCGATGGCGCTCATACCAACGTCAGCGCTGTCTCCGAAATCGGCACCGAAACCACTCTGGTCCTCGCTACAGCACACGCTTTGGTGAAGCTAGACGAAGGTGACATCGTTGGCGAACCGATGGAAAAAGCTACCCTGACTTCCTTGGGCTGGAACCTCAGCGGAAAAGACACCTTGACACCCAAGACCGTCTCCGCAAAGTCCCATGCCGAACTCGTCCAGATCCGCCGCCGCTTCCAATTCTCCTCCGCACTCAAGCGCCAAAGTTCCGTCGCCACCGTTCTCGTCAACGATAGGCGGACTAAGCGTAAGATCAAGAGCACTTTTGTCGGTGTCAAGGGAGCGCCCGAAACGATCCGTAAGATGTTGGTCAATGTCCCTCCACTATACGAGGAAACGTTCAAGCACTTCACTAGGAACGGTGGTCGTGTGCTTGCGCTTGCTTATAAATTCCTTGCCGAGGACGCTGAATGGGGCATGAACCGCATCAACGATCTTAAGCGTGAGCAGGTCGAGTGCGATCTGCACTTTGCCGGTTTCTTGGTCCTTCAGTGCCCGCTCAAGGATGACGCTATTCAGGCCGTGCGCATGTTGAACGAATCTAGCCACCGTGTGGTCATGATCACGGGTGACAACCCTTTGACCGCTGTCCATGTTGCCCGTCAAGTCGAGATCGTGGACCGTGAGTGTCTTATTCTGGACGCTCCCGAGAACGATGATTCTGGTGAGAAGCTTGTCTGGCGTAGCGTGGACGACAAGGTCAACATCCCCGTGGACCCGACAAAGCCTCTTGACTCCGAGATCCTCAAGAGCAAGGATATTTGTGTCACTGGATACGCCCTTAGCAAGTTCTCCGGTCAACAAGCCTGGCTACAGCTCCTTCGGTACACCTGGGTATACGCGCGCGTTTCACCGAAGCAGAAGGAAGAGATTCTCCTCGGCTTGAAAGACTGCGGTTACACCACGCTCATGTGCGGTGATGGAACGAACGATGTTGGCGCTCTCAAACAGGCTCACATTGGTGTTGCCCTCCTCAACGGTACTCGCGAGGACCTCGAGAAGATCGGCGAACACTTCCGGAACACCAAGATGAAGGAAGTTTACCAGAAACAAATTGAGTTGATGAAGCGGTTCAACCAACCCGCCCCGCCCGTCCCCGTCATGATCGCCCATTTGTACCCTCCCGGCCCTGGAAACCCACACTACGAAAAGGCCATGGAGGCACAGGCCAAGAGGAAGGGATTCGCGCTTCCAGCTCCCACAGATTCCACAAATGGTGCCGCGACCAACGGCGCCGTCGCGAAGCAGACACCTTCTGCACAGCAGGGCGCTGCTGGCCTCATGAGCCAGTTCACAGACAAGATGATGGAATCAGAGCTCTCCGAGCTCGATAGCGAACCGCCCACAATCAAGCTCGGCGATGCTTCGGTCGCTGCGCCTTTCACGTCTAAACTCGCCAATGTCATCGCTATTCCCAACATCATCCGCCAAGGACGATGCACGCTTGTGGCCACCATCCAGATGTACAAGATTCTTGCGTTGAACTGTTTGATCTCGGCGTATAGTCTGTCTGTCCTCTATCTCGACGGGATCAAGTTCGGTGATGGCCAGGTTACGATTTCGGGCATGATGATGAGCGTGTGCTTCTTGTCTATCTCTCGCGCGAAGGTAAGTCATTTGCCCTCTACACGATTGTGCAGAAACTAACGATGATGCAGCCCGTCGAAGCCCTAAGCAAAGAGCGACCCCAACACAACATCTTCAACGTCTATATTGTTGGCTCCGTCCTTGGCCAATTCGCCATTCACATCGCCACGCTCATCTACGTCTCGCAATACGTCCAGCGCACTGAGCCTAAGACCCCGAACCCAGATCTCGAGAAAGAATTCGAGCCCTCCCTTCTCAACTCGGCAATTTACCTCCTGCAGCTCATCCAGCAGATCTCCACCTTCGCCATCAACTACCAAGGCCGCCCCTTCCGCGAGTCCATCCGCGAAAACCGTGGCATGTACTGGGGCCTCGTCGGCGTCGCATGCGTCGCTTTCTCCTGCGCGACCGAATTCGTCCCCGAGATCAACGAGAAGTTGCGTCTTGTCCCGTTCACGTATGACTTCAAGGTCATGATTACTAGTGTCATGATTATCGACTATGTGGGCTGCTGGGTTGTGGAGAAGGGGTTGAAGGTACTGTTTAGCGATTACAAGCCCAAGGATATTGCGATCAGGCGGCCGGATCAGTTGAAGAGGGAAGAGGAGCGGAAGAAGATGGAAGAGATGGAGGCGCAGGCGATGAAGAACGCCGAGTTGGAGGAGGCAGCTAGGAAGGCGGGATTGCTGAAGTAGTTATCCATTGGGGGAGAGCGAGGGGGCGGATGATGGGATTGTGCATAGCATCTCTGGGTTGGCTTGGGATAGCTGAGCAATAGATGCGAAGCACGGGTGTAATATATCGATCGCTAATAGATGGCATGCTTTTGAGGTGGTGTGTGCTGCGAGTGATGATGATCGCCGTCATTAGTGATGCCGTCCCGTACCGCTTCGCCTCGGGGTCGGGTATATAAACTCGGCGCTGGGTGCGGACTTTTCGCTCTTTACACTTTTGTCTTTCCCTGGGGTGGGGACTAAAACATGTCAAGGCGGAGCATGGGGGTGTGGGAGGAGGGACTAAAACCAAACAGCCGAAGAGGACATGTGGGTGTGAGGATGGGGTACCAAAAGTGGAGAACGAGAATGTTATGTGGGGATTGGGTTGAGCGGGGAACTAAAAGAATCTCGAGAACTGGATCATGTGTGGGTGTGCGGGGGAGCACTAAACCCCGATGGTGTCTTTCTGATGTGGGTGCGCTGGAGTGGGACTGGAAGGACATGGAAATCTGGAGAATGTGTGGGTGTGTTTGGTTTGGGAGAGAACCAAATATGCACAAGAAGAAGCTATGTGGTGTGGAAGGGGAAGGTTGAATAAAAAGGTTATGATGGAGTGTGAGTGCGCTTATGCTTGTGGGAAACAAAGGTTGAGGGAGGGACCTATATGGACGTGGGTTGGGAAGACTAAAAGTGAATTTGCCACCAAACATGGGTGTGTGTGTGCTTGTCCTGTCGCAAGGGGAACTTTCTTACTTACCGCTGCCAAATCACTCAGAGGTTATGCCGTACGTCTCAGAAAGTCACCAGACTCCCGATAATGACAGAAGCAGCAACGACAAAAGCTGTCGCCATAAGAAGGCATGACCTCCCCCCCTTGAGTGCAATACGATCCGAAAGTCTGCAACTAAGGGAACAATGTCCGCTCCCACTTTTGCGCGGGAGATAAGGAAGTGAGGGGAGCCAATCTCCCCCTACCTCGCGATCAACAAACCTCAGCGCTCTGCGGCCTAATGGTTATGCTCCAAGTCAAATTGCCCATTAATCCACAACAGTCAACCATTATGTCTAGACTGGTCGAAACCTTGACCGCTAACCAGCTACGCAGCGCAGTAACTTAAAACCTCAAAAGTACCTATTTGAAGCACATGACCGCCACCTTAGCTAGGCTAAGATTACGACCCTGAGTCAGACTCCACGTGTCTAGCCACAGGAACCAGTTTTCCACGCTTATGCGACATCGCACAACGGATACGGTCAAGTGCGGTGTGCTGGCACCAAGTACCTTTACCACCACCTCACGTACGCCGAGTTCCCGTACCTCGCGCTCAAAGCCATATATAAATCACTCCATGAGCAATCCAGCGAAGAAGGATATCGTCCCCGTAGTGGATTTGTCCTGTTCCATGGTGGTTGAGGTACGTTCTACATCGGCATGATACAATGAGATCTCAAAGATAACCTCCACAGTAGCAGTGTTGGGATGGTTGAGGCGACAATAATCCCAGAGCCACGGTCACACGTGACTCACCCCACCGATCACCCCAACACTCCCTCCTCCTCGCGGGCGCCTACGGGCACCCACGGGCGCCTCCCTATTATCTTCCACGACTCCGGGATCCCCACATGTCCCCGTAGTGGACCACTCGCCATGTCGAATATGTTCATGACTACTCAATGGGGTTTCGAATAATACCCGCAGTCGCTCGAAATGCCTTACGCTCACCAACAAATGAAGGCAGGAGAAAGTTGCGCATCTCACGGAGGATGTGGGGGGATGGGGGAGTGAAAAGATAATCACAGATATCGATCCGTGTGCGCGTGCCTACCCTGGAGGAGCGTGAGGGGAATTAAAAGAGCAGCGGGCCAAGGTTGATGTGGGTGTGGACTAGAAAAACTAAGAACACATTTCGACAAACCCACGTGTCTGCGTGTCCTTCCCTGCCTGTGAGTGGGCCATAATTCGACCCAAAACGAAGCTATGTGGGAAGAGTGGAGGGTCTAAAACGTGTTGGCCTAGGCTCATGTGTCTGTGTGTCTGTGTGACTGTTCGAGAGTGGGAAGGGTACAAAAAGACCGCAAACAGCGATTATGTGGCCGTGAGACGGGGGGACTGGAAAGGACTTTGTTAGACAGCATATGTCTGCGCTTCTTGTTGGTGAAGGTGACATAACAACCCACTACAGCGTACGTGAGGGAGTGGGGGGAATAGGAGATTTCGACTACCATTCTCATACGTCTGCATGCCTATGGTACCTTCTAGGGGGACCGAAACGTTAGTACGAGACGATTAATGGGGATTTGGGGTGGGGGGAACAAAAAATCCTTCCTAAGCAGATATTTTTGCGCTCCCTGTCCGCGGAAGGAACCAAAACTTTTGAGAAAATCTGCATATGTGGGAGTGGCGGGGGCCATAAAAGTTGCAGCTCAGGGTTTTATGTGGCTGCGTGTCCTGCTTGGGTTGGAGACCAGAGAGCGACGGCAGAAAATGAATGTGTTTGCATCAACGGACCATGGCCCGAGACTGGCGGCATAGCCCAAACTTTATTAGAAGTCCTACATGTGCCTGTGGAGGTCGAATCGAACCGGTTAATCCGAGCCAAGTAGTGCGTCTGCGTGCGCTATTTGCGAGAACTACGAATACGGATACCAAATGTGCGTGCGTGGAAAGTGGGGCCAAAATGTCGATGACTGCGTATCATGACTGGTATTGGCCGCAAGGCAAAATGCAAACCACTGTAGAATCATGCGTACTCGTGCAAGCGGACCAAAGCTTTCGGCAACCAGGAGCATGTTCGGACCAGCTGGGGAACTCAAATCTCACACGCACGCAGCGATGTGCGCTTGTCGAAGATACAAAACTAGCGATACGGAACGATAAATGTGGGCGGAACCCATATTTTTAGACCAAAGAGTTCGATATACTAGATTGTGGCGTGGGGTTGGCAGCGGGACTCAAAGCACATGACGAGAACTCTTATGTGCTTGAGAAGCGCTCTAACATTTGTAGCCCAAGTACGATGTAGGCGTGGAATGCCAGGCCAAAGCCTTTTTCAACAAGGATTATGAAGTTGGACCGACGGAAGGACTGAGGATCTTTAGGTTCAACGAAATGTGTGATCATGCGAGGGACGAAAGAACAATCCAACTCCTCGGTGCGTGAACTTGAGGAGCAGCTAAAAGGTCATTTCATCTTGTACATGGGTGTACGCTTGTGTCGGTGGCAAGAAACGTTCGGACCAAAATCCTATGTCTAAGTTGGCGATTGGACAGAAATGAAAAAACGAAAAGAGTCGATATGGACAGCCCTTTCGTGGACTAGTTGGCGGATTTTAAAGCCTCATGCGTATGTGCGTGGGAGTCTGACAAACATCGCATTACGGATATATGCCTTCGTCTTGGGCGCCTCAAAATGGGAATCCAAAACGAGAAATTGTTGTAGCGCAGGACCAAGATAGACAGAAAAAAAGTTCATGGCACTGCCTGGAAGGGGGACCAAAGTCCCAGCCAAACGCCCGATATGCGCTGTGGGAGGAAGACAAAATGAAAGCCAGAAAATGGAATGTGGTGCTGGCGGTAAGACGAAAAAAACAGAATTACCTCTTCGCCATGCATCCGAGTGATAGGACAATGCCCAGATTACCACCCAATGCTCCCGTGGGCTTGTGGGTCGAGACCTACCTTGAAAAACAAATTTCAGCTAACGAATATGCCTCAGCTGTCGTGGACTCGAAAATAACGAAGACACGTTCGATGACGTTGACTAGAAGGTTGGCTGGAAGCCAAAGATCGTCCCGAGGATGGCTCTATCAGATAACATAAAGGCACCCAAGCCGCATGCATGATTATTCCTGGACGCCACCCCCGCAACTCAATAATCTGGGACCGATCAGGCCTATGTTTGGTGCTTGTGAAACGAGAAGGAGAGTATGCAATATACATGTGTTCTTGTGCTGCAGCAGGATACGAAGAGATCAGCTTGGAAATAAATGTCTCTCTCAGCTGGCCTCGCGCAAGCGACTCACCAGGAGACGTGCGGAGTTTGATCCAGCCGGCGCTCAAGGTCACGACTGCCCAGGACCATGTCTCTGAGCTCAAGGGCGAGATCACAGGAGATATCTTAGCAGCAGTGACTCTCTGCACTGCCTGTGTGAACTCGAAAACACTATAAACAATACTATATGTGTGAGTCTGCGGGTACAAAACAAAGTCCGAAAACCATGATGCTTCTTCCGCTCTATCAAGTCTTGGAAACACATAAGTACGACTTGTTTGCGTTCCTGTAACCCATCGAAATGCTGTATCCACCAACGAATGGCTCCCTCTGCGCTGCATGACCGTGCTCAGGATTATAGCACGCTCCCGTCAAGTGACCTACCCGCCCATTCCCTCGTATACAAGAGATGTAAATACGTACTCCACATGTCTGCCTCTGTGGACCGAGACCAAAAACAGTCATCGGCTTCTACGTGTGCTCCCCGGCTTCGAGACGAATTATACATGGAGCATGTTGATGTGGTTCTTTTGCTGGGAGACGGTCGACAAAGTTTGATCAACTGAGTCCATGCTTTGGCTGCTTGCAGCAAGACTAAGAAAGAAAGCCGCTAAGTCTATGTATTTTCTTCCCGCGTTTCGATTCTTGCCAATACTCTCGAATAAGTGACAAGCCTAGGGCCATGTTCGCCTCTATTGACGTCGCTGCGGTTATGGTAAAAATAACACGCCAAGTCTCTCCATGGAGTCTGCTGAGTATATTCACGAAATCTCGATTGTGCGGGGTGGGTCATGATTATTCTTCGCATTCTACCGGTTTTCTTGCGCAGAGTTTTATATCGACGAAAGTGTATACTATGGTCCGAGACAGTCTCACTTGGAAAGTGTGGGGGTAAGGCTATAATAGTTTGGAAAATATATGAAAGTCTAGGAGTAGGAAAAGCGATGTTCTGCTGTGGGCTCCAGCGGCACTACGAAAGATGGGCTGTCTGGGTAATCTTGCGCGTACAACGATTTAAGGATACCATTGAGCAATAAGCGAGCCTTATGCGCATATATACACGTACGGATTGAGGTGCAGATACGAAGCAAAGCTTGTCGTCTGCAACGGGAGGTTCAATGAGCCATTGCTCCTTCACTTCCCGTCAGCAAGAGTACCCATATTCGCTAGAAAAAACTCTACCGCCGCCCCAACAAGCGTTTTCCAAACTTCAAACTCCATGTCGTTCCTCGGCGCGTACGCAAAAGTGTAGCCCCATGGCAACCGTCCGCCACCACTGAGTCTGTGTCTCCTCCCCCATCCCGTCTCAATGACACTCTTTTGGTCCGCCAAACTCATGATCAAGTGCGTGCTGCCATCAGGCGGGTGAATGTGAATAATCTCTCCTCGCGTCGGACGATACACATCCGGCTTCTCCGCATCAGGCAGCGACGCAAAACCCTTGACGCCTACCGCTGGCACAGGACCTTCCAGAACCGACTTTTGGGTCTGCAGGACCGAGCTGTGGGATGCGACTAGAGTGTCGAGATAGGTGTACATCGCTTGCTTCATCTTTTCGCTGGCTATATCACTCGTCTGTCGCTGAGGAGCAACGAAGTTTGGAATCTGCGGTGCTTTGTTGCCGGGTCGCCACTTCAAGGCACGCGCGGCATCTTGCGGAAGGAAATGCTCTTTGTCGTGGGGGCCTGCTACGGTATCGATGTCGTATGGTGCAGGCACCGTGACGTCTTTGCGGGACATGCGCGTCATTTTTAGCTGCGTGTACCAGCCCCAGAAATCTGGGGAGAGGCCATGTGGTCCGAGAGAGCAATAGTGTCGATAGTCTTGGTACGCGATTGTGGCGAAGACAACGCCTAAGAATCCTGCAGTCGCGAGGAGGGGGCGTTCAGTGATGGTGGTTTGAAGTTGTGAGGCCATTCTGGGTACGAGTGAGAGTTGGGACGGTTCTTTCTCCCCTTCATGCAAATTTTGATTTCTTTTGTTGGAATCTCAGTTTATAAAGTTTTTGAGGTTGATACAGTGTTGCATGAGACAGACACAAGTGGTGTGGAGTAAACAACAGGGAGACGAGGTAACTGTCTTAAATACGCACGACTGTGAACGTTGCCATGGAGGTATGTTCTCCGACGGAGATGTCTTCTCCGAGCCATGTCCTCATATCTATCTGGTGCAGAAAGATTTCATAGGTTGGACGCGTGGCTGTACCATGACACAAAAGATGATCTCTAAGCCAGGTTCGGAGATCGCGTCGGATCCGATGTCGGAGTCCGACAATCTCTGAACTGCTCGAAGATCGGCTGCATTCTTCCCATCTCAACTTTTGCAGAGACCGTTTCTATCTTCATGTTCGCTTTGCTCAAAATCCAGTATTTAGACTGACTAGTAGCACCCATTGTTGCATGTTGCGTCTACTCGACCTTCTCCGCGTCTAGTTGCCGTACAGGGAAGTTCACGCTCTCCAGGTTGGTCTTTCGAACTTCTTGACCCCGCGCAGCCTGAACAAGCCCATCTAACCAGTCTTGGTGACCCAAAAGCATTTTGTTTGGTGCATCCCTCGCCCATTCCTTGAAGACCGGCCCATTCTGAACCTCTTGCGTCAGAATCCTGACTCTGTTCTTCTCAAGTTCCTCGACAATCCAAGCATGGTATAATTCGAGGCCATCATCGGTAGTACTGTGCCAGGCGAGTCTTCCAGCAGTACCCTGCTTCGGTACAACTGATTCTTTGACCGTGCAAGTGAGTGGTGGGAAGCCGAATGTGCTGAACTTGAAGACGCTGCCTTCTTTCAGATAGGAGCCAGCATCGGGCTCAGTAATCTGTGCGCAATTTTTGTAGTAGGAGTTCCACCTCGAGATGTCGGCAAGGAGTTCCCAGACTTGCTGCGCGGTGAGGTTAACTGCGATGACTTCATTGGAAACGAAATTGTCCGTATATCCCGGCAAGAGGCGCTCTGGCCAAAGGATGCTCGATTGGTTCGCCATGGCGGATAAATGTGTGATAACTATCGTGCTTCGAGGGCGTTGAAGGAGCGATAATTTGAGTGAAGAAGTGATGATATACGACGTGCGCGTGTCAGAAGAGCGGGGCTCGTACACGCGAAACTGGAACAATTAGCCCAGGGGCAACTTGACCCATCCGATTACAAAATTGAGATACCTGAAGTCAATCCGTACTTGAGATTTTACGTACAGATTGATATTTGAGCAAGTGTTGCGGGTACACTTACTGCTCGATCGATCTTGTCTCATGCACAAGTTCGGCTGGAACAAGCTAGACCCAAACGGGAGCCACTGACGACATCCCAACTAAGAGATAAGCCTCACAGGCCGCGCTCTCTCAACAAATTCCCGACGTAGCGATCGATTATCGCAGGATCTTGGATTTGGATAATTCGTCGCTCGTTCGAACATCGTCGCTCGCAGAAGTTATAGTGGAACGGAGGTAGCTTGGTACCCCGTCTCACCACAACGACGATTTGGAACGCAGAGAGTCACATTAGGTAAAGGCTACTGTTGGTTTAATATTCAGAGGAAGCAATTGAAGTACGCATATCTTAGTGTGTGATCAGCCAGTGGTTTTGGCGCCTTACGAGGGAGGAGCTATGTACCTGGAGAGGAGAGTTGGATGCATTCCACACTACTTGGGAGAAGTTTGCTCCCACCCAATCCTAGCAGCTTTCTCCCAGGACCAGAATGTCCCGTTTGAGCAGTTAGATCGAATTAGGTAGGTCAAAGACCCAGATTGCAGGGTCGTTATGTGTTCACCAGGTACTACATCCTTTCTACCTAAGCCAAGAGCCTCAAATCTGCTACTGACGTGGCGAAGATAACTCGTTACTGCCATATGAAGTCGTCCGCCTGAATGTGATGGACACTTATATAATCAACGCCAAGTTCGTATTCACGATAATCTGACGTGGCAGCCCCGCACCTATACCAAGCTCTCTGCATCGACCTCTTCACACATGTTCACATGGTACAGATCCTAATTGACTGTTTTCCGATCATATCTGTTCTGGTCAACCGAACCTTGGAAACCGAGAATGGGAGACGCCATCAGCGTGGAAGAAGTCAATCCCGCCCAAGCAGTTATCGTCCATCAGCCTGAAAGTCATTCTTCTGCATCTTTGAGTTTCTCTGGCCGGACTGAGCAGTTCATAGCGTGTGTGAGCCGAGGCCAAGTTCTGAATTTTAAGGGTCCTACATTCGAGTACATCCTCACCATATGTACTCGATTCAAGCACGAGCTTAACAATCTGAAGGCCTGGTACGCATATTCCGCCCCACCGAAGAAGGACAAGAACCATACACTTTGGATCGACACGGAAAATGGCATTGGAATAAGGACCAACAACATCGAATCCGTTGAAAAGCTTGCCCGGTTGGAGATCGCACGGAATGCGAACGCCACAGCCTCTACAACATATTTCATACAACTCCTGGAGTTCTTCAGAGAGATCGCGGAGACGACGACCCAAGCAGCCAGGACGTTCAACACAATTATAAGAGCGCGAGAGATGAGAGATGAAAAGAAGTACCGGGAGAAACTACGTAATCAGGAGATTGTAACATTCCAGGTCAACAATGCTGCGACAATTTTGAATTCTCTTGCACAGTTCGTGCCTGAAGTTTCTGCTTTCTGAAGGGTTTGATCCAATAATTATTACACAAATATGTCTTTTTGAAACTGCATCTATAGTCTTGGACATTCGCATACCCATATACATATAAGCCTCCACTATCGGCACTATTCGTGTTATTTGCTTCAAACATTCCCTGCTGTGCTCTTGCTGCCATCGTGCAATGCGTTGCGAACGCTGCGGATCGCTGGCTGAATCTGAATACCCTCATTTTCGAGCCATGTAGATGTCATTGGGTCCACCTCAAGCTCCACCAGATAAAAGAGGTGCGCCCGGAGATGCGACCAGGGGGACCAAAACGAGATCATGCAGGACCCTACATCTGTGTGTCTGATATGTGAAGGGGGCCAGAAGATCGATCGTGAGAGGTATGATGTGAGCGTGGGACTGGAAGACTGATAAAACACTCTCAAGCCGCCTGTATGTGGAGGCGTTTATCGTGCGGGGAAATCAAAAACAAATTACCTCGGAAAACCCTGAGTGGTATGCCCTTGCATCATCCTGAGGTCCCTGTTTGGAGGAGCGTTCTCGTTGTTTGCGATGCAGGTATATTGTTGAACCGGGACCTGAGTAGGATCTTGCGCATTGCCAGGATGCTTGATCATTTAGGCTGCCAGTACCTCATCTGTACTGGCACAATTCGAACCGCTGCCGAAAATGAAAAGTGGCTACAAAAGAGGTAAATACTAAGAGACAAGTGGAACCTAGAATGAGTGAGGTATGCCTATTTGAAACTGAATCAACAATAGAATTGTGCATCCAGCCTGGTCAAGGTTGCGAGTATCCCAATAAAAAGAAATTTGAGCTCCTCTGCGAACTGCAGAGCAAGGGCTTGACAAGAAATAATGATACATATTCGATGTAAGCAAGTGCGTAGAAAACTAAACCTTTTCACAACCGTTGTTAACCTCCGTCTGAGAAGGCTCCGGCTTTGCGCAGGCACCGAGAGCGAGATATACTTAAATGTCTTGAGGATTCTGAGGTCTTTAGCGTTAGCGAGGGGGTCAACGACGTGATGGAGCTGCAGGATGTCTACGAATGGCGAGACACCGGAGAATGTTGTTGATGGTGATGGTCTATGCTTTGGGAAAGTTTCGGTGGAGATATGTGCTGCCTTTATTATGCCTTGGACAGTCACTCTGCGACACCCATATTGAACTCGTCCCTCTGCCTACAAAGGCTTGTTAAATTAAGGGTTTTGGACTGTGGTCTAGGTATTATACTGTCCATCCACGAGTTCTATGGATGAGAATGTAGCAAAGAGAAAAGTCTACTCTATGTCCGCGTGGAAAACATCTAATGCACACGAAGCGAACGCTAAGTTTGCTCTTCTGTTGTCGACCCTTGCACTGTAAAGAGATTGTAAGGCCGACTCACAACAAGATCAGAGTTGAACAGCGTGACCTTGTTGACAAAGTATTCCCCGCCCATCTGCCTTTTGTGCTGCGCGAGGAAAAGCCCCACTGCCTGGCCATTTGGCGAACCTAGAACATATGAGCTACATCCAGCGTTTGAATCTATAAGATCCGCCTACCAAGCAGTGCTTGTGCTCGCTGGTCGGTGATGGCAAAATCGATGCCCGGGCACCGCGGAGCATGGTCTTGACCACATATCTCCAAGATGATCTTCTCCGTCTCGAAATTGACGATGGGACCGACCAGGGAATATTCAATCTTGCCGAGAGCCGGGTTCTCTGGTCCTTGCCCCCGGTTCCATAGGCCACAGGCTACATCAGAAGTATGGATCAGCGCTGGAAGCTCGTCTCTGGAAGGTTTTCTGCCCCAGTAATCGCCCGCTGCATGCTTTGGCGATCGTCGGTCGATGAATGCAATAATCCCGGCAGCGCGGTTAACTGCTATGATATAAAACGCGCTGGTCATCTTCTGAGATTAGTCTGGGTGTTCAATATCATGCAAAGCATCCGACGCTTACCGTGTACTGCTGACCGCTCGTGTTGTATTTCTGCTGCACTATAGGCGGCCACGGTTGTCCATTTGCATTTTGTCGATCACTATAGGGCTGTTGTAGTGATAGATGTAGTGGCAAACAGTTCAACCACCAGCATATAAAGGTCTCGGGTCTAAGCCTTGTATCCCACGTACGTCCACCAAACCGGAAAATGCTTTTTTCAAGCCGAGCGCATCTAGTCTACCAAGTCCTAGATCCCGGAAGTTTCACTTATTAGGTAGTTTGTCTTTAACCTATCCCCAACTTGCGCAGCTCTACACAGAGCTCACTATCCTAGGGGCTAGTTACTCAATCGCATAAGTAGGTTCGCAGGCGCCTCAAACTTACAACTCCTACGAAGGCTAGTCGCCTTTCAATCAGCACCACGTTATTATAGATCTACTCCCCAGTAATATTAGGCGCAGAAAACGTGCTAGCAACCTCATCAAGCGTCAGATCTAAGGTTTCAGTTTCAGAGGGATCTCCGCGTCTCTAGAGCCCTAAACCATTCAGTAGAAGCGTTAATATATTATTATTAATCGAAACGTCTTAGATAGCAATAGAGGCATAGTTAAGGGCTATCATGCAGATTGCTATCAAGCTAAAAGCCAGAAGCACAAGGTATTATATTGTAGAAGGAACAGGTAGGAGTAATAGTAGGAGGGATAGCTAGAGTTTCAATTTTATGTCATACACTCGATAGAGCAGTCTGTGCGCAACTGAGGTGACCAAATTTTTGCTGGTTGATATCCATCTGTACAAGCTCGGTGACATATAGTCTCCCAGCAGGTTTGGGAGACTGGTGCGCCCCACTTAGCAGGGGACAGATTACTTGTAAAAGCCCACTCAAGGGCTTTGCATACCTTGACGGGCTAGTCTCCCGGACCTGCTGGGAGACTGTAGAACCTGTATAGCTAGCTTGGTCGAACGAGACAAGCTCAGACTTTGTAAAGGGCCCGAAAGAAGGGGAAGGGGGGTAGCTTAGGCATATACGGGCCTCATGGCTGAGCCGAAAGAAGCCTGCCCTTGCTGTCAACAATCCCCCACTTATACCTATCAGCGTGTATTTTTTTTGGACCACAAGGATATAGCACGAGCGTGGAACAAGCCCTTAAACGATTATCATCTCGTCACATACCACTTTCGCCTTTGTTTTGTTTGCTCTGTCCATGCAGAAGCGCAGGATGGATTCAGACGTACCTTGACGCCCAATTCTTTCGAGTTGCTTCCACCCCAGGCTATGCATTGTACCCTGCGTAAACATATACATTATATAGACTCCAGGCTCCACCAAAGTGGTATCCCCGTCTGGCTCATACGGCTCCCAGCCAATTCTTCCTGTATCTTCTCTGCTTGCACTACAAAGTTTCCGAAACCGACCACCGTCTTCTCCACAGAAATGGTAAAGATGAGACAGCGGCCAATAACAAGGTCGAATACGAGTAGCCAAAACATCGTAAATTTATCCCAATCTTCTTATAATGTCGTCACGACCCACATCTCTCAGGCAGTCCAGCTCAGCGTCATATTGAGGTTCCTGCGTCCAGAATCAGCAAAGGAATGCTGAGAAATAGAGCGGAAGTTGGGTTGCTGCTGTGAACGAACGTTGTTACTCTGGAAGACTTGTCGATGTTGCTCAGGTGGTACCGCTAAGGGCTCAGTCAAGAGTAATGGCGTAGAGCTATCATATTTGAACTACCTTGGACTGGACTTGAAAGGCCATCTCAAAGTTCTTAAAAGGGGACATTGGCAATCTTTTCGTACATCGCGTTGGGTGTGTGAAGACGATACAGGTGCGGGGTAGAGAGCATTCCAGGTTCCCTTCATCGACGGATGAGGGCTATTCCATTGCACCCTCATATCTAGAAACCACTCGGTTCGTGTCGGAAACCTTCAGTTCTTTGACCAAATATTCCGCAGAGATGTGCGACGGGAAAGTCGGCGGGAACGCCGACCAACCTCGGAGCAGCGGCCGTGCGCTTCCCCACTATTCACTACCCCTCATTCATACACCTACGCTTAGTAGCGGAGATGCCCGCTAACATTCGTACACCACCACAACTCCACGCTCTGGCCCAAACACACACACAGACTTGCCCATCATGAAAATCATCATCACAGGTGCCGGCGGGTTCGTCGGGCAGACCCTTGCAAAGAAACTCATCGAGACCTCGCCCGATGCCGAACTCATCCTAGCCGATGTCCAGGCACCTCCGAACCCAACCAAGTCTACCAAAGTCGAATGTATCGGGGCGGACTTGACGAACGCAGACACCCGCAAGGCGCTGATAGATCGCTCGCCAGATGCGGTTTACATCCTCCACGGTATCATGTCGAGTGGCTCGGAGGCGAATCTTGAGCTCGGCTTGAATGTCAACTTCGACAGTGTCCGTGGACTACTCGACACCATCAGAGAAAAGAAGTCCGGAACTAAGGTTATCTTCACTTCCTCGTGCGCTGTGTTCGGAAGAGCTGCCGTGAAGACTGTCGCGACTGAAACGGATGTTGTCCCCATGCCTGAGAGCTCATACGGAACGCAGAAGTTGATGGTTGAATACCTTGTCAACGACTACTCAAGGAGAGGCCTTATCGATGGCAGAGTCGTTCGCTTGCCTACCGTCTTTGTCCGCGCTGGAGCTCCAACGGCTGCTGCTTCGTCGTTCGTGTCGGGTATCGTGAGGGAACCTGTTCACGGACAAGAAAGCGAGCTTCCCGTCGACCCCAACATCGGCATCTGGCTCGCTTCTCCCCGGACGCTGGCGTACAATCTCGTCCACGCCATGGATATTCCTGCTGAAAAGTTCGGGCATTTCCGAACGGTGCTGCTGCCGGGCTACACAGCTACCAGCGGGGAGATCTTGGAAGCTCTTGAGAAGGTCGCTGGGAAGGAGACGCGAGCTTTGGTGAAGGAGAAGAGGGACGAAAAGATCGAGAAGATCGTTCTGAGTTGGCCTGGAAAATATGATACGGCGAGAGCAAAGGAGCTGGGATTTGCGGAAGATGTGGGGCTGGAACAAACCATCAGAGACTTCATTGCGGGTGAGAAATAGAAAAACTAGGCATCAGAGCGGTTATAGACGATCTTTGTGTCTGGCGAGTAGGCAGCAGACGACAATCGAGACACGAGCCAGGCAGAACAGAGCTAGCCATCCGCGCTTTCCAAACATGGTTAGCCTCTTTCCCCGAGTCCAAGGGGACGGACCCACCACTAGAGAACTACATGTGCAACACGGAATCTTCGCAACTGACTTTGGGTGATCGTTACCATGCCTTGAAGCCAATTCGAACTGTGCCGAGCCTGACTCCATTCCACATTCCTCCATGGATTGGATCATCTACGCCTTCGCCATAGGCACCATCATCATCGGCATCCTTTTCCCTTCCCTTCGATCAGAGCGGCTGTCATTCCTCCCAAAACCACAAATGAACGTATCACGCTGTATCGAGCTGCACAATGAGATCGTGTGCCTAGGGTGGGAAGGCATGGGCCGATCTGCAGAAGATTTCCACCCGCCAACATGGTTCGAACACCACGGCCAGGCCGTGCGGAAAGCGCGCGGGAAACTGTCATCCGATCTCATCGCGTTTCTTGAAGGTGCGTACGAAACCGTTGATCCGAATCAGTATTTTCACTATTATGCGAGTGCGTTGATGGCGCCCGGGGACGACATGTTTGCGTTTGTCGATGGGATCTGTTCGCCCAGATGGGTCAACATGTATGAGCAGCATCATGGGCAGTTGGAGGAAGTAAGCGGCCTGGGAAGATATGTCAGGTTGTATTTTGCGAATAATCTTTCGTCTCATCCGGAGGGTCTGATGTACGTACCCGCACGCGGACATAGCGCGCGCACATACTGACAAGGTACTAGCTTTGATTTGGAGAAGAACGTGGCTATCATGTCGATGAGCATTCATGATTGCGATGGTCTTTGTGACTTTGGCCGCATAGAATGGCACCCACTCGAGGATATCCTGGAAGCGTGGCTCGACATGATCCGGATAGGCAAAGTGAAGGCCGTGGGTCCTGACACAGAGTTCAGACCATGGGAGCTGGTTCCATATACGGAGCACCAAGTGAACGAAGTTGTTGAAGTCTTTGACAAGCTCGTATCTGCTATCGAGGCGCGCATGCCTCCCAATGATTTAGTATCAAGCGCCAGACCCAGCAGTCTCTTTGATAAAGAAGCTCTCGACGCTGCACACATACCTGCCGGCTTTGCATACGACTTCCTCACACGCGCCCGACATCCGCGTTTCCGCTTCATCGCTCCCGGCCTGTCGCTCCCAACACCCTCCACCATCGCCTCTCAGCCTTTCTTCAACGTCCCCGAGACAGTCCCACAAAACCACCGCGACTGGTTCCAGTCACCCCCGATCCAACTTTTCCGCTCTTCCCAGATGTACAACCGCCCTTCTCCCTACCCTAACATATACCCGGACGATATCTTCGGCTACCCCTTCAACCTCTCAACCTACCCCGCAGGCCTGTACTTCCACGAACGCGACCAAGGGAACAACCAGCACAGCGACGCGGTCTCCCTCGTTCTGCCCTACGCTATAGGCGGCAATGGCTGGGCGCGGAAAGGGGATGGTACTGCGTTTGGGGAGAACAAACATAACGAGGAGGAGAATTCGGAAGATAGATATAGTGAGTTGTATCAGACTGGACGACAGCCTTTTATCAAGAGGCACCCTGTTAGGCTGGTGCAGGTGCTTAGGAGCTGGGTAGGGATGGTGGAGAGAGGGGATTGGAAAGTTGGCGCAGAAGGTATAGCCGACGGGATAAATGAGTGGAAGAAGGCGGACACACGGGGTGGGTGGGAGAAATACTACGTCCCGCCTGAGTGGTGATCCTTGGAATAGCGCAATGGACAAGAGGGTATAGTCGCGGGCTTCCGTGCTTGAGCGCATATTGCAAAACGAGTTCTTCCTCGGGACATCTTTGGATCTGACAACGGCGATCGTGTTCAGTGGATGCGCGGTGATTTTAGAGGTGTACGACGAGGCGTTGGCGTCCCAGGGGAACACGCGCACGAAAAAATGCGAGGACGTCATTGGGCGTCACTGCCACCAGGAGCTGCAGATGATGTTGTCCGGTTTGCGGAGGCGCAGGGGAACAGCACATTCCACAGCTCAAGCGGTGCATGCGACGGGCTGGAGGCGCACCTACGAAGTGTTTTGGGCGACGGCTTGAAGTGCAGCATGGACGGTCTTGCGCATGGCGTTGGTGACGGCGTGGGGGCCTGGTGTGGCGTATGGTGGGAAAGTAGCTACTATTTCGAGTGACCTGGAGATGACTCCCATAGCTGTACAGTTGAATGCTCGTGACGTTTGCATGTCCTTGTCCTTAGTGACTCTGTAGCGTGATGGAGCGACGTTTTGGAAAGGAACATGTCAAATTGCCTAATCGGGTAATACCCGAGGGGTGTCGGTGGCGGAGGCTCAATGTAAGTTTTCGAGCCAAAAACTTACCTTGAGCCTCACTGTGAGGTTTCGCCACGATATGAATAGTGACGCAGGCGCACCTGGTGGGTTGATTCGGTTCAGGGATCAAAGACTCAGTTCCGTACTCGTGATATCTGCAAAATGTAGCCAGGTGGTCGATAGGACCACAGTTCTGGGAGTGATGGTGGTCAGGACTTGAAACTTCCTAATCGGGTAATATAAATTGAAAGCCGTCGATTACGGTGTCGTCACCTTCACTTTGGTGGATGGCTCGTGCGTTCGTGAACACCCCGGTGGTCCAAGCTCATTCCCCGCGTCCAAGCTCCTCGCCCCGCGACATTTGCACACCCTCTCCATTTATGCTTCGTACAGGCTTGACTCGACGGCTTGTAGCTTCAACACGAGTGCTGCACCTCCACACGCGCCGCCATTCTCGAATTAACCGCAAAATGGCCGACCTCCACCTCGACGAGATCCCCACGCTCAGCCTGCTCTACAAGCTCTCCCGCATTCCGCTCGACGCAGACCACACGCCATCGCACGAAGCAAACGCCGCATACAACGACAAGATCTCGATTATAAAGTCAGACATCACCTCGCTTGCAATCGACGCCATCGTCAACGCTGCGAACGAGTCGTTGCTTGGGGGCGGCGGCGTAGACGGGGCCATCCACCGCGCAGCAGGCCCCGACCTGGTCGACGAATGCCGCGGGCTGAACGGCTGCGAGGCAGGCGACGCCAAGATCACCGAGGGCTACGAGCTCCCCGCCAAGAAGATCATACACGCCGTGGGTCCGCGCTGGTACGCGCTCAGTCCCGAGGACGCCGAGGCCAAGCTCAAGAGATGCTATCGCCGCGGGCTGGAACTGGCGGTCGAACACGGACTGAAGAGCATTGCGTTCCCGGCCATCAGCACGGGCGTCTTTTCGTACCCGAATGTCAAGGCCTGCAATGACGTCTTATCCGAAGTGCGCAAGTTCCTCGATGAAGGGAAAGGTGATGGGCTGCAGCGCATCATCTTCTGCAACTTCCTGCAGAAGGACCAGGACATATATTACAAGCACGTCTCGTAAGTTTTCAGTACATAGTCAAGAAGCACTCGGTCGCTGATCCGAGGCAACAGAAAACATTTCCCTCCCGTGACCGACGCCGAGGAGACGGACGACACCGCGAAGACCTCGACCGACGAGGCAGAAATCGCTGCGAAGCTGCCCGACCCTCCGACTACTGAGCCGAAAGACCCTGAAGACCCCGAGGAGCCCTCGTCGAAGAAGCAGAAGACAGAAGCGGCGGCGGACGACGACGACTTTGTCGTGGTGGACAAAGATGACGCGAAGGGCACGCCGAAGGGCGAGCTTTAGCGTTTCCTGTCATTAAACAGTTATGAGAACCACGATATTCATGGCAAGGCGTTATGGTGAAGTTGCAGCATAGTTTGCATATACCCTCGGTCCCGGTTCGCCGCCGATGATTGGCGTTGCTTAGGTAGAAATCTAAACACAATCCGGTACATGGCTTTTCTGGCGCAGTAATTTGTAGTCTATTGATATTTCACGAAGATACACTGGCGGGGTGATGAGGGATACAGACTGCTCAATCGAGTCTGATCAACACTGGCTGGTTCGCAAGCTCGAGTAAGAAGTACCCACCCTGTGTAACCGTGTACGAGAATCTCGCATACACGCGACTGCGAGCTCGGGAGCCCGCTTCAGTGTTAAAGAGCACCATCAGTACGGTAAGGACCACTCTAGCTGTCCACTTCCCTATTGACATATACACCCAGTCCTCGATTCATGCAGCGCGTTACCACGAGACTGAGCCAGCCCGCGCACCTGACTCAACACCGTACACAATGCAATTTGAAGAACTACGACACCCCTCTCGGAACTCTGTTCTCGTGATATTCCTAGTCCGCATGGTCTCTACCGACCCGCAGCATCCCCATGCTCGACCCAATCGCCTTTAGCCGCACTGCGAATCACCACCACCATCCAGCATGCGGGGTCACACAGACTCACACTCCCTTTCCCTGACAACTGCCGGCAGTCCATGTATATAAAACGTCTATCGATCCTGCATTCTCATCTTCCCGGTCTATAGTCCAATAACCTTTCCCCCATAACTCTATCTGCTATGAAGTTCGCCACCGGTGCCGTGGCGCTGTTGACAGCCGTGCCTTGGAATGTAGCCGGTGGACTGGTACACGGTGCCCCTACAGCAACGGTGAATGGCGGAGTTATTGTGGGGACTACGACGAGGGTGCATGGGGCGACGGCTGCGGTTAATAAGTTTCTGGGAATTCCGTTCGCGGAAGCGCCCGTGGGGAGTAAGAGGTTTTCGGTACCGAGACCGACGAGCTGGGCGAAGCCGATTGATACCAGAGTTTTCAAGCCGGCTTGCATACAGGCGTTTAGTGTGTTATCGTATAAAACTGGGGCTTCTGGACTGGTGCTGACCACGATATAAGGACCAATCGAGGACCGCGACTTCATCCAAGATGTCTTCAGCATCCCGCGCCCGGAAGAAAGCGAAGACTGCCTCTACCTCAACGTCTTCGCGCCCAGCAAGTCGTGGAAGACCTGGTTCCGCAAGCCACGCTACCCGGTGCTCTTCTGGATCTACGGCGGCGGCTTCAACTTCGGCAACGCGGGGCAGCCCATCTACGACGGCTCGCACTTCGCCGCTCTCGAGGACGTGCTCGTTGTCTCCGTCAACTACCGCACCAACGTCTTCGGATTCCCCATCACCCCCGACATCGCCAACCTCACCGAGCGCAACCTCGGCCTGCTCGACCAGCGGGCAGGGCTCGACTGGGTCCAGCGCAATATCCACGCCTTCGGTGGCGACCCCAAGCGCGTGACCATCTTCGGCCAGTCAGCGGGGGGATATGCAGTCGACGTCTTGCTCACATCGCCATGGCCTAACGGACCCCCTTTTCGCGCTGGTATAATGCAATCTGGGACGTACTCCTACAACCCGCTACCCAACTGCAACAACACCAACTTCGCCGCCTGGAACACCCTCCTCGACCGCCTCAACTGCAAAAACACCACATCCCCCTTCGCCTGCGTGATGGACACCCCCGCGGCCGACATCCGCTACGCGCAGGAGAAGTTCAACATCGGCTTCGGCATGGCCGGCGACAACGTAACCATCGTATGCGATCCGCGACTCCGCCGTGAAGCCGGCCGCTTCGCCCGCGTCCCGGTAATCGGCGGGTCAACGGTGGAAGACGGAAGCTACTACGCCGCGAAAAACGGTACGGATATAGACCGCTACTTCGCCACCATATTCCCCAAAGAAACAGCTCTCAAAGAAAAAATCCTCGCCGCCTACCAGCTCAACCCAGCCGAGGGCCGTTTCGACAACATGAGCATCCTAACCCAGATCCACACGGACTGGAACTTCCACTGCGTAAGTAACCCTCTCTTCTACTTGGAAAAAATGGGGGTAAAGCTGACAGAGAAAAAGCCCGCACTCTTCCTCTCCAACTCCTCAACCCGCTACGTCCCCACCTACCGCTACCTCTTCAACGCCACCTTCCCCAACGCCCGCCTCCCCTTCCTCCCCGACTCCCGTTGGCCCGTCCCCGCGCAAAAGGCATACCACGCCTCGGAAATCCCCCTCGTGTTCTCGACGTACAACCGCACGGGTGCGACGGGCGAGCAGAAGAAGCTGAGCGATACGATGAGGGCTGCGTGGGCGCGGTTCGCGAGGGATCCGCGGAAAGCGCCTATCAAGGGGTGGCGAACGGCCGGCGTCAATGGGAGCACGGTCATGGATTTTGGGGTCGATGGGAAGGCCGGGGTGAGGTTAGGGAAGGATGGGACGGGGAAGTGTGAGGCGTGGAAGGAGTTTATTTGGGGGAAGCATTTTTGAGGGGCTGGGTCTGGGGTTGATTTAATGTGGTGGGGGATGGAGGAGTGGTTGTGCGTGGGTATATGTACTTAGTAATGTCTGTGCGGAGGGTTGGGTCATGGCACCGATTGCATTATGTAATAACGAGGTGGGTGGCAGGTTCTACAATGTGTTTACAATATCATGAGGCCGTCCGCGTGTTGAAGAAGCTAGTCTTTCAACGATATGCTGGGATCCAGAAATGGCGCGTCTGTACATCGACATCTACAACTCAAATATGATACTTCGCGAGCTTCTGGAAGCCGGGGCGACATCTACAACTCGCCCTCAATAACACGCGCGAGACATGCGACGCCAGAATGCGGCATCTAGAAAATAATATTCCACGTGTTAGTGTGGCTGTCTTGTAGTCTCGTGGTGGATTGGGTGAGATGTGATGTCTCATCTCTTTACTAACGGCGGTGGACAGCACTATTGCATTCCTTGTCGCTCTGGTTTGATTTAAGTTCTTCCCTAGGTAGGAAGAGATTTCCTTTTGACGGGATCGTTGTCGATCTGCTCAAAGGTCGGGGAGTAGGCCTTTTGTCTTCCACGACCCCGGGATCCCCACATGTAGCCAGTGTTACACGAGGCGGCACTCAGTGCTTATACTTTCTTTCATGGTTTACATATAGGGGCAGCTGGTGCGCACAGAAGGTGAGGTAAGTTGGAGAGATGCGAGGTTGGGCGTGATGGAGCTGGAGAGGCCATCGACGTGCTGCATGCATGTATCCTTAGAAGTACGGCCCGTTAGTCGTCTACGAGGCGGCCGTCAGTGCGTCGACTTTCGCTTTTCTATAGCATTGGCGGCCAGCGAGTATGAATTAGAGACGGGGTAAGTTCAGTAAATTGTGACTCGATTTGGTGGAGCTGTAAAGGTTATCGACGCCTCGCCTGAGTGCTGGATGCGACGTCAACCATACCTTGACAGTGGCCCCGAAGAGCCACCACGGTCACAGCCACAGTTTATCGCTATACTATAGGAAATGAAATAGGAAGGAACCTAAGTACAGCATCATGCATACATCATACGTGCACGATGTCGCGTGACGGGTGGGGCACGCGTTGTGTGGCCTCGAGCATTCACCCCAACTCGCGCTCCCATTCGTATATAATATCTTTACCACCTCAAGTACATAGAACCACAACCCCAAAACCTCCACGCAAAGGCACTGGAACGCAAAAGCACACCCGAATCCCTAACATTTACACCGATTTCAAGTTACACGACTGAACAGCAGTTCTATCGCTAACGCCAAAAGCTCGCAATGGTACACCACCACACGCAGTTCATGGCTGGACCCTCTTCCTTGAAGTCTAGCCGCTACATCTCCGCCCTGATGGACTCCCAGGCCTCAGCCCAAGTCACTACCCGCAACTCACACAAGTTGAGGGGCCCCACCTACGAGCAAGTCTTTGCTATTCTCACCGACGCACGCAACACGGTCAAAATGAACTACACGCTCATCACCTCCGCCCGAAACAAGGACTCGAAGACCGCCATGTCCTCCCCACATCTCACACATGCCTTCCTCGCCAATCTCAAGGATGGCCTGGACGAGTGTGAGGCACGCAAGGAGTCTCCACAGGACATCCTCAACTCGCGGATCGAGATCGAGCACGATGTCCTGGAGTTCTGGAACCGGTCGGGCCGGATGAGTGAGAACAAGGACGCTGTGGACGAGGACATCGAGAACTTCCCGCTGCAACTTGCTGCGGTGGAGGCGGGGATCAAGTTCCGGCCGCCCCCGATGCTGAAGGAGGTTCGTGAATCAAAGGTCGATGGGCAAGGCGCGGAGGTCCAGCAATCAAAATTCCCGCGTCAGGGCTATGTTGTTCCTGGGCAAATTCAAGATGTAACTGTTCAGCTCCCGCAATCGGCACCTCCGCGTCCATTCTCTGGCACTGGGATGCCTATGCAACTTCAACGTGGCGCTAGACAGGATCAACCACTTCCGCCTTATAGTGCAGTCTTTGGCGCTGATACATCTCAGCAAGCCCAAGAGTCTCGCGCGCCGTTCCAGCATACGTCTACTGAGTCGTACAAGCTCCTCGGGGCGCATGCGTCTGCTGTAGCGTCACCGATTGACTACACCCGGTTTTTGGGCTCAGTAGGTCGGGCGAAGTTCCAGCAGAAGGGTTCATTCGGACCGGCTGGCATCATGGATGGCACCTCGTGGATGGACTCGCCAGTTTCCACTGGTGCGTTTTCTGGAGACGAGGATGATGAAGACCGCTATGGCAGCATGAAGGGCAGCAACACGTTGCCGGCAAGCTTCATCCAGACCCCAGCCCCAGTTCAGCAGACTGGAGTCATTGGGGCCTGGGGCGACAGCTTCAACAACTTCTCGCACCCGGATGTCCTAGGCGATCGAGGCCTTCTTTCATCTGGATACCCAGTTCATCTGCCGCAACCTCAATCGGCCGCCATCCCACAGAAGCGTAACCATACGGCCCTTGATGCGCAAGAATCCCAAGCTGAAGCGCCAAAGAAGCGTAAATACGAAAAGGGCGGATATGTACCGGCTGGAATGGGGATGCTCCTCAATGACACGCCCTCGACCAACATCCCGTTCCCGCGCATCGTGATGGACCAACCAGCCAATGTCACCATCGTGGAGCTAATGGTCTTCTTCCCGCGCTACATCCACAGTATCGACGTAATCGAGCGCATCGCCAGCAACGGCGGCACCGGCATTCTCCTCGCACGGATCATGAACGCGCATCGCAACCTCGCGGCACCGCTGTACGGTAACTATTTCTGCAAGGCCCTGCAGGCTCGGATGCGCAAGATGGGTGACAAGACTGACGACGGGGGCTACGACTACACCAAGTGGACGCTCAGCAGCCACCAGTCCCTCCCTGGCCACGACGCGGATAGTCTGGACATCGCTGGTATGCGCACGAAGCTTGAGATCGAGAACTTCCCCAAGGTGCACGATGCCCGGACCTATCCGATTCCGTTCAAGAAGCTGGCTGTGGGCGTGAAGAAGTTGCCGTCGGGATACGATGCGCTGAACTTGACGCGCTGCGTTCGGTATGCGGTGGCGCACCCGGACGAGGACTGGATTTACCCGGATGACTTTCGCCGCATGGTTGGGCATCTCTCCGGCCATCTCTTGGGGGAGGTTTTCCCAGTCCCGGTTACTCAGAACCACTTCGATCGGGAAGCCTGGCTTCGGTGGAGGAACGTCCGGGGCTAGATAGACGTCAGGCGAGGAGTGAAGTTGCGGTGGTACCGATCAGGAAGATGGTTTCGAGGCGGACGAAGAGTCAAGGCATACGTGTACAGGAGTCTCGGCACAACTAGATGGCCTTCGATCACTCAATTTCTAGTTGTGTTTACAAGTTGGCGAAAGACCAGGGTTACCCTACGGTTAGCAGGGGATGCCAATGAGACAACATGGTCTTTACATACCTTTCTTTCTTCCCAGTGCCCCCTTTGCTATTCTCGAGGCGTTTCTTCTATCCCGTTTGAAGGGATTCTATGATCCAATATGCTCTACATGAATCGTTCCAGCTCTTGATAGAATTCGAACACAATTCTCTACAAGAACACACTTCTCCGTAAAACTCGCCATACGTGACTCGTGTAAGTGAAGTGAAGTGTATACATAGCGGTTTGCTGTGTTGCATAATCTCAGGAAAGCCACGCACAAGAAGATTGAACTATTCCCGTAGTGCTGAATGCATCTGAGGTCTTTTTCGCGTGTTGTATTTTGGCTAATACATATTATTAGCGTGGTGTAGAATCATTGTTCAGTGAGAGTGGCTGGGACACTATCAAGCTTTCACAAGTATACTCTCGATGAAGATGCGCGATAGCCAACATGATGACCACACAAACTCTATCTATATCACACAGATGTTCAGCATTATGTCCACGATCGCAGTTAAGCATAGATGGAAACTTCTTAATTGATTCACAAGAGCAGTTGGACGTATAGAATTGAAATCTTAAAGTAAACACCTTAATTGATGAGCCTTCCGCGGCAAGAATCGAATGATTGGCCAGCTACGTGCGTATAGTGAGACTTTTGCCAAGTGAATGTTAGACATCTTTGAAACTAAGTGTCTTGGATAAAATATCAACACAATCGCAGTTCAAGCCATTGATTTCTGCTCAAGTCTATAATCCGCTGTTTCTAAAACAATGTCTTGCCCCAGAAAATTCGCGATCATTTTGAAGATTCCCGCCGCCAGGACGTACTTCCGAGAAACGATAAAGACAGCGCCAAGTATGGGATGGATGGATACAAGGTGCATTCGGAAACTTGGGCTTCGATCAAATTGGCGCAGCGTACCGCGGACTGTACGGCTTGTTTCTGCCTCGTCTTTTGTCTCTCTGGTTGTTTCGTTTCCCAGAAACATTGATCTCGTTATTTGGGTTGTTGGTTAGTGTTTTATATCAACCGCAATCATGAAGTTTCCCCACATCAATCTATTCGGTTTGACAGTGTACAGTATCAAAAAGACTGAACATCCTCTTGCTCAATGTACGTATTTTATGGCACTCTTTTTCCTGAGAACGAGTTATCTTGAATTTAATATCGGCAGTTTGTTTTGACAATGTATTCTGAATGCCGTCGTTGGCTTCAAGAATCTTGCATGCGTTGCGACGAAGGCATGGCAAGAGCATCTTACCAGACTAACAACCTAGTATCCTATCAGACTTCACATCTCCCGCAAGATCAGCTGCTAAAGAGTCGCGAGGCGTATATACTTTGTTTCGAACAGTCGTTGGGTCCCATCCGCGATAAACTCGAATATCTCCAAAGCCAACTTTTCCTCCGAAGCACTGAATCGACATGTATCCGGATAATCCCAACCTGTAGGCTGGGAACCTATCCCGGATTATAGTGCGTGCACTAAAACCGCGTCTCTGAGTGAAATGCGTCCACGAGTGGTTACAATGTACGCATTGTGTCGCGACGATGAGGCCTCAGCTTCGCACTCCAGGCCCTTATATACATTCATTTAATCTTCTTCACTCAGCATCGAAAGGTTTCACAACCCAAAAACCAACAGAAAAACCCAAATTTGAACTTGAGCTAGCCTCAGATCAACGTTAGAACTCTTTGGTTTCTTTTGGAATCTTTCACACCAAGTTAAAATCGAGATTTCTGGAAACATGTCTGGAAACATGTCCGGAAACGGCGGGTCGGCTCATGTGCCTTCTCACTCGATTACCACGTACGAAGAACTGTATTCTCTGATCGAGCAAGCAAACGTGAGAATCCTGGAACAATACGAGGCGATTAGGCCCCACCTTGCGGAAGCACTTCGTCGAAACACCCAAAGTGCTCGAGATGCATCTCTATCTTTTCGCCCGCCCCTAGCACAAGATATTCTTGTAGATTACCTGTGGTTAGAGTTTGACATATTGCAGAGCTGGAATATAACTCGCATGGGATACGTCGTAGCTTTCGATTCGGAGGAGGGCCGGTACGATATCTACGACGATCATCACAGCTTCCCGCTCAGGAACGCTGCTAGGCAAGCGAATGTGACAGTACCTCCGCGTCAGTGGTTGGGTTTTCGTAGGGACCGTTTTCGTGGCAACCCGAATCATGACCATGAGCCCTTCGAACATTCTGATATCGTCGAACGGGTCCTGGATCGGGTCGACCAAGAGTTCTCGGATAGCGAATGGAACGTTATTCGTCTGCATGGCTTGGAATGGAGGTTCGAGGACCAGTCAGGGCCTTCGGCTCCTCCACCACGGCAACCCGTTCCTGCAGTACGTCCCCCTCAGGCCGCTGCCCAATCTCGGCCTGTAAACCGTCCTCCCCCTCCGCAAGCTGCTGCAGTCCATCATCAAGCACCCCGGGCTCCCCCGCATCCGGTCACTGTCGCTTCCCAAACTGGGCCCTCCCGACTTCAGGTGCCGCAAGCTTCCTCGGCTCGTCCCGTTCCGCCGGTTGCACCCAGGCAACGGCCAGCTCCACCCGCTGTGCTGCCACAGCCAACTGCCCCGAGCGTCAATCCCCCTGTCCAGCGAGCACCGGCACAAGCGCCCGCACACCCAGGCCCTGCAGCACTCCCTAACCCTCCAGCTATAGCTCAGCCAGCGGTAGGACGTGTGCCCAGACAACACGTTGGGCTTAAGGACGCTCCGTCGCCGAACATTCCGTTTCTGCCTGGTGTAAACTTGACGCTCGCGGAGATCATGACCTTCCTCCCGAACCACCTGCGAAGCGTTGACATGATTGACCGCGTTCACCAAAACACGGGTAAGTACAACCAGAAAGCTCTTGCCAATATGGCTACAGCACATCGCCGAGATGCTGTATCTGACAACTTCATCTGGAACAGTATCGTCAAAGCTGAGATGAACAAAGAGTATCGGAATCAGGGTTGGACTGCGCAAAACCACATTCGTCCTAGACACCCGCGGTATGTACTTGGTTCGCTTGCTGTTGGGGGTATGAGAACGCTGGAGGGGGTCAATCATGCACGGGGAAGCGTGCCCAAGTACCCGAGCAACCCCATCCCATTCAGGAACCTGGCAAATAACGTGAAACACCTTCCTGTGGGTAACGACGCGCTCGACCTGACTCGTTGCGTGAGTTGGGTACTGCAGAATCCCGGTGCAAGTGCCCAATACATGTTCCCGAATGACTACGCCACAGTGCTGATCATAGTCGGGGGTCCTCATGCTGTCACCAATAACCATCTGGACATGGCTGCAGTTGGTAGATGGGACAAGGGCACCCCTGGTAGCATTCGCGCGCAGGGCAATAACCCTCAGTGGGAAACGGAATGTCGCCAGCATGAAGCCAGGTACTGGCCAGCGCAACCGAACGCACCAGCAGTTGGGCAAAACAATGCAGTGCAAGCGGCCATCCCAGCGCCTGCAAATGCTGGGGCTCAACTCGGATTGCAGGCGCCGCCGCAAATCCTTCCACCACCTAGGGCTGTCCATGGTGCTCTAGCGCCGCCCCCGGGCCCTGGACGCTCCGGCATGAACAATAGGAACATGCTGCAAGGTGTTGCCCCAGCTTCGTCAAGCTCTAGGACGAGCAACGCGTTCCCGGGCACTGCTGTCCCGCCACCTGGTTCTGGATCTCACAATGGCATGTTTGGCCCAAGAGCAGGGCCATTGAATTCTGGAACCAGGAAGCGTCCCAGAGTCAACCACCAAGACGATGGAACATCTTCCGGGGCCGATGAGGATGCATCACCGCATCAGAAGCGGGTCCGCACGCAGGGCCCAGACTCCGGACATCGCATGGGCCCTTACTACGGCCAGAACCAAAAGCACAGCCAGCCTCGGCAACACGGCACGGGTCAGCCCTCAATGGTTGACCAGTTCCGGCGGTACGGCGTGAGCCTCCATGGCTATCCAACCGGGGAGCAGACTCATCGGCATCAAGCCGTTGGTGCGTCTGTAGGAAACTCGCGTCCCACAGAGCCTCAGGCGCGGTCAGAATATCCGGACCATGTACCATTCCAGCCGTACTATACATACGGATACCGGCCGTATAGTCCGGCTAGAAACGGACGAGGTGGATACCAGCAGACCCAGCATGCTGAAGAAAACCCACAGCCTCAGGGTTACTCGGAGTATGCAGGTTATGCACCAGCGCAGTCATACGATCCGTACATTAGCCAGCAGTATGGCGCAACTGCAACCGGGGCCCATGGAAACCAGTCACCCGCGCAGCCTGGAGAAAACCCACAGCCTCAGGGATACTCAGGGTACGCAGGGTATGCACCAGCTCAACCATACGATCCGTCGCAAGACAATCGGTATGGAGCAAGTGCGTCCGGGCTTGGTGGATACCAGTCACCCGCGCAGCCTGTAGAAGTGCTGCAGCCCCAAGCAGGTCCAGAGTCTGAGCAGATTCCTATCGATCCAAGGCTGCTCAACCCTCCTGCTGCTGCGCCTGCTGGGCGGCATAAACGCCATCGTCCAAGTGAAGAGGAGACCGCTTCCTCAGAATTCGATAGCAGGAAGCGGCCTCGCCTAAGCCCAACAGAGGATGAGAGCCAGAATGTGTCGGAACCTCCACGACAAGGAGCAAGCCTCTCGGTAGCGAAGCTGCTGCAGGGACAGCTCCAAAGCGAGATTGACACCACGGATTCGTTCCAGAATAACAAGGCAGGCTACAACACATACAGCGAATATGATGACGACGATCTCACGGGGGAGAATGACGACGACGAATAATAAGAGGTTTGGTTCGTCACTTCGTGAGTCTGCGCTTGCTTCCGCACTCTGTAGCCCGCTGGAAATCGTTTTCATGTTTGCTGTTGTATGATATCGCAGCCCAGATCTCTGCCGACATCACAGCTTGAGACTCTAGATTGATACGTCCAAGGACGTCTCTAGAGTCAACATAGCTGGGTGTAGGCGAGGTTATTCTCGCATTGGTGTTGGGAATGTATCCTCTCACTGTGTAGCTTGAGTTTAACTCGCTACTAACGTGAGATGGATAACTCCCACGATATCAATGCAACAGCCCATTGGGTAGCTTGAGAACGAAATTCGCTACTGACATGGGCTGGAGAACTGCCTTGGTGAACAATGAATCAGTCCACTGTGTGGTTTGAGTCGTGGACTCGCTACTGATGTGGGCTGATGTATCCCGGGATGGCAATGGACTAGCTTATTGTGTAGCTTGAGTGACATACTCGCTACTAATATGGGCTGGACTAGCGCTACGATGAGGAACGTTCATCTGGATAAGATCTGGGCTGTTATTCACTTGGGCTGTGTCTTCAAATGCTGTTGTTCCACTTCTTGGCGCTACGTTGGGGGTCCTGCCGGTTGGGGATATGGGTTGGATTTTCATGCTGACGTTGATGTTGACATTCAAGAATTGGATTCGCGATGGAATTTGTGTGTTTGCATCACGTTAGAGTTACGCTTATGTTTTCAAGTTTGGTTATTGTTTAGAGCATAATAAATGAAAGAAATACTCTTGAAATATTAAATTCATATTTATATCACCTATATATTGTAGAGATTCACTATGAGGTAGGGTGGCTCAATGAAGTAGGGGGACAAGAAGGTGTTGTGCTTTGCCCATGCGCAAAGTGACCAAAAAAGCGGCCAAGGCGCTATATCACCTAATGTTACCACAGCACTCCAATTAGATTTACAGGTTCCACATAACTACCGAAACAATAGTTTGGGTTTTTCTCTTAACTGCTTTTACGCCTGGTCCTTTTGGTGATGCGGTTCAAAGTGCACCTTTTCAACGCCAGGAGTGAATATGAACGAAATCTCCACTGACAGCGGGCTTCACTCACACATTTAGCCTCAGCTCCGGCGTATTCTCTTGAGATAGCTCTTGGCAGGCTATTATTGAACACAGTGGAACAATCCTACACAGATCAGCAGTAGTCTATTTTGAACTTTCAATCTGTAGAAAGTCGACGGTTCGACTTCTCCCAGCGGTCCATCTCCAAGAAGTCGTTTTTCTGGCACGTTAAATGCTCTTGCACACCGAGGAATGTAGGAAGAGGTCATTAACGTATTGGTTCTACAAAGTCGACGGAAGAGAACCAATTTGTGTGCTAGCCGCTTTCGTCTCTACCATCTCTTCACCGACCGCTACATGAAGAATGCATTCCAGGAGAGAAACAAGGACAAAAGGATAAAGTTGTCGTGTGTGTGGAGTGCAGAAATGATCACAAAAAGGTGTCCCCCCATATTACAATACATATATCAAAGAAGAGAATACCCTAATTCTACTTCTACAGACTGCACAAAGCGCGCACACCATAGGCCCAGGATCCCCAATTGAGCGGCAACCATGTATCAAAGTACCCTAACTGGGGAGACTTGAGAACATAATGGTTACACAAGAATTGGAAACGCTTGGACTCCATGCGTGAAAAGGCATTGTATATACACTAAGATGCGGGTGAAAGTTGGGTCGACTTCTCACAACGCTAGTGCAGGGCCCCCACGGGAGGCTCCATCGTCATACTACCTCTATATAAACATTTACCCAGCATCGGAGTATATTCCAACTCACCCTCGAAGCGCCTCCGCAACCGCAGAGCGATTGGAGACTAAACACACCCCGATAGTACCTTCTTCGACAGACCGAACGCCAATCACGTTCCTACATCAACATCTTACCGCAAAGATGAGTGTCTTCCGTAACCACCAGGTCCAGATGCTCGGAAACCCCGAAGACGCTCCTAAACGCCACGAGCTGGAGATGGTCGCGAACCTTGCCGAGCGTCGTATCGCCCTGAATAGTAGGGGCCCAGCGGACCACCTCTACCATCTGTTCTACGCCCTACATAACAACGTCCAAGAGATGCGTCAAGCCTTGAGCGCTCCTGCAGATGGTCCATATGCCTTTCGCCGCATTCTAGACGAGTTCGTCATGATCGAGCATAGCATCGTAGAGAACTGGAACTTGTCCCGTTTGGGGGGTGTCATCCCACGCTTCCCTGCGGGGGACATCTCAAATAACCTCAATAACTTCCCCCTTCGAGGTGCAGCGAATGATGTCGGCCAGCATGAGGGCTTCGCGTACATTCCACCAAGCTTGCCGCTCCGTCAGCGTACCACTGGCAATGGACAACCCCTTCCCTTCGGCGCTGCTGCCGGCCAGGTGAATCAGCAAAACCGTGCAGTCGTTCGACCAGAGCCCGCGATGGTTCCGCGTCCGGCACGCATCCAGCAGCTCATCCGTGAACCGGCTAAGCGTCATATGCCCCGAGAGCTCGATATGAATCAGAGTGTGGTCCAAGCGCCGATTGGACGCAATGCTTCAACTGGAGACAAGGCTCCGGCTGCGATGAAGGCACCCGCTGGACTAAAGGCTCCTACACAACCCCAGGCTCCGATCGTGTCCCAAATCCCGACTAAGAGCAACACACCCCTCGTCCAAAAGACGAACCTCCAGAAGGTCATGGAGTGGAATCCACAGACGAGCGACGAAGAGAATGGCCCATTCCAGGGCCCCAAACACGCGGAGGCCACGGCCCGCCAAACCGCCCATGCTGCACTGGAAAATGACACCCTGGTCTGCCATGAAACAGTTGTCAACGGCAAGATGAACACCACTGGTGAGATTGCTGAGATGGGAATCTCGTCCATCTCAGGGGCTTCGTCCGAGACGTACGCGGCCGTCAGCGAGGACGAGACTCCGACGGCTCAGCCTGCATCGGACGAGCATGATGCTCAAGAGGTTGTGGGCAATGATCAGCCAAATGACGTGCATGCAACAGACGCTGAATCTGTCCTTTCGGAAGTTCCAGATGACCTGTCGGATCGGAATCCTGAGAACCTAGGCCAGGACAACATCGACGACCGCCAGGGTGATGCTGAGTCTTCTGCTTTGACTGAAGTGAGTGACTTAACACTGCTGGACGACGGAGACAAGCCCAAGGCTCAGGCCGACTCTGGTGCAGAGGATACGGACGGTAACGAGTCAGACGACGAGGCCTCAGACGACGAGGACGCGGAGGACCGGCAGTCCAATGACGGAAATGAGTCCGAGACGGAGAACGCCGACGACCTGGGGTTTTTGTCTGATACGACTACCTCTGAGGACTACGACTCTACGAGCGACTACGACCCTGCTCCGAAGAAGCGCCGTCTTCGTTAGATTTCCGTCAAGGGGAACTGTGTGAGCAGAGATTGAAGTCTGGCTGTGTCACTCGCAGTCTTATCTCTTGCTTTTGCTTTGTACTCCAAAGCTATCCGATTCAAGTCGGAACTGTTCTGCATTGCATGGATATCTCGATTTTGGCTGAGTTTTGTCGAGTGTGGAATCGATCATCGTGCCTCATTTAGTCGGCATTCGGATTATTTTCAATAGCAGAGACCAGCATGATAGCTGCTGTCACGGTCATGAATAGAATCAAATACCCTTTGCGAACTTGCAGTGCCCTATCCAGTCCAGACCCGTGATTGAACGTTCACCAGTACAACAGACTGAACACATCACAACAATACCATGTTCAATTTACACGCCACATGTCATGCACCGGAAAAAAAACTGTATCGAAAGTCGCACGAATTTCATTGATCTATGGTACATTGGGGGCCTTTTGGCCCATTCCTAGCCAGCCATGCGGCCGGCATTATCGGAACAATAAGTGAGCTATTGCGATCCTATACGCAGCTGCAAAACCGAGAACAAAATGAAGAACAAAAACAAAACCGTAGAAAACATGACCGAGCTGCACTAGTCGGAGATCCCAGATGAGGCCGAGTACTCCAACCGTTGATGAAAGATGAACGCAAGCAAAAGAAAAGTCAAGGCAAGCATAAGCCATGTCCGAGCTGCACTAGTCGGAGATGCCAGATATTCCCGTGAACTCTTCAAAATCAAAGTGATGAACCCAGAATGCCAGAGAAATAAAACAAAAGCAATTGAACCCGAAAAAACTCCAGTCGGAAGAAATGGGGGAAATCCCGATCCAACTTGCTGTCGACAAAGTGATAAGGACCTGAGGCCCTCAAAAGCAAGCCAAAGCAAGCATGTCCAAGCGATGTCAGCCGGACAAGTGGCGATTTCCCAAATCCAATGGTCGTACAAGAAAACCCGAGGGTTGAAAACGTACGCCGGTGGAAGACAGTCCACAAAGAAAATTAATTGTGTCAGTATCAGGCGAGTCGAACAGCGCCAACTCAACCCCGAAGGAGGAGTCAAGCACTGCAACTCTAACCCTAAGACAGACCGCGAGAAAGATTAGTCATGCTACTACAAGGCGAGTCGAACAGTGCCAACTCAACCCCAAAGGGGGAGTCGAGCACTGCAACTCTAACCTTGTAGCGTAAGGTTGACAGGATGGCGATAACCTAGTTGAGTTAGAATCAACCAAAGCCAAGATTTCGTAGGAACGTCTTACCAGAGGTCAAGGCCAAGTGTCAAGCTTTGCATGAATGTCTCAATACGATCCGTAATGATAGACGCCCTGGCTGATGGCGGTCTCACTCCACCAGCCATGATCGCGCCTCCACTGGGTAATCTGCGCAAGATGGTCATCGTACTCGGTCCAGGTTACGACATTGAAGTACAGCCATTGGTCCTTAGCCCAGCGGATGTTCTCGGCCCAATCGCTCATGTCCCTAGGGTCCGGGTCGCCGAGACGCCACAGCTCACGGAAAGGAGCCTGTGTACGGGGGCCATTGTTGAAACGCTGGGAGGAGAGTGCGGACTCCCACATCTGCTCGTTGGTGGTGCAGCTCTCTTCGGCGTAGAGCCACTTGTTGCGGTCGTCGACAACGAGGCGATTGTGGTCGAGGACAGGAGCGGGGACCTGGACGGGAGCACGAGCTTCCAAGGCGCGCGACTGGAAGAAGATAACAGGATCCATCTGGGTATATCGAACATGCACAGGGTCACCGTGAGTGTGTCCGAGAAGGGCGGGGTCGATCATGTGGTCAGGAACGTTGGGCATTGTGGCCATGGTAGGCATGCCAGACATGGGAGTAGCATTGACGATAGGTGTGTATGCTCGGGTTGCTTTAGCGGCGCGGGGAGTCTTCGGTGTCTCCTTGTAGATGGCCTTCTGCGTGAGGCGGCGGCCCTTCATGGCTGAGGCGCGTACAGGTCGCTTAGGCTCGGGCGCGAGGAAGTCATCGCTAGTGTCGTCTTTGGCGTCGGGCAGGCTCTCTGAGTCGCTGGTATCGTTGCCAGTGAACTCGCTCTCGCCAGAAGATGCGCGGGCAGACTTGCGCTTCTTCTTGGCCGGCTCGTAGGTGTTGATATTCTTGTAAGGCGTGCTGGTATCTGAGTCTGACTCTCGCAGATCCTTCACGTCTTGCGTGGCGAGCCTACCGCTGCGACGCTTGCCGCCGCTGGCTGCGGTGTCGCGGTCTGGAGCGTTGAATTCAGCATAGCCGCGTTTCTTCGGTGTCGCGAGACGCATATCGGAGTTGTGCGTGCTGCCAGTTGTGTTTGGCGTGTCAAAGCGAACCTGTTGGACCAAGGGAGTGGCGGGAGTGGTGGGGAAGATGGGAGCGACGGGGAGTTGTTGATAGCGAGCAGCAGAAGAAATAGAGTCGGGCTCTGCTGAGTGGCGCTTGAAGGCTTGCTCGTCGGGGTGAGAGTGAGAGGCGGTCTGCGCTCCGCCAAGGTGATTCACCAGCTTTCGGAAATCAACGGGAAAGAGCCAGGACTCGCTGGGGTGGTTGACAGCGTGCAGAACGCAGCGCGTGAGGTCGAGCGCGTCATCACCAGAAGGGTGCTGTTTGACGGCTTGAGCGAGGTCGCGAAATTGAATCGGCTCAGCCTCTACATTCTCGGCCGCCTTGGAGCCTTGCTTGGGGTGAGTGACACGCGGCGTACGGAAGCTGGAGACACTGAGAGAGGCAGGATCGTGCGGAGTTGCGGCGTCTGGGTGGACGTCGCTGCGCTTGTGTTTACCGGCAGTCCATTTGCCGACTCCAGAAGCTCGCATAGCACATTGCAACATGACGCATATGGAGTTCATGCTAATAGTGTTGTTACCGGGCAAGGTCCGGTATTTGTTGACTACGTACAATTAGTGTAGGCCTGTGAAAAGGTATTGACGAGACTTACGCATGCCTGCAATGACCTTGGCCTTGCCGCTGTTTAGCACGAAACGGTCGATGACATCCACGGACTTGAGCCAATGCGGAAAGTATGCCAGGATCTCAGCGGCGGTAGCATTGCCGGAGTGGAACGGCATGTTCCAGTGAGGGCTGGTCGGACCAAAGGCATCATTGGCGGCACGGACGTGACGCGGACGCGTGCTGCCAGAGGTCGTTTTCGACTTGGGAGCCATGTTGTTGGTACAACAGTGTACCCTGCCTTTGAGGGGGTGACGTATACACGAGAAGCAAGGCTTTGGCTACAATGGAGTGCCGGCGGGTACAGATGTACTGCTTGCAAAGCAAATAGCTTGGGCCAAAAAAGATCTTCAAAGACCTGATGCTGGACGGTGGAGGGGTAAGGTGAGCTCGTGCAATGGAGCGTCGAGCGGGAGAAGACGCGACAAGACGCGAAACAGACTTGAGGAGTGCAAAATATTTGCGTGATACGAGCTCGTACGATGTAGCGTTGGAGCAACAGTGAGGGGGTCAAAGATTGTTGCAATGTGTGCCAAAAGGTTGAGGGACAAGATTGAGGTGAGGGGTTGAGGGGTTGAGTGCAGAAAGTGAAGGAAGCTGGTGCGAAGCTTCCAGCTCGCTAATTTCGCTGCGGTTGATAGTGACGTCGGCTCGGCGACAGAGCTCGCTTTTGTTGTTATTGTGGCGACTATCGCGACCGCGTTGCCCGGGCGCGCTCCACCGCGCAGCTGCCATATTCGGACTGTGATTGCGTTCCGACAGCTTGATGGGTTTGGTAGCACCCTTCTCTGGTGTATAGACGCAGTTGAGAAGCACTATACTCCCCAGCGTTGACAGCTTTGCCGAGCTCATCGCTTCCTCTTTTGTCATCCGCGATATCACCACGGCAGATGTCGGACTCCAACAAAGCCCTTTCTGTAGAGACCGTTATGCAGAATCTCCGCTTCCCTAATGCAAACTTGACCGCGATCGAGCTCCTCACTTTCTTGCCGGGCTGTCTCAACTCCCCAGACATCATTTATCGCTTTGCCTCGAACGGAATCTCGTGGGACGCCATCCTCTCCATCGTCAACACGAATCGTATCCTCGAACAAGAATGGACCGCAGAATACTGCTACAGAACGGCGAGAAACGCGATGAGGCACGCTGGCCATAACGACTGGACTCTCAAGAAGCACCCACAGTACTTCGGGGACAGACTGCGAAGCTGGAATGCGGCAAACCTAAACGTGAGTGGCTTCAGGACCTCGCTAAGCACTTCTGGCGAGCGCAAACCTGACGCTGACATCCGGTTTGCTCGTTTGGCGGACGGTGTCAAGCATATGCCAAAAGGCGATGATGCGTTGGACTTCACGAGAATGATCCAACACTGCGTCCAGAACCCAACAGAAGACTGGATGTACCCTTCGAACTACGACTTATTGCTCGAACATCTGGGAGGTCAGAAGCAACCCGTTGCGACAAACATGGACCGCCCAATCTTCGCGCGTTGGGAGCACGTTATACCTCACAAACCTCGCAGCAGTAGGTCAGCTGTGATAGTTCCGCAGCCTAAGAAGCCACTTCCTGGACGATCAGCCACGCCGCAAACCGATGTGCAAGCATCCAGGCGGTCAGGTCGTCGAGGACGGCCGTCTCTAAAGAAGCGCGAGCTCCAAGAGGGTAAGTCAAGGCCGCCTCATCGGTGGTAGTAGAGTGGTGACAGACGCGCTGACTGCTTGATAGACGATCTCCTCTCGGGAGCTGAAGACAGCGG
The DNA here is from genome assembly GCA_010093485.1 of Karstenula rhodostoma CBS 690.94. Classification (NCBI taxonomy): domain Eukaryota; kingdom Fungi; phylum Ascomycota; class Dothideomycetes; order Pleosporales; family Didymosphaeriaceae; genus Karstenula; species Karstenula rhodostoma. The sequence continues at coordinate 2,517,553 of MU001493.1, forward strand.
TGTCGAAGACCAGAACGAAGAGTACGTCCCCAAACCGACACGATGGGTGAAGCCGCCTATCACAGGTGGTGCAATGTCATCCCAAGCTCTTCAATATGCCTTCGAGGCACAGCCATCATCCGAAGCCAACGATAAGTTTGACGCATACGCCTTTGGCAATGGCCCACGCACATTCGCGCCATTTCGCCCACTGCACCTCATCACCGTTGGGAACCTGAAGTTCGACGACCTGAGTGGCTGGGCAGAAAATCTCCGGTGGGCAGCCGAACAACACTCCACGTTTGGTGAAACAGGTTGGACAGAGTGCCCGGAGCACATGGAGCGGATCGCTGAGATCCGCCGGGAGCAGACATGGGCGTCCGCCGAACTAGTCCTCTCTATTGAAGACAATCAGCAGGAGGAGGACGAAGACGCGGCCTGGGTAGAAGCAATGGTGGAGGGAACATTGGCCTCGATGAACAGGCGCGAGCCCAATCAGCGAATGTGGGTCTGGGGAGACATCTGCGAAGAGTACATCGATGCACAGGGCAGGTCGCAAATCAGGCCCCGCCCATGGCCACGTCGCTGAGGCGGTCGCGCACGCGACCTGTATATCGTCCTAGGGTGTGCTGTTGATTTGCGCAAAGCAAAGCGTGAGGATGGTGTTTGCAGCGTTCTGGGAGGGTTGACGCAGCAGCCTGAGGTCCAAACAAAGTTTCCCCGGCCCCTGCACCAACCTTCCCCCATCAGGCAAGCCTCGGCTGCACCCTGGAGCAAGTGGCGATCATGAAACAACCCTGCAACAAACACTCGCTCTTCAAACACACTCTCAATCGTTTGCCAGCTGCGGTCGTTTCCTATTGCATTCGATGGGCCAACCACGACGAGGTGGACGTGATGGCGCCAATCATGTGGTGCGAGGCGCGACAGGAAGTTTCGCTTCCGAGTCTCGACGGCAGCTGCATGAATTTCAACAGGGCTGGATGCAGATCACGGGAGGTATATAGGATGTTCTTCTCGTACTGATGGAGGACACAATCGACATTTCTTTGCTTCATCACATCAACTGCTGGACCGTTTGCATTCGTCTTACACAATTATATTTTGATTAATTCATTGCCCAACATGCACGCCTTCAAGATCCCCGCTTCCGTCCTGTTGTTCGCGCTCTCCGTTCTTGCTCAGAAAGGTAAGACTCCCTAGCACCTGCTATTCCACGATAGGCCGTCAGCCCGGAAACCTAACAATTTAATAGAGCCGTCCGGTACACCGGGCTCAGCCATGCCTGTGGTAACCATGATGTGGGGCGACTCCAAGCCTACAAACGCAGCTCTTGCAGCTTCAGCCGAGTCTGCCGGCAGTGTAAGTGCTTATCGTACCGTTTCTCGCTCATGCTAACCTGTTGCAGGCTATGTCCTCTCAGATGGCTACTGCTGAAGCAGAGATGAACATGTCTGGCATGCCCATGCCCACTTCTACGACAAAGGCTATGTCTGCGGTGGCAGATATGAGCATGAGCGGCATGAGTGGTATGAGCATGGAGACAGCCAGCGCTACGGGTATGATGATGGGAGGCGCTCCACAAGACACAGTTTGGGGTGCAGGCGTTGCAATGGTGATGGTGGGAGTCGGAGCTGCGTTGGTGGTGTAAGGGGCTCACGAATACGAATTTATCTGTAAATCTTAACAACACATCGTTTTTGCTATGTACGTGCTAAAATGCCGTGCCCAAGTCCTGCGCATGGAGCGCCGCATACAATCGATGAGCGCCTCTTATCGTTACCATGATCAAACTCAGCGTTATTCATAATAGCAGTATCTCCTGCGAAAGAATGCCTGGGTCCTCTTGTCCATTGGCTGCGACAGAGACATCCAGCACTAACTCATAGTACTGCCAACTGTTTCACCGTAGCAATACCCCGCCTGATCTGTAGATGTCTTATCTTTAGATCCAGCCCAGATCCACTAGTCCGATCGGCTAGAGTCGATCTGCATACGAGAACTACCGGAAGAGCCCTCGAACGGCTCATTGTGCTTGATTGCCTTCTCCAGATACTCTGGCGCAGGCTCGCTGAAAAGTTGCTCATAGTCCTCGGCGGTAAAGCGAGGCGGTGGAACATATACACCAAGCTGCTGCTGTAACGTAGCTATAGAATCATCCATCGCCCGTTGCCGGTCGCCTTGCGATTGTTCCCAGATTTCTTCATAAGCTTCAGCTTGCAGTTTCAGACTGATCTGAGCCAGATGCTCCGGACTGTGGTGCCAATCGATATCTTTTTGATCCGGCCGACGAGCGTACCAAATGGCCGATCCAAGTTGAAAAGCCTCAGAGGTTGTGTCGTTGCTAGGGAGAGACTCAACATCTAGATCACGAAGCAGTTGGGTGCTTTGATTCTGTCCCTGGTGCTCGCGGGGAGACTTCAACGGTGTGCGAGTCATTGTGGAATCTGCCTTGAAATCCTGCGTGAGCTGTGATGCGTTGTGCGGAGAGCGAGAGACAGATGAATGACTGGTCTTAGACATCCGAGGCGTACCCTGTGGGGGAGACTTCGGCAGCGGAGAAGAGCTCTCGGATGGGATGGACCAGTCTGTATCCTGCCGCGATCCTGGTCGAGTTCGATCGCCACTGGACTCGCCCCTTCCATCCTTCTCTGCCTGCACACCCTTCCGGAGTGCCTTCTTCGCCTTGTAAAGCTTTCTATATCGCATGACAATAGATTTGTCTCGGTGTTGCTGGGTAATCAGGGTGGGCCCGATAGTTCTAAGTATGTCGATGAGATCGTCCGGAAACATCAGATCTCGGCCAGGAAACGTCTTCTTCGCCTGATCGCTGGTTGCGAACTCGATCGAGCGGGTAAGGTCTGCAGCGTCGTTACCTGTTGGAATCTTCCTCACACCTTGCGTGAGCATGCGGAACGGCACGCTTGTCGGAGCTGGTGCGCGGACACCTTCCTTGATAATCCGATCGGGTACGAACGCGTTCATTGAGATGTTCTTCTCGTCCCAGTCAGCTGGTTTCGTTTGATTCCTCCGGGTCCAAAGTGTCTTGATCTCCTTCTTGGTCATTTGACGCCAATTTGATGGTCGCAACGCATCTTGATACCCTTTCGCAATAGTGGCGACGGTTTGAGAGGCAACGCGGTGAATGTCGTTGATCTCGGCATGTATTGGGTTTTCCAAGCCGTTGTTGACGAAGCGTCGCGCGATTGTGCTATTACAGTGGAGCATTGGTAGGAACGTAATAATCTCGACAGCCGTGAAGTTCAATGCCGGTTTGTAGTTCTTCGTGAACGCCTGGAAGTTGTAGTCGTAACGGCCGGATTTATTGAACCCAGCTTCATCCTGGACAACAGCAGGTGGGGCGAGGCTGGTGGTGTCGGTAGGATGGCTTGAGCCTTTCTGAGAAGGCGCAAGCGCTAGGCTGGTAAACGGCACCATAGGACCACGTGCAGTAGGTAGCGCGCGGCCAAGTTGGTTGTGAGCAGACTCCTGTAGACGTGGCGTGCGATCGAAACCGATGCTGGGAGAAGCAGTGGCGGACCGCAGTTGCAGTTGCATTCGATCTGTCTCAACGCCAGCCGGTCCCTGGGGCAACCTCTGCGGGTACGTGGCTATATTGTCGTCTCTAATAATGTTTTCGTTGACAGATTCGTCTCGGTGAAGGTTTTGTTGATGCAGCAATTGTTCAACGAATGCACCTTCCGAGGCGTATTGCAGCTGCTCCTGCCAATTTGGCTCTGCACCTGCCACGCGCTGCTTCTTGGAGATGTGCGCATCTGCATCCTCACCCGGATCTGAGCGCATATTTCCATCGCCATCCAGATGCTCGTGAGAGTGTTCAGCTGCCATGTTAGGAGAACGGTCAGTGACCGATGGGGTGGATGGAAGCGGCCAACTGATGCGTTTGACGTAGGGCGATTTGTAGCGAGAAGACATACAGATCTCCACACGCAGAGTTGAGCAGAGGAGTGATGCATGCGGGTAGGCGATACGTTACTGCCCATGAGGATCATATAAGGTCTTAAACTGCGGGATCCATGACGGTGAATGCTGATGAGTCATGTGATCTTGTCTTGCTCAGGCCATGCCTGGAACATCCTTGCGCGTCGGAGAAACTCAACTCTGACTCACGGTACAGGATTTTGAAGTCAAGAGCTGGATTGATTGGAAGGAGATCTTGCGATGAAATTATAGGCAAGTGTAGATGTATGAGGCTTCTTACTACCCGCTACGCTACGGTGAAACCACTCAAAGTAGGAAGGTGGTGTAAGTCACGAATGATCCCATCGCCTCTATCCATGCGAACGGTCGGCTAAGTACCTAGTTGCCCATTCCACAGGCAACGTGTTTATGTCTTTTTGGCGTTTCCGCCAGAAGGATCCCAAGACTTCCCAAAAGTCCGAGCCTGTACGCACATGCAACCTTTCAGGTAGCAGATCGTCGTATACGGCCGCGACAGCTAGTATCCTGACCCACAGCCACATTGTTGGTTGTGGTATGCACTCTCGTCCTGCCCACGGACCTCGTCCTCCAATCTCTCCAAGGCGTCGTCCCGGTTTTCGGCGTACCGATTCAAGAGAGCGGAAATGGGCGCCGCATTCAACTTTCTATTTCCTCGATGCTTTCCCTCTTCTGCTTCTTTCGCCCATCGTTCCCTCTGTGCTTGGGCCCCAGCCGGTGCTTCATCATATTCGCCCCAGTAATCCAATAGGACCCGCGGCGCCGTCAAGTCGTGAGTGAACAATTCGATATTTGCGGGCTGTGTGAGCAGCGATTGGGAGGCACTAGGACCACTCGGTGCGACCCATTGCTTCGGTTGCTGCTCGCTCTGTGCCCACTCGGCATGCCACTCGCTTAGGTCGAACCTGCGCTTCTCGTTCATATCTCGGCGGAGCGACTGCAATATCTGTAGAGCTTCTGGATTGAACGCTGCGAGTGCTTCGTCGCTTAGATCGCCTTGCTGGAGGAAGTGTAGGAACGTTGTCGGCGCGGCTGGGCCTGGGGGTAGTTGGCTGAGAGCTTTCTCGTCTTTGTTGACCACACCCCAGAAGAACTGTATGATGTTAGAGTTGCCATCTGATGCCGAAGATAACACGTATTGCCTTACCTCATGGTCGCGTTGCGATTGAAGTCGCTTTGCCTCCGTTCTGCGTCGAAAAACTGACATTTTTGGCTCGGTGCGTGAAGAGTTTGAGGGTGAGCGAGCCATTAGCCTAGCTGAAGACATGGGGAAGTAAAAGAGATGAGAGCAGGTTCGCAAGGACAAATAGCCAGAGGTCGTTTGGCTCGATTGTTGGTTGTTCGTCTTGGTGAAGGCAGTTAGCAATCATTCGGATTGCTGCAAAACGTTTTTTATTTTGCCAAACAGACATGGGGACTTTTTATAGCTTAGTCACCGTGGGAGGTCACTGTTGAGATGCTAAAGAGGCTGGTGGGTGACTGGCGAATCCTTAACCATGGCTTCATTCACCTTAGCCACCCACGGGATTTGTCCCAAAGTGAACGAATGACACGTGCTCGCTTCTTTTGGTGAAGCCTGCGGCGGTCCCCCAGTTTTAACGGTCGCAGGTGTATTTCGAGGCACGTCATGGCAGCGTCTGCTCGGTGTACTCCACAGCTTAAGCGATTGCGTCTGATGAGGCATGCACGGCGCATACTTGAACGTGGTGAAGTAGGTTTGCAAATCAACCCCAGTGAGATCAGGTATGATCTCGCGACCATATGCTCTAGACAGGGGTTTCCTGCGAATTTGTTCAAGCGATTTTCCGTCGTAGCCTTGCTAGGAAGAAAAACTCCTGGCGAACCCTGCCGAAACTGGTGTCAATATATGTCACTCCGCTGAACATGTCCTAGAACATGCGCCTTGCATCTCGCATAGGAGCGCTTCAGATAGAGAGCATCAGCCCTGAGGTCTTGCCTGCATCCCAACCCCAGTCAAACCAAGCCGCTCTGACAAAGTCCCTACATGCAACACTGACCAGTCCACCTGTCTTTGACTAGGCTGCTGTGCGTAAATGATCATCTGGTCTAACCCAACCGGAAAGATCGGTGCTCTCGCTACTCTTCGAACATAATCCGGGTCAAGTTCCCGCAGCAATGTGTGTCCAGTCGCGCTGAGTTTGTTTTTCAGGATCATCTTCACCTGGACCGGGTCGTCGCACCAAGGCCCACTGTTCACAAGCGGTGACCTTGCGTATCTGATCACACAGGAAAAAGGGCTGGAATCTTTCGCTTCCGGAATTCGAAAATTATCCCCAGCCAATTCCAAAGAGGACCAAGCGCGGTGTTCAAGCTCGAAGTATCCTCGCTGTTGTGCGAGCTTGAGGACTTGAACTACGTCCTCCACTAAAGCTGTGTTCACATAAGAATCTAAATTGTGTCTATTGATTGGAAGAGGAAACTTACTTGTAAATGGTGTGGAAGGGCGGTCAAGCTGTGGATTATGTCTGATAAAACGTGAGGCACGAGCCATATTTCCGAGGTCATTAGGATGACATTGGAACTGGAATAGCCAGTGTATAGGTTTCACCACATGCGGCATGCTAGAAGGTTCCAAAGGTAGTCTTCCCATCTGAGGGACATGCCTTTGGGGGAGTTGTGGATGACTGTTGTGCATCATTTGTGAAGCCGCGATAGTCGGATATGGCTTGCTGCCTTGCGAAGCAGTACCTCGGGGAGTGTGCTGAGCTGGAATCTTAATAGCTTGCTTCACTGGGCGCGTAGAAAGAATTTGCTTTGCTGGAGGCTGTGAGGCCTCAACCAAGAGCGAGCTCGGCAATGAAGCCGATGCACCTAGCAGCTTCAATCCATATGCAGATTGAGTTGATGCCGTAACGACTGGTTCAGGCACATAGACCTCGAGCGGCGGCATTGATTCCAGACCATCAGTCATTGCTGCTTTCTCTTGCGCACCAACTTCTGGAGCTGCCACAGGCTGCTGACGGCCACCGATTGTGCCGCTAATGGCTTCTAACAATAGTCTCCTGAAAAGCTCGTTGGAAGGGTCATTGTCCGCGCAGTCTGGTGTCTTGAAGAACTCGCCGTTGTTGAAGTCGTCAGGATTGGAAACTGCAGGGCTCGCTGTCCCATCGGCGAAGTTGCCGGCTTGTGATGTTATCTGTTCAGACATTGTGACACCCGTCTTTCGCGCCGAGTTAAGTGCTGAAGGTGGAGTGAGGAAAAAGGTAAAAGACTAAGGAGTAGAGGAGTGGCGCAACTTGTGGTATTCGCTTGAAATAGAGATGAAGCTTTTGTGAAAGGAGGACAGAGGAATAGATGATAAAGCAGGCAGCTGTACGTTCAGAAAGAAATCGCCAATCGAGTCAGACTCAATGCCCAACAGATTGGCGCTACAGCGCAGGAAAATCGGCCTAAAGCGCATGAAATCTTTGATCAGCGGTGTGCATACCACGGTTCACGATATCTACAAACGCTCAACCATGCGACGATGTGGACACGGGTGCGGAACAGTTTCTTTAACCTTATAGCGCTTGACCAATCAAAACAAGACTGCAATGTTCTGCTGTTGCAGATGGATTGTTTGGCATTCCAGTTTTGAATTCAATTCCACTACGGTACATGAGTCTCAGTATAGGCTCAAACCTTGATCTGTAGATGTTTGATGGGCGTACGTTCTTTCCAAATGGCCACACTCATGATTACGCCTGCTGCGCGTCTCCCAGAGCGTCCACGCAGTCGTTAGCTGTGCTGGGCAAACAATCCATTTTTCAGAGATACTCAACACAACTGCTTGAAGTGGTACGGGCTGCCCCAAATCGCCGGGTCCTCCAGATGCCTTCCATATAAAGACATGATGTCGCAGGTGCTTGTCGTTCGAGCCCGCAGATTAGTCAAGCCCCAGTCGTTGGAAAGCGATCCAGCCAGGTCCCTCGGTTCGCAGCGAGCGGTAGCGAAACTAGCATTGTGGGTGATCCACGGGACACTTAGGTTGGGAATCCACCTGCGACGGTAGCTAGAAGATTGCGACACGTGGTACGCTAAAAGGCGGGCGTGTTGGGCTTGTGGCTGACTTAGCGCTTATCAGTTGCGGTTAGACCGTCCTCTGAGGAGTCCACGACATGCGTCTTTCAGGAGGATCAATAACATCGCCTTTCGACCTCATGATAGCGAAGTCGATAATGCAGGCATAACATGCAGGTCATATGGAATCTATGTGTAAAGTTGTGCGCATTTACCTAGTGGGGATGCCAGCATCATCAAAGTCTGGTCGACAGCGGGATACAATCTAGCATCCAACTATCACGAAACGGTAGTACAAGATTGTATGGAAGAGGTTTTCATGAGGGTTAAGTGGTGAGCATTTGGGAATAAGGGTTCTATAACTGTGAACGGGGTATCAAATTGTAAAGAGAGATGAAACTACGTGCTACCAGACAACGCCTCAAGCTGGTGACTGTTCATCATGACCGCATTTACCTCTGCCATCCTTGAGCACACTCATTGAAAGCCTCATACCATAGATCGTGTTGGACGATCTTGTTGGTAGTATCCTCGGCAGCAATGCATGCAACCAACGTGTAATAGTAAAAAAACACTTATGCCGTGTTCGATACCCCGGTCATATGCAGAGACGCCGTAATTTCGACGCCTTCTTGAAGAAGAAGAGAGAAGTGCGGAAACCCTTCGAGGAGGAGCCGAGAGTCCATGTTATCTCGACCGTCCCAATTCGGCTGCAAGAAGTGTCCAAGATTAGTTTGAACCACGCTCCATTCCAGGGTTGGCCGCCTGCCAAGCCTCGAAGATCCAGACACCCGCAGCCTTGACCAGCCGATCCATCTGTTCCAGATCCAGGTTGGGCTTGTTCCAGTCGAGGGAATCCATGAGCTGCATATGCTCAACGCAGTACACCCAGTCGATCTGGCTCTGCAAACCCTTCTGCGCAAAGTCGACCCTACGAGCAAGGGAGTTGTCAATCTGATGGCCTGGATAAACGGCACGCAGATTGCGAACAAGAGGCAAGTTATCCACGGCCAAACCAACAGGAAGCTTGCGGTTGAGTTCCTTGACGAGTTCATTGTGCAAGCATCGAGCGATGATGTCGTAGTGGTCGTCAAAGGTGAAATCGGTCTGGCGGCCGCGAGGGCTATTGGCAACGCGGTAGACCAAGGCATCTTGCGAGTAGTCGTCGGCCGATGGCGGATAGGCGTCGCGTATGAGGCCGCTCTTGGGCTTCTTTGAGTTGTAGTTGGCGGGAGTGTACTTCAACTTGGGAGTGTCATCGACAGGCTCGAGCTTGACGCGAGGCTGAGAGTGCTCGCGCTTGACCTTCTTGCGCCGCGGCATCATGGATGAGGTCGTGGGCGGCAAGTCGTGGCCATCGACAGGGGCTGCAGATGTGAGCCGGGTGCGACGGGGAGTCAGGCGTTTCCGGAAGACCCCAAGACGGTAGAAGTTCTTGATCTTGAACTCCGCCGAAGCCCTATTCAGAGCCTCCATCGTCGGACGCGGAAGTGCACGCTGGAGTGTGACCTGGAACTCATGCTCGAACTGCTCCTGCCCTGGCAACGGTGTCGGTACATCAGGAGAATAGAGACCGTCCAGCAAAGCTGGATCAGACGGGAGCTCCTGATGTCCAGATGGGTTGGGGTCTGCGAAAAGGTAGTCGTCCCCAAATTCACGAGCGAAATCGAAGATCTCCGAGGCGGGGACTCCATACTGGAGAGCGGGGTCCATTGCTACCGTCGCATAACCGGACACACCATCCTTTCGGGACGGGGTGATGTCCTCGAGCGAGGCGCGGTCGACATGAGAAATGTTCAAGGTCTCTGGAATCATGGTGGCCCAATTTTCATGGCCGACGTCCAGGTCGTACGTGGAGAACGGGCGACCAATGCGCTCATACGGCTGCATGGCCACGCCGAAGCCCATCGTAGCATCGTCGAAGACGGGCAGCTCGAATGGCACTGTGTTGTGCTGCCGAAGGTTAGGATCTGCATGGGATTCATACGTGGGGAGCATACCACAAACGGTGCGGCCTCACACGCTTCAGAAACAGCATGGTCGAACGACCGGAGGCGTGATGCGAGCTTCATGTCTTCCGGAGACAGAGGCGAGTCGACGAAGGGGTTGCCGTCTTCGAGAAGAGCTGGGTCAATCGCCCCATCGCCAGTCGTGGAGACTCCTAGGTGCGTAGCAGCGTGGTCGCCGCCCATCTTCTTGGAAGCCATGCCAAGAGTTGATCTGGTTTGACCCGGGAAAGATGGCGCAACAGGATCAGAGCTCACGATGAACAGGCTCGCACGCTTGCTGGGGCTTTGGGAGGAGTCACGCGTCGCCACGGCTGTAGTGCTGTCGAACGTGTGTATCTTCAGTCGTACGAGATGAGGCGGGTTGTGGGAGTGGTGCGATCTGAGCGGTGTGTTTTGGGTGGGAGTCGGTGCAGTTGGAATTATATATTGAGGGGCTGCGAATTCTGTTCCTGCCGTGGCGGCGGGAGGCGTAAACAGAACAGCGTGAGTAAATCCCCAGCCCAGCCACCCGAAAAATTGCAGTTGAAATATCTTCTGCTGCTCGCAGCTGATTCGCAGAAGCTTTTCGAGTGGTGGCTAGCGTATGGCGAAGTGTGAAATGAACCTTTCATTTCCTGTAACCTGGCGCGAGTCGTCGTGCTCTCCAAGCACCGTATACCGCCCCAAACGTTCGCAGAGGCAAGTATGCGACCGTTCTCCACCCAGCCTAGCTATAGCTGCGAGATCTTGAAACAGGTTCAATTCCAGCTGAGTCGTCGTAGGCCATCAGCCCGGTCTTCTTCTCACCAAACCATCGTTGGTCAGGCACCCCATGCCGCCATTCCACCCGGATTTCATACCATCTCTTGAATTCAATGAGGGAGCGGAACCCATTATATTAGAATATACGGGTGTCCGCAGAAACCAGGCTCAAACCAACACGACCGTTGCCTTCCACCCCTATTTTCGACTCAGGTCAATATACAATGTCCATTATGTCAGTTTGCTAAAGCAAATACCAGTACACAAACGTTTCTTACTTAAAGAATCTTCTCCTCCCATCGACTCTATCTTCTGAACCCAAGGCTGCACCTGTATGCATTCACTACCCATCCTGCTGTGGTCTAGGAGATCAGAAGGGTAGCCATTGACCTAACCTCGGCCGAAGATCAAGGAAAAGAATACCGTAGCAAAGATCTGAGGGTCGATCTCTCGGTGCTCCAATAACGACTTGGGATGAAGGAGGGATCTGGAGCTGGATTGCCGGCATGAACCGGCACCGGCCCGCTGAACCACAGAAACAGGACCAGGCGACTGTTCTTCTACAACATGTGTATAAGCGTCGCAAAACATCAGGGAGTCTCGGCGCATCCACCTTATTGTGGTACAGGCGTGTGGTAAATGTAATTTTCTTCGCCCATACAAGACTCCTGCTCTTGGAACCAAGTACGATATCTCCGGCGGACTTGCTTTGGCGAATATAAGAGCTTTCTGGTCTTCTATGGTCCATTTTGTTGAGAATTCTGTCGTCTAATCCACTGTTGACTGACACGGTGATGATCTTGAATGCGCGGTAGCAGAACAGTAACAGCACTCCAGATCTTCGTCTCCGTCGCGGCAATACATGAGCAAACGATTACTACTAAAGAATGCGCCTGGATCCAACGGGATCAACTGGAGGTCGACAAACGCAGAACCATCTCATCTTATACGTCAGCTTCCGTATTTTTTCGCCGCTTGAATATTGAGGCTTGGAACCTTCTTTCGGAAGTCGGGAACGAACGCCCGCATCTTTTGCTCCAGCAGTTTATTCTTTTCGAAGTCGACATATCATGCTCACATAAAGTTTTCCGGCATCATCTTCGGACAACCCTCTTCTAGAGCCACGCAAACAACAATGCCCTCGTGTGCGTCAATACTGTGCGCTCCTCGTTGAAAGAATGCTGTTTATAGATAAAGATATCAGCAGACATGATCGCAAGGCGATGGGCACACCGAAGCCGAAGGCCTGATGCTTGCAAGATTTGTACCTATGGTAGTGAAGCGGCGAAGTCGTGTCAAGGCCAGGACCGAACGACCGCCGTTGTTTGTCGATACTTATAGTATCGATGACGGCAGGCTGGTGATAATTTTCGTTTCAGCATGGCCTGAGCGAATTGACGGGAGCGTGTGGCGTCCCGCACGGGTCTCTGATATTCAGTCGATGAATCAGTCCGCCGTGGACATTCCCAGCTGCTTAGGGATGTTGGTTCTATGCTCTAATAAGAGAATTGACTCGAGGGAGACAATGAAGCTGCGCTCGGGGGACGCTCTGGCCGCTCTGCGCATGAGCCATCGTACGTCGATAATCAGCTACCCTTGTCAGACCACACCATCGTTCCATGTTGAGCTGGGTTATCTACCCCTTCGGACAATTGAGAAACGTGGAATCGATCCAGAAACCAAACCTCCGGCAAGGGGTGTGATACGCTCCTCTGTCAGCCTGGAAATCGAGAGAATGATCTTGATACGCCATGAGCTGTTTCTCATGTGCGAGAAGTGGTGTGGGCCGGGTGGCCTCTTCAATATGAGTCATTTATTCCTGAATGAGTCGGCCAATGTGCAAGGTCTCACAGGTACACTTGGTGTGCTGCTGGATATGCTGCTGGATATCGTTTGAGGAGTACGACTATTAAGGGACACTCTGAGTATTGATCAGCGTATTTGTGACGCTAGAGCGGGTGGAGAGTGTCTTCAAATGCAGTTGCTCCTCTTGATAAGCATCTGAGCTGCTGGTTTATTTCACAGGCTTCGAGTCATATCCTAACGCCTTGTCGCTTCGAAGAATTCGAGGTGCGGACTCGAGAACACACTGGCAATTGCTACTGCATTGCACCGGCGACCACTCCTTACACAAGATCTTGTGCCTCACTCTTTGAATTCCACAGAAGCAAATGAATACCCCGAGAAAGTCATTGTGTTCGAGATGCTTTTGTGGGTCTCGGTCATTCTCATTAAATTAGAGAATGTCACCTTCAATGCGGCTATCTAATGAAATATGGAGACCATTCATCTCACAGTCGATCAATTATACCGTCTACTACCAGGTAGCGTAACAAATGGAAGCTTGGAGCCTGTTACGTGACGTGATAGGCCCAATAAAATCCCCAAGACGGTCGCACCTTGCATGTCTACTAGATTCATTATTTCCCCAATATTCCGGATGTCGTAATCAAAGGTATGAGTATCGAAAGAAACACGATGTCGAGGGTCTCCAATCGATCACGCGACTTCAATGTTCACCCTCGAGGCCTTGGCGCCTTGCTCGATTGCCGCTCTTCTTATGATGTGTACTCTGAGCGCATTTTTTTCTGATGTTTGCTGCTTACCCAATATCCTCCCTTATGTTCCGTCTCATTTGGGACAGTTGAGGTATTCTGAACAATGCAGTCAGTTCAACCGCCCGAGGAAAGGAACTGAGCTGGTGTTATTTCACGGCCATGGCGTCACAATGTCAACCATGCTCTCACAACGCGCTCACATGGGCCTGTTCTCACTGGCAGCAGCAGTCCCTGCTTATATTTAACATCCCACCGGAACTCATAGCATTCGGTACAACCCTCTACCCTCTCATCAGCAAGACAACCCAAAAAAAAATACTGCAACGCATATCGCCGGTTGCACCTAAACAGGACATACTCAAGTGGAAGCCTTCACACACCTTGGTGCAGAAACGTAGGACTCATGGAACCCGTCAACGAGTCTACCCCTCTCAACGACCTCGGCATTCAGTCAGTCCAGCATGACCTGGACTCTCACAATGTTGCCGCAACTTCGGGCGGATGGAATGAACATACTTTGCGCACGCTCAGCTCTCTGAACTCGAATCCTTACAACCAAGACAACGAGGAAATGGAGATGCGAGGATTCATTGGGTTTCCTTCGGCAGGCGCGGTCATTGATTACCTCCTAGCTCGGGAGTTTCAGCACATCGATTGCGTCTGCGTGGTCGACGTACATGATCTGAAGAACCTGGCCCCTGTAAACGCTGGTCTTCCGGAAGCCAACCTTGTCATCCCAACTTTGACCCGCGGTTACATCATGGCTGCACTTACGGAAAACTCACCCCACGCCGAGCATGTGGCAGAATACATCGGAAAGCCGCCAGAGCCTGCTGGCGATGCCGATGAATTCGACATGCCGATGGGTTTCGCAGAGTGGTGGCTCTCTGTGGGTGGTAGGTTCTGGGTGCGAGGACTGGACAAGGACGGCAACCCCCCAGCTTGCCCGGATATGCCGGTCGACCTCAATGTCCAGATGGAGGACGACGTCAATATGGATACACCACTAGACCTCGACGTCGAAGTGCCGCAAAACTCTGCGCAGGTCGATGTTCAAGCTGCTCACCAACAGAACGCTGCGCCGTACAGTTCCAGGACCGCGGCTAGTGCCAAGCATTTACGCAGCATCAGTGGTCGTTACGGCCTCTACATGCATCACACCTTTTCGACAGGCTCACTCCGTATGTGGAGCGAGATGGGCATTGAACTTCCAGCCACCGTGGCCCAGCAGCACATCTCTTACCACCCGATCTTCAGCTTCGCGCCCGTCTACAATGTCGACCTGCGTCTGCTAGGCGACATCCCTGTCACAGACGTTGAGCTTCTGACCTTTTTCCCCGACCACCTGGTGTTCTGGCCTGACATGATCTACCGCCTTTGCAGTGCGGGCTGGCAGACTGCCGGTATGCTGCGGGTGATGTACGCTGCTCGTGGCGTGAATACCTATTCCGCAGAGGATAAAGGGGTGATGGCGCGCGATAACTCCCGCGTGGGCCATTCTCGTAGGATCCTAGGCGTGAAAGTCGAGGAGGAGCCCCGCCTGGAGCCGTATACCGACCTGGCCATGGCCAACTGGCGGGAACCGCGTAAGGGAGACGTCATGAAGTACACCTGCCTCCGGAAACTCACAGACTACTACGTCTCAGACCTCGCAGACGGCGTACTACCGTACATGTTCCCTGATGGAGAGAATGGTGGCCCGCTAACTGGTGCCATCCGGATCACACGCACACACCCGGACGATGCTGAGGTCAAGGCTCTGAAGCTCAGTGGCGTCTCTGCCTTTCTGAAGAAGCATAGTCTTTACCCCGCTGCGGTTTCGGCCGGGCCACAGAACCCGCCCACGCCAGTTCAGAAGCAGACCTAGAGTGTCCCAGTCGCCTACTACGTGGACGCAATTCGAGACCGCTTCTGAGCACAAGCAACACATCGAAACTCGGGAATCTTGCTCTGGCCTTGCAGTATTCAACCACGGCGTCTTCCCATGGATCACCCCCTCCTCGCGAGTGCGTCTCCATACGGCAACAAATGCAGCAGGGAAACGCATTGTCTTCCTTTTGGTTGAAATATCTCTCCTATTCTATGAAAAGGCACACCACAGCCTATTTTTTCATTGCATCCCTTACCTAGCATTCCAGTCCTTTACGTCTAACTATACTTCTCGAAACCGACAAGAAGCATGCAAACGTACGTTTTGCATAATTCCCACTTCCAAGTTTTTCATCATCAAGAAGCAAGAACACGGCTTGGTGCCTTTCCCATCTACCACTTGCACGCATACATACCTCAGCACCAGGACCACGCTCCTGCACAGGAAGCAGAAGCGCGGATTGAATCCCTTGTCACATGCCTGTTAAACGCGGGTAGATAGACAAACAAATTGTTATACAACACAAAACTCATGAAAAGTGTGAAAGTCATTCGTATACCCTTTGGATATACATGGGCAAGTCCGAAATGGTTTTTGATAGTGCTATCGTCCTTCATCAGTGCTAGTTCTACCCGCAGCTCTGCTTATATTGCGGCAAAGATATCCTTCATCAATCGCCAGAATACAGTATTCGGGTGTGTATCTGTAAAAGAAGAAAGAGACTGCAAAATTCGTAGTCCTAAGAAACATCCGTGTTTCCGCTACTATCTGCCTAATACCTTGCTCGCGAGGATCTCCCAACAGAATCTTTAGTGGCATATGTTACCAACGCGAATCACAGAAGAAATCGTACAGTAGAGCACACAGTGCGCGTCTAAGTCGTGGCGAAAACATCGTCGTGGTCGAGCACCCAGCACTTCTTGTAGAGTAGATATACCGTATT
The DNA here is from genome assembly GCA_010093485.1 of Karstenula rhodostoma CBS 690.94. NCBI lineage: Eukaryota > Fungi > Ascomycota > Dothideomycetes > Pleosporales > Didymosphaeriaceae > Karstenula > Karstenula rhodostoma. Next base: position 2,533,633 of record MU001493.1, read on the forward strand.
ACCAGTCAGCATTACTTGCGTACCCACCGACCCACCGACCTAGGACTGTCTGTCCTCAAGAAATCTCGCGCCTCGCGCCTCGCGTCATCCCATCCGTTCAGCAACGCAAACATTATTGGACAACGTATTTAACGAAAGCAGTATTAAAACCAAAAACATGTATCATTAACTGTCTATCCACACAATTTCAGTATATACAGTTTCGCATTACATCGACTAACCCTATATGCCCTGTCTGAAAGCTCCCGATCCGCGCAATCCGAGAATCTGGCGGCAGTATTGTGGACAGAGCAATTCGGTATTCGTAAACTAGACATGGAAACGCAAAAACTCGCCACGAGCAAACGCAATCGTGCCCCTTGGGCACTTATTCGGCCCAGGAGAGAGGATATTGAGGTGTGGAGGGAAAGGGTTGAGAGTAATAAGGGTATGTGCTGGGTATGAAGACAGGAGAGGAAATGGCGGGACCGGAAAATGCGGTGAAAGTGTGTGATCAGTTCCTGCGAATAGATCAGCCAATAGCTCGAAATGAGTTGTTCGACGTACCCGTTTTTTTTCTGAGCTTTTGCTAACGTATCATCATCGTCGTCGTCGTCGGTAAGGTCGATGAACTCACTTTTTCCGCTTCCCTTAGTTTGATTCGGAATAACTCCCGGGTAGTGTCCCGCTGTGGTCGACATGTGTGCTTGAGAAGAGGCTGGAGAAGGAGATGCATGTGCCGCCATCGACGGTGCCGACTGGGGCAAAAGGAGGTGTTTTGGTGCAAGCAGTGGACCTTCATAGGACAAGAGCGACTGGGTTACATTCGCTGCAACTTATGAGACAGCGAGCCTTTCATTTTCCTTAGCCTTCCATATCGTGAAGGTAGTGAACTATTAGACTGCGCGGTCAATGAGTGGAAGCTAGCAGGCCGGGCTGGGTTCCGGCAAACGTCTCTAGTTGCGGGCTTTCCATTTGCGACACTAAGTGGCTTCCGATAAAAGCATGCTTGGTCGAGCAGAGGCAGAGGGGTAGCCATGTTGCGGTCCGGTAAGTGTGGTAGATAGATGCGCATAGTTGCCGATTCCACCACCGGCGGACACGATAGCGTCTGGGCTGCCGTGGATTGATACGGTCCGAGGGATTGGGAGCACTCTTGGTGTTGAGCTAAGGATTGACTGCTGCTTCGCATTGACTGCTGTAGAACTGTGTTGGCCGGAACAATGAGAGCTTGTGGTGCACCAATATGCGATTGGACTGTGCTGTCGGGGGGCTCGGCGTACTTACCCTTGGTGTTACGAAGTATAGGGGGAACCTTTGTAGTAAACTCCTTGCCACTGTTGTCTGTTCCTGAGTCGAATCCCTCGAAGGGCTCCGCGTCGATCATATCGACAATCATGTCTATTCCATTTTTCCATTTACACTCTTAAACGAGGAAAGCGAATATACTCACTTTCGACCTTCGATTATAGGAATTGTGATCGAGGTCACGGTCGAGGTCACGAGATCAAGTGTCACGTGAGAGTTCGTTGAATCGAAAAAGAGTGACATGCTAGATGTGGGACAGGGGATGATCTGGGGTATTGATATTAAGGATTGTGCCAAACGGAAACCGGCGACAAAATTGGCCTTGTCGCGCGTACGCAGTCCGTATCAGTTCGGCTACAATGTCATGAAGAGACGCCTGCGCTAAACCATTCCACCGCTAGAGTTACTAGGCGCCATCGTTGCTTTCAATATCGGATAGATGGCCTGGTGTATCCCATCTTTTCGTATGCCATTGAAACTTTGCAGTCAGCCAGTCTTGCCACTTGCACTCGCTTTACGCCCTACTACCCTTGTCATCCTTCAACCAGGACATGACACACTGCTGTACACGTTCATGACGCTTGTCCCGATGTAGAACAGGCAGCGGCAGTCCAACCTCTTCCAATACGTTCGACTCGTGACGCTGCACGCTTTGCAAGTCCGGCTTCTTGAATGCACGAATCTCGCGGAGGTGGACGTCGATGAAGGACGCGTCGTGCTCCGGACGCTGGTGACTGGCCTCTTTGAGACGACATTTCTCGTCATCAGCGCGGCTGTGGGACGAGAAGAGGAAGAACAGGCGGCGGGGCGGTTGAGGAGTGGCAGAGCCTTGCTTCTTTGCACTGCGAATTCGGTTATAGACGTTGATCATCCAGCCCTTTGGGGTCACAACAATGATAACGATCAAGATGACGATCACAATAAGGACAAGAAGGGGCACCCATTGGACCTGGATCCCAGTATGCTTGGTGGTGCCTGCATCTGCAGCATGAGCCGAGAGAAGATGAAGAGTGCTGTTTAGCGGAGACATCCTGTGCTTCGGTTGAGAGGTTGAGATGGTATCCAGTGAGATCTGGGAAGGGTTGCAGGTTGCAGGCTACATGACCTCATGGGAGAATATAACTACATGGCTGGTATGGCTACCATACACAGGAGGTGAAAGAATTGTGAATTTACAAGACATGGCCTGAGCAGACATTGTTGGGGGACACTTGTGAAAAGGGAGCGCATCTCTGTGGTAGGCTAGCAAAGGATACAAAGAAAGGAGGCGTAGAGAGACCGTGGCCGGTGAGAACAGGGATTGCTTAGTATTCGAGATCATCGAATGCGTCCTCTGGGTGCGGGAGGGATGGCACGATTACAATGGCGGAACGAGCACAAGAACGAGCTGGCGAGCGGGCAATGGTTGATGCACGCCGTGCTGCTGGTTTGGAAATGCTCGCAGTTCGAACCGGAGACTTTGCAGGCGCTGCAGCCGGCGCGGCCTCGGGAGCTCCTTTCGTCTCAGCATCGGCCGCCTTCTTTGCCGTCTACGCGATCTTCTTGGCTATCCTGAGCTGTATTCTCTTCTCAATCTTTTCCAGTTTCGCGACGCTTAGTTCCTTCTTAAGCTTTTCGCCTGCCCTCTCTTTCTTGACGTGGTCGCGAGTCACCCGATCAGCGAGGCTGGTGGGCTTCGAGCTACCAGTTTTTGCCTTCGCCTCGAGAAGAGCGATATAGGTATCGATCTGATCAGGCGAGAGTTTATAAACGTCTATTTTCGAGGGTCTAAACTTGCGGAGGTCATCCTTTGGCTTCGTGCTGCTCTTCTTCGGGGCCTGGGGGGCTTGGACGACATTGTTCTCACGAGCGAACTTGCGCTTCTCAGCACGCGTGAAGCGTGTTTTGCCCGAAGCCGGTGTATCGCCGGCAGGCACTTCAATAGCGGAAAACTCAGTAACGTCTTTCATGTGCGACGCTGCAGGTGGCATGGTGATGGTTCAAGAGCGACCATTTGAGCGTACTGTAGACCTAAAGTAAGTGAGCTACAAAGAAATATGTCGCCACGGATTAGCAGGCGCCATCAGGTGTCAGTTCTTTGTAACGTCGTGTTCTCCGTGGTCCTGGATTCAAAGGTCAATGGGGAAGATAGGCACGCCTGAAAGGGGAAAACAGCCTCTGGAGACTAGGATCCGCTGTTAAAGCGTCAAACAACCGCTGGAGCCATGGTTGCGACGATGGAGATCCAGGGCAGGTGTTGGAGCGAGGTGCTGGAGGTTCTGAGTGACATGGATCTATGACGGCTCCGGCTTGGCAACGGCGCTTCCCCGCGAAGGTGGCTTCTTTCACATGTCAGCCGACGTCAACCTTCAAATTCATAGCAATACCGGCGACATGATACAATGATACACGCTCAGTAGCCTTTCCAGCCAATTCCGAGGCAACGCATCGCATAGCAGACAATATGGGCATCTTGACGAACCCGCTGTACCTTCTTGGTCCGCCTCTGCTCTTCCTTGTCTCCTTCCCGCTCACCATCTTTGCGGCAATCACGACCGGCATCGCCCTTTCCCTTCTCACCGTGCGCGTCTCCATCGTCTACTTTGAGCTCGGAATCGCCCTCGTGCATGCCTACCTCTTTCCCGAGCCCGCAAAGCCTGCGCCTAGACACGTTGTCCCGTCTCCATCTCCGCCGCGCTTTCGCCGCACCAGCACTTCGTCGGATAGCACCGCACCTGCTGCGCGACTGTATACCAAGAGCGGCTCCTCAGCCTCTCTAGTCAACGTTGATCGAATGGCAAACGCTCGCGACTTCGAGGGCGTCGGCGGGTGGCGCTACTACGAGGGCGAGGAAGAGGAGGCGGTATGGATGGGCATGAACAAGAGGCTCGAACTGCCTCTTGCTTTACCACCCGGGAGACGCCATCAGAGGAGGCATACTGGCGAAGACCAACGCTCGAGCGGTAGCCCCGAGGTGTTACGGATGAGCCCGTTGCAGAGCCGGATGCGAACGCCTCAGCGTACACCGCGCGCCGTAGGCCCAGAAGAGGACCAATGCGACGATTACTTCCCGCCGCAACCCATATTGAAGCCCCTTAGTACCGCAATGGAGCCGCTCAGTCTGAGTTCGCAGCATTCGAGGCAGGCGAGTGTTGTAAGCTTAAGTGGAAGCAGCACCACCACGTCTGGCAACTCGAGCCCAGATGCCCACAAGCAGTCAGGCGATTGACTGTTGTTCGCGCGGACCCTCTCACCATTTTAGTCATCATAGTTCTCGTTTGAGTGTTTGTTACTACCACCATGATCAGCACAATAGACCGTTAGGCCGCCATCATGATGGGTTCAGGCCGCGCCGGTCGATTCAGATGCCTTCAAATCTCATAATGATATCAGGAGGAGACGAAAGACGTCGACTGGGGTCACGTTCCCGAGACTGCCCCGGGTGGCCTGCCGGAATATGCCATGAACACGCCAGAGGCCGAGGCAGAGTTCGAGAGGATCAAGAACTTGAAAGAGGAAAAACGCGAGAAGCACTGGGAGTGGTGTAGGCTGGTATGGGTCGGGATCATCAAGGATCGCGGCGCGGAAGAAGTAGGATTGCCTCTCTTCAGTAATGATGATGATGAAACAATTTAATGCTCACCCTACTTATCCCTATTCGCCATCATCCTCTCAAAGCTACAACTACACGCCTCAATCACATTCCCCCACGGATCCTGCATATACAACGCCACCTGTCTCTCCCCCTCGCCCTCACAGCTCGCCGGCACAACCGCCTCCCCAATATGCCTCGCCCCCATCGCCACCGCCCGCCCCAGCAAACCCTCCGGGTCCGGATCCGTAACCGCAAGATGAAACACGCCGCCCCTCGTATAATCAAACCTGGCGGGCTCCGACATCGGCGGATCGACAAACTGGAAGAGCTCAAAGCCCACGCCGTTGCCTGTGGCCAGAAACGCGAGCTTTACCTTGTGGAGTTTCGAGTCGTAAACGCGGAAGATGGGGGCGCAGGGGTCGGTGGATCGGTCGCAACAGATGGGGGCACGCAGGCGGCGGAAGCCGAAGAGGGTTGTGTACCAGGATACTGCGGCTTCGAGGTCGGGGATGTGGAGGGCGATGTGGTTGAGGACGCGGTTGTGGGGGATTTCTTCGTGGGTGGTCGTGCTGATTTGGACAGTTGCTGGGCTGGGAGTTGGGTGTGCTTTCGTGGATAGAATGGTTTCTGTCTGGGTGTCATTGTGCGGTTGGAGGGGAAAGCCATCTTTGCGGATTTATAACAGGGAAGTGTACTTCCATCGTATCCCAGGTATACTGAGCATTGCTGGGAAAAGCGGCTAGTGAACGGAATATAGCGACGATCGCGTGATCACTGGAACCCAGCCTTTACGCGATCGGATGACCTTTTCCGGCCCACTTCCATAGACTGCGCCAACGCTTCTAGTCAGACCTAGTTACAGGACACGACCAATCCTAATTCCAAACCACTGCACTAACCACGGGCTGCAGATATGGGGTACTTTGAAAGAAAGCGTGCTCCATCGTACGCACGGTACTTATGCTTTTGTAAGACACAAAGCCACAGGCTCAAAGGTTATGGAGTGTTCTCTTAGTGAATTGTGGACAAACCCTCCGGCATCGCATTCACTTTAATATCCCACAGGCGCCTCCCTATTGTCTTCCACGACTCCGGGATCCCCACATGTCACCTTAATATATGGGGAGTATGAGAGGAACAAGAGATGAGATCTATTTAGTAGGAGTGAAGCGTTTGGATAGGGAAATCTGCAATGTATTGTTTAGAGCACAGGAGAAAGCAATCCCCTAGAATGAGAAGAGGGTTCCAGAACGTCGCAACCAGCTCTTCAATCCTTGTCTTGTGGGTTTATGCTCCTCTTTTCAGTCCCTTCGTGGTTCCCAGGCTCGGCCTTTCCTTGAATTGCCTTCGTAAGGCGCTCAGTTTGTATATGAATGGAGCCAAATGATGCGAGCAAATATATGCAAGATACGTTGCGCATAAAAGCTCTACGGGAAAAGATCTATATCGAGATATTGTACCAGGTGCTGAATCATCGACACGGGTTGCACAGGCCTGTTGACCAGTGTCTGATTACTCAAACTCGAGCGGGTACCCGCAACAGCCTCACCTCGAGCCACTTCACTTGACTACCCAAAGCGGTTGTTCGCGCCACATCGAGACCCTGCAAACGCGCTCAACCCACGCGTGCTCCACGCTCGCTTTCGCTTCATTCTCTTTCAGCAAACACACCAGCGAGGCCCATAGACCGACCCCTCGCCTTCAGCAGAATTGCTGTGTGACAACCAGCTCATCAGGTAAGACAAGCATCTCAACGCCCCCCAAAAGCTCCCAGAACATCCTCTCTATTGTTTCGAGACCCCAAAAGCAAACTTATCCACATAAAGCCGACAAACCGACCATGGACCCGATCACGTTTTCCGACCTGGACACAACAGACCAACATCTCAACGCCACGGGCACGGTCGAATGCTCCAAGTTTTCGTCCGCCTGTGCCGACTACAATCCCATCATCGTCAGCGCCTTGACCCTCGGCGTCTTTTTCCTCGTGGTACTCCTTGTGGTTCTCTTCTACACCGTGTACTCCCACTACAAGATGAAGTCCGCGCGCCAGCAGCACCAGCGCCGCGCCTCGCAGATCTTACCGCTGTATCTTGGTTCCGGACACGACCTCTCCGCGCAGGGAACTGGCGCAGGCGAGGCTATTCAGCTGCGGCGTCTTTCCCGTCACGTGTCGTTTCCTCTGCCTACGCGTGTGCAGCGACAGCGTTCGGACACAGACGGTGGCATTAATCTGGAGGCCCTGGATGGATCGCCGCGCTCTGTCGGAAGCAACGACACTGTGATCCACCATGATGTGTCGCGCTTTTGGGTATCGCGCCGTGCGGCAGACAACACGACTGTGGTTCTCTGTGAGCAGGCGTCCTCTGTGGGAAACGACGGCACTGCGGTCCTCCGTGCACTGTCGCGCTCTCGTATACCACGCGCTCCAGTACGCAGCGAGAGCGTTGATACGCTGCCGCCGTATGAAGAGGTGGAACCTGAGGGCGGGTGGCAGAGGGCGCAGCTTGCTGGAGGGATTGGACGGGCAATTTGAGCGTTGGACGGATGCGCTTTGGAAGGAATAACGGCATTATGAGAGATAGGTACAGCGGGGTTGCATGTTCATGCGCTCGAGTATTTCATGGTTTTTGCAATCGGGAACGGCTATAGGTTTTCCATGCCAATATAGCGTCCCTATGATGCTCATATGTGGACAAGGTATTACGACTGGATGTCAAAGGATAGAGAAGCCAGAAGCTCTCTGTGTCTGTTACTCTGTTACTAATCAACTTTTCGCACAACTCTTCATACGTGAAAGTGTCGGTACCCACTTCAAGTGCTTGACTCAACTTGGTTCACTTCAACTTCCCACGCGCCAACAAACGCGGATCACCTTGACTAAGATTCACTGAATTCATTCAAAGCTTTCTCTTTGCCCCCGCATGCAGAAAGAATCGTAGCACTAGCGCTGTCTGCCTGAGAAATACCCACATCACAACGAGGTGTTTCTCCCTGTTCCTTCTCTTCAAACTTCGCCCCAGATTTCACCCAGGTACGCTTCCACCACTGGTCCCCAATGGCCAACACAACCGCGCCTGTATCGACGACTGCCATCAGCGCGCCTTTCACACCAGCGCCCGAAAACCGCCTTCTCTTTGGCGGCGCCCTACTTGGCTGGGCCTTCCTCACCGTAACCGTCGTCGGCCTTCTTGTCTTCGGTGCCGTGTGCTACTATATGAGGAAACAGCAGCATTCTCCGAACCTGTCGGATGACCAGACTCGGATTAGAGCCAACCTGCAGTCGTAAGTCGAGGTCGAACCTGAAAAATGTGGCAGCGTGCTAACCGTTAAAAAAGACGTCCTGTTCAAGCTCGTGCAGCAGAAGGGTCTATGAGGGATTCTGAGGGGGGCGTTGAGCTGCGGGAGTTACATCCGGTGCCGCGCGCTGGGGGGACGAATTGGAAGGGTCCCGCGAATGAGGAGCCGGGATATGAGGATACGATGACGGAACACGAGCGGAGGCGAGCGCATGACAGGTTGGCGGATGGCCAAGATGTGGACAGAGATGGTATAATTGGACAAGCGCTATGAGCGAGTGTCTGTGGAAGATCTTCTGGCGGAACAAGGCCTATGCGACACCGAATGGGCAAGATTCCAGTTGACATGTGGGGATCCCGGAGTCATGGAAGAAAATAGTGAGGCGCCCGCGAGGAGGAGGGAGTGTTGGGGTGATTGGTGGGGTGAGTCACGTGTAACCGTGGCTCTGGGATTATCGTCGCCTTAACTATCTCAACACTGCTCAACAACCATGGAACAGGACAAATCCAAGGGCAGATGCCGGTTAACAATAAAAAAAGCGCACGAGGTGTCACAAAGATCTTATGGGGATCTAGAAGTGAGCATTGAACGAGGGAATACAGTTCCCATCATTGGTTGATCCCGAAAGGACGTGATTTTCAATTTGCCAGTTTTGGCCTCTTTTAACCGAAGCATACTCATAGACGCCCAATCTTGTCGCATGATTGTCTTGATCATTACCGTTTACCAAAATATATTGTTGCTTTGAAAACTCCACCACGGGCAAGGTGATTGTGTCTGACATTCGGCGCACAATGATCGCAGGATATGCTCTTGCTTTCACCCACTGATCTCTCTTGCGACTACGTCATGGTCAACATTGTATTTTCACTACATGCGCAAATCTATTGACCCCTATAAACGACATCGACAGTCCACATATTACTATTCCCTCAACCCGAAACAGGAACACACACCCTTCTATTATTCTTCACAGCTTCTTCAAACTTGACAGAGAAGCACCACCAAGTGTCTTTTCAATTCAACCAGACAGCACAGCCCGAATCATCAACAACAAGCAGAGAATGTTTCTATTCATGATTCCACAACAGCCTGAAGGCATGGCGCCACTTCCTATGACCTTCCGCAAGGCTCCAATTCCTGAAGAAACCCCTGAAATCATTGCCCCGAAGCCGGAAAAGGAGTATCTTTTTTATGAAATCGCCATGCCGGGTTCCTCTACGCATAGCCTTCTGAATCCAGACGACGACGACAACCCTGACACCGCCAGCAACATGTACGCAGCCTCAGTTGCATCCAGTCTCGATCTGACTGAGGTCGAGCCACGCACGTTCATGGACATCGTCGACGATGCCATTCCAGTTCGTACCAAGTACCGCAGGCCTAAGCCTCCACCGCGCAACGGCTCTCCAGATTCTTTCCATGACCTACGCTTTGGTGCGGAAGTGCTGCCGAACCGACATCACCGTCGCCATCGCTCGCACAGTCAGGTCCCCGTGTCGTTCACCGCAGATAGAGAGCCATGTAGGACCAAGCCCGCGGCTGATCCTACGCAGGTCACTTGGTCTTATGATAACGACGACTATGGCCGCTACCGGAGGGACAGGCTCATGAGCGATGTGTTAGAGGCCCAGGCTCTTCGTCGAGAGAATCAACGTCGACGCTCCCACAGCACAAGTGCGCTTTCTTCCGCAAACACTTGGGAAGTCTCGCCCGCTCAGATCGGGATGGATAAGAGTGGGTTTTCTGAAATCGGTGTCCTGTCTCCGGAGGAGATGTGGCCCGACCTTGTAGGGACGTCTGATACGCAGTCCGGTGGCAAGCCTGAAGATACAGTGACAGACCGCCCGAAGAAGGGCATTGTTTCTAGGTTTAAGAAGTTCATTCAGCCGCACGGGAAGAACGACAAGGTTCCCGGAGGTGAGAAAGATGACAAGAAGAACCCGAGGACCGGTATGAACATGTTATCTGCTACAATGGGCTACGGGATGGGCCGGTTCTAGTCGGCACGTCCTCAATCCCCCGTGGGTATGTGAGAGCGGGTCCTATTCTGCCAAGCGAGCTGTAGTAGCCAATAGTCGATGGCTGGCATCGTTTCTTCTCCCATCCCACGGATTTTTAACAGACAGCTTGGTAATCTTGGCATGCTAGTCAGCCTACAATATTGCAAGGGCATTTATTCAACCAATAAGGATTATGCGAAACTAATTCGCCGTCTCGTGATGTTATGATGTACTCTCTATTTTCCATTGACACGTCACGGAGGTGGTGTGTCCAGTCGCTCACAAACACGACCTAACAGTGATGTAATACAATGGCAAACGCGACGTTAGATCATGACTAGCATTGACCTTTAATCCTTTGACGTTTTCCTTCCATACCCACCACATACACACATTATTTGGAGACCATGAAGCTGAGCGTCCTTGTCGTCGTGCTAGTGGTCATTCCACTAGTCGTCATCTTCGCCGGCCTGTCGACAGCTCTGTGCTTCCGCCGGGATGGAATTGTCGATTCGCGCATCCGCTCACCTTTCGACTGCGTAACCGATTGTTTCGACGCGCTCTGGTTTTTGATCACGAAGAAGCCTCATGCTGCACGGAGGGAAGATCTGGAGGCCGCTGTGGCGACGACTCGCGACTAGTTGATCAAGAGGGGTGTATGTGCGACTTGAGAGGTGGGCTTAGGTGATCGATGCGACAGTTCGGGCATATGAAGATCCACCGTGAGGCCTAACATCATCACCAGATTGATTTGCGCAGCATTAACGCTACGTATAGGGATCACTATCAAATTCGAAATCGACGGTTGTCATTGCGGTCCTTCCACCACCACAGCTAGCCGAGATTGCAGGACATCCGCATATCTTCCCCCATACCCACTTAAATTTGCACGAAACCTCCAATCTTACCGATTTACTCAAAGTAACAACAAAATGTTCTCCACAAAAGGCGAAAGCTATGCCTTCCTGGCTATTCTCATCGTGGTCATAGTTGTCTCATCAGCCACCACAATAACCTGGGTCATTCTTTTTCGCAATCGGAACCGGTTGAGCGACAACGCTCCTCCAACAGACAAGGATAACACCATAGGAAGATACTGGCCATTCGAACGCACGCCCAAATCCGACGTCGAGAATGCTACACCAAGGATCTCTCCAGGGCAGATCTCCGAGCCCTCCGATGTACGAAGGCTAAATTTAGAGGAGAGACTGGTCGTTGAGTCTTCCGACAAAGAAACGTACGCCCAGGCTCAGAGGACTGAGGCGGACAAAACGAGGAGTCTTCGAGTTTTTGGCGTGGTAGATGGGAGTGAGTCCAGTCCACTCACGCAAACGAAGAAGGGGCGCGTTCATCAGCACAATGAATGGGTTAGGAAACCATTCGCTGAGGTCTAGGTGGTTTTGGGAGGTTGGCGACTCTGTTAGCAATATATGAATTTGTCCCTTGCTCGTTTTCTATATGTGAATGGACATTTGCTGCACGGAGCTCGCTGCTAAATGTTTTGGTGTGGGTGGTAGTGTTTCTATGCTGGAATTAGCGGAGTTCAATTCTTGCATTCCAGCGCTTTGTTATGGCAACAGCTATTGATTGACAAGGACGCGAAACAACATCCCTTGCTGTGGACTGCATCGCCAATGTGCGTGCTAGACCTGTCTTATTTTGACAACCATCGAGAACAAGAAACTTTACTTCTCAAAACTCAACACAGTGTGCCATCTGTCTCCGCAAATCAATGATGGATAGCTGATTACGCAACAAAGCGACCAATCCTTACCCAAGAAAAAATGTTACTCTTAAACCTCGCGTTCATCTCCGCACCTGCTGGCAGCTGCTCCAACTTGTCATCCTCACATACAGCAACGATTACGGCTCCCAAGATTCGCGACCCCCCCGCAACAAATGATACCCTGCCGGAGAAGGTTCGCAACGAACGATTCCACGCGCGAGATATAACCTCCCTTGTTTTTGGCTCTTCTATCCCATCGTTCACGTCACCGAACCAAGACGCAACCACATCAGCCATGTCAACAACCTCATGGACTCTCTCCGCTACACCTTCAGTAACATCAACTCCGCTACCAGAGATCTCATATGAACACCACTCCGACGGTTCCGCAATTACGCTCGCGATCCTCGTGTCGATTATTGGTGGTGCGCTGCTCCTCACGTTGGCAGGGTGGGCATGGCGCAAACAGAAGAACAAGAAGAGCTTCGGCCCAGATCATCATGGCACAGAGCTTGCAAAACTTAAGATACTGAATGCTGGCAGTGCGCCAAGCGGGGCCAGGCGTCACTATAACAGAGATACGGTGGAACTGGACGCTCGGCCATACTAGCGCTCTCCTACGGGACAGCGATGTATTTTGCAGCATTAGTTTGGGGTAGCATGCTCCGTTTCGGAATGCTTTTTCTCTTCTTTGTTTATCATACTTTTGGCCTCTAGCTTTTAGATCCCGCCGCTCTGGGGTCATTCTCCTTTGAGGGAGAGATTGATTCTTGATATCCTCGTGGATATCTCGGCTTAAAAACAAGTGTGTTCCTTGCAGCTACATAACGCGTATAATGCCATTCAAAAGTTATATACAGAAATTCCTACCTAAAGAATTAAGCAAATGTCTTACTATGAAACGTTCATGATCGTGGTCTAGTGCCATTTGAGCCAAGGTGGAAACTTGCAGCCCTGGTGTGGAACTTATACAAACAATCTTCTCTCATGACTTTGGTTTCACGTGTATCGGTGGAGGTCCTGAAGTCTTTAGTGAATCTTGAAATGTAAACACTGCTGTATATGCACTGAAGCATAATACCTCTATGCGCATCCTTGCTTCTTTTTCTTTCATACCCCAACATTATATATTGACAGCATATTGAATTGTGTCCAAAACAATGGCCTTTCTCAGGTGTAGCATCTTTCCATATAAACCAGGACTTCCCCTACAAAGACGGGCAAAAGATCTGAAGCGCAGGCCACTGCAAAGGAACGAAAACAAGGAACACACAAGCAAGCGCAAAATGTGTTCCAAGTTGCTAAGCTTCTTGAGCCTACTGGCGCTAGCCGTAATTGTGACCGCTGCGCCCGTTCCTGAAAGCAATGATACTGCGCAGGACGGGAAGTACGCCAAGGACAAAAGCGCTACTCGTCCAGTACTTTCATACATTCTTGGAGGGGCAGGATGTTTGGTCATTTTAGGCATTATGTTCTTTGCTTGTTGCAAGTACAAGCGTGGCGAGCGTGTACTCGGCATGCAGAAGAAGCAGCAGGTAACAACCATGCGGGACGCAGATATAGATATTAAGATGAACCGCATGCGTGCTGCAAGCCATCAGCTAGGCAGCCAGCAGCGTACCCTAGAACCAATCTACGGTACGGCTAATCTATACGGCTGGTCAGGGAAAGCTCCTTCGAAAAATGCGGGACAGGCCTACATGGCTCCAGATCTGGACAAGCCGTTGCCGCGTCGTCCTATGCACGATCGTGGCCATCGTGAGCATGAGGTGAAGATTCCAGCCCCAGTGGCCCGGCCTTCGCAGCATGCTGGAAGGAAGCCGGTGCCTGTAGTGTCGATCCCAGTAGTTTATCCGGATCGGGGAGGCTATTATAACATCCCACTCCAGAAGTCGGGCACTGCGGCGCCAGGGGAGGCGCATGGTCACCGGTACATGTAGATTGGTAGCTCCAGCCAGCACAGTACCTTCTCGTTAATCCTTCTGGCCGTTTCTGCAAGTTGACAGGATCATGGTTCGCGTTGAATCTCGTCACCCCCTGTTTTCACGTTCATAATCTGAATCAATATTTTCCTGATGTTAAGTATACTCCCACTTCCATATTGTAGTCTAAATTCTTTGAGAATATCGCCAGATATTTATCAGTACAAAAGGTTTCTGGTGATGTATTACGTGATATTGTATTCACGTGGGGCTGCTGTGGCCACTAAGACCCATGTCAGGTTTCAAGACTATTTTTGGTCGTGTCAACCACCCAAACAAAGCATGTCGCGTTTCATGTCGCATTCACATGAAGCGCTTAAACCCGCGCCACCATATCTTTTGCGAAAAACCTCCTTTGTCCTCGATCCGCAGCTTTGACGACTTCGAGGGTTCAATAACCAGCAAATGGAAGCACTACCTCCTTGACACCCAGAAATTTTACGCACACAAATACAGCCGGACTGAGAAGTTTACATTCACATCAGCGTCAGCACGACAAACGTACCAACACCCCGGGCGCGCACGTCGCGGACAACACATAATACTCATCACCCGAAACCCAAGACATCAAATCAAAACAGTCCAACAGTATGGCTACGCAAGTACCCACACAGGAGGACCTTACACCGACCATCGGGCCGATACCACTCGCCGCATTCATTGCAATGTGCTTTTTCGCACCCTTTCTAGTCTCATTCACAATTTGGCTCTTTTACAAGTACACTATTAAGCGATGCAAGGATCGAAAGCGCATGGAAGAAGAAGCAGAAACAAAGGGTCCAGAAGCGGACCTAAGTCGCGATGTGGAGATGCAAGTCGCAGGGTTCGTGCAGGCACCAGCACCTGCCAAAACGAAGATAAGAAAAGAAGAGGTGTGGTGAGGCGAGCCGGAACTTGCGCAAGATAAGAACAACGGAGCGGCTCTCTTGGGACATGAGGGCTCGCAGTCGGTTAACGAAGTGCAATTCAATGTTTCACAGGACCGCTGAAGGCAGCCACTCTAGGAACGGCTTCTCTTCATGTTTATACGATGAATATTGATTTTGCACGATGATCAGGATGCATAATGTACACCTCACGACACAATGCATCGAGGACTGATCACCTCCATATAAGGCACTCTCGAATTCTTTCCCCATGATCAATCAACCACTCGAAAAGAGTCAACCAAGCACACACAGCTTTGTAGCAGGAACTACACACTAAAACAAAAGAAAAGAAAGATGGCACCTTTCTACCCGTACTTCCCCAGCAGCACTGCTCCGCAACCGCCGATTACGACGCGCGAGGTCACATCCCCCCACCCGCACCACCACAACATCACGGAAGCAACGCGCAATGGTACACACCATCACGACAGCGGCCTCCCCTGCCCCCATTGTGGACACTACCACGATATCGGCCTCCCTTGCCCACCTGTTAGCACAAACCTCGCGCTAAACCTACCTGCGCCCGCCTCCGAGCACTGTGACGGCTGCGAGCCTCCAATCCTGCCGGATCTCGCTCCTCCGTCACCGGCCACCAACCACACGTGTCACAACGGTACGGCGAGGGCTCTGTCCGAGCTCAGCCAGGCTCAGGTCGAAGGCCCAGGCTATCACTCAAGGGCGACCGGAAGGACGCTTATGGTGGTGTTGTTTGTGGCCGGGGCTGCGGTAGCGCTGGGCGCGGTGTACTGTGTTGGGAGGGCGTGCTGGAAGTATAAGATGCGCAGGGCAGAGAAGCTGCGCGTGACGAGTGTATAGGGAAGGAGAGGGGGCTTTGATGCTGGTCGTTGAAGCCCGGAGGTGAGTTGGTTTCTCAACGCTGGTCGTTGGATTCGTTTAGTGTAATGCAAATTTTGATCGTTTCAAGGGTTTCCCATCAGTGATATTTGCTTGAAGAACATGTGTGATTGAATGTACATGAATGGATCAAGATATCTGTAGCGAAGGATTAGTGGGTCGCATGCGAGACAACGAGGTCCCTAATAACGACAAGAACATGATTCCTTCTACAGACGATGAGGCCGAGAGCTGATCGATCCAGTGATCCAACTAGGTTCCAGTCTTGTGGCGGTAATTCGCCTTGCGCATTACACGGTAGTAGACGATATCTTCCTAAAGGAGCTCTCGCACACCCTGTTCAGTGGCCCGGATGTCCATGGACAAATACTTCGCCCGACAAAATTACAACAACAGGACTCCAAAATATCTCTCCACGTTCTAATTCATACTATAGCCAAGATAATAATCATTATGTGCTTTCCTTTTATGTGAGCCATTCAAATAAAAATGCCTCACATACCCCGCCATTTCCTGCTCTCCTATGAGATTGACCTCACGCCTTGATATCACATCTTTCCCATTCGTCACCGAGAGTTCATGGCTCTCCAAATTCCGATGCAACATTGGAGCTACCAAATGGGCGACTCATGTCAATGTCCAATTCCTCTTGCAAGTCCTCCATATCCACGTCTCCAGCAGTCTCTTCATCTGTGAGTTCATCCTCTTCGGTATCAGCACCCTGGTGAGAGTCCTCGTATATTCCATCAAGGTCGGATTCCATGTCTGTGTCGAGCATGACGAAGACGTTATCAATGCTGTTGCTTCGACGCGCTTTAGATCTCGGACCTTTCGGTGATGTGATGTGTGAAGAGTACACTGGGCCCTTAGACGGCCTATACTCCGATACTGGGGTGTCGGAAGTATCGGATGGTGTAGGGTATGTTGGCGCTTGTAGTGGAGGACTAGATAGAGATACGCGACGGTCTGGTTTGCCACTGGGAGACTGGATAGAGTGGTCTTCAACAGGCGGCATTGGGAAATCGTTGGTCCTGTCCAAGGTGAATTGAGGTGGAGCTTTGTTCTTCTTTGGAAGCCTTGTCTTTTTGGAGTTCCGTATTGTCGGAGCCGGTGATTCTAGTAGGCCGTTGTCGTACCATAGTTCGGGATCGTCCATTTCAAGTTTCGCCATGATTTCTTCATCATCTCCATCGCTATCGTGGACCATCACGGCGTCCTCACGACCCGAGTGATACTGCAAGACGTCCTCCACCTCTGGCTTCACCTTCTTCGCATGTACTAGCGTTGGTGGTAGGCCAGTGGACCAAGCTGCTTGTCGAAACATAGACTCACGAGCCTTCCCGACATTGCCTTTGGTTCCGATGAGCAAATTGCAAAGATCCCGTATCGGCAGTTCCGGGGCAATGGCCAGTAATCGGGCAACCTTCAAGCGTAGCTGGATATTCATTATATCGGCTAGCTCGAGGATATCAGAAGACAATTCTTCTTCTACACTTGTATGGACACTCTGTGAACGAGTAGAAACTGGCGAGAAGAAGGATGGGTCTCGGATGGGACGTTGCAGTATTGGCATTGGTGTGGTTCTCGTAGGCGTACTCGAGACGATCTCGTATAGTTCATGTTGCTCATATGCCCTGAATGACCATTAGCGGAGGAAATCAAGATCCAGAGTCATGCATTACCATCCTGATCCACTTGCCGCTGGGCTTGACAGCGGTTGACTGGATTGAAGCCCCGTCCGCGGTCTTGGGCCATCTTTGTGGACCTCAATAGCGGTATGAGGAAGCTGCTCGTAAGATAAGATTGGATTATTCTTTGACGAAGAGCCATAACAGAATTCCTGTACTGGTGGAGGCACGCGGATCCTGGGGCTGCGATCATCTGCGGGGGTGTACTGGAAAGAGCTTATCTCGGGCGTAACGAGTCTCTCGGAAGGCCACAACAAATGGTCCACATAGGTTATCGGAGCCTTCTCAGGTCTGAACACAGGCTTATCATCCTCTGGGATCATAATTGGCTGCGCCAGGCTTCCTCCGCACTTCTTGGGGTGGGTGGCCTGCTCTGTCGCTGCACGGATACTGGCTTTCGGTGGTCTGCCTCGACGTTTTGTGCGGTTGGTCAATGGTATAGATTGGGCTTTCTTCGGCCGCGCCCGCTGGTCTTTCGCGGTGGGTAATCGCATGGACCTGCTCGGAACCTGGAGACGAGCCATTCTGTATCTCTCCTTGAGGAGTCGCGAGAAGGAGGATGGATTCGGCCTGGAAGACAGGAGGATCGGGATAGTAATTGACTTCGAGGCGGTATGGTTCGTGGAACGTTCGGCGGGCCGAGTAGGTCTATCAATCGCTGTCGCCGTCTGTTTTGCAACGCGAAATCTCTCGTGACCGACGGGAAGCTCAATCGCCACATTTTCACCTTGTGTTTGCACATTTGGGTGGTGCCGGCCAATTCTGCAAGGCAGCTCTATGAGGGCGCAGGCAGCCATCACCGCGCACGTGAGAGAAAAGAGAAGCGCTTGTAAGCGACCGATTGGTGAAGGACAGTTGCGGAGCTACGCAATTGAGAACGCGCTGAGGAGTCGATGCTGGAGATCGACATAGTTGTTTTGCTCAAGCGACCGAGGGAGATTTGACCGTCGACACCGTGAGTACAGGCGGGAGTGTTGTTGCAGGCGAGACGATGAAAAATGTCGATGAGTGTGAACATGACGCGCTAGCAGCCGGAATCGGAAAGTACGACCCGATGAGTTCAGCACCCTCTTAGCACCCATTTACCCAATGTCCGCAATTGGAGCACCGGAAAGTCTTCAAAGTACATTAAAGAGCGATTCTGGGAAAAGAACGTCCAGTGCAAGAAAGCAACGGTTGCAAGAGCTCGTAGGTAAGAATGAGCTTGCCCAAGCATGGAAAGAAACTGCGCAACAGTTATAGAAAAAGAGTTTCATTTCTGCCTCAACGATGAACAGAACGGAACAGACAATGAAGCCCAAAATGCTAAGAATCGGGCCGAGCTAGACCCAGAATTCGCCAGCGCTCCTCTCATCCCTCGAATGATCGTTTCCTGTCTTACTTTATACCCAAAAGCATCCTCTAACACTACAAGCGAGTCAAAAACAGGCGTATCCACATCCAAAGCACCGTTATCAACAACCCGCCGCGCCCAAGAAACATCCGCAATTCCCCAAGCACCACTGCCCATCCGGGGTAGTCAGCCCAGGGTGCGAGGCACACCTCTCATGACACAGCTTCTTAGCCTCGGCAAACAGATCAGTTGTAGGCTCCGATGGAGCCACGCTGCTACTCGATGAGGTGGGTGTCGGCGCCGCAGCCCCAAAAAACACAATCTGCGCCGCTGCGCCGGAGTCGAACGTCGCGGTCCCAGCATCCGCAGGGAACACGTCATCAGGAGCACGGAGAGATCTTGAAGAGGTGCTGGAGGAGGAGCTGCTGGAGGAGTCTTGCGAGCTGCTTTGGGGGTTGTTGTCGCCATCGCCATCGCCGCCGTTTGGGAGGTCGGCGGGTGGCGTTATCACCGCGGGGGGAGCGCCTCCGGCGGGGACGAAAGGGACTGGACTGGGTTAATACGAGACCGAGATGGTATGGCAAGACTTACCCCAGGCCACGCCTCCGGCCCCGATAATGAGGGGGACTACTACGCCGTCGACTGTCGTGCTCGAGGTTGTGGGCGACGCATCTGCGATGGTAGTCGGGACAAACTATGAGTTCTGATGAGCATCACTCTCTCGCAGGGTGACGCTGCTCGACTTACAGTCTGGGTGATGGGGGAGCCATCTATCGTAGTCGTTACGACAGTAGCACCAGCCGGTGCTTCTGGTGCGGGGGACGAAGGCGCCTCTTGCGCCGAGCTGCTCGATGGGCTTTCCAGTTCTGCTTGCAGAACATGCTCGGGCCACGTTGAGTCGTAGATGGCGTAGATCTCGTTCCCAAGCTTCCAGTCCCCGCCCCAGTAGTTGTCGTTCTCGATGCATTGCGTGATTATGTTGTCCAAGGCATCGAAGCAGTACTGTAGGGGTTGGCTGTTATCCGTTCGTGTGGCGTTGTATATCTGGCTTCCGGTGTTCCAGGTCGAAATGGTATCGCTTCCTGGGGGGAAGCCGCCGTTACACACACTTTGCAGCAGTGCGTTGTCCTGCCCTCGGAGGTCTGAGGCTATGTCCGCTCCTGGGGGGTCGCCGGATCGACGTGGTTGAGCAAGGTTGCAATCTGCTGCTCGTACCGATTGAAGGAGAAGCGTTGCAACGGCAAGAGAGGAAAATCCCGTGATGTGCGACATGATGTAGCGCGTTGGAGTGCTTCACAGGAAAGTTCGATTGACTGTTGCGGTACCAAATCGAAGCAAGAGAGAACTTCAAGAGCAAGATCGGACACGGGGTATCAAGTCCGCGGATACTGAGAGAAAGGATTGGCTGTTAATCAGCCTCTTGCATAGATTAAGGCCTCCGGTGTATACGAAAACAAGTGCGCCCCTTGCCTATTCTGGGGTATGATAATTGTACTGTACTAGTGAATTATAGGCACGGTCACGTCAATACTAGACGACCAGGCTGGCCCCCAAGTGGATATTAGGGTCGCATAAAGCTTAAAATACTACAAAAACAAAGTTACCTCGTCGAGCAGCCAATGACAGGCCGAGCTACCACTGCTCCGCCCCATCTTTCCGCCCCATCCTCTAGACCATGGTATCACAATACGATACCCCCAAGATATCCTGGCTAAGTTTAGCGAGAAGACCATTTTAGTCATTTTAAAATTAATTTATCTGCAAAGGGCATACAGGTAATCACTCGTATCTGCAAGGGATCCAGGAGCCAAAACCTCCCGCGTAGCCTGGCACCGACTTTCTTCGAGCCTTTTCACCCAAGTGACAAAGGGTTTTCATGAACAACCTCTGCTCGCGTTCGACCTTCCTGATCCCTTTACATCTGTTCTGAATTATCGTCACGATGACTATCAAACAGCTTTTCGCTGCCTACTTCGTCTCTCAGAGCCTTTCTCTCGCGCCCTCCGCGGCTTCTCTCCCTCATGTTAGCAATTCACCTGCGGCGATTCGCCCTGAAAAACGGGCTGATCCCACCTGGCACTCGAGCTGCGATGGTTATCCAGAGATCAGAGATGCCTGGGGAAGAGCGCTTCACATGGCCCAGCACACCATCGACGTCCTGAGCAGCAACGACCCGTTTTCGGACCAGAATGCCGTTAACCAGAGTCCTTTCGATCTCTGGTGGGAACCAGCAAGGCTGAATTTATTCGGGCAGAACAGCCTGACATCTCACGATCAGATGCTGGGTATGCTGCCTTGGAGAGACCAACATTCACCCAGGCTGACTGTCGCCACAGATTTCTACCACCAAATTGCTAATGGGCCACCCGTGACAGTTGCATGTTCAGACCCTCCCAACGGAAAGGATCCCTCTTTTTCGCGGTGCGATCTCTAGTAAGCGACGTCCCGGCAACTGGTCGCCTTCCCGCTCTGACCTTTCAAAAGCGATCAAGACACGTGGATGTACCGTCTGAATCTGGATCCAAACGGCGATGGCTATGCAGATGACAGGTCCGTCGGTTTTGCAGATGGCAACAACCTCGTGATCTGCCCGAAAGCATTGCCCGGTGGCACTGTCAAGAGTCTGGTTGACCAAAAACCGCAAGCCGGCGATCCGATCGCCACATACAGATACACGTATGAGTTCCAGCTCGTGCACGAGCTGGCGCACGTCGTGGGCGCTGCGTTTGACCACAAGTATGGCATGCCGGATTGCACACAGTTGGCGAGAGATGCTGCGAGTGGAACGTCGTCGCAAAGGCCGGCGGATAACGCTGATAGCTGGGCATTGTTTGCGTTGGGTGAGTTCAGCGAGCTCGAGCGTGTAAGGATGGTGTTTTACTGACCTTGTGTAGCTGTATCGGATGTGTCGAGTCCACCCATGTCGGACTTTGACTGGACTGGAGGCAGCACGGGGGGAAATTCTCGGCATTATACACAGGAGTAGAGGAGTTCCATGATCGCCTGAGCATGCATTATGTAGCGTGGTGGAGGTCCCTTGGTTTCCATGTACTCAAGAAGTATCGTACACAGGTAGTGAGTGATACGGTCACGTGCACTGACAAATCTCTTACTGGATATGAAGTGACGCATTACTTCCTGACCACATGCGCAGAATCTTGATGCTGAATTCAACACAGGTCACAGGCCGTTAGCAGAGGTGGCCAGGTGCCCAGGTGCAGGTGCCCGTGGTGGCTGAGGAACGTGACCATGACGACACACTTGGATAATCCCTGCTTCCCTTCCCCAGCCCCCGCTTCCCGGTGCGGTCATCTCATCAGCCGTGTCACCCATCGCGACTATTGCGCGCGCCATCTCCATCTCCATTCCGTCCTGCCGCTGCCCCTATGAACGCCATCGTCGCGCCGCATGGGATGGCAGGAGCGCATCGTCTATTTTCGTGACTTCGCATACGCGCATCCGCCCCGACGCACCCGCATGGCTTCGGGCACTGTTGGCGACGTGCCCGCTGCCACTTATGCAGAGTACGTTTCTCACTCTTCTTTAGACTGCTCCGTGGATGGCTGCGACGGCGCATCCGATTCTTCATCGGACGCCGAGTCGCATGTGTCAGGCGATGCCCATGCGCTCAGCGAGGCGCGTCTTCAACTATCCAAGGCCGCCGCGCGATGCCTTCCTGTCCGCCCCGGCCTGACACACCGTCTCAATTCCCACCGTCTCCATGTGCGAGCGAAAGCTAAGCTGCAACGCGATAGACTCCTCTCCGGCCGCATGATCGACATATACGTCGGCGAGGCCAGGCGCCACTGGGCGCTCCACCGCAACCTCCTGTGTCACCATTCCGAGTTGCTTGAATCGGAACTGCAGGGCCATGGCAAGGACCGACAGGACACCCTCGACCTGCCGGACCACGACCCGGCGGGCTTCGAGCTGCTGGTCAAATGGCTCTACCAGGGCAAGCTCGACGACGTGTCCGACATGCCAGACGCGAACCAGAAGTACGACTATGCCGCCAGCTGCCACAAGCTCTACCTGCTCTGCGACCGCTTCGATATGCCGCAGCTGAAGAACGTGGCCATGGACCAATATCGCAAAGGCCTAAATCAAGCTGAGCTGGTCCCGGACGCCGACGAGATTGACGAAATCTATCGCAAGAGCCCGCAAGGCTCGCCGTTCAGGCGCCTCATGACACGCATTGCGGCGCGCCAAATCATGGACCCCGACAGCGACCGGGACGTCGAGACTTATCGCCAGTGCTTCGAAAACAATACCGACTTCGCCATCGAGCTTGTCAAGGCGATGAAGTACGGCACGGGAGGCATGCTGTTCGACGACCCGACCGACACCGGCAATGAGTGCGAGTACCACGACCACGACGACGGCCCCAACTGCCACGTGAAGGGCAAGGGCAAGCAAGGTAAATAGCACCCATCGCAGCACCCGCACCGTCGCACGCTCAAGCCGTCCTTCGCGACGAAGAGGAGCCACCCTAGTCCATCGGTTCGTGCTCGAGAAACGTAGTAACACGCATTGACACCAGCCCTCAAGTCCACAACCCGCCGCCGCGCCCTCAAATCCGTCAGCTCCGATCCTTCGACAAAGTCCGTCCAGACTCTCCTCCCACCCCGCCGGCCTCGTCCCCCGCCGACCCTACAAGCCCCGCCTCCCCGCCACGCTCGCCGCCAGAGCGAGACGACAAGCACGGGCCCTCTACGCCGTCGCCTCACAAGTCCGGCTTCTTCGACAGTCGAGACCTCCACGGAGCACGCAATGGCGGGTCCTCCGAGCCCCAAGGCGGAGAGGGACAAGGTCCGGAGAGTCACACCCCCAGAGCGACTCCTTCCCAGCCCTCCGCTCACCGAGGAGATTCAGTCACTCCCAGCCCCCGACGACCGCCCCCGAAGCTCCGACGGCGGGTCTCACCAACAACAGGCTAGTAATACGCCCAGCGAGAGCGGCCAGGACGAGCATGCGAAGCCTGAACACATATCGCCCTCCAGGGGTGTCTGGCAGTGGGCAAGGGCTGGCACTGGTTTGAGTATGCTTGGGAGAATATCGCACCCACCGATGACGCTGAAAGCAGCTTCCATGGCTGTGAACGGAGCTCTGGGAGGCGGAAAATCCGTCACCAGAGACGACTTCAGCATTCCCTCCGCCGTCTCCACCGAGCCCGACAACGAAGCGCAAGCGGATGTAGTCGCAGCCGCCAAGATGGAAGGCCTCGGCATCGCTAACAGCACCGTCGAGCAACGCTCCTTGTTCAGCCAAACCAAGCGCTCCTCGGACGATCTCGTTGCCTCCATCACCGACACGCCGTCCCCGCAAGCCCAAGAGTGGACAAACGGCGAACACAAGGTCACCAACGGTGTCATGAACGAGCCAATCACGCCCTCCCCTGCTTCCCGCCAAGCCCACACCAACGGCGTTATGTCGGTGAACACGCCCAGCCCGCACCGCATACCCAAGTACAAATTCGCACTCGCTTCCAACATTCTCTCGCCGCGGCGCGCTGTTTCGTAGTGATACCCTATTTCTTTTTTCATTGCTTGGTTCTTTGAAATATTGCAGTTACGCTACTGTCATGATGGAATGAGGTGGGAGTGGTAGGTCAGGGGACTTAAAAATAATATAATATTATATATGTATTAGATGAGAAGTTGAGAATAGTACGTATAGGTCCAATACATGCGATCACATATCTTTGGCTACGAGTCTCGATCTGTAGGTATTGCATTGTGTAGCACGTAGTGAGGGTGTTGATGCGCATCATCACTACTCCACGCTGCTGCGACGTTCTTCAGCTGAACTATCACGGACTTGGTCCCGTCTATATAATCTCGCTGTTTTTCCCTCCAGGGTCTTTTCTTTCTTCACACTTCGGGACTCCTTTGGGTGTTACTAAAAATGGTTCCATGAAAATACATGACCTTGCGCTCTGGCGCTGTCTAAAAAGGCTGATCACTACATCTATGGCGTGGTGCTCGGCTCGTCTAAAAGCAAAATCGATCTAATCCATGGTCCGCGACTTCTGCCCGTTAAAAACATACAGCAAAACAGTTCTCGCAATTTCTCCTATTAAGGTCGTCTTTCCTTACACTGTGGGGGTCTTTTTGGGTGGTACTAAAAAATGGCTTAACGAGGATGTATGACCTTGTGTTCTGGCGCTGTCTAAAAAGCCAATCTACCTATCAAAATGGCGTGGTGCTCGGCTCGTCCAAAACGACTCAAAGTTCTATCTATGGTTCCTTCCCGTCTCAAACTCCCGGCAAAAAGCAGAATGGTCCGCCCCTTCTGCCCGTCAAAAACGTACGACTAAAAGCAAAATGGTCCGCCACCTCTGCCTACCTAAAAACCGAGATTGGAACACTTATGCCCTGGTCTGCTCCTTCGCCCGGCCTGTCCGAAAGTCGTCCTCCGACCTGTACATGCTTCAGCCTGTCTGAAACGTCTGATTAAGAAGCTAATGGTGCGGTGGGGTTTCGGTTCCAAAAGTCCATGGAATAGTCCAAACTGTGTTTAAAACCGAGCCTGCGACTGTTCTATGGCGTTGTGTGCTCGGTTTTTTGGAAGCTTACTATGGTGTGGTCGAAAAGTTTCCTCGACCATTGGACATGCTCCCCTGTCTCCCGGCAGTGTCGAAAAAGTCTGGACCAAACGTCTAACCAATAAGTTAATGGTGCGGTGGGGTTTTGGTCTCCAAAAGTTCTTGGAAAAGACATGTGGACTGGTTTGGAGGGGGTCTAAAATCAGGCGCAACTGGGGTATGGCGTCGTGTGCTCGGTTTTTCTGAAATCTTGCTGCCTACGAGTTCATGGTGCGCTTCTTCTGTCTCTCTACAAAAGAGCACGTCACACAGCACATGCGTGACGAGGTTCCTCGGCACTGTCGAAAAGAGCTGGGAAAACGGCGGATGGCTTTGTGTTTGTTCTGTCCAAACTCTGGGCCCAGGACTGGATAGTCCAATACATGGAAAGTGATAGGGGCACTGGCTTGCAGTGTTGCTTCGGCCGTCGAAATTCTTTAGGATGGAGCGATGGCTTGGTTTGGTGGCGTGTGTCAAAATTTGCCAACTTCGGACACATGGGCTGGGAGATTGCTCTACTGCGCCTGTCCAAATCCGTTCAGTAAAGCTTCATGACTTGGTGTGCGGACTTGGCTGGGGATATCCAACCTGTCTATTGGCGATGTCCAAAAATATCGAATGCCAGGTGATGGGTGTTGGCAGGTGAGGCGCCACCATACTAGCGCTGGTGTATGTAGCCGCGTCATCGCTCCCAAACAATTGATCATTTCTACACTCAAATGGGTTGGTGTGGCAGCGTGTCTCAAAAGAACCGCACACCGGTATAAGGACTCGGCCTCTGGATTTTTCTTTGCTGTCCGGAATCATGGATCACTGGCCACGATGTGGTGGGGTGAGCGGCGTATCTCAAAGTAGGCCAACCTCAGGCGCATGGGTTGGGGCTTTGCTCTGCTGCGTCAGTCCAAAGTTTACTCCAAACAAATCCATGACTTGGTGCGCGGACTTGTCTGAAGACACCCGACCACATGACTATGGGGTGGGACTCTGCTTCTGCACTGTCCAAAAATATCGAATGCTAGGTGATGGTTTGGTGTGGCGGCGTGACCAAACCTGATAAATACAAATACATGGCCCCGCCCCTGTTCTGCTTCCTCGCTCGCTGTTAGGAATCGTAGAGCACTGGCCACAATGTGGTGGTGTGACGGAGTGTCCCGAGAAAGGCAACTGAAGCAGATATGGCTTGGAGCGCGAGTTTAAAGAAACCGCGTTGAGTTTTATGTGGAGTACAACGAAGTAGATGGGACCAATGGAGGGCGTTGTGGGGTGTCGTAAAATCGGTTACACTCAATATATGGCTTGGACGCTGATCTGCTTTGTCGCTATTGGAAATTTCTAGGATCCCAGCGCATGGGTTGGTGTGGTTGTGTGTCTTCAAATTTGACAATTATGAGGCGATGTCCTGGGGATCTGCTCTGCTTCGCCGCTGTTTGACGGTTACGACAATGCAGATAATGGGGGGTGTTGTGGCGTCTTAGAAGAAAGACGATCCGACCTTATGGCTTGGACGCTGTTCTTCTTTGTAGTTACTGGAGATTTTTAGGGTTCCGGCATATGGGTTGGTGTGCTGGCGTGTCTGGAAACTCAACGACCTCGAAAACATGGCGAGGACTCTGGTTTGTTTCGTCGCTGTCGACAATTTTTGGAACCCTCACTCAATGGCTTGGTGTGCGTGTCTTCGAATTGCACGAGCTCAAGAAAATGGCTTTGGAACTTGCTCTGCTCTGGGGTTGTTACAAATGAACGAAATTTTAGTCGATGGTTTGGCGTGTGGGTCTGTTTTAATGCCGAGGGTTAGGAAATTATGTCATGTCTCGCTTGTCGGGTCATAAAAAATACCACCGCGCAGGTTGGTGTTGCAGGTGTTGCAGCATCTCCAAAAAAGAGCGGTGCATGTACCGTGGCTTAATATCCTTCTTGCTGTCGCTCTCAAAATTCGCACGCATTGATGAGATGGCCTGGTGCGTTGGGTTGTCTCAAAGATATGAGGAAAAGAATGATGGCTTGGGACTGCTCTGGCGCTGTCTAAAACACTTGGAGAAAGTTCGATGCTTTGGTGCGTTGGTCTGTCTCGAAATCGATATAAAAAGGGAGTATGACTCGGACTCTGCTTCGCTGCTGTCTAAAATGGTGGGGATAAGATCAAATAGGTTGGTGTGGCATCCTGGTCCAAAATGGAGGGAATATTGGACATGGTTTGGACTCTGCTCCGGTGCTTGGGAAATGGCATTTAGTGGGCACGATGGCTTGGTGTCGGTCTGTTAAAAGAAAAAGAAAAAAAATGTCCATGAGTCTGGCTCTGCTCTGGTGCTGTACTAAATCCTAAGGGTAACCTTGTCATGGCTGTTGGTGTTGGCCTTTGCCAATGGCTCACAAGGTCCAGCTTTTAGCTCATACTATACTTCGGTGTCTTCGAGATCCATCTGTATACAACCTGATGGGTTCGTGTGTCGGTCTGTCTCAAAATATCACACACAATGCTTTCATGGCGTGAGCTCTGCTTTGTTCTTGAAACTTCTAACAATCGCACAATATGGCCTGGTGCCGGATCGTCTCGAAACACTGACACTTGGGGTTATGGCTTGGGGCTCTGCCCTGCTCGAATCTTGAACAAACTGAAAAGCAGGGAGCATGGCTTAATGAGGGGGCTTCTATCATAATTATTGAACGATTGAGACTATGGCTTCCTGTTTGGCCTTCCCTGGAGACCGAGTCGTCAAGGTTTCGGGTTGGGGTCCTATCCAAACGTTGCATGTTCTGGTCCATGGCACGAATATTGCAGCTGTGTTGTCGAATATGACGAAGTACAACCTGAAATGGCTTACATCGTCAGCGCGTTTCACAGTCTTACGCGTGTTTATAATGGCTTGGTCGTTCAGCGTGCCAGAACCAGATAATAATTGTCTATGGTGCTCTGGACTTGCAGAATGTTATTTGCAATGAGAAAATGGCTTGGAGCTCTACTCGGTGTTCAAAATACACCGTATGGCCAAGCCATGGCTTGGTGAATCTGTTCATTTATTCAAAATCAAGCAGGACTGAAAACTATGTGTTGTTGCGCCACTTGGTGTTTGAAACTTTCATGGCCACATCGTAATTGCTTCCTGCTTTTACTCTGCCTGAATTACGGATTCTTCTGGCACATGACTTTTCACTTTGCTTCTTTTCTCCCAAGCAAAAGGCATCCCGGGTAGCATGTTTTATGTGACTCTCGAGTAAGGCCAACGTTGACATCTCGGTGCGGCTTAGAGGTGTACCCGATAACCCTGAGAATTGGTGCTGTGCTCGCGATCATTGTCGTAAAGTTACAGTCAACCAATTTAGGGTCTGGTGTTTCGATCTATCTCGAAGAATTGGAGTACAGAGGAACGACCTTTTGCGCTGCTAAGTCTTACAAAAAGGAAAAATGGACGTGTTCATGCCGCAGTACTTCCAGGGTGTATATTGAAAAAAAAAAAAAAAAAAGAAAAAAGGTCATGATGTCACACGTGCTTGATCTATCATTTCCTTCTTCTGCGTCTCTCAACTGAATGATTGAAACGACATCCTTCTTTCTTGGATTGAGTGACTAAAAAACAAGAAACCAATAAAAAATGTTGTGCTGTTATAGTCGATCTGCAAAATTAATGCTCTGGCTGGGCATAGCTTGTGCTCTGCTCTATGTTCTCGAA
This sequence comes from Karstenula rhodostoma CBS 690.94, assembly GCA_010093485.1. Classification (NCBI taxonomy): domain Eukaryota; kingdom Fungi; phylum Ascomycota; class Dothideomycetes; order Pleosporales; family Didymosphaeriaceae; genus Karstenula; species Karstenula rhodostoma. The sequence continues at coordinate 2,562,561 of MU001493.1, forward strand.
TTTCGGAAGTTTCAAACTCATGGCAGTTTCTTCTAAATCTTTCAAAATTGCAAGTACTCAAAACTATGGATTGGTGCCGTGCTTTGCGTCAAAACTTTGTACTCCAAGATTTCGCCTTCTTTCCTTGGGAGTGGAAGCTGTAACGGTGCTCGTAGTGTGTCCTCCAACTCTAGCATCCAGATCACTAGTGGTAATCAAATCTCCCCGTGGCGTAGGGACTGCCCGTGGATACGTCGTAGAGGCAGTTTGTGGTATCTTGAGCCTCTTTCGTCTATATAAATCCCGTTCCCATGCTAAAGAAGTTCCCTACATTTCTACTTCTCTGCTTCTTGTATCAAACTAAAATAACTGACTTCTTTTCGTGTTTCTGGGATTCTGGGGGCGATTAAAATACTATTAAAACCCGCATATGTTGTCTACAGTTGAAGAGAAAAAGCCGTACCTCGATATGTGTTGACGTCAAATTCTTCCTGGACTGAAAACAACGAGATGTTCCTCGCACACTTCCACTTGGCTGCTCTTGTGGGAAACCAGAAGAGTCAGCAGGTTACTGGATATATGGACGCTGAGATTTGGGTCTCAAACAATGCATCTGAGATCATAACACGTGCAATTCAAATATGATACTTCGCGAGCTTCTGGAAGCCGCGGCAAAACGCAATACATGAACTCTGTAGGGTGCCAAAACACAAACAGGTCAAAAGTCATAGGTCTTCCTCCAGCGGACCATTGCCCAGCCGCACAGGCAGGAGAAACGTGTCGCTAACACGTGAAATTATACCTCAAAAGACTGGCAAAAGGCTCTATGTTTTGCCGCTGAGGCTTTGTGGTGTCAGGATCCTACTGAGGACGAGCTTAAGTCTTCTTTCGTCGATAGAGTGCGTTTATTTGCAAATCCGGACCTGGGCTCATAATAGGCGGTTCACGATGGGTCATTTGGTATCACCAGTCTGAAAAGAGATGGAAGATCCCAAGTCTTAATAAGAAGGCGTATTGGTAACGCCCGGTGATTCACCTGGTCGTCGTGAACATGTAAAGTCATGGTTTAAGAAAAGTCATTCACTACGCCTTGACTTTACTGCGGCAGTTCTGCACTAAAACTAAGAGTCTGTTGGTTCACATCGTTTGTTAGCGATTTACGTTACGGTATCAAATCAGATCCCGAGAGACCCACACAGCTTGTTTCACGTAACACATCTAGCAAAGCCCGTGAAAATTGAGGGAATCTGACGTTTCTCGAGAACCTTCAGATACAAACATAGATGGCATATGGCACGATTAGGTTCACAATGGAAAAAGTCCGACAAGTGTTGCAGCCATTGCCCCCATTCGTGCTAGCGCAGGCATTCATCGACTTAGCGCGACGCTAACGCATTGTTGCCTGATCCTACACCATCTTATATCCGACCAATGTTCCCCATCAACATTGTGCAGAATACACAGAACGACAGAAAATGAAGACCAGAAGCAACGAAAGATCCACGCGATCCAGCGATCGAAGAACACCAACACGACCAACCCGCAAGAAAGCCTCAGGGGTAACGAAACCCCCATCCCAACCAACACCTGCACGCAAGCGCACCACGAAGAGAAAAGGCCTTCCCCATGCCCTAGAGGAATACCACAAGCAATCCTCAACAGACCCCAACGCATCATCCCCGCGGCCCAAGCTCACCAGCCTCCCCCTCGAACTCTTCACCCACATCACCACCTGCCTCCCCCCCGAAGCCCTCGTCTGCCTCAGCCTAACCTGCAAACTCGCCCTGCAGTACATCGGCGCCGAATGCTGGCGACATCCCGAAATCAGAAAACACCAGTACCACTGCCGCAGACACCTCATGCAATGTCTCATCCGCGACAACCCCCCAGACCTGACCTTCTGCAACTTCTGCAACACCCTCCACCCCCCGCTAAAACCCCCGCGCACACACCGCGTGACCAAGTTGACGAAGATATGTATGAGCCAGTGGGCGGTGGTGGATTACTTCCCCCAAGTGCGAGATGAGCAGCAAGAGGGGAGTTACAGCCTCCTCCACGCACACATCCACGACGTCTTTAATAGACGGGATGGCGATCCCGATCCTAAGGCCGCAGACCTTCTGGCCGGAAACTACAGCACCGCCCAGCATCCGGATTTCACCTACGCCCTCGCCTCCTCCGCGCGCTGGATCGACAACCGCCTCGTCCTGCGCCACACGCACGTCTTCCGCGCGAAACCCCGTGGCCCGCTCAATCTGGCTGCCGTCCTCGCGCTGCCGCTGAGACTGTGCGCGCATATGTCGACGACGACGGAAAAAGCTGACCGAGCGCGCTATGTGGGCACGCACACGGCTAACACGCCCCTCCTCACGCACGCTATCGCGTCGGCGTTTGCCCCGGGGCGACAAAGCGGTGGTGCGCCTTCGTATCTCGACAACACGACGCTATTCCGCAAAGTAACGCCGTTGGAGCAGAAGCAGATCGACAGCGCGGACGCGGGTGAGGATGTGGTGTGGAAGTGTCGCGGGTGCCCGACCAAGTTCAAAGTCGCGGTGGGGGACGATGGCGGCGCGCTGGAGATAGTCACGTGGCACTGCTTTGGGGCGGATTTGCTGCATGCGGATAAGTACTGGGAGTGGTTTGTGAGGAGGGAGGTTGCGAATCTGGGGGCGGGGAAGAGGAATAGCGAGTACTGGTTTCCGACGGGGAGGAGCGTGCCGGATTTTAAGACTGCGGAGGGGTGAGGGGGGTGGGGTGGGGTGTGTTGGATTGAAGAGGAGTTGGCGAAAGGGGATGTTGGTTGGAGATGATGGTGTCGAGATGGGAGAAGATATTGTATGAGAACTATACGACGCGTCCGATGTTCCATCGCTTCCTTTCCTCACATGCTACTGTATCCACCATCGACCGGTATCCCGACACCGGTGACCCACGAAGCATCCTCACTCGACAAGAACAACGCTGCCCTCGCGATGTCCTGCGTGCTTGTCAGTTCCGGTTTCCAACCCCATTCCACCCTGAAGCACGTACCTTGCCCTCGCCCAGTCCGCGGAACGGATGTCTCTGAAGCAAGTGGGACTTCAGCGCCTCATCCGAAAACACATGATGCGTCATTGCCGAGTTAGTAACTACAGCGTTAGCATCTCTCTCGACGAAGGACGGAAAATCTGGAGCCTTACAACCAGGACACAGCGCATTGACATGGATGCGGTGCGGCGCACAATCCAGCGCCGCTGTCTTCGTCAAACCAATAACGCCGTGTTTCGCAGCCGTGTAGCCCGCTGCATCGCATTAGCACGCCCTCGTTCTCCAACGCAGACACCTCTCTTTCCCACATACTGTAGTTCGACTGCCCAGCAAGCCCCCAGATACTCGCAATATTAACGATCCACCCCTTATCCCCCGACGCACCCGCCGCCTGCCCGACCATCTGCCGACTCGCATACTTAGTCCCCAGAAACACGCCCTTCAAATTAACATTCAGAACCTTATCCCACTGCTCCTCCCTATACTCCCAGATCTTCTTCGTGTCCTCGCCCGTCCCCGCATTGTTGACCATGATGTCCAGTCTGCCGAACAAGGTCACGGCCTCCTCGACAAGGGCCTCGACATCAGAGGCAACGGCGATGTTGGCTTTCACGAAGACGGCGCGGCCCCCGGCTTTCTCGATCTCCTGCACCGTCGTGAGATGCCCGTCTGTGCCTTCTGCGGCGGCGAGGAGAGAGGATTCTTGCAAGTCGGTGACGACGACCGAGGCGCCTTCTGCGGCGAAGAGGAGCGCGATGGCGCGGCCGATGCCCGAGGCGGAGCCCGTGACTATGGCAACTTTGTTTTGGAGGCGGCCGGGCATTGGTTGTTTGAGAAGGTGGGGGTTTTCTAGGAACGAGATGTGGTGGGTGGAGAAAAGGGGTAGGAAAACGTGTATGTGGAAGAGGACAGATAGAGAGGCTTGCAAGTAGATGTGTGCCAGGAGATAGTGTACGGTTGAAGTATATATACTGAGATGTTTGGGTCGTGCGGACTAGAGACGCCTGCCACGCGGAAGCCAAGCAGGTTAACGTGCGTACCATTCGAGACGCGTGCGTGCCACTCGGTTCCCACGCCCTCCCCGGACTCACCCAGATACAATCGAAGCGGCGTACATACATGCGGCGATGCCTATGTTAGCAGCTGCATACTCAAGAGAACCAATGATCCATTGGTACGCCATCCTGCGCCTTGGAAGCGTGACGGAGTTCGGATGCGCGCCCGTCCAAACCAAGGAGCGTCGACAGGTCATGTTCGATGAAAAAGTGACAGGTGCGAGCGATTCATGGCGTGAAGTATCTCCAGCTGCGAGAGATAGTGCTGAGTGGATTACCAAGATGGCGGAGTTCGGATGCGGCTGGTACAGACTGGAGGATCCACTGGCAGAGTCCGACGAGTTGTGACTTTCGACACCCCACCTCGCCACTCCGAAGACGCGAGCTGCGAGCTCAGGAACCTGCTCATATATCGTATGCAAGCTGTTTTGTTAAGAATGGTGTGCTGCTATTCTTGGTTACCACGTCGCGGATGCGTCGTCGAGTTTAGTTTGGCTGTGGTCGCAGAGTCGAGCGTCGGAGAATTCTGACTGCAACGCAGGAGGGGATATTTGAGACCGGCCTGATCGGGACTAGCATGCTGTACCCACAGGTGAGAACGTGCCACGACGTCATTTGAGTCGTCGCCAGCATCGCCTCCGTGTCGAAACAACAGCTGTATACACAGATTGAAACCAATCCCATTTTGAAGTTATCGAACATCACGCCTGCATGACTCTTTCTCCTCGTTTTGTACATTGCCTCTCAAAACACGTCCAAGACTCCAGTCTCCACCCACAAGCCCAGCACCACCCACCACCAACACCAATGTCCAATCCAGCCCACGATGATTTCCCCTGGCACCTCGGCGTCTTTGACGCCCACTGCCACCCCACCGACATAATGACCAGCATCCCCACCCTCCCGACCATGCAAGCCCGCTGCCTAACCATCATGGGCACCCGCGCCCAAGACCAACACCTCGTCGCCCACGTCGCAGACACGTACGGCGTAAAAAGCGCCAACCCCGCCGCCTGGGACAGGAAAGAATGCATGATCCCCTGCTTCGGATGGCACCCCTGGTTCGCGCACACCATGTACCTCGACGACACCCCTACCCCCTCCGCAGACGACGCATCTCCCAAACCTCTAACCCCCGCCGCAAAAATATCCCACTACCAAAGCATTCTCACCCCACACCGCGAACACCCCAGTGACGATGACAAGCAAATCTTCCTCTCCCTCCCAGACCCCTCCCCCTTCTCCGCCTTCCTCGCCCAAACGCGCGACTACCTGACAACCTACCCGCTCGCTCTCGTCGGCGAAATCGGCCTCGACCGCGCCTTCCGCATCCCAGAAGCCTACGCGGGCGAGCGGGCAGAAAACGAACTAACACCGGGTGGTCGCGAGGGGCGGCGTCTAACGCCGTTCCGCTGTGCGCCGGCGCACCAGAAGGAGGTTTTCAAACGGCAGCTGCAGCTCGCCGCGGAGATGGGGCGGGGCGTCAGCGTGCACGGCGTGCAGGCGCATGGGATGGTGTTTGAGGCGATTCGAGAGCTGTGGGGGGGTCATGAGCGCGTTGTGGTGTCGAAGCGGGCGAGGAAGAAGCGCGGGGATGGCGCTCATACCTCGTTGAGTGAGGACGTTGGGGATGATGGATTGAAGCCGAAACCATACCCCCCGCGGGTGTGTCTCCACTCCTTCTCTGGCGCCCCCGACGCGTTTAAACAGTACCTCGCCCCCTCCATCCCCATATCTTTCTTCGCATCCTTCTCGACGGCGGTGAACCTAGCCAACGACCTCGATGGGGAAACCCCTGAGGCGTTCGTTAAAATGGTGAGAGCGGTGCCGGATGAGATGGTGCTCGTGGAGAGCGATCTGCACACTGCGGGGGCGGAGATGGATCGCAGGCTGGAGGATATGGTGAGGAGGGTGTGTGAGATCAAGGGGTGGGGGTTGGAGGAGGGGGTGGGGAGGTTGGGGGCGAATTGGAGGAGGTTTGTGTTTGGGGAGGGTGAGGTAGGGCATAGCGACGAGGGTTCGTGAGAGGGATGGGCATGTGTTGTTGGGTGTGATTCGAAGGGATGGATGAGGACGCGTGGGTGCGATGGGCAAGAAGTTGTGACTGCTCTCTGCAAGGCACCTTGATGGTAGTGAGGACAGACGGGTTGGGTTGGCACTCACGTTGGGGCAGTGATTGATCCGGCTGCACGACGAAGCGTTGCATAGAAAATAGGCAAGGCTTCGAGGAAGATCGACCGGTCGCGCAGGGATCGTACGACTCGCATACTTGGCAAAGGCTTGTCACGAGCTTCTCGCAGAGTAGGATACAATCGAAGGGGTATTATACTTTGCCATCAGTAGGCCGTGTACATAGAGGTAGGAGCATAAACAAAAACAGCCGCCATCATCATACATGTCCATACGCCGCGCTGAAACGACGCCAATGGCCACCCGGGATATCATACAAACGTCTCATGCACATTACACGTACTACGCCTTCTCGTCTTTGGAAGGTTTCTCGTGGGAGATTTTCTCCGCTGCTTCGTGGATGCGTTTTTCGGCTTCTTCCAACGGCTGCGTTACGTGCTTGGGCAGGGCGTCCGTGGCCGTCTGCCCGGGCGCTGCCGTCGCCTTCTCCAGCTCGAGCTTCTCTTCCACGAGCTTGTCCTTTGCTTTGATGGATTGCTCGACCTGCTCGACGGCGCGCTCGATCTCGACCTCCATGTCGGGCAGGTGGAATTGCTCGGCGATGAGCTTGCCGTTCCAGCGCTGCAGCACCATGACGTCTTCCTTTCCGCCGTTGGTGAGCGACTCGACGACGTTTGCGACCTTCTCTGACTGCTCTTGCGTGGGCGTGGGCGCGGCGCGCGAGATGTCGCGGGTCGGGTACATGAGGCCGGCGGTGTAGGCTTCGTCGAGCTCGGTGGAGGGGTTCGGGGTGGGGAGGTTGTGCTGCAGGAGGAACTCGAGGTGTTTTGAGCCGGCCAGTGCTTTCCAGTACGAGTAGGCGCGGTAGACGAAGTAGAAGAAGGGCAGGTTGGGGACGCTGGGGCAGTTAGCACGGGACAAGGCCTCGGAGGTGCCATGTGACGTACATGGGGACCAGGGCAAAGGGCGCGGTGAAGGGCATGGCGACGATGCTCCATATCATCTTGCTGCGGTACATGCCCTGCTTCTCCGTGGCCAGCTTCTTGAGGATCTCGGGCACGCGCTCTTTCTGCAGATACAGGCCGGGATACATGACCTGCCACTTCTCGGTGCCCTCAGTGATGGCGAGCTTGCGCTTGGTGGTCAGGGCGGGCAGGGTCTTGAGCCCCCATTCCTCGAAGGGGATGCGGTTGAGGGCCTGGTTGCCCATCTGGGTGACGCGCTTCTTCCAGTTGAGCGGCGCCTTCGCGTCCGACTCCCAGGCGACCCATGTCTCGCTGGCCTTGTTGGTGAGCTTGTCGAGGTAGCCTCGCTCGCCGGCGGCCTTTTCGTGCAGCTTCTCGCAGTAGATGAGCGAGCGGCGCGTGGACACGGGCAGGAGGAACAGGCGCATGGCGGCGGTCGGGGATGGTGCACGAGGGTTTAGTAAGCGCACAATTGGCGCAGGTGCGAAGCTTTTTAGGAGGGCGAGGCGTGAAACATGACGGCGATGGGCATCGAGGGACAGGGCACAGGCAAGCTAGCTAGCGGAGGCGTGAACAGGCACAGATGGAATTGTTCGCGGCGCAAGGACGTCATAATGCGCTGTGCAGGGGCAAGGCCAGTGGTGGCAGGGCGGCGTGGGTCCTGGATCTCCAGCTAATCTAACTACGAGTAACTACTCTACCTGGTAACCTCCCCAGCCAGCGACGCGCCAGTTTCCTGCCTTCACCATCACCGGGAGCATCCCACCCACACGCTCGCTCGCTTTGGCCAGAGCCGCAGCCCCCGCCAGCAGCCAGCAGCCAGCAGAGCAGCAATCCCGGGCGCATCCCCCAGCCAGGCATGCCGTCGCACACCGACTGCTACTTCGCGCCCACGTAATCGCCGCTGTGCTGCGTCACGCCCGAGCGGCTTGGCCGGCGCCCGTGGAGCTTCCACCTTCACGACACGGGCACAGGCACCGGCACCGGCACCCAGCCACCCAGCCAGAGCGGAGCCACGCCCTGTAACATGACCACCAACCCCATGGTCGAAGCCCACAATGGCGCCTCGCCCTTCCTACATCCCTCGCCGCCGCCCGCCCAGGGGCACCTCACCACCAACACCACCACCCTCCGCCTCCAGCCCTCTCACTTTCCCTCGGCCGCCCCGTCTCCGATCCCCCCGACCGCCTCGAGCCTGAGCCTGCAGCGCCCGCTCTCGGCCACCACCGCCTCCAGCAGCCACGACCGCTACCCGCACGACCAGACCGACGGCGCCGCCAACGTGCCCAAGTCGCACCGCCAGTCCGTCTCGTCGAACCCGCACACGCTGGCGTCGTCGCGCTCAAAGGACACCCAGGCGGCCGACGACAAGCACCGCATCGCCCGCACCCTCCCGCCCTGGGTCCAGTCCGCCGACGACGACGAGCATGCCGACGCCGCCTCGTCGCTGCTGCTGCCGCGCACCCCCACGTCGGTCCGCCCGGCCTCGCACAACTATCTCCCCACCCCCAAGTCGCACGTCCCCGGCCGCAGGTTCGACCACGCCCGCGAGCATGCCCCCGTCACCCCCAAGACGCCCCTTGCCGAGCAGGCCTCCAAGTGGCAGCAGTTCGCAAAGGCCTCCGACTTCGACCGCCCCCCGTCCTCGCGCGGCCAGATCGTCGACGACGACTGGATGAAGGAAAACATGCCCAATCTCGAGGAGCCGTGGCAGCCCATGGATCAGGAGGAAAAGGAACCGCTCAAGGGCTTCTTCCTCTTCAGCTCCGCAAAGCGCGCCCGCTTCCACAGGGTCCTCATGAACCACCCCATGGTGCCGCTCGTCGTGCGCATGATCGTGCTCATCTTCTCCGTCCTGGCCCTCGCCCTGGCTGGCTCCATCTTCCACCGCTCCGACAGCCAGTCGTGCAAGAACAACTCGTCCACCTGGATGGCCGTGGTTGTCGACGTCGTGGCCATCGTCTACACCGTTTACATCACCTACGACGAATACACGTCCAAACCCCTGGGACTGCGCTCCCACTACGCCAAGATGCGCCTCATCTTCCTCGACCTCGCCTTCATCGTCTTCGACTCGGCGAACCTAAGTCTGGCCTTCCAGGCCCTGACGGACAGCCGCTGGGCGTGCAAGGACGGCTCCGATCTGGACGAAGGCGGGGCGGGCTGCCAATACGTGAAGAGTATATGTTCCCGGCAGAAGGCGTTGACGGCTACGCTGCTGATTGCACTGATCGCGTGGCTGACCACCTTTGCCATCAGTACGATGAGGTACGCCCCTCCCATCTCCGCTCTAATCCTGTATCCCTTACTGACAAGACTCCAGGCTCATCGAGCGCGTGGCGAGGTAACACCTCCTGTACACAGCACTACTTTCTTACTCTACCTACTTTGTATTATCATCATCCAACGCACCAGTTCGTCCCGTTCCCTTCGGTTTTCTTTATAGTACCCGCGTGCTGCATAGCAAGGCGTTGTTGGTCGTCTCACACGAATCACGTGATCTGTTTTGTTTTGTTTTGTTCCTGTTCCTGTTCCCCGAGGCCGGCGTTGCCTCTTAGATAAATAGTACCCCCCGCGAAGAGAATAGAGCATACCTGCCCCGCATACATGTTATTCTTCAACACCAACCCTCTGTTGCTGGTCCTATCCGCATCGTTAGGGGTATTTCTGGATGTGCGGTCGACCTGGTTTCTGTGATGCTCGAGGCGAATTCGTGGGGTTTGGCTTGTTGCTGCTGACCTACCTGTATCGCGTTTACTACGCCTTCGTACGTCTCTCCCCCGTCCATCTGTTATTACTATCACGCCACCCACCTCGACCTCCCAGCTGACTCTTAAACCGCGGGGTCGCGTGCTTTGTGGATGTTGGTGGGTGCGGGTCTGGTTGAAGAGTTGATAGTGAGATAGTGAGATAGTGAGGATCCTGGTCCATATGCCTGACGCAAGAAGCGGAGATCGCACACCATCGCGTGCTAATGTACAACACAACCATTCACGACAACGGGGCGTGGCTCTATCGCCGCAGTACTGTAGCTATCTCTTCCCACTGGGGGCTCGACGGGAGGAGTAGTAGCACGCGATGCAATGGTGCTGATGGTGACATGCGGAGATAGGGAAATAAGAACTTGGGAGGAGGACATTGAAATACCGCGCCTTTCCTACCAGATAGAAGCTTCTTGACATTGGTTTTGTTTTCTACAGCTAACAAGCGAACTTCTTGCCATGGCGCCCCCAGCTGCGGATATCGACTTGGCCGTTCGTCCGGCCGAACATCAGGTAACAACCAAAGTGAGATCCAGAGCAGAAAGCGGATCGCGTCTGCAGAAGCCACTGGTTTCTTCTGGGTCGCTCGAGCAGTACGAGCATGCGAGCGTTACCCCTGTTATCGGCGAGGAGTTCCCGACGCTGCAGCTCAGTGAAATCCTCCATGATGATACGAAGGTCAGAGATCTCGCTATCTTAGGTATGTCTAGAAAGTTTCCAACAACTTACCGCACGTATACCGACAACCGTGACAGTCTCTCAACGCGGCGTCGTCTTCTTCCGCAACCAGGACCTGAACATCGACGATCAGAAAGTCCTGGGACAGAAACTGGGAGAGCTTACAGGGAAGCCTGAGACATCCAAGGTAGACAGCATGTGTAGGTTATGTGAAAGGGGGGGGGACACTGACGATGCACAGCTCCACCGCCACGCCCTCAGCAACAGCAAGCGCGGCATCGCCGTGGACGAGAACGGCAAGCTCGACGACGAGGTCTCCGTCATCTCCTCGGAGCAAAACCGCACCTACTACAAAGACCGCTTCGGCGCGACCTCCAAGCGTCTCGCCAGCGAAGGCTGGCACGCAGAGTACGCCTCCCCTCCCTCCCTCTCTCTCCATCGCACGAAGCCCGGCTAACGCACCGCACACCAGCATCACCTTCGAGCGCATCCCCTCCGACTACGCCATCCTCAAAGTGCACACCCTCCCCGCCGACGGCACCGGCGGCGACACCCTCTGGGCCTCGGGCTACGAAGCCTACGACCGCCTCTCCCCGGCATGGCAGTCCTTCGCAGAAGGTCTAACGGCGACGCACCACCAGCCCAACTTCAACCGCGTAGCGCAACAATTCGGCGCCGCGCTCATCGACACGGCGCGCGGCGCCCCCGAAAACACAGGCCTCGACTTCGCCGCCAGCCACCCCGTCGTGCGCACGAATCCCGTGACGGGCTGGAAGAGCCTCTTCGGGGCGGCGCACCAGCTCGAGCACGGGTGGATTGACGGCGTGACGGCGCGCGAGAGCGACATTCTCAAGGCGTATTTCTTGCAGGTCATCGCTGAGAATCATGATTTGCAGGTTCGGTTCAAGTGGGAGAGGAATGATGTCGCGGTTTGGGATAATAGGAGTGTTTTTCATACGGCGACGAATGATTATGTGGGGAAGAGGCAGGGGAATAGGGTAGTAAGTTTGGGGGAGAAGCCGTTTTTCGATGGGGGGAGTGTGTCGAGGCGGGAGGCGCTGGCGGGGCGGGGCGAGTGAGGGGTTGTCGGGGGTGATGGGGTGAGTGGGTCTGGAAGGAGATGATATAGCCTCAGGTTGCAATACTGGATTCTGATTTGTGAAGCAGAGACTCGGAGGTGGGGTGGGGTGAATCAATGCGGTGCTGCCCTATCACCTTTTACTGACATGTGCTTTGATAGAAGCCATTCGTTATCCGGGTGGTCGAGTCGTTTGTATAACGAATGTGTGATTCTTGTCATTCACTGTGGAGGATACTCTCTAGCTAAACCAAAGACTCACAGCTTATGCTGCGTTAAAAATGCGGTTGAAATGAAGCCCAGAATGGAACACGCCAGGGAAAGCACTGTCCGTCAAATCAGCTTGTCCACTAGCAATGCACTGCGTGTTGCTTACCATGAGTCCACGTGAGCGCATCCACGTAAGAAGCGACCACGATGTGCGAAATGGCGGGTTTCGCGTGTTCTGCATAGTGCACATCGGAGACGGCGCGCTCGATAATCTGGAAGAAACGTCAGTCGACGAAACCGTATCCCGTGAAGGAGTGCGAGCCCACCTTCAACTTCTTAATGCCTTCGAATCCTCCCTCGTCCAGTTTCCGATCCAGTATAAGACGCAGCGAGCCCTGCAGCACAGCGCTCGAAGACGCCATACCAATCACGCCACCGGCATTAGCTGCCAGGTAAAGCGTAGAAGCAGCGACCGCGGAATACGCTGGATCGATCGAAGCTTGTACGCTGATGAACAGCGTCGAACCTGCGACGCCCATGGCGAAGCCGCCGGGGATGATGTAGAGCGACTCCAGCCAGTTAGTGTGGCCGTGCCAGCGGAGGATAAGTAGGAGGTAGGCGCCGCATGCGGAGAGAATGGCGAGCAACGTGATAGTCTTGTATCGGCCAGTCCTATATTCGCCATCCATCAGCACGAGGTTACTGGACACGTGGAGGCGAGTCCTACCGTTTAATGAAAGCGCCTGCTAATAAACCGCCAACGGCATTACCCGCGACCGCAGGGAACAGGTGAGCTCCAGCAACAGTGTTGGATGCTCTGGTGGTCACTTGAAAGTAGAGCGGGATCGCAAACATAAGCTGGGGCTGTTAGCGAGAGGGTAATCAATGCCGTGTATGGTACATACCGCCATTTGGGCCATTCCTTGTATCATCATGATCAAGGCGGATAATACGACGTCCTTGTTTCGAAACAGGAGCAGAGGAATGACTGGCTCCCGTGCGAATTTGGCTTCAACGAGAACGAAAAGCGCCGCGGAAATACAGGCCCCTCCAAGCAGACCGAATATGGCGGGGTGTGACCACGGGAGGCGATCACCTCCTATCTGCAGCGGCAGAAGGAAGCACAGGATAGTGAGCGTGGTAAGGAACGAGCCAAGGAAGTCTATCCGAGCTAGCTTACTTCCTTTCGTTGTGCTGAGTGCGTCCGAGGTTGACCGAGTATGCGAGGGTAGAACTGTGGCGATGAGGATGATGGCGATGGCAGCCGCAGGACTCTGGCCCATCATTGACCAGCGCCAGCCCACTGTATCGGCGAGCCAGCCGCCCAGCGGCCCCCCGATACTGCGCCCGGTCGTTGCAGCGATGTTGACGTACGACCGCCACGTAGCAACGTCTCGTAGCGGCACGAGGTCAGTGATGAGGATGGAAACAAGAGCAGTCATGCCAGATGCACCCAATCCAGATATAATGCGGCCCAGTATGACCTCTTTCATCGATTGGGCGACGCCGACAACAGCACAGCCTGCTGCGAAGAGGACGTATGCTACAAGCAAGAGTGGCTTGCGACCGTAGATATCGCTCATCTTGCCGTATATCGGCTGCATCGCCGCCGCAGCCAGTCCGAAACTCGTGAGAAGCCAGCTCGAGTCGTGCAAAGCATCGAATTCGGAAGCAATGGTAGGATGTACGGCCAAGAGAATCGATCCGTCCGCATTGGAAATGAAGACTCCAATCAATAGGACGAGGACTACCTGTCGAATGGAGGTGTGCGCCAGACCACCTGATATTCCCGTCTCTTCATCTACGGCCTGTGCATTGTTTCGTCGAGAGTCGGGGTTTTGAAGATCGCTGGATGTCTGCTCTGTCAGTAGAGGTGCGGTGTTTCCATCGGCCGAAGACACAATCGCTTCTGCCAGCAGCGGCGTGCGCTCATCTGTTCGGTTCAACGTCGCAGCTGCCATGCTGTTGCTGCAAAGCCGTGAAGAGTTTTTGGATCAGAAACGCAAGAAGCAGTCGCGCTGTGGAGATGCTTAAAACCTAGAGATGGCCTCGGGAGCATGTAACCATAATGAGTCAAACCCTCAGGCAACAGGCGAAAACGTAGCTGCCGCATTTTTATCGCCTTCAGAATTTTGCGTACACTACTAGTAGCCTAGAACCGATCGCCCGAAGATGCGGTAGATGCTGGGATTGGTTTGCAGACGCCTCGGCGTGGGGTGGAGACGAACTGATGTTGCAACGCCGGGGCTTTCGCACGTCATCGGCAACGGTGAGCTTGTTCTTCATACTGCATAGCATGTGCTGAAACATAGTCGCTTCGAGAGTCTATAGGGGTCTGCAAACAGAAAGACCACTTTTCAAATGCGATGGCCAGGTGGGGCAGGAAAGAGTTGAGTGTTAGGTGTATGCAGGTGCAGGGGTGGTCTCCGACACCACCGAGGTCGCAGGATTACGTAACTATGGACAATGTTCCCCTGCACACTTTAGATCCACTGCCTCGGAGGTAAAGCATGCTGGGTAGTATTTGTTCGCAAATTCGGATTGATTGATCTTTGTAGCTCTCCAGAGAATACAAATCTGGAAGGGGGGACGCAGACCTCCACGCTACCTCAGCGCCGTGAGTCTTCAACAGGACGATTTTCCCTGCATTAATTAGAAAGTCGAGAATAGAAATAGAAATTATCACTCTAGTCACGAGACGTGCCGAAGTGATAGATCAGAGTATGTGTGCCGGATTCCTATCTTCACAGTCACCTTGCTCTTCACCGCCTCGTCGAGAAATCCATCCACTCAAACAAGATCGGTCAAATAGAGAAGCCACAGGAGTTCAGTGCACCTATGGTGATTTCAGTAGGCTGTAAGCATGCGAGATAATTCATTAGGAATGTGAACGAGAGATGATGTTGAAAGCACAAATCAATTGAAAAGAAGACGTCCGCGCTTGCCCTTGTGTAGCAATTCAGAAACAATGATACTGTCACCCTACGTCCATACCCAATACATCATTACTCCGAGTCGATCCCAGTTCGTCTTTTCCAGTCGCCCTCTCCTGTCATCGCCGTCTTATTGCCTTGTGTTCCTCAAAAATACTCATTCCATTGCTTTCCTCCTTTTCCTGTCACCGTCCCGGACACTTCCAAACTATACATTTACAAGGGGTTGTAAGGTCCACCGTATTTAGGGTTCGAAAGCGATCTTGTCCTTCATCATCGCTTTGAGGGCGTCAATGACATCGTCATCTGGCGTCGAATCATGGGGGGGTTGCTATGTACCGCGAAGCTTCGACATCCAGTAACAAAGAACATTTCATACTGCAGTGCTCCTCGTGGTGTAACACAGTTTGTTCACTCCAGGAATCGTATCTTTCTCCTCACCGCAGCCTCAAGAGTATCAATGACTGCATGCCCAGCTTGGAACACGATAGGCTCATCGTCAAGCCAGTCATCGTAATCAATGACGAAGGGCGTACCCGCAAATTGGAGATCCACGTTGGATTTGAGTGACCATTCTTGCCAATGGTGTATACGATATCCAGAAATCCATGCCACTTTGTCATCGAGGTCGTTAATATCACTCCCTTCCAACTCTCCCCAATCCCATCGAAGGACCACTGTCAACTCTCGAAGCTTTGGACAACGTTGTTTCAGATTGGATAGAATATTGAGTCGCTCCCAGTGATGTTGAAAGGGTCCAATCATGACCCTGACTTTTCGAAGGAGCGGTAGCGTATTTGGAGGTGGAATTTTGTAGGCGTACTGAGGGTTGGTATTGAGCCGAACTCTTTGCTCTTGGGTGAGCATCGAGATGGTGATAGTGTTGGTGGCGTAGAAGACTTCTCTGGAGAGCTTAGCCATGTCTGGCGTAGATAAAGCGAGGCGATCCAACGCCTGGAACTCGCTTGAGCCTCTACCATCCAGGTATGGACAAGAAAGGGGCTGGTGGAAGGTGAGGATGTAGCCAAGGACATGGAGTTTCATCTCAGTTGGTAGTTTGTTCCATCCTCTTACGAATCCAGGGTTGAGCGGGATCAGAGGGCATAGCCACGATCTGGCTTCGACTTTTACCAGAACCGGACCTTCTGAAAACATTTCCGATGGAGGAGGTCTACCGGTGCATCGATAGACCTTGAAAGGGAAAGTGGATGATATCCACAAGGATGCTCCTCGCTGCAACAGTATCCTCGAGTGGAGTTCAAGAGGGCTGTTTTTGTGTGTGCCGGCTACTGCCACACGGTCTTCGATTTTCACCATCTCTCTTATTGTAAAGGTCGGTAAGAGAGCCGAATTGTTCGCAGAATTTCGAAGTGGGTATACCTCTATTTTGATATTCATAAGGTAATTTTGCTGTGTGCAAAAAAAAAAAATTGAACAGGATTGAGGCTGGGTATATAAAAGCGCTGCAAAAAATGCAATACCATAGGTATGGCTCATCCCGATCGCGTACCACGGTTTAAGCTCCAACCACCCCACAGAAACCTACAATCGATTGTTGACTCTTCGCGCTATTTTGTCAACCACGGCTTATACGCAGTACAGGAACTCGGTGGGGTGCCAAAACACAAAGAACAAAAAGCTACAAAATACCATAAAACCGAACGCATGCTAAGATTGCTGCACCAAAGGTCCAATTTTGCCCTTTTTTCTCATGCGCTTAATCCTCAGCCCAATGTCCTTGCACTCTTTCCAAATGCGCTTTCGGTTTTGCAGGCCCCGTAGCTCCTTCCAGTGTCGCTTAATGAGCACATACAATAGGTAATAGTCGGTCCGATCAGGCGGCAGAAAGAAAGGCTTCTGGTCCTCGCCTTTCAACTGTTCCTCATCAAGAACAGCTTGGATTTCTGCGGGCAAAGCTTCCTCCAGTACGTGTTTTAGCTCAGGCATCTCTGCAGAGACAATCCTGACATAATCATTCAGAGAGTCGATTGCGTTCTGTGTCTCTCGCAACTTAATCTCCGCTTCGCCTGCCGTTACCGTCGCCCAGAAGGAGTACGGCAATTGATCGGGTTTGGTAGGTGTGGGCTGGGCTTCCCAAAACCAAGGCATCTCTCGATTCAGAAGCTTCTGGAAATAGGATATGGGAAGCTGGCGAAAAGCACGCGATGCGAGACGAAGCGACGCGATGTCTTTCGAGCGAAGACCATCGAGAACCTCAAATTGTAGCTCGGCAGGTAAGCGTGCAAATAGATCGTTAGAGGTGCCCGGTGTTGTTTTTTGCGAGATCGTGAATGCGCTATTACGCGGACTGAACCCTGGGGCGGTAGAGACAACTCGCTGCAATATGTCCCGTAGTCTGGGCACATACAGCGGGTTTGCAGCCAGGTACTCGGTTCCCTTCCAATGACCCCACTCCTGCTCTGTACACTGGCTCACATCGGTGCTAAGTCGTCCCTCGAAGACCCGATTGTTTCTGGCCTCTTCGGTCCACCAGCTGGTCAAACCACCCACATCGATGGTGCCGTACTCGAGCATCGAAGTTCGCTTGAAGACCTCAAAACACCACGGGTGGAAAGGCATCGCGTACTCTTCCATTACGGATTCGTCCCAAACGGTATTCTCCGCGTGCGGTCGCTCGCAGCCATGTCGTGGAGGCTTGACCTGTGGTACGTTCATGTCTCGTGATGGCATGTGGTCACTCAGCCCGCTCAGACAGAAAGCTCCTTTCCGCTCAAAGTCTTCATCATCTTCCAATGGCTCGAAATTCCCGGATTTACGCATGAGACACTGGGAGACTTGGCAGCCGCGCATCTCTTCCACGCTGATCTCATGTCCCGAGTAGCCGGCGCGGTTCAGACATCCGGGTCCTGCAATATGCTCGACGTCATATTGCTGCTTCGGATAATAGCCCAGCTTGCCCCCTATGTAGTGATCAAGCCTACCACTTGCAAGACTGCTGGCACTGTCTTCTGAGGCGCTGCCCTCCGTGCCATATTCGGTTTCATCATCTTTGCCAGGGTAGAAGAGAGGGAACATGTCGTCTTCAATTTCGTCGATTTTCTCGACGACAAAGTTACCACGATACCATGCAGGATGTTCGGGGTTGTTCTGTTCGAATTCCAGTTGAGTTTCACTCCTGGCCACCAGCGCCCGAATGCAGAAGCGCCGATACTCTTCGCGCACCGCCAAAGTACGATCAGCATCTTCAGCGTCCTCCATCTCGACATCATCTGTCTCTCCCGGTATATCGTCTTCCAAATCGGATGCGTACTCCAGCGGCTCGTCATCGTCATCATCATCCTCTGCGCGCGGTTCCCAGTCTCCGTCTTCCTCATCATCCTCCTCGATAATCTCATCTTTCGGAATCAATCTCCTCCTTCCTCTTCCACTAATCACCACCCCTGCACCCTCGTCTTTGATCTTGCGGAAAGTAAACTTGCACCCCGCATCACGAGAGCACTCCCCTATCCATGAGTTTCGACCGCCATCGACACAACTATAGTAAGGTATGTACCTACTATCAGCCCCATCCACCACATGAAACTTCGATGGTACGGGGCCAAAGCGACTCCATGCTGCGCTGCGCGGCTCGTTTGGCGTGCGGATGCGGCCAATGTTGAAACTAACGCCGCAGATGTTGCATAGAACCTGGGGCCATGAGCATCACAACTCTGAACATGTGAGCAGATGTGGTTTTACCTCTGAGTAACCCATTTCGCAGGGACGGTTGATTCTGAGAATGTGAAAGCAGGACAGGGGTGACTTAAGTCTCTCGTTAGCGCCGTCTAGTGGGACTTCTGCCTACGGACTAAGCCTGATGTAGCACCCAATTTATCTTCCTCACTCTAGGGGTGTAGTTTCCAGGCATAGCAGGCAGCACCACGCATCTGTCCTCGAAATAGCTAAAGCCGATAAATCTATTCTTCAAACGCTCAAAAGAAATTTTGTGGTATCTAGGCGAGCCTATCAGAGCACGTGTCTTCCCTACGTCTGATTGGTCAATGCAGAATTCGCCCCCAACATGCCGTATACAAGTCGGCAAAGCGAAGGCTATCATTCTGAAGGGAAATAATGACAAAAAGATCGATTTATCGAGTGTGTGGAGTACAAAAATGTTCACAAAAAGGTGTCTCCCTTAGCTAACAGCTCAAAAGGCTGCCATTAACAATAGTGACCGACGCGTTCATGGGCATGCTTGACTTGCCGAAACGTCTGCTAATCGTATGTGATTGCAAGCTGACAGGTCGTCTTTGTGACACACCATTCCAAAATTCACACAATAACAACATCATGAGGACTTTAGCTAACTTTTTACTTGATTCCTCTTTGTTCCTGCTCGGCAGTGTCAAAGACTGTGGTCTTGGCATAGGTTTATGCTAGCGTACACCTCCAAGTTAGCTCCATGGCTTCTACACCACAATAGATCATACTGACCCTCATACTATTGCAGGCAGCAAACCGCGTGTTACGATAAACACTCCTAACCGAGGTTTTATCGCGCGGTCCGCTAAGCCTTGCTTGTTCGCCTAATCCTTCGTTGATCCACTTACAACGCTCCGTTTTGTGTTACTTTTCGGCGGCAGTCCATATTTTGGTCTATCACTTTACAATACACCACTTTGTGGTTCGTGTCAACAACCAGAAAATCACGATAAACACTTCCACGCAATTCATGTTGAGTGGTTGCACCCAACCAGTACTCTCAAGTCAAGAACGTAATATTGGACTACCAACCCGGCGGACTTCTCCTCTTGGCCCACTCTTCGATGGGCGTCAGTTGAACAGGAAGCTCCTTCAGCACCGGTCCCATGTCAACATTAAACGGCTCATCCTCAGCCTCATTATAATACGTATACGCCTTGAACATCTGGCTAATAATCTTCTCCGTCTCCAGCCCCCTCCCTTGCATCGTCGCGCCAATCTTCTCGCAAAAGTCCTTGACAGTCTGACACTCAAACTCCAACTTCCTCCCCCAAGCCCTCGACAATTTCCCGGTAAGCTGTTCCAGACGCACCGTCTCCGGTCCCCCGACGGCGAAGTCCCGCCCCGCGAGTTCAGGCCGCTGCATCGCCGCCACCATGAGCTGCGCCACGTCGTGGTGGCATATCCACGAGACCTGCAGCTCCGGCTTGTGGCAGTACACGACGGTGTTGCGGTCGCGGATCGGCGGCAGCGCCCAGCCCTCGAGCAGATTGTCGATGTAGACGACCGGCTCGATGCTGATAACCGGCATCCCCGTCTCGCGAAGGAGGCGCTTCATCTCTCTCCGGTCATCCTGCGCGATGATATTCTGTGGTTCTTTCGGCACGGGCATACTCGTGTTGAACACGATGAGTTTCACGCGGGCTTCTTTTGCGGCTTCGCCAATGTCTTTTGCGCCTTGGAGGATGGGGCCGGAGGGGTTGAAGGAGGTGGATGGCAGGTTGAGGAATACGACGTCTGCGCCTGAGAGGGCTTTTGAGATCTTGGCTTTGTCGGTGAAGTCGGCGGCAAAAGTTTCGATTTTCTTTCCGGAGATTTCGAGGGGTTTGGGGGTGCGGCTGATGGCGACGACGTCGTGGCCTGCTTGGGCGAGGACGGGGACTTGGTGCGCGCCTTGGACGCCCGAGGCGCCGAATACGACGACTCTCATGGCTGGACGGTCGCTCCTCTGAATTTGAAATGGTATCGTCTGTTGAAAGCTTCGTACGGTGCGGCGTCCTTCCGAAGCGTTTATTCCGTCCTCGCGACTTATACTCTGGATACGGAAGCGATTACCCGAGAGGTCAACATACCCCACACCACAAAACAGCATTACCTCGCGCTCAGTTGACCCATCTCGCTACGAGCGGATGTGAGTCGCATCTCTCCACTTCTTGTATTAGACTTCACTCGCGCAAGGTACGATTGAGGAGAACAGGACACTGGACATCATGACGTCATCAGAGCACTGTTGAGACGTTCGAGAAATCACGAACACAGTAAGAAGCATCGAAGCCGACAGGGAAAGTAGTTCGAGGAGTGAAAACGGATTACTTGGATATGGAATCTCTACCAAGTAAAAGTCTCCACGTCTCTCCCAAACTGCGACACGGCCCGTCTCACCTCCTCCGCCATTCCACCAAACAACCCCTCTCTTCCCATGATGTTCGTGCTCCGCCGAAGTCGAATTCCCATGTCTACCCCTAGTAGCAACCCTCTCATCCTCGCGTCCCGCCGCCAACACTTCCTCATATGACATCGCCGGCTTCCACTTATAATTCCCCAGTCGTAGTCGCCAAATGACCCGCACAGTAATCGGCAATCTGGTGTGGAGCAGATGCGAGCAGATTATACAATCGGCCCAAGACAGTGTAGGAGTTCTGATTAGGGCCGTGCGACGGGGTTGCTGGATAGAGGCTTTAGTGTATCCGTTTGTTCTGTCTACTCGACCATGTCTCGAGCGCGTGGTGTAGCGTCAGGTCTAAGCGATGTAAAGCCTCCAGTCTGCCAGGGACCTGTGGTACTCAAGGCAGATTTGAGGTGCACTTGGTCTTGTTGCGTCAGACGAGCTAGAGTTGTTGTTTCTGGGGAAACCCAACACCGATGCAGAGCGTCCCACTCCGCGATAATCATTGAATGATGTTTTCTGGCGAGGCTAGAGGCCTCGATCTCAAAACAAACTGGACCACAAAAACCGGCTTCGCGAAGAGAACCTCACGCTCGACGCTGGCCCGCAGCATGTGCTCCCGGAAATACAGCGTATCGGACACGCCACCAGACCACTCATCGTCGTCTAGAACCGCAAGTCGGCTACCCACGGTATGGAAGAGACGCACGTAGGGGCGATATATCTCACTTGATTTGCTTAGCTTCTCACTGTTAGAGTTCAAGCTGACGCCGAAACCGACGGCGAAGGAGAAGGCGTCTCCGGAGTCTCGTGCGGCGGTGCGGACGGGGATCCCGCGGAACTGCATGGTGTGCGTGGCATGGTTCCATCGTTCTACAGGCTGCGCGTGGACCTCGCAGTGTTGCAGCCCATCGTGTGCGGAGTGCCGAAGTAGAAAGTGCTGGGGCACCACGTGTTTGATTGCGTCGGACGTGGGGTAAACATTGGCCTTGGTGGCGATATATATGGTCCGTAACGGTACTCTTTCTGCTGATACAATGGGTATCTTTACGAGGGGGCGACGAGGGTCGCGGAAGAATTTGTCGTGCTCGCCGTGGTACTGGAGTAGCGGGATACCTCCGTACGTCGCAAAGTCGTCCTCTTCGTGGCAGGCTAGTGCTGCATAGAAGTAATCGACGTTTCTCTGCGTGTACTCGGGTATCAGCCGCAGGTCAATCTTCAGCCCCCGGCTTGTCATCTCTATCGGCCTCGCATCGGAGGCTAGTATAGTGGCGATGTTCTTACACAGTGCAAAAAGCTTCGGCTGAGTCGCGAGTGCGACAGCAACATGGTCCCGGGGGTCTATTGGTCCGCCTGGCGTAGACTGTGGTTGATCCACGGTGATTGTGGAGATATGGGACTCAGTGGACCACGCGAGGATAGAGTGGTCCGCCGAGTCCCGTAATATCTCGGCCTGGAGGCGTGTGAAAGCTTTGTTCACACCTTCCCCGTAAATTAAAGGCATGTGTATGTCGAAAAGCCCCAGTAGTGAATATGCCATGTCTTCTGGACGTGTCGTTTCGCGGTTCGCTGCCCATGCCATTCGTTGCGCCACTGATTTGCTCGCAAGAAGAGGTCCAATCGTGCCATGCCCCAAATTTCGATGATGAGCGGTCAATACGTCCTGGTTTATTGACGTAATCTCCTCAATGCAGGAGCACAATTCTGTCCGAGTTCCGATGGTCTTCCATTCGCTGTTGTAGAAGTAGACTTCGTTGGGAGCAATTAACTCCTGCAAAGTCCACCCTCTCGCGAACCAGCGACTGCCCTTGAGACCCTCCAAGATCTTCCTGCTCTGAAACTGACCCAAACATTCGAAATCGACAGGCTGCCAGTGCACATCTTCAAGATATGCATAACAAGCCGATGCGCATTCGTACCAGCGGAACATGGAGTTGATAGCCTCAGATAGCTCCGCACTGCTGCCCTTGTCGATGCAACACGTGTCGACCCATACGAACTCAAGCCCGTCGATAAGCGCTTGTTTGCATGCCTGTTCAATCTTTCGAAATCCACTCTTCAGCGAGATGTTGTCGCTTTCTAGGTCGCTGAGCGACACTTCTTGGTCACCCCATGTGTGCGATAAGATGGCGTAAGGAGGCAGCCTTCCTTCATCATTGAACTGGTGTAGTTGTAGTGAGTTGGCCGATAGTAGACGCATTGTCGCGGCGCATCGTCATCGAATGGGTTAATCCATGTGGGATACCGGGACGTAAATGTGTTTCAGGGCGACTGAGATAAGTGGTTGGTGATCAAGCTCAGCCCCTCCTAAGGATGTACTAGCCTATTATAGAAGCTAGATATCTGAACTTAGCTACCGCAGTGTACAACAATGAGCTACGCAACGAATACGTTCGCCGGCATGGTATCTATCCAACCTCAAAACACCATACACCGCCCAATACACCCAGCTTATCCAGTACAATATATGCAACGCCTCAAAGTATTACAAACACCGGCCTGTTTACCTTATCGCGTTTCTTTCTACCTGCCAGATGAGCGCGCATATCGGCGACACATTTCACGCAGAATTCCCACTAGGGAAAACCTCCGCCAATGCATCGCCTTCCTCGGGACTAAGGCCGTCATCCAAAATATCATGCGCCATGTCCATGACCTCCTGCTTGATGCCCGCCTCGAGGACTAGTCCCTCCGAAAACGCCAACCGCGTGAGACTAACGTAGTACGCGTGAAGGCCACCGAGCGTCTCGTTGAGTTTGCTTTTGATATTGAAGCTTGGATTGCACGTTGTGAGGTGGTTGAGCAACTTCATGGTCGTATTGATGGTGGCGATCTTTTCTGGCTGGGTGGGTGACAGGGGGCGTGCATACAGCGCGGAGACGGCGTGGTTGAGGTATTTGATCAGGCGACCGATGCAGAGGCTGTGGTTAATGATGACGGTGGAGCCGTATTCGGGAATGGAGAACTGTATCAACACATCCAAGGTCTTTAGGCGGACGATCCAGATTTGGGATTCTGGAACTGGTTGCGGAGGCTCGGCGGATTTGGAATTCGGTATGGGCTCGATAGACTCAGAGAAGAGGTTCGTCAGGCGTGCGAGGAGGTTGTTTTCACCGCCTGTTTGGATTTCGGGATCGGAGGCGATGATGGGACCGAGAGAGGCAGGAAGCGCAGATGTGGAGAGGGTGCGGAGGAGGATGAGCATGGATGGGATAGGCTGCTCTTTTATAAGCATTAGGAGGACCCAGTCGAGTGGCATGTTGCGCCAAAATCGTGCCAGCGGTTCCGGTGACGGGCAAGAAACGCAGCACGTGGCCAGGAGGTAGAGCAGGTCCAGGCAACTTTGCACATCGACTTGGTCCGCGATGGTCAGGTATTCGGATGAGAACAGAAAGGCCGTCTTCTTCTCGTTTCGATTCCGAGCTTCGTAGACAGGGATGGCCACGAGTTTGACAGATTCAACTATCAAAGGAATGACGTCTTCCATTACTGCGACGGCTGTCTTTGCTGGCTCGCACGCCAGGATGAACTGCAGAGCATCGAGGACTAGGTATATCGGTGCATAGTATTTCTCACGCAAACACTGTTTCCAGATGTTGTTAAAGATACCGCAAAGGCGGGTGGCAAGTTCGCGGGCGTTGTTGGATGGGATAGAAGCGGAAAAGGAATCGTAAACAATAGATGAAAGCTTTTTCGCGTTGTTAGAGGGGAATGCATGCTGCGTGAGTGCCTCCAGTATGCGGTCGTCGCCCCTGGAACAGCGGTGCGACAGAAGACGATGGAGCAGAGTGTACCGCTGATCGTTGCTCCACAAGTTCCGTAGCAGATGGATGTCGAATTGGGCCTCATTGAGCGATGGTGGATCTGGCGCTTTCGGTTGGGTCCTCGGCTCACTCAGCTCTAGTATTGGGACGGGGCTATCGTTGGTGACCTGGCGCTTCCTCTTGCTCGCCTGCTTTGGTGTCGCCGCCTTGGACTTGTCCCGCCTTTTGCTGGGTGACACCATGACCACATCGTCATGGTCGAAACCATCGCCGAGCGGTAGATTCTTCTGGCGCTTGCTTGGGGTGCCTGCCGGGCTGACTACCAGGGGCGCGGTGGGCTTGGGACGGGACGGGACGACTCGCCGCGGCCTGCGCATATGCTCCTCGATGCGGTTGTACTCGTCGAATGCGCTGTTGGTCTTGGCCTGTTCGAGCTGGCGCAGCAGGGCGTCTCTCTCAGCCGTGATCCTGCCCGTTGCGTCGCTGTGCTCTTGCTGCTGCTGGGCAAGGCGCTGCTCGGTTTGGCGGGCGGCATGCTCGGTGCGGCGGCGCAGGTTGTCGGCCTCGCCCGTCTTTTTGATGACCTCTGCCGATGCGGTGTTGAGATTCTGGTTCAACCGGCGTTTTTCTTGCTCTAGCTGCAGCCGTTAGCTACAAGCCATATATTGAAGGTCATGTGGGGACCCACCTTCTTGATGCGCTCGAGGAGCCTCCTCACATCGACCTGAGACTGCCGCGGCACCTCCTCGACCTCCACGGCGCCGTGGTACTGCGCGGTGGCGGCATTGTCGGGCTGCGTGGCCTGGTAGCCAGTCGCATCGTTGTTGGGGAAGTGGGGTGCCCCTCTGTCGTCGTCGAGATTCACGACCTCGTCTTCGTCACCATGGTCGAAGCCGTAGTAGGCCGAGTCGTCTTCGTGCACTGCCGCGTTGTCGAGGTGGCTCTGCTGCTGCTGGGTGGCGCGGATGGCCGTCGTCTCGAGCTGCTGCAGCGTGTTGGCGGGCAGGCCGTCGAGGTCTGCGTCGGAGAAGTCGAAGTCGTCATCGTCCATGGTTCCTGCGGGCCATGCCAAAACGTCGCCTGCCTCGCCGCCAACATCCCAACTGCGCGCGTAGTGGCGTGGCGGAGCGGGCGCGTCGTCGCGTCGTGTCGTGTCGTGTCGTGTCGTGTCGTGTCGTGTCGTGTCGTGTCGTGAATCGCGTCGGCTGCAGCCCCGGGTGGAGAGGGTGCCGCTGAGGCGCTGCAAGGCTGAGGACGAGGCTAGCGTCGCGGGCCCAAAATCGGCGGAAGTGACGTCTGTGTTCCTGCTGCACCACAAAAGCCTGCCAGCTCGAACTCGTCCGCCTCCAAGTAGCAGCCCCTCCACTGCCCTCCGTCTCCGCACAGCGCGCTGCGCATATTCCCACTTCGACGTCCTCCCCGACGCGCTGCACGGCCACACCTTCCCCTCGCCCCCCTCGCGCACCGCCGCGCAGCCCACCCAAAACATGGCCAAGCCACGCAAAGACGTCAAGTTCCAGCACCGGGGCAGCAACCCCAACCCCAAGGCACGTCGCCCGTCCATGAGCATGTCTGAACACTCAGAGGCGGCCCCTTCCGAGCCCACCAGTCCTACGAGAAACGGCCATGCGGCCGCCAAAATCGACGACGCCGTAAGCCCCCTTCTCCCGCTACAACATGTCCCGGGGTGTGTCTGCTAGCCGACGCTTCGCCCGAGGGAACACCTTTGCTGCGTGGCGAAGAGCCTTCAGCGCGAAGAGCTTCAGCAGACCGGCTCTGAGCCTATGTGCGGCACCTCTGCAAGCGCCGGCGCAAACCCATTGCCATCCTGCTCTTCCAGTCCCCCCACTAACCATGACCCAGCCCGAGCCTCCGCCGCAGTCCGAGTACGAAAAGAAGAAGCAGAATTTCTACACGCGCACTGTTTGGACCTTCGCTATGCTCGGTGGTTTCTTCTGGGCTCTCTTCGCCGGCCACATCTACATCATCATCCTCATCACCGCCCTCCAGATCATCTCCTTCAAGGAGGTCATCGCGATACATGCCGTACCTAGCAAAGCCCGGAACCTGCGATTTACCAAGTCTTTGAACTGGTACTTCCTAGGGACCACCATGTACTTCCTCTATGGCGAGAGTGTAATCTACTACTTCAAACACATTCTGCTAGTCGATCGCATCCTGCTTCCCCTCGCGACCCACCACAGGTTCATCTCCTTCATGCTGTACATCTTTGGTATGCAAAAGCGTCCCACGAAACCATGAAACCCCCCGGCTGACTGTTCAGGCTTCATCTTCTTTGTGTCCTCGCTGCAAAAAGGCCATTACAAGTTCCAGTTCAGCCAGTTCGCTTGGACCCACATGGCCCTGTTCCTCATCGTTGGGCAGGCTCACTTCATCATCAACAACGTTTTCGAGGGCTTCATATGGTTTTTCATGCCCGTCGCTCTGGTCGTTACCAACGATATTTTTGCTTATCTCTGTGGTATCACTTTTGGTCGAACACCTTTGATCAAGATCTCACCCAAGAAGACTTGGGAGGGTTTCCTCGGAGCTTGGTTCTTCACTGTTCTGTTGGGTCTGGTAATGACATATTTCATGGCGCGATCCAAATATTTCATCTGCCCGGTGAACGTAAGTATCCCCACTCCGCGCAATTCGGTCCTGTTGACAATTTGCAGGATCTCGGCGCGAACCTATTCACAGGCCTGGAATGCACCGTCAACCCGGTATTCACCCCCAAAACCTACGTTGTTCCCTTTATCCCACCAGGCATTCCGGCGATCAGCAACACATACGTCTTCAAACCTCTCTACCTTCATATCCTTGTCCTCGCCACGTTTGCATCCTTGATCGCACCTTTCGGCGGCTTCTTTGCTTCGGGCCTGAAGCGGACCTTCAAGATCAAAGACTTTGGCGACAGTATTCCCGGCCACGGTGGAGTCACGGATCGCATGGATTGCCAGTTCATCATGGGCACGATAACATTCTTCTATTACTCCAGCTTCATTGCCGTCAACCACGCAACTGTTGGCAGTGTCTTGGAGGCTGCCATCACCGGACTTACCCCCGAAGAGCAGGTCGAGGTTGTAAGAATACTTGGAAGAAGCCTAGTCGAGAAGGATCTGTTTCCAACCCAGGTGAGTTCAATTTCTTTCTACAATATATCCAAAGCTGACGTAGATCAGATACTACAGTACCTCACAGCACCAGCAAGGAGATGAGGACGTACGGTAATTTCTTGTGCACGAGAGCTTGTATATTGATATGATGGGGAGATGGAACGGACGGACACGAGTGATACGTTCGGACAGTATGTAGTTTATGTGTCTGGCTGGGCTTAGGTGTAAGCCTGTAGGTTGTTGCTCTCCCAGGTTTGGGTGTATAACTCGAGCATTGCATTGCGCGGCGCATGCACCTAGGCATATTGGAATGAAAAGGGAAAGCACGACAAACCATCAACATCCATATGTATCCATCTCATTGCTACATGTGAAAATGAAAATGTGAGGATGATAGCCTCTCACTTTTGTCCACCTACCCTGGGTATTTACGATGTAGCATGGATGTAGCGCTCATTCCGCTCTTACAGGAATGCGAAGACCTAGTATACAGTATCAGGTCGACATTACAGACGCTCATAGCATAGTAGCCCGAGTCACCGCAAGCTTATCCCTGGAGCTTCGGTGTCTAGTCGCTCTTGCCCAAAAGAGTTAGCGGTCGAGGCGCGTAGTTGGCAGCAACTTTTGAGCTTCGCGACCCCGAACACAACATCGACGCCGTCAATGCCGCCACGACCCTTCGTAAACGACGCACTATGGCGATGCCTCTGTCCGAGATGGACCCAAGTTCCCATCCAACGGGACGCTGGTCTTCTCCGCGCCGGGAAGAGGATCCCTTCGCGACCTTCAATTCGCTCCGGTTCATCGAAGCAGCCCTCGCGCACGTATAACTCGGCCGCTGTCGCCGTACCGAACACGCCCATTGCTCCGGTCGGATCGTTCAACCACGTGCCAGATCGTGGCGGTCGTCTTCGCGCAAGCGCTGACTCAAAGGAACTCTCCAATAAGAACACACACCGTGATACAGACTTTGTGAACTTCTCCAACGAGGGTCTCTATACTCGGCTGCGCATTGATGCCGCGAAGGGGTTGCATCACGATGTCATGAGCATGCTCAGAATCCTGATCAAGGACAGGCGGGAGCGACCGAATCTGCTCATGTACACGGCCCTGCTGCACTCGTACGTCTCGCCTGAGTGGGGTACCGCAGGCAAGATCCACAAAGCCCTGGAAGAAATGGCCGCCGTAGGGATCGAACCTGACGCGCGTGCCTGCGAATGTGCCCTCGAGGCTCTCGCCGTACACCCCGATTCCTTCGTGCGGACCGACGTATTGGACTATATGAGGGAAAGGTGGTGGACTCCGACGCCCACCGCGCAGTGTTTCATCATTGCTGGGTTGCTAAGAGAGAGATGCTTTGAGCTGGCTTTGGAACGGCTAGAGAATATGCTTGATGAAGGTGTCAGGATTGATGCATGGTTGTGGGACAAAGCAATCTGGATATTGTTGGAGTTTGGCGAGGTGGAAGAGGCGTTTTATGTGCTGAGCCTCAAGCGGAAGACCTCTAATAACGTGGATGCCGGTCTGAGTTCCATCTTATGGTCACAGCTACTCGATGTGGCTGGCCAGAGGCAAATTGTGAGTACCTGGAAATAGCTGGCAAGCTCCCAGCTGACGAACTGTAGCCCGAAGCTGTGAGCATGATATGGTATTCCCACGTCGTGACCGGTTACCTGAGGCCAACTTCAGGGACGTGCCTCAACGTTCTCTCAGTTGCCGCCCGCGTAGGCGACGTCAAGCTCGCTACAGATGTCTTCCGTGTTCTCGCTGAGCGTAATACGGTGTTCAACAACCACCACTACGAGGCGCTCATACAGTGTTATCTTGTAGTCCATGATCTTCCCGCGGCGTTGAGTGTGGTCCTCATTATGCAGGAATCGAGCCTCAAGGTCACTGAAGAGCAACTGCATCCGTTGTATGCATACCTGAGGAGGGGCAAGGAGCGGCCTATGAACGCTTTCATGCAACTGCAAGACCTTGGGCGCTCTGGCCGCAAGATCCCCACGGCTGCCGTGAACGTCTGCATCGCAGCCTCCGTCCAGCTCGGTGATCTCCCGGAAGCGATCGAGCTCTACAAGGCACTAAAAAGCGTCGCAAAAGCCGGTCCTACAGCCGCGACCTTCAACGAGCTCTTCCGCGGCTGCTACCGCGGCGGCCGTAAAGAACTCGCCATGTACCTGGCCAACGAGATGGTCGAACTCGACATCCAACCTGACCGCTTGACTTACGACCGACTGATCTTGACGTGTATCCACGCGGGCGATATCGACGACGCCATTAGCTACTTTGAAGAGATGAGGAGTGAAGGTATGCTCCCGAGACGCGGAACCCACGAGGATCTCATTGAACGCACGCTCAAAGCAAGGGACGCAAGATGTGTTGCGCTGCTAAATTGGTACAAGACGGCTGAGTATCGGGTGGAGGCCCGGGTCGCGAGTCTGCACAGGCTGGTCTCGAAGCATTTCGAAGAGGGTGGGGAGAGGAAAAATCACGTTGCAAGGGACGCGAACGTTCAAGAAGCGTCTGAGGCGATGGAGGGGAAGAGGATCGGTGATACAGATTCGGCGTCTAAGAAGGAGGAGAATGCGCAGGCTGCGCTCCAGGCGTTGCAGGAAGAGATGGGAGGGACGCAGACTGAAGCTGGTGCGCAGAAGGATGGTACTGGTGAAGTGGACGATGCTTCGGCAGCACTGCATGAGGCCAGCTCGGAGCCACGGTCACAACCCGAGTCTCGGACGAGCCGCGTGCCCGATTACACCAAGTTCCACATCTAGGCCCTTTACCTACTCTCAAGCTATACCTTTGTCCGCCTACCTCGCAATCAAATGCCCAAAGTACTCCCTCATGAATGTCGCGCTCCGCTTCGGATACCGCGTCTTCTCCTCACTCTCAAAATCCACCCACGTCACCCCAAACCGATCCGTATACCCCTTCGCCCACTCCCAGTTATCCAGCAGCGTCCACCCAAAATAGCTCCTTATATCCACACCATCTTCCTTGACTGCCCTCGCCAGCTCGCCCACATATGCGCGATAGAAGTCAATCCTGTGCACGTCGTTGAGCACGTCGTCCCCCGGGGGCGCCGACACGTGCTCGCCGCGCGCCGTGGTACCATTCTCTGTCACGAAAATGGGCGTGTGGTATCGGGCCCAGATCCAGCGCAGCAGCGCGGCGAAGCCCCAGGGAGAGGTGCGCAGCCACTCTGTATCCGACTCTGCGCCGCGGCTCACGCCCTCGCTGTTGGTGTCGGACCACGCGAGGTTGCCCTTGTGGTCTTCGGGCGGGATCGGCTGCCCCGGGGGTACTGCGTCGCGCACGAAGAAGGCCGTGTACGTGTTCATGCCGTAGAAGTCGCTGCTGCCGTTGACGAGCTTCTTCTCAGCCGGTGAGAAGGTCGGGAGGCGCGCGCCGAGCTGGGCGCGCATGCTGGCGGGGTAGTCGCCTGGTCCGAAGACGGGGTCTGCGAACCATGCGATCTCAAACTCGAGCGCGCGCTGGGCGGCGGCGATGTCGGCGGGGGAGCTGGCGTCGTAGGGCGCCGACCAGTTCCCGCTGAGGGTGATGCCAATGGTGCCGTGCTGCGTCGGTGCAAACTCCTCCTTGTACATGCGATAAACCTGCGCGTGGGACAGCAGCTGTGTATGTCCGACCTGCCTCGCGCTCAGTCAGTCAACAAAACCAGCTCGAAACGAGCAAGCAAGTAAAACGCGGCAACGCACAATCCACGGCTCCGTGCTCGTATCCCCCTCGCTGTACTTCGCGCGGTCCGAACTCCTATTCGGCGCGTGCGCACCCCCCGCGTAGCCCGCCAGCGCATACACGCCCGGCTCATTGTACGTGATCCAGTGCCCTACTCTGTCGCCGAAGCGTTCGAAGCACACGCGAGCATAGCGCACAAAGTCAGGGATATATCTCCCGGGGTCCAACATGCTCTTATACCTCTCCTCCAGCGCCTGCGGGACGTCCCAGTGGAACAGCGTGACAAACGGCGTTATGCCCGCCTTGAGTAGCTCGTCGATCAGATCCGAGTAGAATCCCACCCCGGCTTCGTTGACCGCGTCGTCTTTCCCGCCCAGGGGGATGATGCGGCTCCACGAGAGACTGAAGCGGTACGCGGTGACGCCGTAGCGCTTCATGAGGGCGACGTCGTCGCGGAAGAAGTCGTAGGAGCGGCATGCGTCGTCGGCTGTGCTGCCGTCGACGACGCGACCCGGCGTGTGCGCGAGCGTGTCCCAGGTGGAGGGGCCTTTGCCGGCGGTGGACCAGGCGCCTTCGATTTGGGGCGCGGCGGTTGCGTAGCTGGGGGGTTTATTTAGCGGGATGGGTTGGACGGTGGGAGCGGGTGCGGTAGGGTTGCGTGGTTTGGAGGTGGAGGGTGTGATGTGAAGATCCGGGGTACGCTACGCTTGAGGGTACAATTGCATGCGTGGACACATGATGGTGCCTCAGTGATGTGCAAGAGAATACGAAAAATACATGATGGATGTTGTGGGGTTCTGAAGTGATGCAGGTGCAGGCGCGGGCGGGGGATAGAGTGAAGATGTACGTACCCCCAGAAGAAGTCCTTCCCCAGCGAGCCTTTCAGTCCGGCTTCCGGCGAATCGTCAAAGTCAAAGTCTGCCATGTCTACAGCCAGCGTCGAGAATCTCACAAGGAAAGAGTATCCGCATCACACATGTAAAGAAGCTCTACATCATTGTATACCCATGCCGTTGGAGGAACTCGCTTAGCGTGGGGAATGGTGCTGGGATAGGAGGATCCGCAGCATGCATGCATCCCGGGGGAATTACGACCGACGGCCGGGAGAGAAGATGCGCTGGCAGGATGCAGCAGCTGTACGGGTAAAAGACAGGATGAATTGCGGTGGTGGCGTACGCTCAGCCGCTCAGACACGGCTCGCTGTGGTCATCTCTGCCGGTCGCGTAGGGGGAGTAGGGCCGCTAAGGCGCGGGAGGTGAATCAGCGCTGGAGGTGGCATGTCGGTGTCTCGTGACTGTTCGAGAAATGGACGAACTGTCTGGATTGACAGGAGTCAAAGTGTAGTGAGGACGTCAAAAGATATCACGGACATATGTGTAGGGGAGTATAAGCTAGAAATTGAGATCTGACCCTTTTGATCGGATCGAAGTAGGTTTTTGCTTTGATACAGTTCTACTTGCTGTGGAAGTCTCGGGAGCATACGCTGGGAGTCATGGAAAGCAAAATCGTTAGTTCATGTCAATTTCATTGAAACAACAGCAGAGTACGACTAGATGAGCGCTGGTGGAGTCGACCTATCCGAATGCCCTTGAGACGCCATGTTTGCAATGCTTTCCCCTCTCCAACACTCCTTCCTCGATACTCTAACACCAGTGAACAACTATTTACCAGATACTTCCTCAATGACACCATGCTCATTCTCCACCCGCGCCTCGCGATCCATCTTCGCCTGCTCTTCCTTCCCCTTCTGGATCAGCCTGCACAAAGTTAGCGACATCCACACCAACACTCTTCATCTAGACGACTTACAGACTCATCTTCACAGGCTGAATCCCCGGCGTCTCGAAGATACTATCGATCTCCTCCAAGCTAAGATTCGCCGTCTCAGGGAAGATAAAGTACGACAGCCCGAGCTGGATGGTGTTGTACGCAATGTACACAACCCAGATTTTATACCCCACTTTTTCGATACCAATGCTGATGCCGTATGCCTCCACCACACCGCACGCGCCCTGGATCAATCCGTAAAGGCCCATACCCTTCGATCGCAGGTTCAGTGACAGAATCTCGACCGGGTATAGATTGTGCATAGTAGCGATGAACGTCGCGCTGAAGCACTGGAACATGAACATCCAGAGGATAGTAAGTCCAGCGGTAGCCTTGGAGGGAGACACGTTGTAGCGCCAGGAGGTGATGATGGCGCAAGTCTGCATGGCGACGATGGTGATGAGGCCGGCGAAGATGAGCGTGCGGCGCTTCCAGAAGTCAATGATCCAGGAGCCGAGGAGCGTAAATATGGTGTAGGTGATTACGAGGCCGAGGTTTATGCCGAGTTGGGGGATCTCGTCGTGGATGCCGATGGTTTCGAGGGCGGGCGTGAGGTCTGGGTGTGTTAGTTGTGTTATGTCTCGTATAGGTTGAGATGGATAGCCGAGGGTGGACTTACAGTAACTGACGATGCCTCCACCATTCCAAGATTGGAATGCACTGTACAAGATCAAGACTAGGAGTCGATAGCGGACAACCTTTGTGAAAAACACAGCAAAGTTCCAGCTCTGCTTGAAGCCTGTCCGCGTGCTCTCCAAGGATTCCTCAATCTGAGCTACGACCATGCCGACAATAGGCTCGTCGGTAGACTGGGAGGTCGTTTGGTACTTGGCGATCACCTCTTTGGCTTCTTGGATCCGGCCTTTCTTAACGAGGTAACGGGGTGATTCCGGGATTGTGAAGTAGATCAGGACGACAACAATGGCAGGGAAGATGGCCTCGAGGAGAAGCGGGATACGCCACGCATTGTTGCCGGGCATTTGGCTGAAGCCGATGAGTGCGGCGTCCATGATGATAGAGCCGATGTGGAACGTTGCGCCCATGATACCGACCAGACGGCCTCGAAGGTGGACTGGTGCGATCTGTAAGGTGTTGTCAGCTTGACGTTTTTGGTATTGGAGACGTGAACTCAAACGCACCTCAGCCATGTACTGCGGACTACAGCTAGCCACGAGAGTCGAACCAAAACCCAAGATAAATCTTCCGGCCATGAACATCGGCATGCCATTGGCCAAACCCTGCAACAGTGCAGCTAGAATCGTCAACGCGTTGCCTACAAACATGGTACCTCGTCGTCCGATGACATCGCTCATGGCCAGAAACGGACTACCCACGATAGTACCAATCCGCATCAGCGCATTGAGCGTCGCAAAGGTGCTTCCCGCCGTGCCAAAACCGAAGTAATCATGCCATGAATCAAAGGCATTCAAACCACCAATTACTGCCCAGTCAACGCCATAGCCGCTTTGGTTGCACAGCTGGATGAACATAATGAGGACGATTCGCAAACCGGTGTTTGACCAGAACTTCAACGCTTTGGCGGATTCCTTCTGCAAGTTCTCTTCTGAGATGCGCTGGACGACGACTTCTTCGACATGGACGTCGGCTTTGGCGTGCACGGCTGGGTCATGTCCAAAAGAGCGAATTTGTTCTGGTTCTGCCATGTTGATGCAGGGCTGTATGTACGATATTCAGTCGTACGCTTGAGAATAGAGATAACAATGGAGAGACCCTGCGAAGCAAGAAGGCGACTGTCTCCAAGAATAAGAGTCTCGAAGCCTTTCATAACTCCCATCCAAGCTTCCCGTTCAGTGGTTGGATGCACGACTCACGTGCCCTGTTGATCGCGCGTCTATCCCGCAGAGACGACCATATGCCCCATGTAACTCATGCATCCCCATAAATTATTCCATCCACTAACTGTCTCTGCCGCCTCTGCGAACCCGGTTTATATTTTTCCGTGGGAGTTCGAGGCCCCAGCGAAAGCTTCCTTTCACAATCCTGCTCGAGCCGACGTTGATGATCGAAGGAACGGTTGGGTCACGCACATCACGCCCCCCGCACGCACATCACGCCCCGCACGACCCCAGCTCCCCATATTTCTGGGGTAGGTTCTCGTGGTATCCCGGGAACATGTGGTTTTCTGATTGTTGACTCGAACTACAAAGTAGTGTCCCGTAAAGTAATAGACAAACATAGATATAGACTGCCGTCTAAAAGTGATATAAAAGGAAGCGTTGTAAGCGGATAAACAAGGTTAGGCAAGGCTTGGCGGCCCGCTATAAAACCTCAGGACACGATCGCTTTTTCTTGTTGGGACAGGTATATGTGCCGCAGCGCTGCCTGTCCTCTCCCGGGAACATATCACTTCATCGACATTATCAGTTCATGCCATTTTTATCCCGTTGTGCAAATTCGTAGGTCAATTTCCCTTCTCCTGGTCCATCCTTCGTATGCATAACACAACCTTCCATACTCATGTATGGTGGATTGACCCTGCTTAGCTGTCCCATCCTAGACAAGCAATGTTGCGCTACCACGACCCCGCACACAAGTCCGACTGGGAATCTGCCCTCCCCATTGGTAACGGGCGTCTTGGGGCGATGGTGTACGGCGGGGTGCACACCGAGACGCTTCGCCTAAACGAAGAAAGCGTGTGGTACGGCGGCCCTCAATCCCGGACGCCCAAATCCGCCGCACATCTACCCCGGCTGCGAGAGCTAATACGGAAGCGCGAGCATGCTGAGGTGGAGAAGCTGGTGAGAAAGAGGTTTCTTGCGAGGCCGAGGAGCGCAAGACATTATGAGCCGTTGAGTCAATGCTACCTTGAGTTTGAACACGGCGAGGAGTTTGGGGGTTATGAGAGGACGCTGGATTTGGAGAACGCGCAGGTGAAGGTGGAGTATAAGGTTGGTGAGAACCATGTCAGAAGAAGCTACATTGCGAGCTTTCCTGATTCGGTCATCGCGATTCACGTCGAGGCGGAACAGCCAGTGCGCTTTTCTGTAAACTTGTCGCGCATGAGCGACAAATGGTACGAGACAAACGAGTTTCTTGACTCGATTGTTGTCCGCGAGGGAATGGTAGTCTTGCACGCCACGCCTGGAGGTGAAAATAGCAACAAATTATGTATGGTGGCAGGTGTACACTGCCAGGACGCGGCAGGAACAGTCGAGATCGTTGGAGCCTCGCTGGAAATCACGTCCACAGACGCACTCATCGTCCTCGGAGCATCTACATCGTATGAGCCAGACATTAACCTAGAGCAGACCGCTATACGCAGAGTCTCTCAAGCACTCCAATATTCACCCGGTGCACTATGGGCCCGGCACCGAAGCGACTGGCAAGATATCTACGGAAAACAATCATTACAATTGCGGTAAGTCACATCACGACACTTGAATAACCATCTTTAGAACCTAATCACATACGTAGTTCGAGATCCGACGACAACAACAACAATTCAAAGCCTACCCCCGAGCGCCTCAAGGATCCCAACGACGTGGGCATCATCGCTCTCTACCAAGCCTACGGCCGCTACCTCCTGCTTTCGAGCAGCCGCAACACTGACCGCGCTCTCCCTCCAACCTTGCAGGGGATATGGAATCCTTACTTCTCTCCGCCCTGGGGCGCAAAGTATACCATCAACATCAATCTCCAGATGAACTACTGGCCTGTCAACACGGGCAACCTCTCCGAGTGCCACATGCCCCTATTCACGCTCCTGCATCGTCTCGCCATCAGCGGGAAAGATACGGCAAGAGACATGTACGGCTGCCGCGGGTGGTGCTGCCACCATAACACGGATATCTGGGCGGATACAGCTCCTCAGGATGAGTGGATGCCGGCGACGTTGTGGCCGCTGGGAGGCGCGTGGCTGTGCGTACATATCTGGGAGCGTTTTCTTTTCGATGAGGACATTGAGTTCCTGAAGTGGATGATCCCCGTGCTGCAAGGTTGTGTGGAGTTCCTGCTGGATTTCCTGATCGAAGACGAGAAGGGCGAGTGGTTGGTGACGAGTCCATCTCTTTCGCCCGAGAACACGTTTGTGGATGGGAAAGGCAGGCGAGGGATTCTCTGCGAGGGTTCGACGATGGATATCGCTATTGTCAGAGACGTGTTCAACGGCTTCCTCAACAGTTTCAGAAAACTGCGTGTGCCGCAAGCTCTCCAAGGCCTCGCCGCAAAGGTCCGAACTGCAATTCCAAGACTGCTGCCTCCAACTATAAGCCCCATGGAAGGCACGATTCGAGAATGGGGTTTCAACGCTTACACCGACGCCGAGCCCGGCCACCGCCACGTCTCGCACCTCTACGCCCTCTACCCCGGCTCGAGCATCACACCCTCCTCCACACCTACCCTCGCCGCCGCCGCACTCGCGACCCTCGAGCACCGCATCTCTCACGGCGGCGGCCACACTGGCTGGAGCCGCGCCTGGCTCATCTGCTTCTTTGCGCGGCTCCGCAAGCCCGTGCAGTGTCTCGAGAATATCCGCGCGCTGTTGCGCGACAGCACGGTGCCGAATATGATGGATTCCCATCCGCCTGTGCAACTAGACGGGAACTGGGGAGGCTGTGCAGGGATTCTGGAGTGCCTTGTGCAGTCGCACGAAATGGCGGTAAGACACGGGGTAGAGGTTAGAGTGATTAGGCTACTGCCTGCGTGCCCGAGGGAGTGGAGTTCGGGGAAGTTGAGGGGGGTTAAGGCGAGGGGTGGGTTTGAGGTTGGGTTTGAGTGGGAGGATGGGGTGGTGAAGGGGTCGGTTAGTGTGAGGAGTACGTTGAGGAGTAGTTTGAGGTTTGCGACGATACTTATCGTTCATCGATGTGGAGATGGCGATGGTGCGGATGGTGTGGAGCACTCGATTGTAGGGATTGGCGATCACGAAATATCCACGGAAGGTGGCAGCGTGAGTAGCGTGATGCGATAAGTCTTTTTCAGCGCTACGACGAATCCCTCGTGTATAGGGTTGAATGATTATATGCTATTACAATGTGTATATGGGTGGTCTGACGGGCGGCAACGGAATGCAAGCGCCAGAGAGCAGCAGAAAAGAGAAGAGAAGTCCGGCATCCTATAAGCAAGGGCTATAGTACACAAGAATACTAACGATCGAGCGCTTGTGCTTGACACTATGATCCATGTTAGCAAATTCGTGAAACGTACCCGGCGGGTGCTACTACTCACCATCTGGTAATAAACTCCCCTCTTCCTCAACAAAGCCTGATGGTCTCCCTTTTCCAGCACCTTACCACTTCCAAGCACGAAGATCACATCCGCCTTCTGGATCGTCGCCAGGCGATGCGCGACGGCAATGACCGTGCGCCCGCCTTCGCCCGCAGCCCGTTCAATCGCCTCTTGCACCAGCCTCTCGCTCTCACTGTCCAACGAGCTCGTCGCTTCGTCGAGTAAAAGGAGTTTGGGACGCCGTAACAGAGCACGCGCGAGCGAGAGACGCTGCTTCTGGCCACCGGACAGCGACATGCCCTTCGGCCCAAGCCGCGTCGCATACCCATCCGGCAACGACGTGATGAACTCGTGGATTTGTGCATCGGAACATGCAGCCTGGATGTCCTCATCCGTCGCCTCGTCCACGCTCAGAGCGATGTTCTCCCTGATAGTGCCCTCATACAGCGTCGGCTCCTGGCTCACAAGACTTATGTTCTGGCGATACTCATCCGGATCCAGCGTCGTGATGTCTTGCCCATTGAACTCTACTTTTCCCGACGTGGCGTCGTAGAAGCGCTCGAGAAGGGAGATGGTGGTCGATTTGCCGCAACCTGACGCGCCGACTAGAGCGGCGAATTGACCGGGCTGTATAGAGATGTTGAGATTGTTGAGGACGGGAGTGGGACGGGACTGATAGGCGAATTGCACGGAGCGGAAGTCGACGGCGACGCCGGAGGGTGAAGGCTCGATGGGTGCGTAAGTAGGAGGTGGGGCGTTGCGCGAGGGACGCATGTTGAGAATTCGATTTGCAGCGCCGGTGGCTTGGGCGATGTCTGGGGATACTGTCAGTTTGGAATTCGGGCTCTCGCGGATGGAGGACATACTTGGCGCGAAGGAGAACCACATGCCTGCTGCGACAGCGCCTTGGACGATGGCCATGTTAATCACGAAGAAGTCGGTTATGGTGTATTCTCTAGAGGCTAGTAGGGTTCCGCCGTACCTATGAGAGTCAGTGATGACCTATCGAAGCACAGCACGGAGGTGCAAAAACCACAGGATATGGGAGTCTTACCAGAAGGTCAGCGCCATACATCCTAGCTCAACACTGTCCGAAGCGGCAAAGACAACTGTTCCAAACTTCGCATCATTAAAAGCCTTCTTTACGTGGGACTGCAGCAGCGTCTCGTATCGGTCGCCAATCATGTCCTCCATGATCAGTGACAGGACTGTCCTAAAAGCTCCCACAGCCTCAGTACCAAATTGCGAGCTTTGTTCGAATACAGTCGCATTCGTCTGTTCGAACTTCTGCTCGATGCTGAGGCGCAAGTATCCCCCAGCGAGAATTGGCGGTAGAGCGGCGAAGAGGCTAACGAGAGATAGCTTCCACCCATACACGAACGCAATGATGGTGGACCCAACCAGATTGACAACAGCAATGGCTGCCATAGACATTTCGGTGCTCATGAGTTGCTGGAGCTGCGTTGCGTCACCGCTTACTCTTGATGTCAATGTTCCAGCCGAATGACCTTCACGATCGAAGAACGGTATGCGCTGTCGTATCAAGTTGTTGAGATACTCTTGTCTGTAGAAACGGGTGATTGCGATGGAAATCAAGTGTGTGCAAAAGCCAATAGCGAAGTACGCGACTCCGACGCCAGCAGCTTCGACGCCGAACATGCCGGCCCAGAAATATCCCTTATCCACGAAGGTTTGGCCACTCAAGGTAAACACTTGAATGACGTTGGCAAAAACGTAGGCTTGAATGGGGTAAACAGCCCCAGCGCCGAGAATCCCCACGAAGGTGAACAGGTATAGGATAGTGTGGTGACGTTGTTCGAGAATCATACGCCCGCCGCTGCTCAAAAAGCTCTTGTCAGTCCGCTCAGGCTCGTCTTTTGATGCCGGGCGTTCGTCTTCTGTTTCCACGATTTCGGATTTTTCGGTCTCAGCGGTCGTCGCTTTTCGCAGCGGTGCACCCTCAAGCTCTTCTTCGTCTGCTTCCATAGCGAGACTCTGAGCGTAAACAAGACCATGATAGACACCGTCTTCAATCTCAACGAGTTCGTCGTGGGTGCCTTGCTCAACGAGTTTGCCTTGTCGCATCACTATGATCTTATCCGCGCGCTTGATAGTTGACAAACGGTGGGCAATGACGATCGTCGTTCGGTTCTTCGAGACACGGTCCAAGGCTTCTTGCACGATTCGCTCTGTACGAACATCAATCGCACTGGTCGCCTCGTCAAGAATCAAGATGGGTGGTTGCTTGACAATACTTCTAGCGATCGCGATCCGTTGTCGTTGTCCACCTTCATACATGCGATTAGTGTGTGTTAACTCCTTGCATAGTCTCGATCCTAGGCGAACTCACCGGACAACTTGATGCCACTCTCGCCCACCATGGTTTCATAACCTTGCGGCAGCCTGTCTATGAATTCATCTGCGTAAGCTTCTTTGCAAGCTTCCTTGACCATCTTCATCTTTTCGTCTTTCGACAGATCTTGCCATTTTGTTCCACAGAGGCCAAACGCGACGTTGTTGAAAAGGGTGTCGTTGAAGAGAAATGGTTCCTGTTGCACAAGCCCGATCTGGGAGCGCCACCATTTGAGGTCAACCTGGCGAAGGTCTGTGTTACCATTCCGCACAGTGCCTGTACACGTGTTGGGTCCTGTGAATCAATTAGAATGAGCGATTACCCTGCAAAATGTCCCAACGGAGGGCGACTCACCGAGGTCGATTTCCTCTTCTTCCTCGTTGGACTTGGTTGAATTCTTGTCCTTGTTCTTGTCTTTCTTCTTGACCTTCGTCTTCTTTGTCTTCTCGTCCTGAACTGGGTCTTGTCCTAATAGGTCTGCTGGTTCCGAGTCCTCCGTTCTGTCCTTGGTCACTTCTATGGCGATAGTGCCTGACAGGTCGTACCAGCGTTGTATGAGACCAACAATAGTGCTTTTACCGGAACCCGAAGGGCCAACAATAGCGGTGACCTTCCCAGCATCGAATGTAGCGTTGAAACCATCGAGAATCTGCACATTCGGACGGCTCGGGTACGAGAAGGCAACATTCTCAAACAGTATGGCTTGCTCAGCGGAAACGTCCGGTTCTTTCAGACCGGAAATATCGGGCACCGGGAAGTCGATAGTGGCGAAGATCTCAGTGGCAGCGGTAGCGGCTTTCGTTATGCCTATGAATGGGGCAGCTATGCGCCCAATCATCATGACCGCAGTCATCACAGAGAAGAGAACCCTGCATAGGTCAGCACAGTCGAAAAATTTGTCAATAATTGAAGGAGATGACAGTGCGCCGTGTTCACTTTCCGACTATGAAAGTATGAAAGTGGCGACTTACACGACAATGTCTCCGATGTTTGAAGTATGTCCGTGCGCGTACTGCCGCACTCCGAACCAAAATGTGAGCCCAAATGTCCCGTACATCGCCATCATGGATGGAGCCATCACTAGGCCCATCCAAGGGGAGATCTTTCTGCCCTGCTTCTTGGCCTGGTCCAAGAGCACTTCATGCTGCTTGGCTAGTTTTGCCTGCGCGCCGAACGCCGCCACGATGCGAATTGAGGAGAATATTTCGTATGCTACCGCGGAGGCTTTCTCGAGGATCTGCTCTGTAGCCTTGGCTTCTCGCATGAGCGGTGGAACTATAATTCCATACGTGACGAAGATGAAGGGGAGCGAGATGCTGGCAATAAGAGTGAGGAGCGGCCCCTTGACGAACGCAACAACGTAAAGCCCTATTGTGAAGGCGAGTGATTGGAAGAGTAGAGCGAGCTGTTGCGAGATACCGAGTTGTATCGTGTTCGAGGAAGTGGTGATACGCGTCGAGACTTTACCGGGTGAGATCTGTGAGACGTCGCCGGTGGTCAGTATACGGTTCTATCAATCGAGCTGCGGAAGTACTTACAGTGTCAATCACGCTTACGGGTTGCGCGAAGGTCGCCCTAAGGTAGGCTAGTCGAAGCGCAGCACTGATTCGAAGTCCACTGATCCGTACAGTGAACATGGAAATGTAAGACAGGACGAACTTCGCTATGAATAGATAGACGATGTATAAAGCCTGCTTGTTGACTTCTGACATGAATTCCTGTTTCGTCACAGTAGAATTGGGGAGAAAGTAGTCTGTAAAGTGGCCAACGAGCTGGCCAAAGACTATGTTCATCAGAGGCATTGCAATTCCTGCGCCGATGGATGTGATAACGCAAAGCAACAGGAGAAAAGCGTCCAGCTTCGTGCCATAGGTGAAAACTCGCTGAGAGCGTGAGTGAGATGAAAACCAGCGTTCGACATGCGCTTACGAAATAGTTCCCCAATCCAGCGTCAGCTTTCTTCTTCTTCGTCAGGCCATCAGGTCCATCAGTCACAACAACTTCTGGCGAGTTGTTCTTTTCCACTGCTGCCTCCTCCACTAGCTGAATCTGCTCTGCAGGATTCTGCGCGACTGCCGTGGATGGAGGTGGCAAATGAACATCTTTGTCGACACTCATCGTGAGTGGATTGAGATGGGGTTTCCAAGTGTGTCAACTATTGTCAGTGTAGCAATGCCATGAGCGCCGGGCGAGGGTGAGGAAACTTGTTGATGCCTGGGGAAGTTGCGCGTTACAATGCTTGGTCGGAGAATACGAGATACGACAGCCAATTGACTTCGCAACGGTCACCAAATTAGGTAGTCAGCGCGTCACGGCGTGACGATCGGAGGAGAGGCTTGCACTTCGCGTCTGACATTGGCATCGCATGCAACTCACTTATATCCCCTACCCTATAAGTAAACGAGCAGATGGAAACGATCGACGCTAACTCCGAAAGGAGCGATGAAGTGCGAGGTTCCGTGCGCAGCCTCTCGTTCGGGCTACGCAGGACCCCAGCTCCAGGCACCAGCTTTGGCCTCGCAGGATTTCGACGCAAGGAGACTTCCTGCCAGTGTTGCAGTCATTAAGAGTCATACGCCACGCAATCTGAGCTCGTGGGTCCTATTGAGGACGTGAACTGCGAACCGCCAGCGGCCAA
Organism: Karstenula rhodostoma CBS 690.94; assembly: GCA_010093485.1. NCBI lineage: Eukaryota > Fungi > Ascomycota > Dothideomycetes > Pleosporales > Didymosphaeriaceae > Karstenula > Karstenula rhodostoma. Next base: position 2,606,053 of record MU001493.1, read on the forward strand.
GTACGGGTAATACGCTAAACGAGCGGGTGCCAAGCCATCGGCCCTCGGAAGCGTATCGGGCCGCCGTGTGTTTACTTCATCGCCGCCAACTCTCACACCACACCGCACTTGGCACTCACGGCTTCCCATCTCGCCCGTAATTTCGCCCACCAGGCGCGGAAGCTGATGACGCCAAGTTGTTTGCAACATCACACACAGGTAATGCAGGAGTCGATTGCAGGTGATGCGCTTGCCTGTTTGGGTGAATCTCTTGGCCAAGCATGAAACCCACCAACACCGCGCAATTCCAAAAGGCGCTCGCGTGTGCTTTCTGCATTCAACTGGCGCGTTTGACATTTCCAATAACCACACATTAATATTGGCATTTCGCTTACTAATGTCATCCGCTGTGTAGGAACGGAGCCAATGAATGAAGAAGCCATGTCTCTCTCAAGTTCTTCGTCGGGCACATCGTCCCATAGGCTGACATGCTCGCTCTCCCCCAAAAGGCCCCAGTACCTACTCATCTATCCGCCGAATACGCTACCCGGACTTCCCAAGGAGCTGATCCAGATCGTCGCCAGCTATCTGCCACCCCATGGAGAAGCACTGCTGGCTCTCACCTGCAAACAAATGCTTCACACTCTCGGTGCAGGCTCATGGGACATACTCCCTAACTTGCTCTACGAACGCAAGATGTTTATGCACCTGCTAGAACGCGATCTTCCAGAGTACTACGCGTATAACTATCATCTGAGGCGCAAGCTCTCCGACAGCTACCCCTCCAACTTCGCGGAGAACTCAAAGCGTCATTACACGACTGATGTCGGCTGGCTGCTTCCGAATAATCGCTTCGGGTACGCGGTTCAATGGTCGCACGTTGTCTTTGCTCTGAGGGCAGAAGCTTTCGGCGCCTCATATGGCATACCCTTAGATGCATTTGACTACGACGCAGACCAGCGTAGCGATTACCTTGGTACAGGGGGTCCGGGACCGAATAATGTGCGGCTGAGTGAACCCAACCACGACTCCACGATAGTCAAGCATTGCAAGGAGCTCATGATGTTCGAGAAGTTCAAAGATCTCACGATGTTCAACCACCTCAAACAGTACATACAAGGGCGCTCTAACCGTTGTCCCCCAAACGACGTGCAATTGCACTTGAGCGCTCGCGCTCGGATTACGTCTGGCCACCTGATACTTCGATGCATCTACACAGCCTCGAGCAAGAGCCGCTCTACCAACCTGGGTGATTTAAATTACTTGCGGCTGAAAGTCTGTGGGTAAGCTGCGCTGAGTGAATTTGCCTTGTTTCTGATGAGAGCGTGAGGTGATCTAGATAGGTCCAAGGTTTCCACTCTCGAGATATCAGTCTAATGCAAGTTGGCCTTGACACAATCATAGACTAACAAATACAGTCACATCAGCACCACGGAACGTGATGACATCTGGGCCGATTATGTTTTCATGTGCTGGGCCAATGAGCTTGCCTCGTCGCCTCGGCCAGTGGACTCCATCACGACTGCCAACACTGTGGCTGGATCGTCGGGTGAAGGTGAAGGTGAAGGTGCCAAAGCAGTTGCAGGAGAACTCGAGACCACTACAGATGGGCTGGGGGCGAATGCTCTCGCCCGCTACAGTGCCCAGTGTACCTACTGCTTCACTGAATACACCGTGCAGGAAGTCATCCGGGAACCGTACAATAGTATCGAAGTCGTCGTCTGGCATGATCTCGGGAGCGGCAAGTCCAAGGATGGCGTCTTTTGGGAGAAGCCTGTACACTGGCAGACATTTATCAGCAGGAAAATGAGCCATCCCCGTAGTCCCTGGTCCAGGCGCGCCCGCAGTATTCGCAACGCCTTCGAGTATGGAGACGGGTCTCGGCTTTACTTTCCGAACCCCCTATTGTAGCCCCCGCTACCTCTCAGTGGTCCTCGGCGTTGGTATCATGATTAGCACGAGATCGGGTGAGACAACATGCCTTTCGAGCGTTGCAACTTCTCTGGGCTGACATATAGTAGAGAGTATTCGACTGCCACAATGGGCTAGACTTCGAGGGGGTTCATCCCCGATAACGCAGGCTAGAGATACTCCTCGCGCCCCGTCGACTAGGAGACGGATCTTAGGGAGGGTAGCACTCTAATGAATCAATTCAAGTTCAAGCTTTTGACGAGTCCCGTAGCTTCTCGCACTCAATTTTCCCAGAGCTACATCTTCCCATCTTCCGAGACATGGTGTTGGCAACTTCGTCGCCCATGATACTTTCTACCCACGCCTCTGCCAAAAACTGCCATCCACTCTGTCCTCTTCTTTCTCGAACATCTTACGTTGTCCTGAGGTCCACTGTCCAGAGCGAACATTGGAGCACCTCGCTGCCGGTTTCTGGTTCCAGACGCAACAGACGGATGCTCGTACCTCTAGGCAAGGATATGTGTTCGTTAGGATCCAGAGCAAGGCGGGTTAGCATGTCTTTCAGCCTTCTAGAGAAGTCGCCGTCTTCCCATGGTTCGCGGCAGTCGACACGGAGCTGGGGTATCGCGACGTGCTGAATTGTATACTCAGCTCACAGTAAGGAGCCTTTTGAGCTTTAAAGAAGACGATATCGGCGACTGCATACTGGTTTGCCGTCCATGGTGAGGGAAGGACTATCTATGGATTTTATTATAGGCTTCTGGCCGCTGCTCTGCTTATTTCCGCCGCTATGCCGTCCACGGATGACGGATATAAGACAGGACAAAGAACGGTGCGTTCTCGATAGGCATGCGCTTGGTTCCCTGGGTGAACGCATTCGCTTCGGTATTTGGTGGGGCAATGACCGAGTAAAGTGTGGCGCAGGTGGCTGTGTAGTCTTCCGTGAGCCTCTGCGTCGCATCGCTCAGCGCATTCAGCTCCACGGGCAACCAAACGCGCATAGCTCAGCCGCACTTTCCATTAATCATGCTGCGGCTCGGGCATCACCGAAGGCCCAAGTGACAGGTGGTGCTTCCTCCCCTGCTGACACACGCCGCACGTCTTACTTTAAAGCCGTGTGCCTGTCCAACCCCTCCCCCGCCATCAGCTCCCGCTACTCTCCGCCCCTCGACCCTTTCTATTCTTTCACCTCCACGACACCTCACAGAAGTCTGCGACCGCCAACATGAGCAGCTACGATTACTACGGCGGCGACGGCTCCCACAACCAGCACCCGCCGCAACAGCAGTATGGCCAGCAAGGGCAAGGCCACAACTACCCCCCTCAGCAACCGGTGTACGGCCAGCAGCCGCACGACCAGTATGGCCAGGGGCAGGGCCACTACCTTCCTCAGCATGAGCAGCAGCATGTAAGTGCGATCACTCCCTGGTTACTGTTCGCATGTTAATGCTCTTCAGAGCCCCTACCCGCCAGCGCAATCGCCGTATCAGCCCCCACAGCAGGGCTACGGCGCGCCACCCCCGGGTGACTACAACCAAGGCTACGACCAAAACCGCGGCCATTCTCCCTACCCTCCGCAGCAGCAGCAGCACTACGGTGCGCCGGCACAGCAAGGATACGGTGACCAGGGCTACGGCCAGCACCAGCCACAGCAAGGTCAATACGGCCAACACGACCAGTACGGCCAGGGCCAGTATGGGGCGCCCGGAGGTCCAGGCGGCCCTGCAGAGGGCGATCGCGGTCTCGGTTCCACGTTGATCGGCGGCGCGGGCGGCGCATTCCTGGCGAACAAGATGGGCGGCGGCGTCTTGGGCACTGTTGGCGGCCTTGTGGCAGGTGCTGTAGGCGCGAACATGATCTCGGACAAGCATGACAAGAAGTAAGCTGACACTGCGACTGCACATGTCTGAGTAGTACTAACGCATCGCCGCAGGAAGGATAAGAAGCATAAGAAGCACGGCAGCGGCTCCAACCACGGCGCCGCATACGCTGGCAGCGCCGGATTGGGCGGGCTGTATGCCGGCAGCCATGGCAGTGGCCACAAGAAGCACAAGAAGCACAGGTCGAAGAGCCGGGGTGGATCCAGCTCGTCGTCGAGCAGCGATTCGGACTAGGCTGGCTGTGCTTTCGTTCCTGAGGTACAGTGGCTACTGGCGCCTCAGCCCGTGTTGAAATCTTTCTCGTTGTCTCTAGTTCGTGTATTGTTCACTGTTTTGTTGGGAGTCAATTGATGCCTTCGCACGGGGGTAGTCACCTCCGATCACGACGCCCTGCGATGTGGTTGTAACGAGTAATGAAAGCTTTTGATAAGATTGCCAAGAGTAGGCAAGTCCATGTCTGTGATGCTATAAAGAATCTCGAAACAGCGCCTGGTTGTGTTGTATCACCTCCTCGCTGTTACTATTTCCATTTGCTTCTTCCGTATGACTAAAGCGGCTAGCGCGCCACCGCCTAATTTTCTCCACCATCAAATACATGGTGCCCAACGCGCGATACTAGACAACTCGCAATATTTTCAGGATTCAAAAGATATAGCAAGAATGGGAGACGTCTTCCTTGAATACTTCCGGAGCGCTCTGCCCGAAGAGCTTGCCAGCGTGCTCGGAGACACTCTGAAAGCTGTTGAAAGCGGAGATTTTCTGACTGTACTCCAAAAGCCCGAAGTTCAAATTCTACTAGGCCACCAGCACGACGACAGCACGCGAAGTGCTCACCTCAAGGATTTCCCGTCGTGGAGTGATTATATTTCCCACCGGTTGGGTTTGATTCTGTCAAATGGAAGCGGGGATACCAGTGTTCCGATCGAAGAGACGCCTGCCTACCGCCAGAACCTGTTCTTCCTGGCGGCGGTGGCCGCGCTCTATGCCTTCCTGCAGTCTAGTGTCACGGGTCCTCCTCTTCCATTCACTTCGGCTGAAGTCTTGCTTCCTGAAGATGTCGCATCGAGTACCACAGCACTGAGCAAGCTGAAAGCAGATCTCGTTGCCTCTCTTAGTACGGATGGCGTCGCAGCGTACACCCTGACACCTAACGTGGAGCTTTTGTGTCTCGCTGAAACCATCCTGGTCTCCCCGCCAATTCAGAAATATGTGGAGCACTCGTTCTGGGCCAGACTGCGAGTGAATTTCATCCACCAGCGGTTGCTGTCGGAACCGACACCCTCGCTGCAGAAGGCTATCTACGATGACTTGGCAACGGTCGAACGCATGATCCTTTCTAGGTCTCGAGAAAACGAAGCTAAGGATCTGCATGTTCATTTCTTGTTGGAGCGAGCAGCTATCCATACCCACCATGGCTTCGACAAGAAAGCGAGAGCCGATCTTGACCAGGCAACTTCGGAAAGAGCATTCGAGTTCGCTCTGACTGGTATGATGGGCAAGAGGACAAAGTTCCAGCAGAAGGACACCAGCCAACTTTTGGTATTGGCACGCAGCGCAGGTTCGGACACAACCGCAGCACCCGGGGAAACAGCGTCGAAGCCCAAGGCTCTGGATTTGAACGACGATACTTTGCATGAGTCGATATCCTTCACGAAGTCTGCGCCGACTGAAATTCAGAACGAATCTTCGCTACCGACTAGTCTTGCTTCTCTGGACCCCGAGAACCAACCTAAACTAGATCCCTTGGACTCGGTCATCCTTCTCGAGTTGGCCTCTTCCATCACTAATACTAACCCAGCAGACGGTATTACAAGAGAGGAGACAATCCCGTACGCTACGCGAGTCTTGGAGGGTGGGAGCTCGAACTGGCAGGTCTATACACAAGCGTTGCTGGTTCGGAGTCGCATTGAGGGTTACAAGTCCCGAACCATGGAACGAGGACTTCTCCAGTTGCAGGCCCTTGTAGACCAGGTTATTGCGGACACCTCGGGCCAAGCGACCACGGACGCGGAAACTGGTGTTCAGGTGACCTCATTCCTTCCAAAGGCACAGGAAGGAGAATCCGCACCAGTCAACGAGCGCCTAAGATATGTTTTCTCGCTATGCTCTCCCTCACGCTGGGAGTTGGAAGCAGAGCTTGCCTCCCGATGGGTCAGCCTTGGCGGACTGCGGACTGCGCTTGAGATCTACGAGCGCTTGCAGATGTGGGCTGAGGCCGCGTTATGTTATGCTGCGACCGATAAAGAGGACAAGGCCAAGCGCATCATTCGACGGCAGCTGTTCCACGCAACGAACGGCGACGACCAGGCGGCAGATATCGACGAGGAGAAATGGGAGGGCGCAGAACGCGATCCGCCTCCTGGAGAAGCTCCACGACTATACTGCATTCTGGGAGATATTGACCAAGATATAGCCATGTACAAGAAGGCGTGGGAGGTCTCGGGCAAGCGATATGGTCGTGCACAACGCTCGATGGGTCAGCGACACTTTTCACGGAAAGAGTACGCGGAGGCTGCAGAAGCGTATGAATTGTCTCTAAAGATTAACTCTCTCAATCATCCTGCTTGGTTCGCATTAGGCTGCGCATATCTCGAGCTCCTACGTTTCAAAGACGCAGTGGAGGCATTCTCACGCTGCGTCCAGCTCGACGATCAGGATGCAGAAGCCTGGAGCAACCTCGCCGCAGCCCTGTTGCACCTCCGACCAAAGATCTCATCAAACGAAGACGGCGAGGTCTCCGAAGCCCAAGTCACCAACCACCCGCGCACCGATGCCCTCAAAGCCTTCAAGCGCGCCGCTGCCCTCAAGCACGACAACTACCGCATCTGGTCCAACGTGCTCGCAGTCGCGGGCTCGACGAAACCTCCCTCGTGGCCCGACGTCGTCAACGCGCAGCGCCGCATCTGCGAGATCCGCGGTGAAACCGACGGCGAGCTGTGCATCGACGACGAGCTGCTCGAGCTCCTCGTGCGCCACGTCGTCCAGACCGACGGCGGCTTCGACATCAGCAAGCCTGGGCTCCCCCGCCTCGTAAACGAGCTCGTCGAGAAGCATATCAAACCGCTGATCACGGTGTCGCCGGCGCTGTGGACGACGCTCTCTACGCTCTACATGCACAGCAACCGGCCGAGCTCGGCGCTGGAGTGCCACGAAAAGGCGTGGCGCGCGGTAACGAGCCAGCCGAACTGGGAGAGCAGGACGGAGAAGGAATGGGACGGCGTAGTGCAGCAGACGGTGGATCTGGTGGATGCGTATGAGACGCTGGGGCCGAGGGAGCGGACCGAGGGGCTGGCGGCGGGGAGTGGGGAGCTGGTGGCGAAGGATTGGAAGTTCAAGGCTAGGAGTGCGGTGAGGAGTGTGATGGGGAAGGCGAAGGAGGCCTGGGAGGATAGTGCGGGGTGGGAGAAGCTCAAGGAGCGGCTGGATGAGCTTAAGAACAGCGAGTGAACGCGCTTCGTACAAAGCGGCAGGTGAGGCATCGAGGTCGTAGGTAGACTCGCCAAAGCAGCGATCATGCAACCTAAAAGTTAACGTCCTTTACTGTTAGATGCTCAGACGATAAGACAAGTCGACGTCGCCTTAGCGTCATACGTCGTCGTTCAGGAGGAGACGCGCTGCCCACTTAGCCGTTCACAACCTCTCCAGCGCTTCCAGCGGTCGAGCTTACACCACTCCCGCCTTCCCACGCATGCAGGGCGTCCGCTTACTCCACCGCTTATTCCAACCCACACCACGTAACACCCCCCACCACCCCTCTACCTCAAACATTCCCCAACCCCCCTCTAATCTACAAATATACATCTCCCTCCCTCCCCATAAATACGTGCTCTTACCCACCCCACTAAAACCAACCTCACCTCAAACCAACCACCATTCCCTCCCCCCCCCACGCTTCCCCCCACCTCCCTCACCCCCTCTTAACAGTCCTCCCTCGCCGACGCCTCCGCAGCAGTAACCACCACCTTCGGACCCGGCATCCAACTCCAAAACGCCCACGACAACCTCCTCAGCCCCTTCGGCCCGCTCTCCTACACACCCCACATACTCGCCCCCTACCTCGCACTCGCCCTCCCCATAAACACCACACCGCACCTAACCCCGCACTCGCACTCCGCGCAAGCACGAACTCGCCATCCTGGCCACCACGAGCGTCACGCGGAGCAGCTTCGTAGCGTATGTGCATTGGAAGGCTGGGGTAGCGGCGGGGCTGGGGGAGGGGATGTTGGAGCAGCGCTTGAGGGGGGGAGGTGGCTAGGTTGGGGGCGAGGGAGGAGGTTGTCTATAAGCTGGGACTGGAGCCGGCGAGGGGGTATGGGCAGGTTGGGGTTTAAGGGGCGGTTGGGGAGGTGGAGAGGGAGGGGGTGAGTGCTGTGGCGCAGGTTGTGGGGGCGTATTTGTTGGCGGCGGTGTTGGTTGGGGTTGTGGGGGTTGAGGCGCCGGTGGAGGGGGAGGGGGGTTGAATGGTAGAGGTAATGAGGGGGGGTGATGAAGTCTGGGCTGCAGATGTGGTAGACTATGACGATGACAAACTACTTGCTCTACAGATCTATCTGATAACGCACGCCCTATACATGTTATGTTACACTATACATAGCCCTTCCCGCACCACCTCTCCACTCCCATCCCTAACGCACTCCCTACCCCCCAGCTCCCTAGGCAACCCACCACCCCTACAACACAGCTCTTCACCACACTCCCCGCCCCCCACCCATCCACCGCACACTGCACGCCCACGACAACAGGTCCATGCACCAAAAACGCCGCATAGCCCCACCTTGCCACATCCACTTCCCACCCTTCCCGCCCAAGAGCAACGCTCCACTTCCTCTTAGCCCAGTCCCCCTCGCCGAACAAGCGTAGCAGCGCGACGCAAATCAGGAATACGAGTGTTTCGTTGAAGACAGCGTACCACGCAGCGAGGATGTTGAATCCGCCGAGCAGATCCGCCTCGCGCCTCATAAACAGGAAGGTAAACGTAAAGGCCGTGTAGATGGTAACGAGAAGGACGGCCAGCATGGTGCGGACAGCTGTGAGCGCGCGCGGGACCCGGATGCTAAACCGTGGGACGAGGCGGTGGAGCTCTGTGCGCAGCGCGCGGTGCGCATAGATGCCGGTCGCGTAGTAGACGATATACTGCGGGAGGAAGCCCACGTCGACGCCGAGCGGGGTGAATGTTGTGCCGATGGGCCAGCGGGTGCGGAGGAGGAAGGTAGCTAGTGCTGAGGCGGCGAGGGCGGAGAAGATGTAGCGGTCGTGGAGATGGGAGATGTGCGGTTTTTGGGTTTCGGTCTTGGCTGGGGGTTTCGCTTCTCGGGTGTCGTCCTGCTTCGTCTGGGGATAAAAGGTGAATGCGAAGACGAGATCGAAGACGAGGACGACGCCCACGTACCACACTGGGCCCCGCGCCCCTCTCACACCTACCCCCTTCGCTGCGGTCCTTCTCACTGCGTATCGCCACCCCGCGCCATCCCGAACCACCGCGATGATCCCTTCCACAAACCCCGCCACAAAGATACTGTACACAGCACACGGCACGCCCAACTTCATCCCCTTCTCCTTTAGAAACACGCGCCTGCCCCGCTTCTCAGCGGCCATGGCGGAGAAGTAGCCCGAGATGAGGAAGAACAGCGCCATGGAGAACGTTTGGTTGATGATGTTGAAGAGGATGAGCACGATCGTAGAGAGATCTGCCTCTGCGGAAGGGGAGTTGGGAGAGGGTTCGTACGGCCAGGAGCCGAGGCCGCTGTAGGGGATAGATGCATGGTGGAGGATTACGAGGACGGTGAGGAAGGTGCGGAGGTTGTCGAGGGAGTGGGTTCGTGGCATTGTAGCTGCGATGGGAGAGGGATGAGGGGAAAATGGGCGGGTGGGGATAAACAAGGTGTTTGGGAGACCTCCATGTTTTTCTTTCTTTAGATGGGCGTGTATTATGTCGAAACTGGATGCCTAGTTGGATTGTGCGTACAGTAACCTCACTGGCTTGGAGGCCTAGCGTCGGGCTAAGACGGGAGGATGGGAGGATTATAGGGTTAGCAGAGACGTTTTTTGTATATAAATTATGCAAGCTGATTTTTGTAAACCTGGGAGATTACACCCGCAAAGACCTCACGCTAGGTTTCCGAGCCGGGGGAGGGACTGTACATCGCGACTAGCGTTCCCGAAGCGGAAATGTATACAACGCACGCCTAAGCCTCAGCCTCGCTCACACCGCGCTCTGCGAGAAATACGTGTTCATCTCGAGCAACACGCCCAGCCTCTCCATCGTATCTTCTTCTGCCGTGCCCTTCCCCTTGCCGTACCCTTTCTTCCCCGTCAACTGCCTGCACACGTTCAGGAACACTTTAATCTTCCCTCGGAGCTTGAGGTACATATCCTTGACATTGTCTTCGACATTGGTTTCGGGATTCTGTTTCTTCGCGAAGAGAAGGATGAGTTCGAAAATCTCCTCGATAAGCGCCATAACTTTGCGCTGGCGCCGGCGAAGTAATAGTGAGAAGAGTATGCTGTCGAGACACTTCTCGTGGGCGTCGCGGATGGCAGCCAGACCTTCCGTGACGCGGACTCCGATCTCGTTCGCTGCGTCTTCTTGGGCGAGACGGTGCTCGAGAGTAGTCACGTAGGATTGGAAGGCATCCCAGTGTTCTGCTATGCCGGTTTGGAAGATGTAGGTTGACAGCGCGGTGACGAAATGGTGCGCTTCTGTTCTAAAGCAACGAGAGTCTGAATCCGGATATTGACGCGGTAGGTGCGCAATCACGAAGATCATACGCAAGATTCGCAGCAGGAATCTAAAGATGTAGTCGTACTTCTCTAATGCGACGGAAGTTATAACCAAATTTAATGGGCTTGGTGGCACGTATTGAAGGCGCAAAAAGTCGAGTGCGTACAATCCATACGGATCCATAACCTTCTCCATCGCGGACTCGTCGAGCTGGCGAACGGCAAAGTTGAGCTGACCAGGAAGTTCGTTGTTATCGCGTCCCGGTGCCGGTGCCGTGTTGGTATCCTGCGTAGAATTGTACAGTGCAGATGAGAAGTAGCTTTCACTGAGCAGGCCCATTAGGGCCAGCCGTAATTCGGAACTGGCTGGCGGCCAGCTTTCGCGAGAGCCTAACTGCAGTCCCATGTGAACCCCACTTCTCATTTGGCCCTTGTGTCTTTCGGCACTCTCACGGTCAGGATCAAAAAGAGCTGAAGCTAGGCCGGACGAAAATACGCCGTCACCGAAAAGGTGGTACTGCCGTTGCAGCGCAAGATGTAGACGAAGCTTGTGCGAACGGAAAAAGAGACGCACAGTGGTCGCATTGACCAGCTTCGCTTGTGCTGATAGAAGAGGTCCAAAGGAAAGCGTGGAAGTTATCGAGAGCGGTGGTGAGAAGGTGTTGGTGCCCGCTGAGTAAGACCCTTCGTGGCCCTGGAGCACTCGTTCTGTCAAAAGCTTCAATTCGTCGGGGAGGTCACTTAGCAGCTGCTTGGGTAAGCCATCAAGCAGTCGCATGGAGTCTTGGAGACATTGCTCATGGTCCGTGGGCTCGTCGGTTTGCTGAGAAGAGCTGTCTTTGACAACGGTGATCATGGCTTTCTGCTTCGGTGAACCGCTCGAGAACTCCAGTATCGCTTTTCGAAGCTCTTCCTCGTATGCCTTCGCTTTTTTCGAAACAGTCTCGATATCCTTCCAATCAAACTTCCACTCAAGTGGTGGCGATTGTACGGCAAACTTGTGCAGCGATGCCAGTGGGTGGTCCGGATGATGATGTTTCAGAAATCGAAGAGCGTTGCCGGTTTCAAATATAGTATTGCCATCCTCAGGACTAACAAATCCAGGCATCAACTCGGAGCGGAACACGTATTCGGTAGGTCCTTGGTGCTCCGGATTGTCATTGACAGCCACGAACCCGCCTCGATCTGCGAATGGGACGGTCTCCTGCTCTTGTCGGATGCCGACCCACTCGCTCAACAGGTCAATGCTTGGCTCTGCAACTTGGCGCAGGATCTGGCATGACAATTTGCGGATGTAGCTGTCTCCCTCCTCGGCTTCCAGAAGACGGTGGTGGATCAGTGAAGAAAGGTGTTGGTTGCTTCTCGCATGTTTCACAGCATCAACTGTCTGCGCAACATGACTCAATATGCCCCGTGGTTTGGCGAAGAGGTGCTGTAGCTGCAGTATAGATCTGATGTTGTTGGACTGACGACCAAGATGTTCTTCGAAGGTGGATAGCAGGCTCGAGACGGCCGTTGCCAGGGCTACTCTCGCCGGTATAGAGTCAGCCGAAGCAAAAGTGCGCTCCACGAAGGATCGGAGGTAGAGGAAGGTATTTCCGGTACGGACGAACTGGTTGGTGATGCTCTGGGCTGTCCGAGGACTGACCCCAGAGGCTCTTCCATCTGCTATGGCGGGCTCGAAGGACCGCGATTTCGCATTGAAGGAAAACAGGATGGAAGATCGTCCCAGACCCAGATTCCACAGAGACTCCAGCAGCACATGGTCCTTGACAACCCGTCCAGCGGCGGTCTTGGCATGGTCGTGAACGAGAGCTGCGTCGAAGGCAGCCGGACCAGACTCTGTTATATACGGGGTATTTCGTTCGACGTGCTCTGGATGTTCGAACGACTCCCATGTGAAAAAGGTTACGTCTTTCTTTGCAGGGCCTAGATCCAAGGCAACTTGCCAGACATCCTCCTCTTGCGCCGGCGGCGGGGTGTCGATGGATATGGAGGCTTCATCGGAGCTGTCGAGCTCGGGAAGCGGTCCGAACTCGAACGAGTCAATGTCAGGCAGCCGCAGCTCCTGTTCGAGAGGCTTCTTGGGCGCATACGGATGGTCGAGCTTTATTTGGGGCACTGCACCCGGTTAGCAGGGCACAACGCGTGAAAGCGACACGCGACGAGACTTGCCGTCGAGCTGTATGGGCGCGAACAGCGACGTCTCGTACGTCGCAGGGTCCTCAAAGAAGGACGACGCCTTCCAGAGACGATCCGTCGCAAAGGCGTCATAGCCGTCGCCATGGCCATCCATTGGAGTGGGTTGCGCAGCGAGCAGCAGCGGTGGAAGGGCCCGGCCTCGGCATGACGCCAAACCGCCAGCCCTGCGCTTTCCCCAGAAGCGCTGCACGACGACGACGACGACGACACCACCACAACCGCCCCACGATGCCGCCGCGCAAGAAAGCCAAGGCCAGCGCCGCGTCGACGCCCCTCGCCGACGTGCAGCCCAAGACGCCGCAGGACGCGGGCCCGACGGCGGAGCAGGAGCAGCTCAACGACGCGTGGGCCGACGAGCAGGAGACGCAGCTGTTCAAGAGCATGATGAAGTGGAAGCCGACGGGTACAGCCACGCTCGTCAGTCCGGGAAGGACGAAGGTGCGACATGCTAATCGACCCCCGCAGGCATCCACAAGCACTTCCGCATCATCTCCATCCACGCCGACCTGCGCTCGCATGGCTTCGCGGCCGACGACACTCCGCACACGCGCATCCCCGCCATCTGGAGCAAGGTCGCCTCCCTGTACGACCTGCGCGCCTTGGACGAGCGTGAAGACGCCTACACCTTCAGCGACGACCCCGACCCGCTCGACCCCGACGAGGCCCTAACCATCCCCGACTTCGAGCTGCCAGAGGACGAGTTCGGCGCCATGGTCTGGGAGCGACGCTTCCACGGGCCCGACTCCGAGGCCTCTTCGTCCCCACCCACGCTCGCCACCGACGACGAGAAGCTGCTCTACGTGCCGGACATGGGCCTGTTGAAGGACCAGCCCGACGGCATCCTGTCACAGCTGACCGAAAGCGCAGCAGAGGCAACCCCCGCGTCCAAGAGAGGCAAGGGCACGCGCCCAACCAAAGGAGCTGCCAAGGGTGCGAAAACAGCCAGGGGCCAGGCTGCAAAGAACACCAAAGCTCAGTCTGCCGTGTCCGACTCTGCAGAAGAAGAGGAAGACGAGGACGAGGATGAAGAGGAGTCGAGCTCTGAATCCGAAGAAGACACCGCTCCCAGCACCCGCAGGACGAACCGAAACAAAGGCAAAGCGCAGCCAGCACCGAAAAGGACGCGGAAGAGGTGAACACCGTCATTCCAGTTTGACAAACACCGGACAACTGCATGCACACGCGTCTTGAACTATACGAAATGGCTGTGGACGGTGCCAGGTCGTCACTCGCAGCCCTCCTGGATTGGTGTACGCCCGCACGCCGGTGAAGGGTTCAGACCTCCGGTTATTCGACAAAGGGTCCGCTATGGCTTAGGGATTGAATGCAGGGCCTGCTTTCAGTGTTCCTCCCACCCACGGGAAAGCCATGGACATGTTTCTCCATGTCCTGGGTCAGGCCTTGCAGAGGTGCTCTATGGGATAATGTTGTTAAGCACTAAGCTTTCTGCGTCAGTCTGCTATACCCTCAGTTCGTAGATGGTACCAAGCCATCAGACGTTGCTTGATCGGCCCAGGGTTGGGCCTGACCCAAGCTTTGCAGTTGCCTAAAGCGACAACCTCAAAAACAATGTGAGATATTAACATAGTAGATATACGTCTATGTCCGGTACACCAGATGTGCGCAGCTGGCACAAACTCACTCAGGGCCGTCAGACGGCTGCACAGTATTCCGCCGAGCGGCGTCCTCACAAAAGTTTCCTGCTCTCAACTACGCTTTGCTCAGGCGGTCGAATCTCCATGCTGGAACGGGCTTGGAGCTTCCCCCTGAAAGTGTGCAGCGTTCACTTGGAAGGCTGTCCGTTTCTGCAACGGTGTTTCTTTAGCTTCGAGTCTTACGTTGGATCCCGGAAAATGCTAAACGCATGGAACGTGAAGTTGGACTCGCTCTTACAGCTATTGGCGCGCTAGCCAGCTAGCTACAAAAACCTCGGCACCTCGGTTCCCAAACAGGAGAAAAACAAATTCCAAGTCTTGCCACTACATACGCATATTGTCACCCCTGCCTACGTGATTTGTTCCCTTTCACCACCACACCACTCCTGTACCCAGCTGCAAATCCAATCCGTCTCCCAAATCCATCTTTACTCACACAGCCATGTTCGACACCATCAACCTCTCCATCGCCTCCCTACCCTTTACCCTCCTCCTCTCCGCCCTCCCCCACTGGTACACCATCTACCTGGCGACCTCCCAAAAAGTCCAAGGCGGCTGGACAAACCAGAACCCGCGCGCCTTCGTCGCGCGCCTGAACGCCAAAGCCGCCAGCGGGAAGAAGCTGAGCGATGTCGAAGAGACGATCCTCAGGGGCCAGGCTGCGCAGCAGAACGGGTTCGAGTGGTGGGGCGTGTGGGGTGTCGCTGTTGTATGTCATGTTTCCACTTCCATCTACCCTTTAAATTTCCGAAGGACGTGTGCTGATGAGGGCGCTCCGGGCATAGGTGTTTGGCTATCTGATGAAGGAGCCCAAGGCGAGCATGGATTATTACACCATGGTTCATGTGGGGGCGCGGATCGCGTATAACTTTCTCTACCTGACCACGAGTCGGAGGAGGAGCAGTCTTTTGCGCACTGCTGCGTTTCAGGTGGGGTTGTATCCGGCGGTGGCGATTATGTGTCGCGCGGCGAAGGTGCTGGCGTAGGTTGGGGTGGAGAGGGTTGAGGTTGGAGGGGGTTTTGTGTGTATGGTTTGTAAAACAATCAATGTTGGCGCGAGCTATGTACCCTTTATTACGTCCTGATTCCGCGCCAGTGTCACTAGGTCGGATAATCTGGATTGTATAATAAAGGCATGTCTTCCCTCGTGCTTCTACTAGATCTAACCGGATACGACAAAACCCCGCTAGTATCTACCCCGGGGTTGAGTATCTCCACGGGTATCTCGTGCATTATGGATATCAGGTTGATCCCAGGTCTTTGGTGTCGTGGTGGTTGCGCAAACGAAAGTACAGGGTCGTCGTACCGCGGTTGGCACGCGGATGGCTTGTGTATCGGCGTCGTGCCTCTCAGATTAAGCTGTGGCGTAATAACTGCCCGTGTACGAGGGTAATCCTGCGGCACAGAAGTTGGCTCGAAGGTGGGAAGTATGTGCGAGCGATTGTCGTGAGGGGGTGAGTGGAAGGATGCAGCTGCGCTTGAGAGATGTTGTGCGCGTGAGTGGCTTGGTTCGGGGTGAATAGCAGGTCCGGTGCAAGGCAAAGCCGACGCCATGTGCTCTTTCTCGCTCTGTGACATGCTGAAGCATAGGCCATGCTTTCTCGGGCTGTCACGGTCTCTATCGAGATTCCACATCCGCTGCCGTTTGCTGGTAATCACGAAAGACCCAAGCCTCGCCATATTTAGTTCGTTGCATATCATACAAACCCTTTCCCGCATTTCGCAAATGGCTTGCCCGAACCATACCAATTGCCAGTGCGTGACCGTTGCTGTGCACCGTTCGCCCGCACTTTCCATCGGTCGCACGGCAAACACCCTTCACCCGTCGCACCTTCCGCACCGGCCAGCCAAACGCCAGACGTCAAATTGCCTCTTCTTGTGCCCACTTCTGGATCTTCATAGTTTTCAACCACGCTCGCTCGACCACGACTTGCGCATCTTGAATCTTCGCGTTTCTTGACTGCATATTCTTTCGCCTTGGACGTCTTCGACGACACAGCCTCCGCTTGCACCTCGAATTGTCCACGTCGCCGAACGAAGTTATGAAGCTCACCATCTTCCTTACCCTCCTCACTCTCGCGGGCCTTGGTCTCGCCGCGCCGACGGTCCACGAGACAGACCGCGACATCGCCATCTCCAAGCTCTTGTCCCGCAGCTCAGCCACCGACTGCGACGAGTGCAACGAGCACCGCAATAACTGTCTCAGGGTATACCGTTACCCAGCAGTATGCAGATGCAGGGTGCTAACAGCTGTAGTACGGCGTCGGCGACAAGGGTTCTGGCGAATGGCGGGTCTGCGACTCTTACGTGTGCCGCAAGTACGACGTGAGCTACCTCCTGCTGCTCGGTTAGTATCGGGGCTGATGTTGAGTGTGAAGTGCCGCAGCTGTGGCGATGAGTTCAACTGCGATAACGCCAACCTTACTATGCCGCCGGGCTGGTAGATGAGGTCTCGAACCATCACGCTGTGCCACTGCTTGATTTGGGGAGTATTGTCAGGAGTTGTGATCTTGAGCTGAGGGGCTTATAGAACCGATCTATGAGCCGGAATGGGCGGGTTCCTGAGCGATACTATCTGACGGGTTTCCATTGGGATCATAGTTTAGGGTTCGTTTGGCGTCTGGTCAGTCTTAGGGAATATACCGCCATGATCGGGTTCTTTCTCTGTTCACTTGACTGTGTTTCCCGAGGTCGACTTCCTTTCTGCCACTGACCCGACACTACATCTCCTCACAGCCTCGCCTTCGCCTTCTCCGCCCACTCCCCCTTCTCCGCCCTCTCACAAACCTCCTTGATAACCCCCGCCGCCCACTCATAGTCTTCAAGCTCAAGATACACCTGCCCACTCATCCTAACCCACCACCGCCCATCATAAAACATGGACTGCAAATACGTCTTGTAGTCATCAATCCACACCCTGCCCATCCAGTTCCAGATGGCAATCCCAACCTCCCCCTCCTCCAGCCCCGCCTGAGTCCCAATCTCAAACATCCTCTTATTATCCAGCGGCAGCGCCACATTCGCCATGCAGCACCTCGTCAGCGTCTGCGTCTCATTATCCAAGACCTGTGTCCCCAGGATCTCAGCCATGCGCTTGGCCCCGTGCTTCGCGAGCGTCTGGCAGTAGCGCATGATGGCGTCTTCGCCGCCGATGGAGGCGCGCCATTCGAGGGCCGCCGGGACGCAGAGGTAGGGCGAGGTGTCGAGGGTGGCGGTGAACTCGAAGTTGAGCTCGAAAAGGGATTTCGGGGCGTTGGAGGAGGGCAGGGGGGTGGGGGGTGCGGTGAAAGAGGGTGTGGGGCACGGGGTGAAGCCGTGGGAGGTGGGGAGCGTGGAGCGGATGAGGGGTTGGTTGCGGAGGGGGACGTGGAAGATTGCGCAGCCGCGCGGGACGTGGAGCCATCTTTACAGCGTTAGCGGGTTACGCATTTTATTTCAAGGGGTGGAAAGGGGGAAGGACGTACTTGTGGCAGTTCGTGATGAAGAAATCCGCATCCAGGGCTTTGAGGTCCAGCGCTACATGACCTATCCCGTGCGCGCCGTCGATCAGACTCAACACCCCCTTCTCGCGACATAGCTGCGTGATGCGTTCGAATGGCAGCCGTACGCCGGGCATGCTAACCACGGTGTCGAAGACGGCGACTTTCACCTTGCCGCCTGCCTTTTCAATTTCGTCAATCTTGGACGCGAACGCAGAGACTAGCCAGTCGTCTTCCACGGGGAACGTGTACTCTATCTTTGCGGCCTTGGCGGGCGTCGTCTCGGTGATGTAGGCGACGCTTTTCTCGCACGCGCCGTAGATGGAGGCGCTGTAGAGGATGTACTCGTTGGGGGCGAAGGTGAGATTGCGGAGGACGGTGTCGACGCCCGTGGTGGCGTTGGGGACGAAGACGAGCTCAGAGGTGGGGACGTTAAGGTACTGTGGGCTGTCAGCCTTTTCTTGTCCTATCTCCAAAGAAGGGCAAAATGAGTGGGAGGGATCGGAGCGTGGGGTGGGGTGGAGGCGGTAAAGTTAGGGGAAATACCTTTGACAGTGCCTGCCGGCTTTCGTCGTTGCGTTTGGGGTACTGGTAGCGGATGAAGTCGTCTGTGCGGGCTTCTTGGGCGTCTTGGAAGGAGCGCAAGACGTCGCGAACGGCGCGGGGGTAGGTGCCGAAAGCACCTGGTGGAATAGTCAGTGATGCAGTTCATGACGACTTCGAAAGTTGTCGACGTTTGTTGGAGGACACTCCATTCTCTAGGCCAGGGAGCATGGGTAGGAAGGAGAATCCTCGGGCGCAAAGAAGACCGAAAGGTGATGGGTAAGGGCGAGCAAGAAGTGGTATATCCACCCCAAAAGCACACATGCTCGAGAGAAGCAAGCAGCAAAGCCTCTCTCATGCACATGAACAAGATAACCGTGACTCACCGTGGTTCAAATTCCTAAACCCTTCCTCGAACAAAAACTCCTTCCTCAATTGCTTCCCAAATCGTCCTCCATTCTTCGTCTCCAAAAGCTCTTTCGCATCCGACGTCATGATTGTGTAGATATTTTCACTGCAGTGTCTGATTGATGCAGCTTCAGAGTTCGACAAATGCTGAATGTATATGCAATTGGACGGATGAGTCAAACATACGGAATGCGGGTATCATGCTCGCGATGCCGGCATGACTGTTACCGATATCGAAGGGCGTAATGTGTCGTCTTAGGAAAGCGAATTAGCCAATGAGGGGCGCGCACTAGGCGGCTAACCCCGGAAATGTTTGCAAAATTCCACGGTACGCGGCAGCATCTGTGCAGCGATGCAAGTTATACGAACTGCGGGGACGAACACTGCTTGGTGGATTATCCGGATATTTTTCTATCGGCTACTGTCGGTTAAGCCGTTTCTAATGTTGATAACCTACAGTTCCAGTTCCCTCCTGCCCATTGCGAAAATAAGTCCATCGCCAGGATGTCCAGGACACGCCCGCACTCATGGTGAGCTGTGAACGTACCTGGGGAAATTATGTACACAAATATTGGTATAAAAAAAAACGAAATGAATGGCTGGCATCCCAGAACCTCACACAGCACACATGCATCGGTGAACAGCAAACACTCCAAACAGACATGGGGAAGATAGGAAAGGGGATATCGTGGTTCTTTTAAAAGGGCACTGTGATGATTCTAGATTGTGCGCATGTTCTTTGCAACCTCGTTCTTCACCCGGCGGCGGTACTGTTCACGGAACTGGATCCGGCCATGGGTGCCGAGGCCGACAACGCTGATGAAGCTTACGGCCCAGACGAGGGTGACGATGAGACCGGCCTTGGTGACTCGCGAGTCAAGAGTTTGACCTGGTACTACGAAGGGCGCTGCGCTTTGCACGGCGGCGGAGGCTGAGGCCTGGGCTGCGGCATCGGTGCCTGTTGTAGCTTGCTTGGCGAAGACACCGTTCACAAAGGACGCCTCGGTAGAAGAGAGGGTGGCTTTGACGTCCTGGCCGGAGGTGGGGTTTTTCGCAGAGAGCTCAATCTGCGGGATCAGGAGAGGTTGGAGGGTGGCTCTGAAAGGAGGTCAGCGTCGTGGCAGTGCAAACTGTAGCAAGGCTACTCACTGTGTCATGGCTGTACCCATCAAGTTGCTGTTGATCTTGCCAACATACATGAGCACCTTGAGCTCTTGTGGGGCAGCGGCCTGTCGTTCCACGAGGCTCCTCTCCTTGATTGGTGGGTACGAAATGTCGAGGATGTCGCGCTTCGCAAAAGTTACATCGGTACTCTGCACAGTAGCACCCAAGTACGACAGCGCCATGCTAACATCGGCAGCAGAAACACCAAGCCAAGGATTGATCGGTGCTGAGATGTTGTACATTCGAAGTTCGGCCTGGAAGATACCGGTCTGGTTGTCGAGGAAAGGCAGGTTGTAACACACGGCGATACCACTGGGGTTCGATGCCTGGCCCTTGAGTACGGTGAGCGCAGATCCGCACGCGGCCTTGGTCTGCTCCTCCCATTTTGCCAGATCTGCCTTGGCTGCGTCTCCCGAAGCCGGTGTCGTTGAGATTTGCGGGGCGGACTGCGCGCCGTTGGCATCTTGTCGTCTTGTGAGAGTGGCCATGATATCCGCATCCCGTCGGAGCATGTCCTCGACATGGTCGCCGCGTTTGAAGAGAGCGTTCACTGTCGGAGCCTTGGCAGATGCATAACCGGCGAGCATCAAGCCGCCCACGATAGCGTTGCTGAAGAGCATGGTGAATGGAAGGATATTAGATAGGCCTGCTGATTAAAGATGGTATGCGAAGAGGGAGACCGTCGTCGCCGGGCTGGCCAGCAGCGGTTGCAAAAGGAGGGTGGTAAGAATAGAAGGTGAGTAGGGAAACAAAGAGTGAGGACGAGGAGTCACGAACGGCCGAGGAGAAACCGGCTCTGCATGGGAGAGGTGCAATGGCGGTGCCGAGACTAAGAAAAGTGGACGGGCAACAGCAGCGGTAGAATGACGAGGCCCCGGTCGCAGACGTCCGTTCACGAACTCACAATGGCGTGAGGGTCGAGGGGAACCAGACTCGCAGAGCAGCACCAAGGCAGGAGCCGTGATTCAGTATTGCAGCGTCGAGACGGGTGCGACGCACACGAGACGGGTGGCGGGGACATGGTTATGCGTGGGCACTCGATGAGGCGAAGATAAAGCTTGATCTAGTAGGGTGAAGGCTAAAGTGCTAGCGGGAGGCTCCTTGCCAACCATGCTGTGGCGCATCTGGGACGAGGAACGGGCGGGAGCATTGACGAGGGTGGTGTCTTGAGACAATTGGTGTTGAGGTCTGGAGCGAGGGAGCATGCGCGAAGCAAGGGGCGCTTCACGAGGCCTGCGCTTCGCGTCGGTGCCCAATGGGGACGCGGCAGCCCATGCCGAGGGCCAAGAAGCGACACCTCCTGGAGTTTCACCATGCAAAATGCAAATGGCGAGAGTCTTCACCCGCCGTCCTGTCAGGCTGTCACGACTCCCGACTCACGACGCACGACTCATAGCAGAAGGCGGCCAGCGCCTCGTCGCCACATGGCGTGAACCACTCGTGACCGGCCGCTGGAGAGGCCTCGGAGGCTCGCGGTCGAGAGGCGCGCACACCTTGACGTACATACTTACATACATACCCACCGTGTAGGCGTTACGCCGCACACCTGCATCCGCCATCTGGACCGCCCGTCCAATATTCCCCGGCGCCTACCCACCCAAAGATGCCAGCCAAAGGCCCCATTGCCGCTGCCAGTCCCCGGATCTGAGTTGTTCCCTGCCGGCCGTGGCGGTGAGCGTGTGACGCACAGCATCGCGCTGTCACGCCCCCCGTATCTACCTGCACGCAGCATCACATCATCTCTTGTCGCCGGCGTCTTCTTCATCGAGTCCGTCACCCGTCCAGGCCTCCTCGGGACGGCGCGCTCGTCAGCCGCCGCGATGATCTGGCACCACACGAGCACTCGTGCCCAGGGCGGGCTGCGAACTCGCGCAGAAGGATGGACGTTGCGAGCGCGAGGCGACTCTTAGAGCGACACGTTGCATGCATGGTGCTAGCCCTTTGCATTTGCCCAACACCCCATCTCAGGCTTATATTGTAAACCGCTTCCAATACGGTCCGGAGCGCAGCCAACTAATTGCCAGCACATCAGAAGCCTTTGCGCGTGTTGTGGACACAGCCTTGTCCTGCCCCAGGAACTCGGGAGAGACCGCGGCCTTGGCCTGATGACGCTCCGAACATACATCTACCTACGCTGGGCTGCTGGGTGCTACCTACTTTCACTGCTGAATCCCACGTTCCCCCTCTTTTGCTGATATGCGTCTTTTGTTCCTTTTTGCGCACCAGCGTGGGCTTTCAACTGGCTCATACCACCAATAGCCACCCTCCACCCCCGCCCATCTGCACTCCCACGCGCTCGCGCCTCTTCGCCCGCCGCTCATTGACCGGTTGCCACTCACCTGACAGACGGGCTCTTGACTCTTGCAGCAATGCAGCACAACCCCAATTCACCATGGCGGACACCCGCGTCGGATTATGCCAAACCCTCACTACAACACACCGTATCTATGGTGAATCTACACGATGAGCCTAATTGGTACACCCGGGGTCCCTCCTCCCCCACGGCCTCCTCGGCCTCTTCGTGTACTAGCCGAAGCGCAACCCCAACGAGTGCCAATACGAAGAATCCGTGGTCTCATGTCATGAACAGTCCCAGTTCGACGTATTCGGATCAGTCAAACTCGACTTATTCAACCCAATCTACCAATTCTCCCAAACACAGCCCCGACCGCACTCCACAGCATACGAGCCGCGCCACTACACCCACACCGATCGCACCTCAGCCGCTAAGGCCTATCAACGCTGTTGCCGGATTTGTGCCCATGTCGCCACCGCCCACGTCCTCTGGGGAAGCCTTCAGGACTGGGGACTACCCGAGCTCACCCATCTCGAGCTTTCCTGGATCCCCAAATCCCTACCGCCAACCATCTGTGCCCTTCTCCCCTTTGGTCAATGGTTTCATCAATACGCCCTTGCTATCTGCACAAGGGCAGTCCCTCTCCGGGTGGTTCTATGAGCTCGCGAGTAAGCAATTTACAGACAGGGCCATGGTTCGAAAGGTGTGGCAGTGGACCATATCGAACCCGAAACTGGCTATACTACTAGTCGTCTGCGATGATGCGGCCTCATGGCGTCAAGCAGCATTCTTCGACCTTAGAGATGAGAGTCTCCCATTCCCCGAGGATCGACTACAGGGTATTGTCTCAGACCCTCAGCGTGTCGTTGACGAGCAGTGGAGGGCAACCGCGAAAGAATTGCCCCTGACAGGCACACATGTGGACTTTGGATCTCGTGAAACAGTTCCCTTGCAACACATCAACCTTGTTCGGACCTCTAGAGGCTCCGAGAAGAGCGTCGACCGTGTTCGAATGTTAGGTAATGCCGACGACCAGATCTACATCCGGAAACGTTTTGTGATCACGCGATCCAGCCAGAAGGCGTCCCTGCTGGAGCAGATAAACAAGTTCAAGGCGTACGACCACAAGAACATAGCGAAGCTGCTGTGTTCGTATGCCCAACCAAGTCATGTCGGGATCCTGACCACCCGGACGCAGCATACGTTGGATGACTATCTCGGCGTACAAGCATCAGATCAAAGCAGGGCCAAGCTGATTGTAGACTGGATGTATGACCTAGCGCATGCGCTGGATTATCTCCACTCGCAATCGATATGCCATCGTAGCATCCGACCGAGGAAGATCCTCATCGAAGGATCCCGAGTCTTTCTTGCCCCATTCGGCATTGGCACCAGCAATGACAGCCATAGTCCTACCGTACCTGGGCCCCAGCGGCTGGACCAGATCCACACATACTTTCAGGACCAAACATACATCTACGCTGCACCCGAAACGTTGCTTTCACGGGGGAAGCGCTACTCGGACGTGTTCTCGCTAGGATGCGTTTTCCTATCCATGATCACAGTGGCCCAGGGACATTCGCTGTCCCGATTTGCGCAGTACAGAGAAGGCTCGTCACAGGATGCCTCCTTCCACAATAACCTAGATCGAGTCGCATCGTGGCGGAACCGCCTCCAGGCGATGACAAACTCCGGGCAACGCAACGGCATGCTCGGTTCAGGCCGCAAAGTGCGCCAGCTCAAGTCGGAGGCCGAGTGGCTCGAGATCATCGAACAGATGATCAAGCCAAAGTACCAGGAACGCGTCAAAATCGCAAAGGTTGTACATAACTACGGCACGGGAAAGACGATAGGCGTACGCAGGAGAAGCCTCGACGGCGGAGGCTACAGTGGACAGGTGGGCGCTGCGCTGGGTTTGGCCAACTCCAACACCGCCAGTGGAGTTGCATCCGGAAGCAACGGATTCGGGCATGCGAGCGGAGCCGGCCAGAAGCCCGAGCTGAGTGTTTTCGACGGCTATTTCCAGCAACAGCAGCCGCGACGTTTCGAACCAGCTGGGATTTGGTGAGCGGTTGACGTGCATTAAACACAACATCTCGGCATCATCTCCCTCCGGTCGGCGAAGCGAAACATTCTCGTCTAAACAAATCCTCGAAACTTTTCCCATCAAGCAAGAACAGCGATCGGGCTTCCATACCCCGGATCCCGCGCGCTGCATTCCATTCCATTTCATCTCCTTCCCTTTCCCATGTTGGGTCGGCATCTGATACCCCCTTCCAGCATCTCTTTTCTCTCGATCGTCACCATGCTAGCTAGACGAACACAGACAGCACGAAGCTATGATTGCATAGGCAGGCAGACATACGGCAGCATCACACACACGCAACATACCGCACGTTTTTTTCTACATCCCACGACCCACTGGCGTACTAATCGGCGCAGAACCTGGGATATTACACGCATGCAGACCATCGGGTCTGTTTCACGCAGCGTTTTTATAGATAGAAAGTAACCTTTTGACAATGTTGGCTGTGCGTACCGGTGAGGATGCTGGGAGATGTGAAGGAAATACCCTGCATTGTACATGTCACGGCTCCCTCCATCAACATCCCCTACCTATTTACCAACCACTGCCCAACGTCCCACGCACACCACCCCGCCATCAACACCCCACGCTTTCTGTCCTCTCCAACGCGCGCGTTGATGTCCATCGCTACTGCTACTCATATTTCTGGTAGTAGGCTAGGATTCGAATACATAGCGCGCACGCTACGTCGTGAAGGTCGCTTGTGCGGATGATACACTCCAGCGCTCTTTCGCGGGAGACGTGGACGGCGGAGGGACGGCCGCTGCTCACGAGGGTATGTGTAAAGAGGCTAGAGAGTAGCAGGGGACGGGGCGTGTCTCAGTAGATGCGTGGTGTTGGTACGCTCTACCAGCTAAGGGGGACGCGGTGGAGCACTATGTGGGCGTTGAGGCAAGAGGAGAGGAGCTTAGAGATCTGCTTCTATGCGTCATCCTCCCTATAGGGCGATTTTGATGACGATTCGCAGGAAGGAAATCCCCGGACTGGGATAAACGGTGCGACTGGTCATAGTCAATGATGCTATTTCTACACACGGATTCCCGAATGGTATCCCTATGATGTGATGTGACATATGGTACATGGTACAATGGCGTTGACGCCTCTTCCTTCGCTCGCTGCAACCTGGACACTAATCGTACGTAGCCCTTCATGCGTTTGCCTCCCCCTCGACCCTCTTCGTTTTCTCTTTTCTCATCGCTCTCCAACCTCCTGTCTTGAAAAATACACAGCCGAAGAAAATTGTCCTCCCTCCATGCATGCATGCCAAAGCGGACCCAGAATAACTCCAAAGTGTGGTTTGTACAGCGGCCTCTTATACAATGACTTCACCGCAGTCGACCATGTTCGGCTTCCACTTGGTCGTGTCCAGCTCGCCCTCGGTGCTGCTCGGGACGGTGACGTCGAGTGGTTTGTAGAGATACCACGCCTTCAGGGCTGCTGCTGCTGCGCGGAATCTCGCCTCTTCGAGCGAGGACCCGGCTCCTTCTCCAAGCTTGTCCTTTCCGCTGTAGATGCCCACCACGAACACGGGATGTCTGCTCAAACGACCGGTTTCTGAGATCAGGCGAGCAACCGGGGCTTCGAAGCCTTCTCTTGCGCAGAGACGTGACAGATCGCGGGTGGGAGTGCGGAAGTCGAACATCTCGGATAGATCGAGATGTCGGCTGAGGAAGTGGCTCTTGAAAAACCGCTTCACCAGGGGTGCTCCGAGATGCAGGTGTAATGATCCCACCAAGGCACGCACAAATGACTGCGCAGCCTCCTCCATCGGTACCGGCACGGATGCCAAAGAGTGCGGGCTCGGCGGCGCGTTGGGGGAGCCGAACTCGTCTGTTGCAACGATCCTGTGTGTTTGGGTGACGTTCCACTTCCACGGCACTTGCTTCTTCAATGCCGCGGGAATCCCCTCTCCAGGTCTCAATCGCTTGAACTGCAGCAGCCCGGGCTCTACCTCGCCTCCTGGCTCCGCGGCGGCCTCGATGCCCCATTCGCTAGCAATGATAGCCAAGGCTCTGGGTCCAACGTATGCGTTCTGTGCAGCAAACACAACCTCCATGGGGAGGCGAGGGTAGTTGCAGAGCAGATGTTCGGCGGTGTAGTAGCCAAGGAGATTGGCCCCGAGGACGGATAGGGAGGCATTGTTGAAGGCGGGATCAGGGTCGGCGGAAGGGTGTATCAGCGTGCGGGCGAGCGTCTGCAGAGGAAATCGTTGGGGCAGCGATAGCCGTGCGCGGAGGGCTGAAAGCTTTGTTGATTGTAATGCCTCGTAGGGATGTGGTGATGGCATGTACTCCGGCTTGACATGGCGATGGGGTCTTCGTGACGGGCCTCGTATCGTCTCCGTCGTCGCCGCGGGCGTTTCTATCTCGATCTGCTGCCCCCCAAATTCTTCAACGGCGGCGGTCGTCTGGAAACGCGCTTGTATCCTGTGATTATGGGGCGCGATGGTCCTGTGCAGGGCGGCAGCATAGGGACAGAGCGGGCGGCGCGCAGCACTCGGGGCCAGCGAGGAGGGAGTGGCACATGACGATATGCGTATTCGCTTCATTAATGACACAACGGAGAGGAAAGGGAAAATTAAGAAGAGGACCGAAAGAAGCGCGACGCAATTGGGCTGTCGTGTGTCTCCTGGAGCGCTGGCGTGGAATAATTGTTCGCGCTCTTTTGTTCTTGGCACCTGCGCTAGCCGCAACCGCAACCTCACGCCAGAGCTCCGACGACGCCTCGAACCTCGAACCCACACCTCCACACCTCCACAGCACAACGATTCACAATGGGCGGCGGAGGAAAGATCCCGTAAGAGCGGCGTGCCAATGCCTTGTGCCATGCACTACTGACCTGCTGCTGCCCAGGTACCCGAAGCACGTCTGGTCGCCGGCCGGTGGTTGGTATGCCCAACCCGCAAACTGGAAGGCCAACACCTTTGTCATGGGCGCCGCGCTTGCCAGCATCGTCGGCGCCGCCTGGATGCTCAGCGCAAATCTCGAATACCGCGACAAGATGCCTCAGGAAGGCCGCTTCTTCCCCAGCCGATAGTACGCGTGCCTACGTCCACGCACCTGACCCGACGCAACGCTAACCATGACCCAGCTGGAGCAAGCAGATTATCGAACACGAGCGGAGAGTGAAGGAGGAGAAATAGACGGCCAGAGGGCAACGGTGGGCCGGCGGAGGAGCACCAGCGACATTTGCTAGAGCATATCATGGCTGTACATATCTACCCAGCCTTTCCTTGAATTCTGAAAGTCTATCTTCGACACGAACACCGTTCCAAGTTTCCTCGCCCTGTGGAGAATGCGAAAGCGTGGGCGTGCCGACCTGTTCAATGGCGAAGCTTGCCGAGATAGCGCCCCATATAGCGGCCTCCTCGATGTTTTGCAGCCCCGAAGTACAGCTGCCTCTGACTAACCCCACAGCTAAACCGCCGAGGAAGCCATTGCCTCCGCCGGTAGGGTCAACTACATTACCCGCTCGTTGATGGTAGGCAGGCAACCACTTTCGGGACCCTTGATGAGCGACAAGGCAGCCGTCTTTACCAGCCCTCACAACGACACCGCCTTTGCCGTCTGCGCCAATACCATTCTGTAGCCACTGATCACAGAGTCCCTCGATCAAGCGGTAGTTCACATGGTCCTTGCTGTTGGTGTCTCTTGCAAAGAAGCCACCGAGCTCAGCATGATTGGGACTGACGCAGTCAACAAGTTTAAGCGCTTTCAAGCAGGTAGGCAACTCTTGGGCAATGCAGAGATCAGGCACCGGCTCCCAGACGAATAGTGGACGCGGCGATTGCGGGTGCCCGGACTGGTTGCGCAATGCAAGAATGTTCTCCACTAGCTCGATGCACCGCAGTGGAGAGCAGATGAGATGGAAAGACTTGGACCAGAGCAGCTGCGTGTTTGCCAGTGCATGGTGATCGAGACGCAGTTTGGGGGTCGTGTAACGGAAGGCTGCAACATCAGTATGCGCCCAACCCGCAGCTCGGTCAATGGTACCTCTATGTTCGTTTTCGCCATATCCATTCCACCCACGAGTGGTCAGGCGATCGGGCGTGTCGCGCATGAGAACACCAGTGTCCCAACTGGCAATCGTGTCTCGCAGCGCAGCGGGGAAGTCTGAGCCGCAGTCGACTATCCATCCCACCGCTTTGGACCGTGGGGGCGGAGAGAATATGCGCGCACCCAGCGCTGAGTACGCACCGGCCCCGCCGAGGATTTCCTTCACTGGCGGCTTGGGTGGTGCGAACTCGATCTCATCTAAAACATATTAAACATTGGCCACAAGCGGCGACACGGTGCTTCAAGTACCAATGATGAACATGCCCAAGGTGCAGAAGTCCATGTGCTCAGCCGCTTGCGCCATGGTTGCGGTCCGTGTAGACAGGCTCAGCGCTGTAGAGGAGGGCGCTGACGCATGCACGTCGACTGGCGGGCGCTGGGGAAGCAGCGGCTTGGCACCGCTAGCATGGTAATCGATGGTCCAGGACCCCAGGTACCCTTTCTGATGCCGCCCGCGATTGAGCAAACACTTGAACACGCCGCACAGTGCATTCGCGCACAGATTCTCGTACCACGCACCTATTCCTAACATCGAAGTCTTCTAGAAGGCAAGCGCCGGTGCATCATACCTGCAGCTACCCGCCCCGAACCCGCGACCGAGCTGCCCCTTCTCTGGCTGCGAAGAGAGCATCCGCACAACGGCAACATGGCACAAACGGGCATGCACAACCTGCAAACCCTTATTAAAAGGTCAGTCACGGACGTCTCTCCATGCTTCCCCACCAGGTGCAAACATGGTGGACAAGACCATCCTCGGCCGCTCAGGCACCGTGGCGCTGCGAGGAGCTAGACTGACGGCTGCGCTCATCAGGCTCGAAGCTGCCACCAGCAGACTCGAGGACATAGCATCCACCTCGGTCGGATACGATGCGAGCGCCCCCGACGGAGCCCCCGCACCCCCATCTGTCGCCGCCGGCGCTGCAACGAGCGCCGCGCCCCCAGCAAAAGCTGCCGAGAGCTTACCCCCCTCCGTCGAGGCATTCGATGCCATCATCAACGCCGACCTGAAGCCGTGGCTGGAGCTGAGCAGCAAGTTGGGCAACGTCATCGATGGCCAGGCCAAAGCTGTCCAGCAAGCCTTCACGGCGCAGAGAGACTTGCTCTTCATTGCGGCCAAGGCGAAGAAGCCGGACATCTCTACGAACACAGAGATTCTGAAGCATCTGCAGGCTGCCATAACGGAGGTCGACGAGATCCGCCAGGGCAACCGTGACCGCGCGCTACAAAACCCATTGACCATGGTGGCCGACAGCGCCTGGGCGTTGGGCTGGGTCACGGTCGAGGGAAGCCCCAAGCCGCACGAGTACCTCAACGAGCTCTTCGGTGGTGCTCAGATGGCTGGAAACAAGGTCCTCACTGAGCACAAGGACGGGTAAGCAATGGAGTCCCCGTTGCATCTGGACACGTCTGACATATGTAGCCCGGACAAGACCTACGCCGAATGGGTCCGCGCATACTACAAGCTATTCAAGTCACTCTCCGAGTACGTGAAGAAGTTCCACACTTCCGGTGTCGCCTGGAACAAGGACGGCATCGATGCGAAGGAAGCCGCCCAGCAAATCAAGAACGGCTCGACTGCTTCGGCCGCAAACATCCCCCCACCCCCTCCACCCCCTCCAGCTGGAGGAATTCCTCCGCCCCCCGGTCCTCCTCCGCCACCAGGCCCACCCCCATCAGGCGGTCTGCCTCCGCCGCCGTCAATTAAGAAAGCGCCTGCGGACATGGGCGCCGTGTTCGATGATCTGAACAAGGGCGAGGCGGTCACAAAGGGCCTTAAGAAGGTGGATCCAAGCCAAATGACACACAAAAACCCTTCACTACGAGCTACCGCGCCCGTGCGCAGTGACAGTAATGGGTCACTGAGGAGTAAGAGCCCTGCGCCTCCGGGCAAGAAGCCAAAGCCCGAATCGATGCGGACTAAGAAGCCGCCGAAGAAGGAGCTGGACGGCAACAAGTGGATAATAGTGAGTGCATAAATCATCATGATCAATCACACATGTTAATGTATCTTCAGGACAACTTCGATAGCCCAGGCGAGATGATCGAAATTGAAGCTGAAATCAACCACTCTGTCCTCATCTCACGATGCAAGAACACCACCATACGCATCAACGGCAAGGCGAACGCCATCTCCATCGACAACTCGGAGAAGACGTCCATCGTCATCGATTCCTTAGTCAGCTCGGTGGACGTCATCAAGTGCCCCAACTTCGCTCTCCAGGTCCTCGGCACTCTCCCAACGCTGCTCCTTGACCAGGTTGACGGCGCCAGCGTGTACCTGAGCAAGGACTCCCAAAACACCGAGATCCTTTCCAGCAAATCCTCAAGCGTTAACATCAACCTGCCGAGCGAAGATGATTACGTGGAAACTCCTGTACCGGAGCAGATCCGGACGTACATCAAGGACGGCAAGCTGGTGAGCGAGATTGTAGAGCATGCTGGATAGGTGGTCTCCGGTGTAGCATTTGTAAGATGTAAATGTAGAGCTTGACGCTGGGATGTATTGAATCGAGATCACGATGCATTGGGTGGAGTCTGACGTGCTTCGCTGTCGCATTTGTGGCCAGCTAGCGGACTGTTGTTTTGAATGCAGCTTGATGTCTTTATCATCTAGTCTATATTGTATCGCAATATTGATCTTCCGTTCGGTGTGTGAATCGCATCTCATCCAGAGTTCTGCCGTCCGTTCAAAATACTACCCTAGTGTTATGAGGGTTTGTCTTCCTAGTATAGTAAATAGGTGCCTGATGTTGGCGACAGGACTACCGCTCAACCCGGGTTCCTGGTGGTGGTGGTGCTGCTGCATACATGCCACGTTTTTCAAGCACTTGCTATACTGAATCATCGATGTATACCGGAGTAGAAGTGGAGTTCAACTTCGATGGGGTTTCTGTAGTCGTGCAGTATACAAGGAGGACCAAATAAGGTTTAGCTCTAGAGCGCTCGCTAGCTCGAAGTGATATAAATCCCAGAGAAACGCCTGGACACGCATGCGTTGATATGTCGACAATGCCCCGGAGCCCTGGTTTCAAGCCACCACGCGCGTTCCCCGCTCATGATAGAAACAATCTGAAAATTTGGATATCACGCATCTCAACTGCGAGCTCAAGCATCCCTCGGATCCACACTCAGACATCACTCGCAGCACGAAAAGACATGATCTCTCCAACACTCCCAATCCAATTGCCTATCCCCATATACTACATACACACCTGACTACCATCCACCCAGTTACAGGCGATCAAAATAGGTACCACAGAAACACTGAAGCTTATTACATCCACCAGGGTGCACAAACTGTCCCGGACTCAAGATGGAGACGCAGTCGCCATCTGGGTCCGGGGGGAGAAGCTGGATGGCTTCTTTAGTTGCCCTTGCGGCCCTTGTGATGGCGACGCTGGTTCTTCTTGCCTCTTCCCTTGTGGTGACGACGTTGGTTCTTCTTGCCTTTTCCTTTGTGATGGGGCGCTCGGGCTTCAACTGCTGCGTCGTCCTCGGCATCGTCTGCGGCATCGACGTCAGCATCGTCAGCAGCGTCGTCCGCGGCGTCGTCCTCAGCGTTGTCTTCGGCGTCGTCTTCAGCCTCGGCTTCGCGACGGTTCTGCTTTCTACCCTTGTGGTGGCTAAGTGGAAAGTCAGCGAGATGGTTACTTGGATGATAAGTGGGTAGAAGTTATCATCTCAGCTATAACA
Source organism: Karstenula rhodostoma CBS 690.94 (assembly GCA_010093485.1). Classification (NCBI taxonomy): domain Eukaryota; kingdom Fungi; phylum Ascomycota; class Dothideomycetes; order Pleosporales; family Didymosphaeriaceae; genus Karstenula; species Karstenula rhodostoma. The sequence continues at coordinate 2,638,124 of MU001493.1, forward strand.
GCAGAGACGCCAACTTCGCCCTATGGCACCACGTACGGGTCACGAGTGTCGATCTCGACGGCACGGTTCTGCTTGCGCCCTTTGTGGTGACTAAATGGAAAGTCAGTGAGATGGTTACTTGGAGGACAAGTGGGTAGAAGTGATTGTCTCAGCCATGATAGCAGAGACACCAACTTCATCCCATGGCACCACGTACGGGTCACGAGTGTCTATCTCGACGGCACGGTTCTGCTTCCTGCCTTTGTCTGAATACTGGTCAGTCGTTGAAATGCATTGGCAACGACAATGGCAGGTTACTGACGATGAGGATCACGTGCTTCAACCTCGACTTCGCGACGGTTTTGCTTTCGGCCCTGTTGGCAATTAGTATATGCTGAAAGAGCAAGAATCTGGATCTCATACCTTGTGGTGAGGGGACCTCGCATCGATAGCGATGTCGGAGACGCTTCCGCTCACGACGTTACGGGCAGCTACAGCAGCAGCGCTCTTGCTATTGTCGCCGGTAACGACGTAAGCACTGGTGGCTCCGAGAAGGAGGGCAACGATAGCGAATCTCATGATGAAAGAAGTCTAGCCTGTGTAAAAGAAGGTAACGAAGATAGTGGTCCTGCCGGATGAAGCTAATGAGGGGATGAGAGTGAATGAGCAGATTTGAGTACGATCAACGCCTACCGAGATGGCCTGACCGACTGACGGAGGGGTTTATATCATGGCCTTCCCTCCCGTTAGGCTGAGCAGCTGTCATCGCTTGTACTCCTGAGACGCGACACGAACGCAGAACGCATTGACACCAACCTCCAAACGAGCCTCAGGACCAGTACATACGCACTTGCACTGCCGGCCTTGTTCAAGACAAGGCCTTTACATCCGTCAGGGGAGACAGGCAGCGCCTCGGAGCCAGACGAAGCGGGATTCATGTTTCCAGTGCCGACACTGGAGGGTAACATTGGCTGGGCACGCTCCTTTTCGGGTGCAGGTCGGTACGAACAGCTGGCGATTCAGCAGGAACATGCACAAGAATGAGCATCAACCTGTCGCTGTAGCCACATGCTGGCAATGCTGCTCATCGGGATCGTGTGTCCCAGTCCATATGCTGAAACAAAGCTTGTCTGCTGTTTCAGTCGTTGATTGGTCGCCAGTGGCGCATGCAAGATGCCGCTGTAGCATATGGGCAGGATGGACGCCGTCTTGGAAAAGTTGTGTCACCTGTTCGGTGTCAGGATGGTTGTCGGAGCCCCGTGTGCACGATCGCCAAGGTCACAAACAGTGGTGCGGAACGTTGAGATTCAAGACATGATTTAGCGCGCTTTTTCAAACATACTCGCTCCACCCACCAACCACGCGTCCGCGGAACAGCAGCGGAAATGCTTGTGTACGGCTCGTCTTGCCTTGCAAAGCTTAGCTTGCATTGCGTTGCCTCGTGAGCTTCACCTCTCCGCAACGCAAAGGATGGCTGCACCACTCGGAGCGATGCCGCGCTCAGGGTTAAACAATGCGCGTCACTGTCTGAGATTCTCGCTTTTTCTATGCTCCGCCTGTTCTGCCTGACATCCTCATCCTGCATTCTCACTCTCCAGCGTTGACCGCATTCTTTCTGTTTCCTTCGCAAGTCGCCGGCCGAATCTAGTATAATCTGTTTCTATTCTACCTAATACCCCTTTGAACTTCGATTCGCACGATGCAGCCCAACACCGCCAACGCAGAGAAGCAGACACAAGACGATGTCGAGTACGATGACTTCAGCTCGCAGGATGGCGAGACGACGTCGTTTCTCAACAGGAATCACATCAAAGAAACCGCGAGGAGGAAGGGCATGACTTGCCTTCTGCTGGCCAATCTCTTCGTGTTTTCCATGTCCGCGTTGACATTGGTCTGCGCTGTCTACTCTCAAAAATCGCAGTCCACCTACTCCGCAGCGAGACTAATGGACGAATTTGGAGTCTTCTGTACGTCAAGCAGTCCCAGCGCTTTCAGTGCTCGGCTAACCTCTGACAGCGCCGGCTATGAACATTGTCGAATACAAGGAAGTCGACTTCAAGCTCCCCAGCCCTGTCAACTCCTCCAAGTACGTTGGTGTGTCTCAGGAGGTCAACAACGCATGGTTAGACATTGCGTACGTTCCCGACCAGATGGTCTCTGTGGACGACTTCCCCAAACTCAAGAAGTCTATGGACTCCCTCAAGGTCTCTGATCCCAAGTCCGACGAGACGGGATATCGTGTGGGTCTCGAGGTCTTCCACCAGCTGCAGTGCCTCAATCTCTTGAGGATGGCGACATACCCGGAGCACTACACGAAGCTCCAGTCAGACGAAACCAGCAAGCCCGAAGAAGTGCGAGCATACCTAGGTAAGTAGTTTTTAGTTAGCTTGTAGTGAACGCAGGCTAACATCCTTCGAGATCACTGCGTAGAGGTCCTCCGCACTAAGCTGATGTGTGCGTCCGATGTCAGCGTCTTCACCTACCACGCCATGCCTGACAAGCAGGCGGCGTTACCCGACTACGATTCAAAACATGTCTGCCGAAACTTCGACAAGATCAAGCAATGGGCAACAGACAATGCGGTGCCGGCTTTGTAGACGTGTGGAGCACGATCATATCGGAGACGCTGCACATAGCCCACGGAAGAAGGTGGCATGGAATAACGTAGCCGAACGGCTTATTTGATACCCAACCATCAATACACTGAGAATTTCTTACCATCTCTTGCATCTGCTACCAACCTGTCCGCCCCGCTCACTTGTCTCCTTTCCACTTCTCCACACTTACGTTGCTCATGCATCATTTATTCCTGGAATCTAATTCCTAACCATCACCCACAATCTACGTTTCTCGAAGCGCGAATGCTGCAGGCCAAGCTGTTTGAACCGCACTTGGCGTTTAGCAGGCACGTTTCACGCATGGCATATTGACAAACGTCTCAAGGAACCCGGACGCAACAACATCTTAGTAGAACCGTGCGCGTGGATACAAGTCCTCGGATGTTTGCTGCCCGGGCTTGTCGCTCGCACTGTGGATGGAATGACGAAAACAACACGCATAAACATGGTTTTTTTTTGTTCGGTTCTTGGAGTCTTGGTAGGAGGGGACGGAAAGGGCAGACACCGAGCATCAAGCTGACACGCCGAGGTTAGGGTGGGGACGCATCACTGCTCATGAGTTTGTGCAGGTAGATTTGTTTCAATTATCGTTTTCTCTTCCTCCCAAACCCGTTGTAAGTTTATGTACAGCTGCCAAATTCGTTCAAAGGAGGGTGCGGCGTCTTGTAGACAACTTTGTGTCTGTTTTTTAACACTACGCGGGTCAGTGACGCCTACACAACCATGTGTGGATTCGTGCAGTGCGGGTCCAGGAATAACACCGTGGGCAACTTACAGCCAGCGTGGGCGATGCGCAGCCACCCTGCGCTTGATGGAAGCAAGCAATATTCAAAAAGTATTTGTACTCGCACAACTGCATGCGTCAGTCCATGGGCTTCAATCCCGCCGTACGCTCGTCTTCTCTTCATATTCTCCTTGCCCGTAATGCTCGCTTTGTTCTTGACTCACCTCCTTAGCATTCATCTGTCCGGCCGGAATGATGGGCTGCTGGCAGTTGCACGGCAACTTGAAAGTGGGCGTGGGCTCCTTGTGGTGGTTGTGATGGCGCGTCCTCGTTGCATTGTCTGTGGGAGCTGCGAGGACGGACGAGAGCGCGGAGGTGACGGCTTCGACCTTGGCCCATGGGAAGGGCGAGGCGGCGATGGCGCTTGCGAAGACGAGGAGTGCGAATCGCATCGTGAGAGTGGGTTGTCGAAACAGTGAGGATCGATGGATTCTAAAACAGCCTCGCGGCAGTAGACACGATGGGAAAGTTCTGGCACAGGACGCAAAAATGCATCAGCTACGGTGCCTGGCGGCAGATGGTATGTATGTTACAATTTCCATTCAGCCTCCATCTAGCGGACCGCGTGGCTCCGCATATAGAGCCAGCACGTCAGCCAGTCTAGTACAGCTTCTCGAACCAAGAGGCCACAGGCGTGCGTACTGTATATGCGTGGCTTAATATGCGCACATGCGATCGTACATGAGGGAACGAGGATTATGGGTGTTGTTATATGGACCGGATAAAGAGCTGCATTGCCGAGTCGGGACGGATGATTGGACCACAACGCGCCATTGGATGATTAGGATCTCGGAATACGGCAAGAAGCATATAGAAGGTAGAGAGCTTACTAGGCATGGCAATGGCAGTTCTTGGAAGGCGCGCTCGTGGATATTGCGCAGTCTAACCCGGGTGTCGCCAACGAAAAAAATATACGAAAATGGCACAACATGCGGCTACGCCCGATAAAAGTAACTTCAGTACCTATCCCAAGGACCTATGTATACTTTGAAGACGTTGGACGAGCGTGTACTGGTCTTCGTGGGTATGATGCGATTTTTTGAGCTCATAGATGAATTAATTGTACGTCTGGCGAAAAATAGGAAGTAGACATAAGAGACGAAACGCGGGAACGCTGGCATTAGTCGCCGGAATATGAGCACAGAAGTCTGCGACACGAATACAGCATTGCTCTTTTATAGTGAAGAAATATTACTCTAGGGCAACGACTTGTAAGGATAAGGTAGAATTATAGGGCTCACATACAGGTTATTTATTATAGTTTTCTGATTGTTGACTCGAACTACAAAGTAGTGTCCCGTAAAGTGATAGACAAATATAGACTGCCGTCCAAAAGTGATACAAAAGGAAGCGTTGTGAGTGGATAAACAAGGTTAGTAAGGCTGGTGTTTTCGCTGTCACGATTAAAGAAGCAGAACTGATGTTTTTCGGCGCTTGCTAACTACTGATAAGAACATGTATTGTATGAATCACATAAACCCGATATCAACGCTCCTTCAGCAATGAAGGTTGTCAAATACATACCCATCGCAACATAAGTTTCTCGCACGAGAATCGAGGATGCTTTTGCCTTGCTCTGCATGTGGTTAGTCTACCTATTTTTGTTTGGCCACCTTTCGCCGCGTTTCACAATTTCTTCGCTTGCAATCCCGTTTTCGGTAATGCCCTCGCCGCTACGAAATACGAGGCCCCTGGTCAGATAGTACCGACCGTACGAAGGTCATAGTACCGACCGTACGAAGGTCTGAACTTTAGAAGGCCAGGCATCGCAATGTTGCTTTACAGACTGCAGAAATGTTAATCGTTAACAGTTACATCCGTGAAGCGGATCCAGAGCCAAACTCCGAGCTTCTAGAGCTCGAGTATTACAGTGAACAGCATGCCAGTTTCTACATTCGATGTTTCCTGGACCCAAACGGTGGGGCGATCTAAGGCTAGCTAGCGCAAGGCGCATATCGCACACCCGGGCGTAAGGGGGGCGTATGCCAGACACATCAAAAGGGTGCCCAATGCCCATCTCGCACGAACATTGCTTCCTGGGCCTTCACTTTACGCCCAGTCTTTCTTTTTGAGAGATGGCGAACGATGTCTACACTGGTTTCTGGGTCGATTGGGGTAAATCTTGGTCTTGCTATTGACGATGCATCTTACTAAAAGCAAATAGAGAAGGGTAGATCAAAAGGCGCCACTCTGACTCTGCCACAAGAGCAGGGCTTCGTTCTGGTATCATTCCTTACACTGTTCGTTCAGTTCTCTGGAGCTTGTTTCTGGCGCGTGGTCTGCTTCATAATACACCAACGCCGCTCGACCACGGCCCCGCGCGACGGCCTTTTCCAGCAACAGCAAATCATCCTGCGAAATGCGATAACGGCACCGAATGCGCTTTGGAACCTGGGTCGCTCTACATTAGCATGGAGAGGCCATGTTGAATCGCCATTCCGCCACGCTATGGCTCTCATTCTGATCACCGTCATACACATGTGTTTCTTTGGTGTGGCCGGTCTATTCTCATCGCAAATTGCATCCACAGGCGGGGGTTCGGCACTCGTCAGATCGGAGGTCTGTGGTTATCCTAAAGAGATATCCAACGTCCGCGCACAAGAGGCGTACAATCTTGGAGGCGACGAGCTTATCACTTTCAACTCGGAAGTTTTGCTTGGACGCTTGACGCTGACGAAGAGTGCTACATACGCCCGATCATGCTACAACAACCCTATCGATAGCGGAGCGACAGATTGTAACATCTATATCAATACCTATCTCGAAGGCATCAATGCATCAGCAGTTGATAACGCAACGTGCCCGTTCGGAGGAAAATCGTGTGGCACCTCCAACAGTGTCCGATACGATTCGGGCCATATTTCGAGTAGCAAGCATCTTGGTATCAACTTTCCGGAATCGGAAGATGTCTCGATCAGGAGAGTCACAAGTTGCGCACCAATCGACAGTGAACAGTACGCTACTGACTGGAAAGCCAATCGCATTGAAGCATTCGGCAAAAAGACCAAGACCAGCGTGCGCTTCTGGGAGTTCGGACAAGGCCCTTCCGGATGCCGGGCAACAATTCCGCAGAATATGACCGACGATACTACCTTCTGTGTCAGCCAATATCAGAGAGACTATTGGCAGCCGCCGTATACAGTTCTGTACGTCTCATGGCAAGCAGCATCAAACATTTATACACAGCTAACCTGGATACAGTGCAGTTACCGCCTACGTCGACAACGCGACTGCCAGCGACTTCAAGCCCATCTCGGATTTCCAACGAGGGGATGCCGACGTAACCTTGATTTCCATTTTCAGCAAAGCCAAATACACGGACGTCGTTGACGACCCACTGTTTAATGCTCACAACAACTCGTGGACGGTGGGAAGCAACGCCAAAAACTTCTCCACCCCTACAACCGACCTGTCAGTCCTGGGCTGCGCCGAGCAATATCAGTTTTGCAATACCGCCAACACAAAGTGCACCAAATTGACGGGTCTTTACGCCGCCTTGAAGACAGTCGAAAACGGCGAGTTGCAACTCTCTCCACAACAAGCTGCTATATTTCGTGTCATATGGAGAGCAGCATGGGCGATGGTTCTCCAATGGGCCACGACTATTTTAGACAACTCGCTACTGCTCGCGCAGGATTTCGTCTTCACGATGAAATCGACCACTTCTTCTCCACTACCGCCCAACCAGTGGGTGCAGGAAGCGCACAACCTGCACAACCTATCACTCGCCGTTCTACAGCGTCGAGTCAACGAATTCTCGTCGCCGGAGAATTTCAATATACGCCCGGGGCTTAATTCTTTGAAACAAATCAATGTGACGACGGACCCGCACGAGCTCATCATCTGTCAGCTCCAGAAGATACGCTCAACTGCGCATGTGAGCGTCAGCGTGCTCGGCATGTGCGTTATCCTGGGCGTCGGCTCGATCTTAATCCTGCTTGACTGGACGTTTATACAGCAGGTACGTATGCCAAAGCCGACTGTGAAACCACCTAACCTAGGCAGATATTTTGGTTCCGTTCCGTTACCCACCTAAGGCAGGCGAAGAAGGCGGATTGGCAGGCAACAGGGGTGTTGCAGCTACATCGACAAGCCTTGGAGGCGAGAGCGGTGGGCCCATGGAACGTGGGTGATTACTTGTTTCCAGTTTTGGTAGAGCGGGGGAGGAGCTTCCTCGGGCTGGGTGTGAGACACGACGTCCCCGAGCATGGCAGTTTCCAACGCGAAGGTTCGGAGTCTAGCTTGAAGGCGCCGGCGGATAAAAGCGGGCAGTACTCGGCCATATCGGAAGAAATAAGCATGGAACCGATGGGCGACCAAAAAGGGAGACGGCACTATAGTCGTACATAGCTAAACGCCTAACAAAATGTGCCGTTTATTCCTTCTTCAAGTCTGGAGGTGGCACAGAGTGTCTTGGGAACTCTTCCTCGCCCTGGATGTGCTCCATTTTGGTGTCGATTCGATGCATGCAGCTCCATTCGTCCAGGTATAGCTCCTGCACAAGGTTGACACTGCCAAAGAACTTTTCGCCAACTCCAGTACCGGGCAATTCAGGATTTACTTTGAACGCTCTGCTGCTTCCATACGAGGAGCTATGGTTCTCGAACCGTTCCAAGCTTCCTATTGCCCATACCATGTGTTCATTCGTGATATAGTGCTCCCTCAGCCGCTTGCGACGAATCTGTTTCCGCATTTCGACCTCCGCAAGGGCCCGGGGCATGGGGTAATCATCTGCCGTCAGATGTTCGCGATTCGCGAGTCGCTTCTTGTTTCTTTCCATGGTCTTCTCGCTCTCGGCTTCCCATCTCGCTCTGAGGAACCGCAAAAGGGCTTGCTCGCGAAAGAACAGGGTAAGCGTGTGTCGCCAGTTGAACTCAATCTGTCGCGTTGCGATGTCGATGGACAAATCAGAGAGCTCCGTGTCATTGACGTTACTACCGATTTGTATCGTGTAGTTCGGCATCTCTGGCTTCCATTCCTTGACATTGCTTTCCCATCTCTCCATGATCCTGTTATATTCCTTCTTCATCCCGCTAGCGATCTCGCTCTTCTTGCGCTGGTCTCGGAAGCAAACTAGTGTCTTTTCTCTGTCACCGTTTTCCAACTTGATTCCAGGCACGAAGCGCGCGAACGAGGTCGGGACCTCGGGGCGCTTGCTCTTCCCACCAAGATTGTATTTCTCCAAGTGGAAATCGATATTCATGTTTCGAAGGACGGAGTCGGCAAATACTTGTTCGGTGTACGCCCTAAAATGCGATGATACGTTTCGGCATACCGTCCAGAGGTGTGTAAGATCGTTGTTGTAGGTGAGGATGCGGATCCACAACTCGGGCGGGAGTGAAGGACATTGCGGGCTGCGCGTCTCTCTCATATTGGGCTTGTGTCAGTATCGGGTACACACAGCGTGGACCCTCCAGGATCGTGATCGCGAAGGCGCATTGCAGAACGTTGAGTACTGCTCGGCACACCATCGTGGACGCGCCGAGTGATGACGAAAGCGGCGAGTCATGTCATGATTATGTAACCCAAATACATGATTAGGTGGGCCTTCCAGCCCGCGACATTGACCATCATTTACATTCATTTCTTCATCCTCAGCTCTTTTCACAAATGGAGTGTCAGATGCTCAGCCACGGCCACGGCCAGTTAGGTGTAAGCGACTACGACGTTGCGAAATGTAGAACGCTCATGGCATCCACGATGCCAACCGCATGGTATGTAGATTTGAACCTGGACAAAATTCTATGAGTACGAAAGCAGCAACTTGATCTTTAGTGACATGTTGCCCTGATCGGACAACTAAGAGATACTTCGCAGGTCTACCGCCGTCTGGACACCACGAAGCGCACTGAACCAGTCCCCAGCAAGCAAAAGTTTCGCCATCTCGTATCTCCGATGAGCGTAATGCCGGAGACGATAAGCCATTTCGTTGCGAAGTTACTGACGTCGCAAAGTACCTCACAGACTTTTGACATGTGCGAAAGGTTAGTTAAGACTGTCTCTGGAAGTGTGGGACAAATAGAAGAGCTCTGCTACTCCACAGAAGAGCTGTGTGTGCCCAACCGTGATACTCCGGGACATTCTGGACAAAGGGATGTTGCTGATTTGTGTTCCCCAGGTCGTGATCTCACTCGCTCTGAGCGCATGTCGAGCTTCTCACACTGCACAGAATTGCCCGAATCTTAGATCGCTCACATGAATACGGAACCTCCAATCGGTGGTGCTCATGCCTTATGGTTGCATTGATCTGGGCATCCGAGTTATTCGCCCTTGGCAGTACTTGTTGAGGAATTTCCGTTTTTCGCACGTCAGTAGCGGCGAGTCCTGACGGACAGCAATGATGGTGTGAGACAAGAGATCTGGAACAGAAAAATAACACTACAGGTACTTTACCACGTTTACTTGTTGGTACCAAATACAATTGGGTAAAAGTATGGCTTGTAAAAGCCGCACTCGCTATGCCTACATGTCGTACAACAGGAGCGTGCCATGTCATGGTAGCTTTCGAGGTTCCAGAAGCACACTATCCGCGGCGTTTACCTGCTTCCGATGCGACATGCAGGAGGTGTTACTTGGACACAGTATCATACTGCGCTGGTATATTAGCTATGGGCATGGAGAAGTGGTGATTTTTGTGTACGCTTCTTCCCACCTCTACTTCGCAGCAGTGAAACTTAGATATCGAGGAAGTATACGATTTATCGTCCGACGAAGCAGAACATATGGCATCTGCGCTAAAGGAAACGCTCTCGAGTGCGGAATGTCGCCCAGAAATCGGCATCCCTTCGTCTTGTTGGACGAGCAACATTCCAGCGCGTCAACAACAGCCTTTCAAAAGGAAGGGTTATTCAGCCAGGGTCTCAGTCATGGCGATTGGATCTCAATCGTAGTCAAGATGAAATGGAAGATCGGACTTTCCGCTTTCATTCTTTTCGCGGATAATTCTTACGTTGCAGCCATCGATCATCTCTCAGTTCCCACATCAGATCGGATCGGCCATGTCGAAGAACCTGTTCCAGAGCCATTGCGTCTTGCAGCCGTATTTATGAAGCACCGTTCGACCACGAAAAGTTCCGTAAAGGCCTCCAGCACTGCAGCAAAAGATCAGCACTCGTCTGGAAGGACACCAACGTCGAGAAAAAGGGCGACCAGCTCAACCTCTGTCTCAGCCTTGGGCATCAAGGGCACGCCAAAGTCTTCTAGTTTGACCACCAAAGTTACATCGACCGCCAAAACTCCAGCTTTGCTACGGTCCGTGCCAGAATCAAGTACCAAATCTACTGCGAAACCTACTGCGAAATCCACTGCTAAATCCACCGCGAAATCCACCGCGAAGTTAACTGCGAAATCAACCGCGATATCTACGGTGAAGATCACTGCCAAATCAACTGCATCAACCTCGAAAATTGCTTCTGTCAACCCACGCTCAAGTTCGCGGGTGTTCGCAAGCTTTGAGGCCTCATCAAGTCTGGTCCAATCAAGTGGCGAGGGAATTGCCATCTTGGAGGCCCCTTTGACATCTTCTCTTCGTGTCCAACCTTCTTCAACTAGGAAAGTCAGACGTTCTGCATTATTGAATCGCTCGTCGACAAATGCACAGCAAAGCTCTCCTTCTTCGGCACCACTCCAGTCTCGCCTGGCCATTGCACTACAGACGGGGAACGAAGGAGGCGTCACCGAGAAGGAAATTCTCAACGCTCTTCCAAATGCGCTGGTTTCACGACAATCGTTGGGTTACAAGCTACTTCCCAACGATGTTCCTATTACTTGGCTCTTGGATGCGAACACTGCATTTGTAGAAGATCCAGGAACCCTTCAAAACATTATGTTTGCAAACAAGAACCTTAAGCTTGGCGACTTTCCTAACAACTCCTCTTTAGCTGCTGCCGGATCGGCTCCAGGTTCTGACACGAGAATGGCATACTTCGGTGGCAATCCTTTCGTTACCAACGATGGAGGCACCTATTATCCCTGGAAACCGGTTAGCAACCCGGGCATGAGGACGTTTAACACAAATATTGTCACCTGGCTCCTCGGACTGCCCACCGGTACACGTGGAGATGCTATCTCAGCGAAGTCTAATATCATACTATCGGGGCTGAAAGACACTGCCGAAAATTTCACACGCACTGCACTCTCTCAGTTGTTTCCCAACATCCGCATCAACGGTGGTAGAATTGGGAACAATGTCTGTGATTTTACAGGAAGCAGTAACCCTTGCCTTGAGGGCGCCAGCCTTCTCATTGTTGGAGATAATCGCAATCCTGGAGATGATGCTGTTGCCAACGCCGTGGTCGGAGCTTACAGGAAAGGTTTGCCACTATTGGTTATGACAGAAGACGGCAACTATAGCCCGGATTCTTGGAAGATTACTGAACAGCTAGGCTTGACACTTGGCCAGAATTTCTTTGAGGGACAAAAGGTAATCGACAACTCGAAAAAAAGCTATCAAGCCCCTAGCAGTGTCATCCATGACGACTTCCGCACCGACGTTCTGCAAGTACACTCTTCCCTCAGCAACGATCCACTCCGGCCTTCAGACTACGCAGTGTGCATATCTCGGGACGGGTTGTTGACCCAGACTATACGTATGGGAGAATGCGTGGAATCTCCTCCCAGTGGAGTGGCCGCACATGCGCTTCCCTACTTCGGTGCAATCCACAGATTACAGAACGCCATTAACAGTATCTCTTCTAACGGTCTAGATATCTTCAAGACGACCAACGGTGTCAACACCCAAACCTTGCGCCTCCTGACTCTTTTGGCCAACAAGATCCGAGTAGGCCCACAGGGCATGTCTACGGACACCGCTGTTGCAATCAAATATCCCATCAATACTAGAACCGATGGCGTGGCTGTGACCAGGGCTTTGTTTGCAGATTGGATTGTCCCCATGAGCACAACATCAACTCCGCGAGCCCTGGACTTTGGTTCCTTGTGGTGCCCCGATAACGTAGTCTACGAAGCGGGCAACTGCACGGCCCCCTCCTTCCCAGGTTTTTCCTCCTATCAGCTGGTCTTGAATTCGACGCTCAATGACGAGTGGACGTCCACAGGCTACACTCAATACCCTGGTCAAGCGGCCACGATTACACTGACCAACGATCCTGGCATACCTATTGCTGTGAGAACGTTTGCAATTCGAAATGCCGATGGCCGCACAGCGGAGTACAGCGCATCAGGAAAGTCACTGTACAATCGTCCCCAGTTTCCTGTCAGCGTTTGGATCCCACTGAAACCTGGAGTACCCACGGTGATGAATTCACCCTACGGCGGCCCACTGTATATCAGTTTGTACGGAACAGATTTGACTAGCCCACGGCAAGCATCTTTCCTATTTCAGAACGTGAGCAAACATTTTGCTGTCCTTGACGCCAGTAGCGACAACGCTCTCAAACAACTGGCTCAAGATCTGATGAAATCGCCAGCGTACTGGGTCGACATAAAGGGGTCCGGCTTTGAGCTCCACGTTCCTGCAGGGAAGCTCGCACAGTCACTTGCACCAAGAGGCATAGACATAGGCGTTGGCCGTAGGGTCTACTACAACACGACCACTACTGGACTTGGCCAGCTTATGATCGACTACAAGACAAGCTGGGCCGAGAGAGAGTATCGCATGGCAGGGCTCAAGATCGACAGGGAGCCTATGACAACATCACTGCCTCTCGAGGATCAGCGACTCTGCCAATTTCTCCGGTGGGACTGCATGAATGAGTCTATACATCGCATAACTGAGATCCAGCATTTGACCTACGACACGTACGCTGCTTGTGGCCAACTATGCTCAGGGAATCCCATCACTTCCAGTACAGTACCAGCGCCAATCGCTTGGGGCGAAGGGCACGAGTTGGGGCACAATCTACAGAGGCAAGCGCTTGATATCTACTGGCCAGACACGAGCTTAGGAAAAGCGTCAGAAGCTATCAATACCTGGGCCACTTACTCCATACGGAGCACCGAGGTGTCCAACAACATCTTTCCTTACTTCAACCAATGGACATACTTCCGTCTCACACTTCCCACCCGCTTTGGCACCGGCATAGACGATGGCCCACTGCGTCGTCACGTACGATAATCCACACGACCACTTCTCACCAGGCGCTAACAGACAAACAGGACGTTCAAGATTTCACCGTATTGTTCAGCGCACGTCAATCGGCGTATCTGAAGCTGCAGCAGAACGGCCAGAGCGTCGTTCTGGACCACACATGTAAAGTGCTCGGCAGTTTTCCAATCGGCACCCGCTCCGATATTATGCTTGCAGATGCAGTCTGGGGCACCAACGGCTACGCCGTGAATAATGGCGAGCGCTTAAGCTTCTATATCGCACTCCCGCAGATTCTACAGGGAAAAACAATGGCAAACAATGTACCTCTCGCCGACGGAAGGAACATATACACGCTCATGTACCAGGCTGCGCGTCTGTTTTCCGCTTACGCTACAAATGCCGCAACTTGGCAAGCACGTGCGGCCTCCTTGGGGTTGAGTCGCTATGCCTACACCAACGATGCTGTATATGGTGCGGGCAAGACAGTTAACGACATGATTGGGAACGACTTCCTGGTTGTGGTGCTGTCACTGATCACTCGCTATGACTTTCGTCCATACTTCGCCGCGCACGGCGTTTTCTACACCTCGCTCGCGAACACACAGGTCCTGGCGAACGCTCCGAGCGGTGGCTACAAGGTCCTAGGATCGCCACATGTGGTGCTGGGAGATCAATATCCAAAGACGAACCTAAGTGTGACTCCGGTAGGGGGGGCTGGAGCGTATGTTTCTCGCAACGTTGGCGTGGATATTGCAAACGCGGCGACAACCTGGCCAGGAGCTGACAATAATTTGGACGGGGCGCCGGAGAACCTGGTGGGGTTCCATCCGAGGAACTGTCCGGGCGTTACGGTAGGCGCTTGATGCGTATGATGATGTATGCGTTTGATTGATTAGCATTATAGTGTCGCAAATCCGCGAGTACATCTTCAGATCGTAACCTTGACACTGCTTCACCTTCGTTCTGACCCGCTCTCGGCAGGGCTGAGAAGACTGCCAAAATATCCAAGATGGCTGCAAGTTCAGTTCTGTCAAGTCGTGCTTTACCTTGCTTGGCTTGTTCCGTCCTATCTCTGCTCCTTTGGGTGGGGACGTTGCCGGGCCCAAATGTCCTCGCACGCGATTCTACAGCGTGCGCGAATGAACTGCCTCCCCAGCATTAGCAGTCACACGATCCGGCAAGGCCCTCAAATAAACCTATTTTGAAATGGTGCAAACTCAAACCAGGTTGCCGTTTTCGTACGAAGACACTGTCGCTGCAAGACACATGCACCACAACGCTTTCTTCACTATGATGCCCAAATACCGTTTTTCGCCGCTAATATAACGGTCATTCTGCCTGCCTAGGGAGGAACTGCGAACGACGGGCTCGAATGCCGGAAACCCGATCGACCTCGGGAACCAACCCCAAGCTATCCTTCACCGAGCGACGCCCCAGCCCACTCGCTCGAAGCAGACGTCGTCGCTAGCGGAAACGGTCAAGGTGGCAACCGCAACCGCAACCTCACCATCAGCAGAGCCTCGATGCAAATCTTCCCCTCCGCGACAAGCCATCCTCGAGCTACTGCAGGGAGAGTCCGGTCTCTCGAGCGTCAGGCCAGCAACGCAGCATGCTTCCACCCTCTGCTGATCTGTGGTCGCTGTCCAGGTGTGCACTACTGCAGGTACCTGTGGTCGAAATCTTGTGGCCAGGGCATGTCTCAGAGCAACAAATACTGAGCTGGGAGCTGCTGGCCCCGTGCCCGGCTGCGAGCTTCCGCTTCGAGATGTACATAGATGCAACCGAGAGGATCGGTTGCTGCTTCAATAGGTAAGGTGAAGCCCCAGATCACGCAACATCGACGCCCCGTTTGGCTTCGCAGATCGGGCTGCAGACAAGTGGGCATGGCTTGGCTCGGGAGGGGGCTGCCGAGGGCGTCGTCTGTTGAGGCTAATGGCGCAGGTACCCCCCCTGAGGCACGACTATGACAGTGATGTGCGCTTTGGGAACAGGGGGGAACATGTGCAGGGCGAGGCCCGATCCCAAGATGGCGACCTCCCATGAAACTCGAGCTGTACTAGGCAATCTTGGGCGATTGGAGAGGTCGTCCCCGGTCTGCGCGTGCAAGCAGACTGACTGCGGTTCGGTGTGGCCGCGATCGACCTCTCACAAATGCGAGACCGTCTGAAGTACGAGGCAGGTTTACCAATACACTGGTCTTGCCGCTCAGTGTCTGTAGCAGCACCAGAGACATTCCACACCACCACCATCACAGCTCGCGTGGTCCCCCCAGCCATGGCCATTCATCGTTCGGCCCTCTATCCAAGTGTCTTCCAATCTCCAGTCTTACAGAACAAAACTAGCGTACTCGGGCTTTCATCTGCCTATCCAGTTTGCACACTAACCACATCGAGACACGCCCATGTCCGCCACCCTAACCACCCTGTATGCACGCACGATCCCACAAGTAGCATCGAGTTGAACCCAACCCAAGTCCGAAGAGAACAGCCTCGTGGAGGGTCTATACTTGGCCCATCCCAGCCATGCCTCGCGCGTCAACTTGAAACGGGGTGTCGTGGCTTGCGTGCTCGTGCTTGTGCTCTACCCGAAACGACGCCTTTTCTACAATGTAGGTAGGTATCTATAGCTACAACGTCGCAAACAGGTGACGAATCTTTTTTTTTAGTAGGATCCACACGCAGGTCACCGTTTTACTCGTGGCGCCGCGAGCGCAAGTTTACCAAAAGGATAAACAGCTGTCCAGGGCAGACTTTGTTACACAGCAGCAGTCGCACGAGTTGCTGCTTGCAGTGCGTGTCTGTCATGCAGAACGACTAACCCCGACCTTTAGCAACCAATGCACTTCGATTCGGCGTCTTTCCCGGGGCATCTTTGGCTATCTTCCGTGGGGGGAGGGGGAGGGCAGCACATCTCCATACGAACTGGTAGGACGATATGCACACACTCGAGGGTGACGACATCTGTGGTGGCTTCGGTGGCCAGACGGGTAAATCGTTGCCGAAGGATTCGGCCACTCCCACTCCCACTCCCACCCATCTCGCCAGACCCGAACCAAGTGCGGCAACGTGGCCACGTTCTGGCGCAGCGACGAGCGAGATCAGCGCTGCCCTACAATGCGGGCACAGGATCATCTTCAGTCGAGATGGTCCTCGCGGGAAGCCGCCGGCCACACGCTTCGGCGCTTTCGAAGGTCGAAGAGAAGGGTTTGTAGTAGACCATGTCCTGCATTAGGAGAATCCATCGCGCGCGCAATCCTTCTGCCATCTGTAAGCCAAGCTCGCCGAGGCCGCGAGGTCGCGAAGGCCATCTTCGCACACGCCGAAAGTACGTCGCACTTGCTCGCCCTCGAAGACTCTCCACATCGGTATCGCACAAGCTGGCAGCCAGCTCCAGCATATCCCGCCCAGCAACCGGGCAAACGGTGTGTACTGTGGGACCGCAGGCCAGGTCCCACCGCTTGGTGGAGGGTGGACGCGGGTCCAACGGCTGCGGTTCTGGATGGTGGAATCCCGCGCCGCGACGATGCAGCAAACCCCACAATGTCTACCTACATACACAGTGCCTATAGGCGAGATTGTCAGAAAAGTCGACGGGGTAGCTGCCGCGTGGACGCAGCAGGGGTCAAGGCAAAGCAAAGCAAAGCACCAAGAACCACGGCTCGGTCGCTCTGCACCATCGCGGCCCTGCACGTCTCAGTTCCTCAACATCGATGTCGTCGCGATCGCGAGCTGTGGGATCTATCGAACAGTGGTCGCGTGGGGGGAGGAAAACATGACACTCTTGCTGAGGCAACGTCGTGAGTGGCTTGCAGCCTTTGCGGGTTTTCTGACTTTGCGTCGTCGCTCCCCACAACACCATGACGGTGCAGCCACAGGCAGATGCTCCCCACGCGCTACGGTGAGTCTTTGCGGGGGGTTCAAGGTTTCTCCACACGGCGTGCGGTCGCAGGTCCATCATCGCGATGCTGTCGTTGCCAGAACATGACGGTGCGTGGCCATGGCATGGCTCTTTCCACGGGATGGGATGGGATGGGAACCATTCCCTGGGCCACACACGATATCAGCGTCTCCCCCACGGCGCGCGCACACTGCAGCATGCAGAGCATCACAAGCGTTCCTGTCGTGTTCCATAGTGCGCACAGTGACACTCGACCTCATGCATCGCACGTCTACCCACATCGCAACGGCTCAATTCACCCTCGCGCATCGCCGAACACGTGCGCCCACTGGCCTCAGCCAAGCGTGCCGCGACACTCACTTCACCTGCAGCGCACGGCTCGTAGAAAAGAAAAAGTAATGGTATGCTCCACGACCCGCAGCCTACCGCCAGGTCGACGAGTGTCACCGTTGAGCCGCAGAAGGATGCGATGCGATGCGCTCGCATACATGCATCCATCCATCCACACACCTGCACAAGCCGCGTGCGTGCCCGCGGGTAGATGGGAGACGGGTAGAGCAAACGGCTCGTAGGTAGCGCCATCGACAATCAGCCATGGCGCGTACGTGCGTACCTACAATATCTACAACAGAAGGAAGCCACCTCCCCCGTGCTCGTCGTTGTGGCGATGCAATGTCACTCCCAGCCTCCGACGCCTTGCGTATCGTGCCGTCCGTCGGCGTACGTGGGCGCGCAACCTCCCACCTACACAGTACCTACACCTCCCTCCACACCCACCGATGCGTAGCTACTAGCCCGCGAAATCGGCTCGGTCTTCGCCTATTGCAAACGCTACTTTGGCACAGCGCTTTTCCTTGGCCTGCGCCGTCGTCAATATGCGGGCACGATACCAACGGCGTTAGCCCAATATACACGCACGTTTTCCCAGCCAAGGGTGGGAGGGGGCCGCGCGAGGGTGGTGCGTGCGTGCGTGCGGCTCGAACTGCCTTCTACGACGGGTTAAGTCGCTGTGGTGAGGTTACGCTGTGGCTGATTAGATTGCGGGGGAGGCAATAGATCAATACATCAATAGGTAGGTAGGTAGGTAGGTAGGCTCTGCCGTGAGGTGGCCCGGCCCGAGGTTGGATTACGCCCGTGCCGCTTTCCATGGGAGGGAGGGAGACGAGCGTGCGGAACGCAGAGGAGAGATACTGGATGGTACAACTCGCTAGACGCAGCTTTCTTTGGTGACGCTTGCTGTGGATTGCTGAGGTAGGCGACCTGAGGGGTGAGGTGGGAGGATCGCGTCACGGCGACGGCGCGCGTGCGTGGGGAGAAGGAACCATTTTCTGACAATGGAAGTGAGACATGGAGACGTGCGACCTGTCTGTCCATCTGTTGGGATGTGAACGCGGGATGCCATTCCTTCCCATTCCTTCCCATCCCATCTCCCCCAAACAGTGACACGCGCACACCCCTCGACATCGCCAACAGAACAGGTAAACCCCCCGTTCGAAAACCACCACCTCCCGCCCCGACGCTCAAAGGAAGCACCCTGCATCCTCGCATCCCTTTATCCCGTTTACGATAGAGGGCGCCGCTGCATCTCCCGCGCGACCCCTTGCGGACCCTGCCGACGGCAAAAGGTGCAGCGGGCTGGATTCCGCACTTGGCCCCGGAGGCTACGCGTTCGGCCAGACGAGCAAACGTGAACAATGGCCTAGCATGGTCCCGTCCGCGCAGTCGAATCGCCATGTCCACGCATCCAAACACCCGCGCGTGGAAAATAACCTGCCTCCCGCCCTACTGTATGCCTCATCCGTCCCCTCACCACCTCCTAGCACACCACCCACCCAATCACAGCCCACGCTCCCGGTAGGATCAACACCCGCAGCCAGCGTTGCAGCGACCGGGGCCATCCCTACCACCCACTGCGGGAGCAGCAGGGATGCCATACATTGGGGTTAGTCTGCACCTGGCCTGGTCAAGGGTGGCCGTGCCACTTTGCGGTCCGCGTCGGGTGCGTCGTGATGGGATGGGATGGACGGGAACGCATGTGGTCGGCCGCTGTTTGCCATCTGTTTATCTGTTGGGGGTATGGCATGGCATGGTGGGGTAAAGTAAACTAAGTGATTTCGCTGTTGTCAGGGCCGCGCGCCGGCGGCTGGTTGGCGGGGGGAACAAAGGCATGCGTGGTCAGTTTTGCGTGTGTGGTTTTCTGATTGTTGACTCAAACTACAAAGTAGTGTCCCGTAAAGCGATAGACAAATGTGGACGTGGACGTTTTGCGTGTGTAGGACTGGCGTTTTATGACAGAGTGTCGAGGTGGAGGGCAGAGCAAGACAAGACAAGACAAGACAAGACAAGACAAGACAAGACAAGACAAGCCAAACCAAGTGCCTACCGCGATGCTTACCCATCTCATCAAAGGCGACGGATGCCAAAACGCACCGCAGGCCCAAGGCACGCATCCCGCCATGCATCCATCCATCCGGACGAGCCCGGCCACGCACAGGCAGCCGTCCATCTCCATCGAGCGCCGCAGCGCAGATCGCATCTGGGGGCCGAAAACCCTCGACCTGCTGCTGCTGCTGCTGCTGCTGCTGCACCGAGCCAGCGATCTGTCCCAAAGAACAACACGAGAGTGCTCGAAAGGTTGGACGATCAGCGTTGCTGGAGCCCCAGCTGGAGAAAGGTGCAGAGTTGTTGTCGTGTTAAGGGCGGGCAAAGGCGAGCGAGCGGTGTTTGCGCGAGAACTTAAGCTGGGTCGCATTTGGGGGGCTTGCCATAAATAGGTGAACACGATGGGATGGGATGGGATGGAATAGGAACTCGTGCTGCGCTGCGCATCTCGTAAAGGGAAGCGTCGTGTTCGTGTCTAGCTGCGTAAGCAAGCAAGCAAGCAAGCAAGCGAGCGAGCGACAAGCGCAAAGCGAAACACGGCGAAATGGTAAACATGGCAGCAATAAATATTATCCTACCAACTACAATGCGATCGAAGCGAAGGTATGAAGCGTGTTGGTTCCCATCCAGTCTTGGTTAACGCCGCGTGGTCGTCAAGACAAGACAAAAACGCCTGAAGATGCAAACACCCGGCCGTCCCGGATGATGAGCGTAAAATCGTGACCCACCCCAAACTGCTCCCGCGGGGGTATAACAGACAGACCAAAACAAATACTTGAAAAACATGACCGCCTTTTTGAACTTCCTAGGACGTTCCGTGTCACCGTATATACAAGTGGAACGTCCTCCGTTTGCCTTCGTACATGGAGAAGAGGGAAAGACTGTGCGAGGGCGCTGGTCTGGATATCGTACTCGCGACGCGTGGACGGGCAGGGTGGTGCGCGAGCACGAGCCTGGCAGCTGCGCAGTGCGATGCGATGCGATGCGCCTCACCGCAAGGAGCGCGGAGGAAATCGCTGCATGATCCAGAGACCAGTGAACAAAGCGAGTGTAAACGTAAACATGACCATCGGGCTGGCAGCGCGGGCGTCCCCGAATAGGTCGACGCTAGCGATGCGCGCTATGCCGAAAGCGAGATGGTGGAGTGGCTTGGCCATCTACTACTACGGTCAGCAATCGGGTTTGTGACGAACCGACGCTCGCAGCGGAGCGACTTACCAAAATGTCATTTTTTGCGTGCCCGAGATCCCGGGTCCAGCTCAGAAGGCTTGCGAGCGGGGCACGATGATGTCTTCCCAGATTGGCTGGGGCGCCTTGGGGTATGCGTACGATTTCACGCTGTCCATGAACGACGACGTGGCCATTGGCTTGCTCATAATCTGACCAGCGTGGGGTCGCACGTTGCTCCACTCCCGTTGCATGTGGTGCGGCGAGTTGAACTCCTCGGTTGAGGCTTCGCTGAGGGAAAGCGAAGGAACACCCTTGCTGTGTGGGGGCATGCCCATGGGCAGCTGAGGCGGTGACACAGACAGAGCAGGGTGTGGCCAGGTGTTCATGGCAGTTGGTGAGTCGCAGAGACCCATGGGTGTGATGGTCTCTGGCTCCGGAGTCGACCACATGTCGTTGGGAAGCATGCCAGGCATGTCATGCTCGAAGCCTAGGCCGACAGCCATGGAGCCATCGTCCGACCAGCTCGGCGTGTTCATGTAGTGGTCGAAAGGATCGGCAATGGCGATTGGGTCGTTGAAGGCAAATGGCTCCGGGGTGGAGGGCGTCATGGCGCGGCTGTGGGTGATGTAGCTGTTCTGGTCCATGGAGCGAGAGAAGCCTCCCATGTTAGGCTCAGGGCTGCTGGAGTAAGAGTACTCGTCGATGATCTGGGGAGTGTACGAGGTAGGCAGAGGTGTGAGCATGTTGAAGTTGTTGAAATTTGCTGGGTACTGGCTGAGTTTGGCGGCAGTGTGGAAGTCCATCTGTGAGACCGTTCGCATGATCTGTGGCCGTCCCGAGGAAGGAATGCTGCGAGGCGAAGTGCCCATGGTGGGGATGGAGTTGGTGGTGGGGAACCTCTTGGGAGAGACGAGGTGCTTGGTCGGTTTCCTGTAGCTGTTGTCTGATGTGCGGCGAGTTGATCGAGGCTCGCACTGGAGACCCTTTGCTGTGCAGCGAGAGCAAGATGGAACGGCCTTGTCACACTTGGTCTTTGCCTTTGCGCAGATTGTGCAGGCGATTGCCCGTCGTTGGGACATCCTCTGGTAGGGGTTGTGGGGCTTGGAATGGTACGGCGAGGCCTGGGCAGAAGGGTTGGGGGAAGGCAGCTTGGATGGCTCAACTTGAGTGGGTTGGTTCATGGTGAGGATGTGTGTTGAGTAGCAGACGAAGGGAGTGTGGTGGTGTTGGAGAGTGAAGTAGGATTGTCACCGAAGTTGTACTGGGTGAAGATGTGCAGAGGGGGGAGCTCGAGGGATATAAAATAGTAGCGGCAGTGTTTTGGCAGAGGGCTCTAGCGTGGGAGGCGTGTGCGCTCGTGGTGGCTGAACCGAGAACTGGAGACCTAGGTGGGATACGCTGCTCCATCACAGATTGCTGGTCGAGCTCGGGAACGTCGCATGAGGGGCCATCAACGGCTGCCCAGTGCAGGATTCAGGTCGGGCATAAGCCAATGAGCGTCCAGCCAAGGCTAGTTTTCCACAATGTGGCCGACCTCCTTCCAAGATAGTTCGGCGACGTGCTATGGGTCTGGTCTGTCAATCCTTCCAGCGGTCCCAAGCGCCTCGTGCTGGGATCCCTGTCTCGAGGGTTGCTGGGATCCGTCGAGCATGCAGATGCAGTTGAGCGCAGCAGTGCCTTGCCTGTTTCAGTCCATGGTCGAGATGCAGGGGCATGTCCTGCAGGCTGACGACGGGCATCGCACGGCCCTCGTCGATGATCTGACCTTCGCAATGACGATGGAGACGAATCTAAACCGAGCGGTGGCTTGAGCCATCCGGACGTCGGTGCGTAGCTTGTAACAGCCATATGTGCACGTTTGCGGGCAAGCGCGTGTGCCCGAATAACCTGGCGACTGCGGGCGGAGGATTAGGCCAGGCCAGGAAGTGCTGAGAGAGGGAGTGGACACTGGACAGAGCGCGCAGAGCCTCACGGCTAGTCAGAGTACGATGGGACGGCATTGTAAAGAGTGACGGCCAGATCGATGGGGTGCTGCTAGCGGCGGGCGCTGGCTGCCTGGCTGCCTGTCACGCTCTGGGCTCGCCACGACGGCCGCCTGGTCTCTCGAGCGTCGCGACACGGGCAGGCGTACATGCGCAAGAGCTGCACATGTAATTTGCTAGGGTGCTTTGGCGGGGAGGGCGCATGGGTGGTGTCGCCAGCAGTCATCAGTGGCAGCTGTTTGGCGGGCCGCTGGGCGGGCCTCCCAGGGTGGGTGGGGGTTGCAGCCGCAGCCTCGTCCAGCGCAGTGCGCTCTGCACAGTGGACGATGCGCGCGAGACGGCCTGTATGCGAAGGCCGTTGCGGACATTCGACTGCTGAGCTAATGGCCTTTGGTCCACCAGCGACGTGAGGCTCTGCTGCGGACTTTGCCAAGTGCTAATTAGGTGGCTTCGGGAGAGTGCGCAAAGCTGCCAAAGCATGCCCTCGGGCCAGAACAGGCAATATCATAGACGCACAAACGCCCACAACGCCCAATCATGTCGCCCACAAACCCTCACCAAACGTCAAACAACCCTCTTCCGGTTGGTCTCCTGCCGCTTAGGGAGGTATTAACGTCCTGTGCGTCTGCTCTGGTCCTGAAACACGCCCGACGGTGAGCGGACAGACCTCTTGCTTCAGTGTACCCCAAAAGGCATTGCCGAATGCTTCTAGAAACCCGTGACGACGCTGGACAGCCTCTTCACAGTACAGGCTTTTGAACAGTGTCGTCCGTACTCCGTCGACACTAAAAAAGCACTGATCTTGCTAAGGGTACGCCAGTGTGGTGATGGGTAGATGCACTGACACGGCCCAGAATGGGTCTCCTGACTGGGGTGGGACCACGAAACACGAGAATAGCTGCAGATTGCTTAGCCATTCTGTGCTGAGATTGTCCAGAATGACACTCTTCCTAGTCGCTCGGGAGCAGTGCAGGGCAGTGACAGTCGACCGTTCAGGAGGAAAACCGCCTGCTTCCACATACTTTCGGTGCCACCGAGTTGACCGGCTCATGTTTGAGGTGGGGCTAAATCATCATTACTCTCGTTTGGGTGCACCCTGATGGATGAGGGGGATGGTCCGGCCCAGCGCACACGGTCCAGCCTCGAGCAAACTCCCTTCTCCAATCTCAACATCTCCATCCTTTGGCTGGCCTTGCATCGTCGGCCCGTGTGCGAAGCGTTGCGGAAATAAACATGCAAGCGTCTTGCGATCCTATCATCACCAAGAGCACTGCACATGGCATGCTTTGCAGGGCCCTCGGCTATTCGGACGCTGGGAGTGTGCGAACGATTGACTGTACAACCGTGCGAACGGACTTGATTCTGCAGTGCCCACGATACGATTCGGCATGTAACTGTTTAGGCCTGCAGTCGAAATAGGATGGTGTTTATATTGGGGGCCACTAGAATCTTTTCGCCTCCCTTATGAGCTTCCGAGATAGCCATCGCGCCAGATGAGGCCTGAGCTGGGGATACGGCTCGTGGTCGACTTGCCAGGCCATCAAGTAGCTTCCAGGGCCGTGCTTCGGTGAGGGCGAGATTGAAAGACCCCGCTTCTAGAAGAATCGTGCACTTCCAAATCGATTTTAGCATCAGGATGCAACGGCTAGGGCTCAGGGCGGTAGCCACTTGGGCCAGGTTGTAGCGTACCTGCAGGGCCAAGCTTTTTCTGAAGCGGCAGGATGCGTTTCAGGTCGTCTGGCTACACTGCACTGTGGTTTAGAGTTGTCCGGAGACGAGGTATGGTGGGGTTGGGGCTGAGTCGACGCCATGGTGGCCATGGCTTGCTGGTACGAGTTTGCTGCTAGTATCTGCAAAGCGCTCGACTTCATCTCCGTCGTCTATCTCGAGTTAACACTGTGGATCGCTGACAGGGGCAGTCGCGAGGATGCTCATCATAGCCTCTGTGCGTCATGCGGTTATTCATAGACTAGATGCTAGCTTCGGTGATGCGATCTGCGATTACTGTATGTCGATCGCGACAGATACGCTAAGTAGCATATTCCCAATCTGTCCCACGATCGCCAGAGCAGTGTTGTTCGGCATTTTGGCGAATCTTGTTGTGGGCATCGTGATGAAGGTGAAGCAGTCGGGTGCAGTCGTGAGCTTCGCCATTTCTCGGCCCCGGAACAATCCAGCTGCCGTTAGCCCCTCCCAGCGAATTTGCTATTGTTGGCCTGTCGTGCGTGCGCTCACCACATCATCCATCACTTGTTTGACTTGGATAAATTGAAGCGCAGGCCAAAAACATGGATGCGGCCGATGGACGCGCCTTTGACCTGGCGCTGCACCTTGCACAACGCGGGGAACGCGAGGCACCGTCGGATGTAACTGCAGCACCTGATTTACTCATTCTCAATCAGCCAATCAGCGACTTTACTGTTTTTGCACAACTCTGGACCCGGTCGAGGTACCGGTTGTGCGCGGATGGCGGTGCCAACCGCCTGTACGATATGTTTTGTGGTGAGCTTGAGGCTCGCAGAGACGATTTTGTGGGTGATCTCGGTTCATTCTCGAAACCGCATAGTCCTGACGGTGACCAGATACCGGATTCGATACACGGGGACCTTGATTCGTTGCGCGACGATGTGCGATCCTACTATGCTAACCGTGGGGTTGACGTTTCTCAGGATCCCGATCAATATAGCACAGATTTCGGGAAAGCCATGCAGAAGATCATTGCTAACCACTTGCCCGCATCACTTGCAACTTCGCGAGAAGTTCTTGTGCTTGGAACTTTGGCCGGAAGGGTTGATCAAGGCCTTGGATTGCTCCACGAGATGCTCCGTGAGGAGACCATGGATCCCCGCTTGCGGCTGTGGTTGTATTCTGAAACAAATGTATCCTTCATTTTAAGAGATTCGCACAACGTTATCAAGGGTGCGCTATCAAGTCGAAGCTTTACTGAAAATGTGGGCATCCTCCCCGTCTATGGTCCTGCGATGATCAGTACGACTGGGCTTGAGTGGGACGTTCAATCCTGGCCAACACAGATGGGACACCAAGTTAGCACCAGTAACCACGTGAAGGCCGATGAATTACACGTCGCCACGGACACCCCAGTTCTCTTCACCATAGAAAGGGCTACTTCGAGTACGGACAATCATGCGACGCCAGCGCAATAACCTCCGAATGCTCCTACGATTCGAAGTTCGCAGTGGTTCCCAAAACAAATGAAGAACTGCGCCATGTATGTTCATGCATCTATTTTCCGATACCCCATCCTTCCATAACGACGGTTTGCTAACTAAACAACAAGGGCACCACGTTTTGTTTCACGAGCAAGGCATACTCGAAGACGTGCGCAACGCCCTGCTCTGCACGCGCATAGAATGCTTAACAATCGTCTAAATTTAAAGATTTGTCGGGAAGCCACCACTGGCCCTTGAAAGCAGCGGACCCCAGAATGCAAGAGTCGTGGGGTTGATATTATGCGGGTCACGCCACTGTTACAGATGTTCAGGCCGCAGGACACAGCCACGACTTCTACTAGTCAAGGACCGTCTCATCTAGCAGCGACATTCTCTCGCAATAAAAAAACAAAACTTGAACGACGCTGCGATGTAACGCTGCGATATCTGAATGGCTAGATTAAATGTCATTCGGTAACATCACATTTCACCTCTCGTAATCTGCTTTCCAACGGCCCGCGCGCGCGCAGGATAAGTAACCCGACTGCTGGCTGCATTTCACCCGCATCTGCTTATCGCATCGAACAATGAGACTCAGTTATGTAAGCTTATATACGACCGGGTTCTACAGAGACGTGCGGCCACTCAGACTGTCTTTGAAGTCTCTGTCCATTTCGCTGTCATCCACAACTCGCACCACAGAAAGCCTTTCTCATATCCGATAGCATGTTTGAACAACTGTATGTTCTTTGCCAACCGCAGCTCAAGCATACGTATTGCTTGATTGATAATATCGGACGGAGTCATGACCCTTCCATGTTTGCTCTGTCACATTTGTTCCGTGGTACCATCCAAAAGACAACGAGCCACAGTGTATTTCTGAACTGTCAGATCCATTTCTGGTGTCCGTGTGTAGTCGGCTGTCGTTAGCTCCCTTGCTGTACCACAAGACGCACGATCGTAATGGGAACGCTCCTATTGACGGCCACAGTGGCCGTTGAGGAGTTGGCGCGAAAGCTCCCCAACTGACTCCGATGAGCTAGTGTTGCTTCGCGTGCTGTGTGTTTTCGAGTGCTGATAACCATGAGGCCTCCATGCTTTAGAAGCATCGAAAAAGTATGTCTAATTGTAGCAGCTCTAGAATTTGACGCCTTGCATTCCACAGGTACCACTGCAGCGAGCCGCGAAGACGCATGGAGCATGGCAACAACGGCGAACCACGAGACACGCAAAGCAAATCCCCTCACTCGCTGGCCGTAGAGGCTACAATGACGCAAGAATCCGAGCCCGACTGTCCCGTGCAACCTGAACGATCTTCAACGAGTTTACATGCGGAGCGGGCAGCTGCTATACCTGAGTCAAAAGAGGCTACAATCTACCGGAGACCCAAAAGCGTGATGGACGATCGCCAAACAATCTCAGATGAGCAAAGTGCAAATCCATCTTCAGACAAGACAACTCCGCGCACAAATACTCCTCCACCGCACGAAGTTCTACAATCGCAGATCAGCTGCGCACAGAATGGATCCGACATTGCGCGTGTTCGCATGGACAACGTTGAACACCAGGCGACATCCAACCTCAGCGAAATAGCAGATCCTTCATCGACAGCCACCCAATGTTTGCCTGGCAACCCTATACGACGACGGCCGCAGTTGAGGGTACACACGTTGTCAGAGCCTGGATATACATCACAGATCCACACAGGTCTGCGAGGGCCTAGCACACTGTTGACAGTTCATGATCTAGGTATGGATTATTCACGATACTATGATCCGTTCACACACAGCGCGAGGTCCTCGTCCGTTGGCAGAGTATCCAACCCTTTCAGCCGCGTATCGCTCACCAACGTCCCCGCAACCGCCACTGGCTCAGCGAGTGCCTTTTTCACTCCTTCGGCCTCCACTACAAATTTAGGGAAGGATTCAGGGACCAAAGAGAAAGCGTTTCTCATAGACGATCGGCTGGGGGCGCCGTATGAAGAGAACGACGGGCTAGCCTGGCCCCTTTGGGATGACGACACGGAAGACGATGATGCGATGCATCTACCCCACCCCGATGATGACAAACTGTTCAAGGTAAATTGGAAGGAACGCTTCTCACGAGAAAACATCGTGCCCACAGCAGGCGTTATCCTCATGATTGTCGGGCTGTTCATCGTTTTCATTGCCCTTCCCATCTTAACATACATGGGTATCATAGCTCACGTATCGGGATACGAAGAGCTATCGACCACCCATCCACATAAGAACGATTGGGCTTGGGTCAACGATGAAAAACATACGCTTTTCCATGGCATGCGAGCTGGCCTCGTCGATCCTGATACTCCCGCACATGCCATGCGAAAGACGGGCGAACTTGGCGATGAGTACGAGCTTGTATTCAGTGATGAATTCAACGACCCCAATCGCACATTCTATGAAGGCGACGACCCATACTTCTTCGCTCCAGACATCTGGTATGGTGCGACCGGGGATCTTCAATGGTACGACCCTGACGCAGTTACGACTTGGGATGGGGTTCTAGAAATTCAAATGGATCGGTTCAAAAACCACGGGCTTGATTTTCGCTCTGGCATGCTCAACAGCTGGAATCATCTCTGCTTCAAAGGAGGCATCTTCGAGATTTCCATGTCGCTACCTGGACCGGCAGGCGTGCACGGTCTCTGGCCCGGCGTTTGGACCCTGGGTAACTTGGGGCGGCCGGGGTTTACGGCGACCACAGATGGAACATGGCCATATACTTACCAAGCTTGCGATGTGGGTATCACTCCCAATCAGTCTGATCCAAGTGGTATCTCATGGCTTCCTGGCCAACGACTGCCATCGTGCACTTGTCCAGGTGAAGATCATCCATCACCAGGCACTGGCCGCGGTGCGCCTGAGATTGATATCGCCGAAGTGAGCGTCAGCTACGCAGAAGGGAAACTGCCCGTCGCCACTCAAAGCTACCAAGTCGCACCGTTCGACATATGGTACTATCCCGATTATGAGTTCACTGCGTTTCCTGACCAGCGCTTG
Organism: Karstenula rhodostoma CBS 690.94; assembly: GCA_010093485.1. Lineage (NCBI taxonomy): Eukaryota > Fungi > Ascomycota > Dothideomycetes > Pleosporales > Didymosphaeriaceae > Karstenula > Karstenula rhodostoma. The sequence continues at coordinate 2,667,174 of MU001493.1, forward strand.
AGCTACATCAATTACTACACAGGCGGTCCCTTCCAGCAAGCCATTTCCGCAACCACGAACCTGAATCACGACTGGTACGATGGCAAAGCATATCAACGCTTCTCATTCGAGTACGTCCCTGGCGACCAAGAAGGCTCGCACATCACTTGGAAAGTAGGGGGACAGACCATGTTCACACTTGACGGCCGTGCGCTCGGTCCCAATGGCAACATCCAAGCGCGCCAAATCTCGCGCGAGCCGATGTCGTTGGTCCTCAACCTCGGCATCAGCAATTCGTGGACGTGGATCAACTGGGCAGAGCTAGTCTTCCCAACGACACTCCGCGTGGACTATGTACGCTGGTACCAGAAGAAAGGAGAGAAGATGGTGACTTGTGATCCGCCCGGATTTGAGACGACAAAGTACATCAAAGAACATATTCACGCGTACACGAATCCGAATTTCACGGTGAGTGCTGCCGATTTGGAATCTTTGCCAACAGAAGTGCTGATCAGACACAGAGATGGGATCAGACTGGTTACGGTTGGCCGAAACACAAGTTGAACAGCGATTGCTGACCACCTCGAACCCCGATTTTGCTCTCGGTGCGCGTGCTGGTCTGTGTATACGGCAGTGTATCCGAATGTTCAGCTTTGCGATTAATTTTCTTCTTTTAATACAAGAGACATCCTATAGCAGCAAGATCGACACTGTGCATAGCATAGCTTGCATTACTGTTGCTCAGCAAATGCAGTCTTTATTCCGCATTTTCTTAGTCCGTCCGTACATAGTCATCCATATGCGATTCTAACTATAGTTTGTCTTTCCCAGCCCTGGGCCCCACCCTCAACCCGCGCTCAAACCCCTCCACCTACTCGCCCCTCCCCTCTCACCTACATCATCTCCTTATCTCACGCCTTCTTCCCACCTAAGCAGTCTCATGTCTTCATCTCCGCAACACGGGCTGCCGGTCTCACACCCAAACTGACTCCCTTTGTGCAACCTTGCCAACTCTCCGTCCGCCGGCTCACCACACCCTGCGCATACCATGCCCATCGAGGTCGCTATTTTCGGTGCCCGGGAGATTAGCGAGTGGCGCGGGGCGGAGCTCCCGCTGGCGTCAACACGAACTGGGCATGATGTCAGCAGCACTGCAAGGTACCCGCGGCCCCCACTTTTTGTAACCAACGGGCTGGATTGGGTATCGTTGTGGGAGGCGGGCTGAAAGAGGTGGAAAGCGCATTATCTGGATCGAGACAAAGGGTTGGGAAGAGTGAGGTTCTGTAAGCGGGGAGCGAGGGGTTTGTGGTGGGTTTGTTTACGGGCAAGGTGTGGTGTGCACGCAACATAGATTGAGGCTGTGTATACCTTTGGGAAGGCACTATTTGCTTGTGTTTCTGGGTACTCTGGCATATTCGCGATAGAACTTGAGCTTGGTTTCCCTCGATATTGTTCGCTGCACACCGTTTTTCTTTTCTTCATTTGTGCGCCAGTGTTTTGCGGTTAGAATAGAAGGAACCATATCTTTCAAAGGAGTTTTGAGTAGATTTATCGAATATGTATTATTAACGACAAGTTTTTATCGCTGTACCGGTTTCATTGACACACTGCCTAACTTACGTTGTTGCCATGACCTTCACCAATGCTCTATATTGTCTGTCTATGAAGCGCGCCCCTGTTTGCAATCCGCTTCGGCGTGTCTCAGCAGTCTGCATCAGTTTCTCACACCAAAGCTCCAAGCAGGTGATTGCTTCAACGATAATCTTTTTTCCAATAGCAAGTCACAAAGAGATAACTATAAAGCCAGCAGCGCTTCGGTCCTGTGGCCTCACCAGCATTTGTGTTTTCATTTTGTGCCCAAGCGCCTATATGCATCATTCAAATAACAACACCGCCGCCTTTCCGGAGACTATGGGCGGGGTTCGCGCGTTTCTTAACTCATCCCCTTACAAACTGATAGGCTTCGTTATGTTCTTGGCCGTCTTACCATGCCGAATGCTCCTCAATTGGATGGGGCTATCGTCGTCAGTTGTATCGATGCAGAGCACTTTGAGAGGGACCAACTGCCTGGTGGCGCGGTATGCTTGGGGCATTGAAATCTCCAGCTTCAGCTAGAAGAGGCAGAGGCGGATCCCAAATATTTCAATGAGTGGCCCTTTGAGGAAATGACCCATGCAGCGACTGGGATATTGATACTGCCATCTACATGGCTCTTTATGGACGCAACATGCTGAAGTTTGCAAAGTCGGAGCTCACCTACGGGCGCCTCCCTATTGTCTTCCACGACCCTGGGATCCCCACATGTCAGTCGATGGACGATGTCGAGGCCAGTAGTCGTATCTATTCCAACGCGAACTTCGGCATCGCTCGTTATTGCACGCGTTGCCATCGTACAAACCACTTCAAAAAGGATTGTCGCGCAGGTATTCAGCCGTGCCAAAAGTGCCAGGCGCGCCGTGTACCTGGAAAGGATGGTAAGATTCCCGCTGTACATTGGTTTACTGCCGGTCGCAGGGCGCAGCTCCCCGAGGATTGCACTTGGGGCTCCTCTTAGATGTTTCTCGTGCTTCTCCTCGTCGACGACCTCTCTAAAAACCCTCGCATATCCCCATTCCATCGCCCAGCTTTTCCATCCATACACTTGCCATACCTCTCTCTTCTTTGTATCTCCCCCTGATTCCTGAACGCGTTTTTTAATATTGCAGTTTCAGCTGGAGCTTTCCGCCTTTCCAATTTGCGGAGAAGGACACTGTTCACCCAAGTTCGTAATCCTTCAACCATCTCCCCTTTATAGCATCAACCATTGTATTTCATTAGTAGAATTTGCCAGGTTCGCCAACTAATCTGATTCATTTATCATTTTTTTTATATACATACTGTTTTTTTACTAACCGATATACAGTCTTTATGCTTGCTTTTCGAGGCCAAAGTCTGCAGAGAGATGGTGTAGCCCGAGCTCATTATTCCAACCACATTGGAAGTCGATGGCTGTTCACATGAAGAAGAGGCGGAGAGAATTTGCGCTTCGAGACTGCAAAGTTGAAACTCTAATTAAATGGTCGGAGAGGCTTCCTTGTATAGATCCGCGGTGGTCAAAGTGGCGGGGCACAAGCTTCTTCCCATATTCACCCTATGACTTGCGCGCTCCAGAACGAAACACTTTCCTTATATCAAATATGATACTTCGCGAGCTTCTGGAAGCCGCGGCAAAACACAGTAAAGGAACTCGGTGGGGTGCCAAAACACAAAGATTTCCAACAGCTCAAACATTTTCCTTATATAAACCCGAAAATTTGTATAGAACGCACTCCGCTTCTGCACCCAGAATTAAACACTCTCGAAAGACACGATCGCCTCGTCACCTGGCTTCGACCTACCAGCAGCCAAAGACCGATCTTTGGCTGCACCTCAACACCAGTCTCCTTCTCAATAGAATTGTAAGTATCTTAACATGACCAGCTACGTATTGGATCAGCTTATAACCTAATTAAAGTCTTATTATACATCCATCCCATCGCAGCCATGTCTTCGACCACTGCGAACCTCGCCAAGCAGCTTGAGAACTTCTACGATGGTCATTCCGAATTGGCCGTCTTCCAAGATATCATTGGTACTGCGCGTCTCCCCAACTCTCCCCAAGAGACAGACTCCATCATTGTCATCACCGTTGACACAGAGACCCATGGTAAGCGATCCCTGTGCGAAGTTGAAATCTCCGGGACACAGACACTTCGCAATTTATCCCCAACCTCCTTGAACTACACTAACTTCATACCCTCCCTATAGTTCATGACCACTAGAAGCTGACAGAGATCGGTCTCAACGCCTTCCAGGCGAAAGACATCCACCGGTACTCCAACAACTATATAGCGAACCTGTTAAACCAGGTCTACTTCTACACCAACGTCTGCTGCCCAACACCCATCTTGTCAACAATGCTCCGTTCCACAAAGGCGACCCGGAGAAAAACCGATTCGGTGGCACTCGTTTCACTACACATAAGGAAGCAGAGTTATTCATGGACCAATGGTTTACCTGCTGGCCCCTCAACCCTGCTCAACCGGACCAGGGCAACTGCCCCATCGTTATCATGGGGCACGACGTCTCTGGTGACGTATCTGGGCTGATGGACTCCCTCCATTGGGATCCGTCCATTACTGGCAGCTTGCTCCGCATCCTCGACACCTGGGCAATGGCGCGGTCTGTCCGCATCCCCTCGCGTGGCTACCAGATCGGGTTGGGTACCCTAGTCTCACACTACAACTTCGCATACCGAGGCGTGCACACGGCTTCCAACGATGCGGCGTAAACGGTCATATCCGCCATCTTTATGGCTGTGTACGGTAGACGCCAGAATGTCCCTCGCTACAACAAGTCTGTACAGCAGGTCGTTGACGAGTTGGAGTCCAACAGCGTGGATGAACCGAGGATCAATGGGGCATAGTCACGTTCTGTACTCGATGCCACCGCAAGGATCATCTTCGCCCTCAGTGCCACACGCGGGTGTGCTGCGTGAAGTGTAGGGGTGCGGGACGTGACAAGGCTTGGCATAGCCATGTCACCAATGACTGTCACTGGCGAGATTAAGAAGGCGGTGGCCGAAGTGCGAATTGATTTTGCTCAGTGTTCTGCACTAACACGCTACCTATCCTTGGAAGATGCACGTTTGGACACTACTCTAGACCGTTCACGGTTATTTAGACTATCTGCATTGCAGCATCTTTGGCATTCATCGTTTTTACAAACAACCGGTTGGAAATGATTCTCGGAAATTGACTGGGCGAAATGGTTCTTTACACACTTGCATGCGGTATATTGTTATTTTTCTACAACCTCGGCCTACATCCCGCATCCGACCGAACATGTTGTTCGTGACAGATGAATTTTTGTACCTAGACCGAATCATCTATCATACATTGCACGACGTACCCTGATTGTTCCCAACTATCATTCCAGTGTCAAACACCACCAAAAACGCTCCCCAATCCAACCCTACTAACGCTTTTCCCCTCTAACCTTGTGCTTATCACAGCGCTCACACCGCCCTATCCCCTAGACCACACATCTTCCTCCCTATCCCCATAACACCCTTCTACGCGCACGCCCACCATCAACATCCCTGAATATAACTTCGATAACCCCATCCCTTTCCCTCACACCCATTTTACTATCCCCGCCCTAACACCGACCCTTTTCCGCACCTTTATCCGCCCCCTCCCCCGACCTCATCTTAACAATCCCTCTGATTGCTGTCTGTAGAGAAGCTCAAACACGGTCTCCGCAACCAAATCCGACAAGTCCAGCCCAGCCTAGACACGAAGGGAGGTAATGAGTTGTAAGTCCGGTTAACGCCGCGCGCCCTAGATCACAGACAGACCACCAGGACCCTTAGCGGGCGGAAAACCACTGGAAAAGCAGACAGGAGTAGAATGTCACTGATCCAAGGGGGAAGGAGGTGTGGACATCGGTGTGGATCTGAACACGTAGGCGTGTATAAATATGAATACAAACAAGAACTACCACACCACACGCTCCAAACAGCTCCACTTGCTCGACATCCATCTCCTAGCAGAAAAAAACGAGTACCAGCGATCAACATGGCTTCTCTCCCGACCACCCACCGCGCCCTCGTCTTGACGGACAAATCCCTCCCCCTCGCCGTGAAAACACTCCCGACGCCCACTGCTATCCACGGCAGCGCCGTTGTCGAGATCTTCTCCGCGGGTGTACTATCCTACCACCGTGAGGTCTACAACGGTGCCGAGTCGCACGCACACTACTCGCTCCCCACGCCGCTGGTGACGGGCATGTCAGGTAAACCCCCTCTCTCTATTTTCGTGTTGTCAGTTACTTGATGCTGACGGGCAAAGGTATCGGCCGGATCGCCGCGCTGGGACCCGACGCCACAGCCCTACAGCCCGGCCAGCTCGTCTTCGTCGACTGCATGATCCGCGCGCGCGACGACCCCGAAACGGCGTTCCTGCTTGCGATCCACGACAGCGGGACACCGGGGAGCCGGAAGCTGGCGAGGGATGTGTGGCGCGACGGGACGTTTGCGGAGTATGCGCGCGTGCCGCTGGAGAACTGCGTACCGCTGGATGAAAAGAGGTTGTGCGGCGAGCTGGGATATGATGTGCATGATTTGATGTACATGGACTACCTGATCGTGCCGTTTGGCGGGTTGAGGGACATCGGCCTGGAGCCTGGGGAGACGGTGGTGGTGAGCCCTGCGACGGGTGGGTATGGCGGCGCGGCGGTGATGGTCGCGGTTGCCATGGGTGCAAGAGTGATAGCCATGGGTCGGAACGAGGCTGAGCTGGCACGGCTGAAGAAACATGTGTTGAGCGGCTCACCGAGCGCTAGCATCGAGACGGTGAAGATAACAGGCGATGAGACGGCCGATGCGGAGAGCCTGAAGGCATTCGGAGCCATCGATGCGGCGATTGACTTTACGCCGCCGAAAGGGGCAAGCTCAAGTCATGTTAAGAGCGTCGTCCGTGCTATTCGCAAAGGCGGGCGTATTAGCCTGATGGGATTGAACGAGAATCCCATAGTACCCTGGCTAGTGGTATCGAAGAACATCTCTCTCAAAGGAAAGCTGATGTATGAAAGAGAAGACCTGGTCTCATTCGCCAAGATGCTGAAAACGGGCTTGTTCCCGCGGGGCAAGCATCTTGTCGATACCAAGATCTTCAGCCTGGAGGATTGGAAGGAGTGCTTAGACGTGGCAGCTGAGCACACTGGAATCGGCAGGCGCGTCGTATTTTCTCCCAAGTCGAGTGTGTGAGATGCCTCCTCGGTGTGATAGTGTAGATTAACCGCTGTTTGGCCAGCTTTCAATCATCAGGTATAGCGACAATCTTCCTCGGTCGTCCTCTTTTTCTTGGTGTGATAGGTCCAACTGTGACATCTTTACTTCCTCCACTTTCATTCGATATTTGTTCTGGCTTCGCTGTTTTTTTTAGTGGTGGCCGTCCTCGCCCTCGCTTTGCTGGTATTGATTTGGCCAAAATTTGGCCACTTCCATCGTGAGCCCAAAAATCCCTCAATGCCTTCGATGGTCTGCCTCTTCCCCGCTTTGGTGTAACTGCGGCAACCGTAGTGGCTTTGACTTTGCTTTTCGCACCGAGTAGAGGACTGTGCGTCTTGACCGTAGTTGCGAGGACGGTTTTGACCTTGGTCTTTGAGCCCAGCGGTCGCCCTGGCCTTTTCCTTGGCTGCGCCGATTTCTCTAACTCCGTTCGTGCAATATCAGCCAAGCGTCTTGCCGTCTCCCGTGCTACTTCTGCTTTGTCCGCAAAGATAGGCGTCCCCATCCACGTAAGCTGAATGTCCGCTACGACGGTACGAGAGGCGCCCTTCTTCCGCAGTTTGGAATATGGATCAGTTATAAACCGCCCGTTGGCATCTCGAGGACGGTCCTCGGATTTATACGTCTCCGTCTCCACATCCGTTTCGTTCGTTTCCGGTGGAAGCACAGTATATCTCGGCGTCACTCCCACGCCCTCTAAGCCGCGATCCGTAGCCGCTCGATTCCAAACAAACTGCGTGATAGTGCCGCTCTTGCCAATCTGTAGGAAGGCTATCGGGCGCGGGCTCAGGTACATTTGCCTTCGCAAGCCTTCGGTGGCTTTTAGGTTGGAAATAAGCAGGCCCAGCACATCCTTGTTTCGCCACTCGTACGGTACGCTGTGGAAAGCACCTTCCAGCTCCCGAATTGCGTCGGGCGAGCACGTCTTTATCCGCGATTTGCATTGTACGATGACAGGCATGGGCTCGCGCAAGAACGACAAGATCCAGTGTCCAATCAAGTCAATGCCAGCATCATTCTTCTGCCCCGTGCGAATGAGCGAGAACCCCAGACGTAGCAGAGCCTCTGCTGCTGTGTATTCGTAGTGAGTTCCAATGTACACGGATCGGTCCGAGCGAAGTTTCGTGCGCTTCGCGTATTCGAGGTACGAGGACAGGGAGTTATGATTCGGCGATCCTGGCTTTACGAAAAGTCTCGGTATCTCAACGGGGGCTACGTTCGCGGTAGAGGTATGGTGGACGGCGCCGTGCGGAGTCGCTCGGAGGAGACGCGAAAGGGGAGTGCGTCGTGTGAGCCATGTTGGGCGGGAAAGAAGACGCATTACGGTTCGGTCAGTACTCTTAAAAAGCGTAAAACCATATTTACAAGGCAAAAGAGCGACACGAAGCGAAACACGGTCGCTTTCAGGAGTGAAGTGGAACACGCGATAGTCGCGTAGCTTTTCGGACGGCGCCAAGCGAGAGCGACGCGCTAGTCAGCCCTACGACCAGCATCTACAACCCTTGTCTTGTTCCTGACTTCATCCCGCGGATGCTGTTCCTCTAAGCATCTACAGTCAAGCTTCGAACGAACCGCCCGACGCAAACAACTCGGCTTCCTCGAATCCCCCACAGACATCATCACGCACAACAACCCCCAGGCGCACAACCTTCACCATGGGCGACATCCTCACCCAAATCCAAGACGAGCTGGACATGGTACGTACTTCTCCAATCCCACACCTCTCCCCGAACCACACTAACTAACCCGCCACCAGCTCCTCAACCAAATGCAAGCTTCTTTCGCCTACATCCGCAACCGCGCCCCACCCGCCCCAATCCCAGGCCAACCCACCCTCACCTCAATGCAAGAATTCGAAGCCTCCAACATGGCCGCCGCGAACCCCTCCGCGCCGCCCCCGCTCCCCTCGCAGGACGAATTCCTCAAAGACATCGCCGAGCTGAGCAGAGACATGGTGCTCAAGGAGCAGCAGCTCGAGGTGCTGGTGGCGAGTCTGCCGGGGCTGGACAAGAGCGAGGCGGAGCAGGTGGCGCGGATGAAGGAGCTAGAGAGGGAGCTGGAGGGCTTGGAGGGGGAGAGGAGAAGGGCGCTCGAGGAGAAGGAGGCGTTGCTGAGGAAGGTCGAGGGGAAAATTGCAAAGGCCGGGAAGATGGCGTCGTGAAGCAACAGAGCTAGCGTGTTGTTTACGCTTGTCCTCTGCCTGAACACTACGACCGGCCGCTGATGCACGCATCACGACACCGCAAACGACTGTACCTGGGTTTCGTCCTCCGACTATCCAAGGCTCACCGCTGATGACTGGCGACTTTGCAATTCCCAAACACGATACCCAAGTGTACGAGCATCTCCTCGCCCAAGACGTTCCCACAAAAGGGCATATGGTCGCGGTCCTCCGTCCTACTGGCCACGACGACCTGACGCTCGTGGCTGTCTACAATTTGACAGTCTTGAATGATGGATACGTATGAGTCGTCAGACGAAGATTGCCAAGCTGTCAGCATTTGTAGGTGTAGATAGGCCTTTTATCGGCCTTTAAGCCGCCAACAAAGTCAAGCCATTGAGTAGGCCTCGACATCTCTCAGTCGTAGCTGGCGTCGGACGCAAAACCCCACCAAAGTACCGACACCTCTTTCGTTCCACCTTCACGCGTCTCGAACGTTTGAAGGTAAGCCAGGAAGCACATGTACAAGAGTATTGTATAATGGTTCTACTAAATAAAGCCTATGGAGAGTACCATACAATGGGTTCCCACCAAGAACTGAGCGTGCCGTGACTCCGGCCACTGGAGCCTTAACCCTATTTACAATCCTATTCCACCGAGCAATGTTGTGGCAGAATCTACATCGTTAATAAATGATAGACAGTGACAAATCTACATCCGTTGCTAGCATAAATATGAATGCTGCGTCGGAAAGGTGCATTTGGTGGTTGTCGCGCTCGTCCGTGTTGCGTGGGTCTGTAGTCACACACGTCGACATCATGCGAACATTGAAGGTACGTCACCAGAAGTTGGATGTAAAGGAATCGCATCCTTCCTGCTGCCGGTGGTCGTGCATTGGGCCTCGGTCAGATGACCAGTTGAGCGCAAGGGAGTTGTTCGCCTGTGGGTGGTCCGCGGCCTTCCGAGGTTGTCGGGATATTGTTTTCGGATGCAGGTTGCGTTGATCCGATGTCGGTGTGTCGATGTGTTGTGGCGATGCCTCACTCACCATCACCAATCACCTGCATCTCGCCTCGTGAGGCTTCGGTAGCTAGTCTGTTCTGCTGCAATTGCTGCAACTACTCGTACACGTTCTGTGGAGGTGTTTCACCCACGAACAGATTAGCGCTAATTAGAGGGGAATGCATATACCTTGCGGTTGGTACGCGTGAATGCTCGCTGAACCGCGTCAAAAACTTTTGTGGAATAGCGGAAGTTGATGGATCACAATGTCCACAGGCCCGAGCGTTTCTTGCCCATTGGGTAGACGAGAAGTGCGGACATGAACAAACCAACAGTAATACCGATGGCGATCTGGATCATTTGCGCGGCAACGTTGAAACTGATGGCGTTGAGGGAGTAGGAATTATCCTGGTCGTTTTTTAGTAATGTGTGGGCATCGTTATCGGGTTCAGGTCGAACTTACGGTAGCTGTGTCTGCAACACCTCGGATGAGGGAAGAAGCAGTCTGCAGGGCCGTCGTGATAGCTCCACTCGCGGCAAGAGAGCCTGGAACTTGGACGTAGACAGCAGGTAGAAGTACGGCAGCCGCCACACCGTGCCGTAAGCGACTGTACAGATTCGCCAACACTCCGACGGCGAATGCTCCGAAGGTGTAGGCAATCGGAGCGCTAGAGCTGAACTTCATATTGGCATAGAAGTTGACAATGTAACCCGAAAATGCAATAGCGATCATGACCGGCATCTGCTTGTATTTGGCTTGGACAGTATGGCAGGCGCAAAGGACATAGAGAGGCACTAGGAGGAAGTTCCAATATGAGTTGAGTGGGGCTTGGCAGGTCGTCGCATTGGTGGCGTTGGGATCCATCGCACCGTACAAGGCTGTGCCAACGGTAATGCCGTAGCCGAGGAAAAGTGAGTAGATGATAGCATAAACCAGCCGAATGGAACCTGGCACTATAGCGCGTGATTGCAGCTCGAGTGCAGCGCTTAGTACGAGCTACGACAGGTCAGTGGAAGGTCCATAAAGCGAAAGTAAAGCGAGGATAGCATACCCAGCCAGGAAGGATCATCGCAATCGAGCTTTGCGTCAGAGCAGAGAAACAGAACAAGTTTCCACCACGTATACTTCCAAGCGCTCGAGAAATGCATGTCATCAGAATAGCTGCGCTGATCTCGAAGACTGTGTTATATGTCTTGGACAATGGAGCAACCACCAGCTGCAGAAATCCAAGGACGGTGCCCATGATGAAGATCGGGCCCATGTCGATCCAGCGTGCCTTGAAGAAACCCGACACTGCAACACTAGCGAGGCCATACATGATGACGTTGAGCCAGACGGGGTGTTGATCGGGCCTGTTGATAAGCTCATCCAGGGCCACAAGCGCATCGTCCAGGCTGAGCACATCATGAAGAACCTCTTTGTAAATTTCGTGACAATCCTTGAGCTTGCCCAGGTTGACACCTTGTACAGTACGAACGATCTTGACTTCGGCGGTGTGAGTGACTGGGATATGATCAGCGAATGTCTGTCTACAAGATAGGTCAAGTGAGCTTACGAGAGTCATCAAATGATATAATCATGCAACCCGGTATATATAGGAACTGGCTGTTCACCTCCAACACCTTTGCTGTCGTTGCTAGATATTCCTCGAGGCGATGAGTGGGGGCGCCAACAACCATTAACGCACGGCACATCTTGATGATGTACTGTTGCCGCTTGAGAATGCTCGCAACATGGATCTTGATTTTTGCGTCTTGCTCCTCTTGAGCTTTCCATATCTTGGAAAGCAAAGGATTGCTGTTATTCCGTTTATGCTGTGGGCGATAGTGAATTTTGCTTTCCGCCTTGGGATTAGCCAGTTCGGCCGCCGCTCCGATCAACGTGGCGAGCGTCTCCTGCGAGTGGGTGCTTTTATCTTGGCTATACCACTTCTTTCTTGGGGTGTTGCCCGAAGACCCAGGACGGCTCACGTGCTCGGGCACCCGAGGAGGTGAATGACCTGTGCTTTCGGCAGAGGCATAGTTGGCGACCATCGTGGGCGTCTTGTAGGCCTGGAGGAGGTGGTAGAAGACACCACCCTGATTGTTTCCAGAGTAGGTGTAAACGTCCTCGTCGTCAGGTTGGGTTGCCGCACCCGCAGATGAGTACTCTGGGTGGTCCCAGTTACCGCCATGATTGTGGGCTTGCCAGAGGTCATTGACTTCGGCGGTGGTGTCGTCTACGTGCTGAAGGCTTCCGGTGCTTCCCGAGCGCTGCGCTTCAAGGTCGTTGACGCGGCTGTAGCTGGAAGTGCCTTGGGGAATCTCAGCGGCCGAGCCGTTGATTCGTACTCGGCGCCGCTCAGCATGTTGTGGAGGGCTCACCGAAGGCGAGTCGTGGGTAAGGGCATGCATCTCGTGCGACTGTGCAGAATATCGATCTTGTTGATGGCCGTCCGTGGACATGATGATGGGGTGATGGGTGACGTCGGGAAGTTGGGTGTGCAAAGGACTGCGTGGTGGAAGGCAGGCGCTTTTAAAACCGAGTTGGGACCCGTAGAAAGAGCAAAGGGAGACGATCCGCAGGAGCCCGAGCAGGAGCCGATGACCAAGCGCCGCGATTCACGACGCGGTACCGTGCCATGACATTTTTTCTCAATGCACGTTGTGCAGCTCGCGTTCGGCATTGACGCAGACACTCACCACTCCGGAAGTTTTGTACGAAATAATATTGTTATGTGTCAACGCCAGCCCGTCACAGCTAGCCAGAGCTAAATAAGGACTCAATTGCCCTTGTAGCTCCCGCAACGATCTCAGGGCCCCCTTTCTCAACGGACCGGACCTGCATCTCCCCGCGGTGCCGGTCAATCCACAGTAATCCCCACGGTTGAAACCTCATGGGACCCATGGACAGATGCCGAGATGTCTCTAGAGCGATGTGCGGTGCTCTCTGAACGCGCAAGAAGCTGTTCGATGCAGAAGAAGCCCTGGAGGAAAGTCAGAGCCGCGCATAGCACTCGCAAAGTCTATAAAAGAGAATTCAACGGCCCGATGTCGCGCGATGCTCATGCAGCCATTTTGAGGCTGAAGCTCGCTTCCGGGGAGCCGGTTCCACGTCCATTTGCAGTTAGCGTGGGCGGATGCAGGGAAAGAACGCCACCATCTAGAACAACAGAACGCGTGTATCCTACGCATTATTATTGTACTCGAGCATGCTTGGCTCAAAGGGCTGTTTATCACGTTCAGCTAGCTTACAGCAATGAGCTGGAGACATGCCCTCGATCATGACACCCCTTATCTGAGGCTGGAAGGTCGAGCAGCTTTTTTCGTTCCTTTCGAGATCGGAATCGCTCAGCATATGACCCAAAATCACGAGATCAGTCAAGAGCGGGGCAAATGTGATTCACGCAGGCGACAATCAATCATGGGATCAGGAAGAGATTTCTTCCTAACCAAGTGCTGATCTTGAGGACGCGCCTTGGCTCTTATTGCCAGCAAACTACACATCATCTCGAGTCTTCTTCCTGGCCAATGTCCTAGCCCAATACGCGACAAACAGCATTACATCGAACAACGAAAACACGAGACTTCCTCCAAATACCACGCTGTGATACGTCCACGCGTCTCCCGGGTTCAGCTCCGTAACCTGGCACACGATCGCCCAAGGAAGCACGTAAACGATGTTCGATACCAGCGATTGGTAGAGGTACCACTTCGGACGCGTCGCCATCAGTACGGCTGCTAGCTGAGTAGATACAGCGTAGCACAGATAGCACCAGTCAATGGTTCGCCACATATGCGCCGCAATACGAGCGACCTCATCTGAACCTGAGAGGTAGCGTGCGAATGGACGAGCACCGAGGAAGGACATTAGCAGACACAACGGGACCTCGAAAGCGAGCGCAATCGAGACGGAATATGCAGCCCAGCGAGTGATGGTCCAGATCTGGTGCCAGCTGGCCTGGTGTTTCGTGGTTGCTACGGACAACGAGTTCCGGAACTGGCCCCAGGAATGTCCGACAAAGGTTAATGTTGTTGCCTCCATTGCTTGGACGGGTACCATGACCAGGCCCCAGCGGATGGTACTGAATACGCCCCAGGCCGTGGCGTAGTCGCTGCCCATGGATACGATCCCGTGGACGAGCCAGAGATAGAGCGCGTTTCGGATGGCTGACTCCCAGAGGAAGACAAGTCCAGGTTTGGCCAGGGTCTTGAGTGCGGCGATGGAAGGCGTTAGTGATATGTCAGACGAATCTCTGCGGGCCGCGGACGTCTTTTTGAGGCTGGTCGCATATACGAGATACGCGAGGCCTGCAAGGGCGGAAGAGAGGTTGCAAGCGAGCTGTATGCCGGCTTGTAGGTTGACCGTTGGCGTCACGCCGCCCACATGAAACTTTGAGATGACGACCAGATCGAGGATGATGTTGATGGCGAACTTGATCGAGCTGATGATAAGCGGCACGTCTGGTCGGTCCAGTGCCCTCGTAGATGTGCCCACCGCGTACTCGATCGCCGAGCTCAATGCCGAGAACGCAGCGATTCTGACATATGTCAAGCTTGCGTCCCGGACCTCGATTGGGACGAAGCCTTTTGCGAATGTCGATGCGCCGCCCAGGAACCCGAAGCTCATGATAAGGCCAAGGATCGATTGGAATAGAATGAGTGTATGCGTAAGCTGAAGGCGTTCGCGGAATGTTCGGGAGGAATGATCGCCGATGACGAGGTATGCAGCGCGAGGCAGACCTTCGTTCAGGACTTCAGCTACGACGCCGATGTACGTGTACGAGTCGGTGGTAACCACCATGGACGAGTCGAAATCTGCAACCCACAACTTAGATAGCGTGGAGTACAGCGCCGGCAGGATGAAACTGCAGACATTGAAGAATAAAGCACCTGTGTAGCTGTGAAGCTCTATCAGTTGGGTGAGGTTATCCAGCTTTGGTTGAGAGCACTTACACATCGCGATGTCTCGATAGCTTTAGGTCATGCTTGATTTGCTTTTTCCACGGCTCGGTTGACGTGTCGTCACCATCTACACCGTTCGCCTCTTGCAGCGGTTGCTCTCCAACATGACCTACCACGCGCACAGCGCTATCGTCTTTCGAACCCAACATCGTGTATCTGTAACGGTTATGCGTTTGCGAAAATCTTGAGAAAGACGCCATGGTGTAACCTATACGCCAAACGCTGTCTTTTACGTCAGCTTTGCCGCGGCGAACACGCGTTTGTTGAGCTGCATGGCGTTGCTTTTGGTGCGGGGAAGAGCTGGTGCTTGGTCCGCAGCCTTGTAAATCGTGCCCTTGGGCAGCTCTCTATCTCGGCAAGCCGACAGACACGCCGTATTCCGAAGTGAGATACTCTAATTTTTCTTTTCTTTTTATGTCTTATCGGGAGGGAAATGGTAGAGGTGCCGACGTGAAGTCGTAGTGGAATGCCCGACTCCAAATGGCCTAGCTCCAAATGGCGGAGGACTCGCAGGGCGTAAAACATTCGAAGCAAACGATCTGTTCCTTGAGTATTTTGGACAAGGGAGAGTTACAAATGCTATCGAAGCATATCGTAAGCGAGGGTTTGCCATCGACTATTGTTGACTGAGCAGATGAATGTTTGCAATTGATGAAATCTCCTCACTGTAAATGTGTCTATGTATAGCAGGTACATGGGTATGTAGCTTATCGTACATAAGCTCGCGGATCCGATAATGGATCTATATAGATGACCCCAGCCCAGTAGAGAAACAGCAAGACATCTGATAAAAACTGATGAACAAAGCCGGAAGAACGCTCGATGACAAAACTGCAACCAGATATATGGATTTTCCTAGAGTCATGTGACGGTCGTCTCATTGTTTAAGCATACGTTGTGCAGTAACCATTGCTGTGCTGTATACAACTTACTTCAAGAGTTGGACTCAGGACGACACTTCACCCCCAAGAAATCTATCCAACGAGGTCGCTACAACAGCAATTTGGCGCATCGCCTTCCACGCAGATCATACCTGAGAGAATATTTGTCCCCACTGCCCATTGTTTTTCTTTGTTCATTTGCGTTAATGGCTTTGAAGGTTTGACAAGGACGAAAGTTCCAGACCCCAGTTGACGAATCACAGTAGCGCAAAAATCCTATTGAAGACCAGATTTGGTCGACAATACGCAACACCGTCCGAGCTACTCGTTTGGCCCAGCGATTGCTGACTCCCAACAACTTCTTTTGCAGCAATCTGTACCAACAACTGGATTCCTGGGTTACCATCAATGGCATCCTCATACAAGTATGACATAATCGCGGAATCGGATTCCAAACCAGTCCCAGAAAACCACTCTGAGCCTCGCTCAAAGACTGCATTGGCTCTCTACCTCCTCGCCGCAGCGCTGCTTGGATTCCTCACCTCAACAACCTGGTTCTATATATCCCAACTCCCACCCGCCAAGCTCCACTGCGGCAATTCCTTTGCCGACGCTCAAGCCCTCGGCTGCAAATTCGACCTTCTCTCAAGTGGCTGGATACCGCACCAATGCTTCGACGAAGCCTCCGAAACCGAATACCGCGAATGGATCCTCAACACCAATCACAGCCGCCGAGGCCCCTTCCCTTACTTCAAGGACAAAGAACTCACCCAGCCGATCGAAGGTATCGACGCTCTGTCTAAATACGAGGATTTGATTTATACCACGATGGAGGAGCATTTGGCGCATTGTACACAACTTATGAGGAGGACGCATAGGGCGGCTCTCAGCGGGGGTAGAATGGCGGGATTGAATGCGGATAAAGATGAAGGAGGAGCGGTTGTTTCGAGCAGTCATGTTGCGCATTGTGTCAAAATGATTTGGAGGACGGAAGAGTACTTGACGAAGTATAATTATACGACGTTTGGGATCAAATCGTTGTCCTGTTGAGGGGCAGCTTGCGATAGGCGTAGTATCCGATAAGTGTACATATTTTGGTGATCATTTGTATAGTCGCAGATACTTACATTATGCAGAGTTATGATATGGGTCAGGATTGTGGCTAACTGTGAGCGAGATAGGACTTTGATTAGGCGGGAAGTCCTGCGCGAGGACGATGCTTATTGGCCGATAGAAGTGCCCTCAACTCATGTAGTTTCGGCCGGTTTTGACGCTGAGTTCATACGTGGCCCCGTGGACGAATGCTGTTAAGCTTTAGGGTGCGAGCTGACGGTATTGATAAAGAGATGATTCTGGATTTGGTTCGGGGGACCGAGCTCGGCACTGTCCAGAGCCAGCGATGGCTTGCGATGACTACGGTGAGTGAGCCTGTTCAAGACGAACTATCCGTCAACTGACAACTGACACAGGAATCAGTTGGAGGAACCTTCCCAAGAGTGAGAAGAGCCGACCCCGAATCGTTCATAGGTCCCGCATGCGTGTTGCGGAGGTCATCTTGCAAGGGTAGTTATGTCCGGAGACATCAAGTAGCGAGTTGTCGGAAGGTCCAAATGGCTTATAGGATGCTATGATCATGTAATCAAAATGGAAGGGATAAGCCTGTGTGTCGGATCTTCTGTTGACTAGGGATGAAAGGAACTCAAGCATACATGGCATCACGAAGTCCGGTGTTAGTCGAATATTAGACAGAAATGAAATTGGCGATCTCTTGACTGTTTACATGAGCCAATCAAGACCTTTGGGTTATGAACTCGCATGCCAAACCCGACCTTATCACCTGAGCCGCATCACTAAAGCTTCATGAAGAGATCCATCACCACCACCTAGAAACGGCCGCAATCTGCACTCTATTAGTATCACCATCGCTATTCCCTATTATCACAACATACCACTTGATCTCGTGAAACCGGCTCTCCAAAACCTTCACATCGAAGAACTTTCCCGTCTTCTTCTCCAGCGCATTCGCCACTGTGCCCCAGAACTCCTGCTCTGCCGTCGCGACCGCCTCCATCATAAGCTCCGTCATATCGGCCTTCTTGAGGATCTCGGTCTGCTCGCTCAGAGTGTCGGAAACCGGGTGGCGCAAGTTGTCGGCGAGGTCTTTGGCCGCGTGCTCGTCGTCGCGGACGCGCTTGCGGCCTCCGCCTGCGCCGAACTGGTAGCCGGAGGGTTTGTTGATTGCGCCGGGGAGCTGGGCGGCGGGGTGTGAGGCAGGATTGCGGAGGTGCATGTCTTGAAGATTGATCAGCATTGATTTCATAGACATCTGGACATAACCTTGGTGGGCTTTCAGAGGCAACTTACAGTCCCGAGGAGAGAACCCAACCTCGCCTTGAGCAGCCGCAATGCGCGGCGCATTCCGCACAAAGCGCGAGTACACCGCCGCCGGAGTCCAGGTCTGAGGCTCGCCGCGCTCCAGTCGCTCCATGTTGAGTTGCGCAACGATCGCTTCCCAGCTCATGTTGTGCTCCTGGCGCATGACCTTGATAGCCTGGTTATCAGGGTCCTCTTCGACGGTGCGAGAACGGGCGCGCATCGGCTTGGGGCCGAGTATGTTCAGGCGTTTGCTGATCTGCTCCTTGATCTCACGGGCGCGCTTTAGACCGTCGAGGGTCGCCGTGTAGGGCGGAGGTGAGGCATCGTCAGCTTCGGACAGGGCATCGAGCGCGGCGGTCGCATCTTCGAAAAGATCGTCATGCTCGGGGTCCGCGGTATCCATTGGTTCGAAGAGGGGGGATTCGCTGCGGCGAGGTGCAGGCTGACTGGATTGGTGGTTGCCTTTTCGAATCAGTCCATAGAAAGGGTTTCGGGTGACGCCGGGCGTATGTTTCTTACCTGGAAGGCCGTGGTGAGAGACACCATCACCGGAAAACTCAGCGCCTTCACCCGTGTTGGCCTCGTGGCGATGCTCAGCATCGACAACGACTTCGTCGACCTTGTCAACCGGATTTTCAGTATGATCCTTCACCCTGCTGTTACTCAATCAGCATTCGTCTACGCAAGGTCGTCTGGTCGCTTCCAAAGCCGAGAACAGACAGTAGCATCGCGTTGTGAACTCACAGATGCCGTCCCGCAGCACGTCGCTGATAAGACATTGTTGTAAAAAAGTACTTTGGGAAAGCTAGGAAGTAGGTTCTTGGGCAAGACTCAGAAGGAAATTGTGGTGAAGTTGATCATCGGCGAAAGAAGCTGGTGAGCAGCATATACGCCCATCAAGTAAACACGCGCTCGGATCACCACCCCGTAAACCGGCGACTAACAAGGAGATTCAACCCAGCAAACGGCGTCTTGAACCGAGACGAACCGACTCTGCACCAATTAGCAACACAAACTTCCGCACGAATGGACTAGATTTGTCAGAATGCGACTCGATGCAAACGCCCTATTCGGATTGATATTTCTTTACATAACGAATCTCCACTCGGTTACCTCCGAAGCCCCTCATGACCCAATGCCCCTTATCCAAGTCAAACTTGTGATCCCAAAAGCCCGCTGTTCTGCCAACTCGTACCAGCATCCGTTTGCGCAAGCGCTTGGCTACCGACTCATTGCCCACGCGGCCCTAGCTTCTGCTTCCTTCAGCTTCTTCTGAGACTTCTGCTCGGTCGTTTCGGCGGTATGTGACGCGGACGACGTCCGCTTTGATCGCCACATTGATTTGAGGAGCGATTTCGTTGATGCCATTGTCGATGTTGACCTCGTCGATTGTACGTCGTACTCCGCCATGTTGGTTTGAGTGTTCTTCTCAGCCATGTTCGCCTGGCAATCCGATGACGACATTGCTGTGGATTGTGTAGATGTCTGCTCGATAGTCCGCTGTTGATGTATCGATATGTATCCCAGCTTGGTGATGTTGACAGTAGCAGGTAGTGCGGTCATACAATGCTGGGCTTTGTTTTTGCTTTCCGAAAGTGCGTGTCGTAATGATATATGAGTGTCTTTATAATCAATTAATGCCGTAATCTCATAAGATGAGATCTTTGTACCTGGCATCGAACGACCATGTTCGCCTTTTTATACACTCGCATCGACTCATCAACTATCTCACTCGTCGTTCGATTTGTCAGTAGCGTCACATTCGTCACATCAAAACACTACGAGAACGCGCCCTGCAGTCCATAGAAGGCCCGACTTCCCAGTTACACAACACGCTTGTGGACCTTTTATCTGTCGTGCCGTGCCATCACCGTTTGACTCAACGCGCATGTGGGCATGGAAACCAAGGATGGGTGACCGGAAGTGGGGCGCAGCGTGCTCGTGAAAGACGCGGAGAGTTCGAGTTAGGTTAAGCGCCGGGCGCTAGCCGTTGCGGGAGCGGACAAGCGATTCCAGTGGGTCATCTTTATTAGCTGCTCATATTGTAAGCTGCTCGTATGCTCGCTTTGCAGGCTGCCATTCATCATGTAAAAGTCCGGAAGATGCAAATGACTCATCTGGACCCCGGTTTTGATTGGTGAACTTCTAGCGACGACTTCGGAGCACAATTGTGTCTTTGCAAGCGAGTCAAAGAGCAAGAGGATGTGGTCAACTATGACTAGCGTGCATTAGTTGTAAGATCTCGAAGGGCGCAGGCCAGGCTCTTTGTTTGATTGATGGGTCTCCCTCAGTCTTGGGGCCATCGCGTCGAACAACCTATTGCGGGGACATTACGCTCTATTCTCATGAGCATTAGCAACACAAGCATTCGTAATCTAGTTACAGATACTATTGTCCACAGTCTTGAGTGTTTTGGCGCTCTACCAGTGAGGCTGAGCATTTTCTCTAGAATAGAAGAAAAACAAACACCCCCCCCCCCACCATCTCGCTGCCATAGCCTTTTAGCATTCGCCCATCTAAGCCGCAATTCTATATAGCGATTCTGAAGTCGTCCCACGGACTTATCTACGTCCAAAATCGTGTCCACGCGCAGTATGAAGTTCTGCACCAGCTTATTGAGCACGGTATCCAATTTAACATATCAAGAGTTGTTGACAATATATCTGGCGCTGTGAAAATATCACCTTTGCACTGGCCAAGGTAATCAGATACTATACATTTGATTGGCAGCGCCCAAGTTGAGATTTGTGCACGTGATTGAGGGTGCTGGGTCCCCTGGCAGGTGAATACGCGCTCAGCAGGTGCGGTTTATGGGCCTTTGCTTCGGTCAGTACCCATTTAAAAAACCCCAGCCCGCTGCCTTAAAATACTACCCACACGGCCTCCATCTTGATCCATCAACCCAGCATGCCTTCCACATCCGCACGGCGTTCCCGTCGTGCTGCAAAAGCAGTGCAGCGTAGTCTGGTCGATGAAGACGCGAGCCTGATTATGAAGCTGCCGAACGAGCTGCTCTTGAACATCATTTCCTATGCAGAGCAGTCTGCTATTCACGCACTCAGCTTGACCTCCCGACGAATGAACGCGGTTGCTGAGCAGGTAAGTACCTCGTTTATATCGATAGTGAGCTTTGGAAAAGTACTGACGCGAAGCAGGCTCTTTACACGTCTCCAAAGCTTCCAGAACCGCAAATACATCGCGCCGCTGTTGTCATCACCTTCGCATACGCCTTGGTCAAGCGACCAATCCGCCAGCAGTGGGTGCAGAGCATTCACATCAATACGTCCGCGCGCCGTCAAATACATAAAGCCAGCAGGTGCCGTACGTGCAAGAAAGGCCGGATGTGCGAGAAGATGAAAATGAGGACGTTGGTCGCCTCAGCGGCGGAGGAGTTCTGGGCGCGGAATGGTGTGACCCGCGAGTTATGGTTGAAGCAACTTCTACAAGGATACGAGGTTGCGTTCGGGGGATGCATTCTCCTCTTCTTGCAGTCGCTGAAGCACTTGCGCTTTAGTGACTATGGCATTCCTTCCCATCAGGATCCCCCAAATCTCTATAACGATGACTGCTTCTGCTCAACAGCCGTGTTCGGCACCGGAAGTGGCGGCAACATCTGGCCCCAGCCACTGTATCGATCTACCATCCCCGGATTGCGAATTCTTGAATCTGTTCGGGTCGATGGTCGAGTTCCATTTGAATTGGTTGACGTTACACGTCCTGAGGATTTCGAAATTGGTCTTTACCCTATCAATAGGAAGATCTGCCAAGCATATGGCGCTTGGTGCTCACTGAGAGCTGTCACGGTACTATCGGTGTGGCTTGACGTCCGCCTGTTGTGCAACAACTTGCAGCAGCCGTACAGCCTTCCCCTGATTTCGATGGTCGTCGCTCTTCCACGCCTCAAACAGTTGACAATCCGTTTTGAAGCACGTGAAGCCGGCCAAGACTTAAGATCTCTGAAATGGGCAAACTATACTCCAATCCTTGGTGTCTGGTCGAGATTCAACGTGCCAAAACTTGAGACACTCGACATCGACACTTCGCGCCTGCAGGATAATCTGGGCCCATCTGAGATGAAGAACATCAACAACTTCCTCCAAGGTGCGGAGCCATTCGGAACTCATAGATTCCATGTATTTCCAAACCTGCGATACATCAAGGCACCACAAAACGCATTGATGAGCACTTCTCTGCACCAGGATCCCACCCAAGCCAACAGCACGTACCTTCTTCAAGGCCGGGATGGTATTCCTTTCTTCGAGCGTATGATAGAAGTCATCGAAGTGACTGATATCGTGTGGGGTACTATCACCGCTTGGGGCCATCGACTACTCGAGTGGAAGAATGCCGGACAACTTTCTCTCGTGCGGCTACGCAAAGTCGTTTTGAATTGGGATGCATCTGGAGCTGGAACTGAGGTCGAACAAATGCAGATGTCGGCTCGCAACGATTCGGTGTGGTCTGAGTTATGGAACGTTGGGGTCGAAGTCGAGCATCGACTGTCTGGTCAACCGTTATTGTCTGCATAGGTGAGTAATCTACCCATCAAAAGTCGTTAGGCACTGACATGGATACAAAGGTTTCGGTTGCAATCCTAGGAAGTAGTTGCGTCATTTGTATATGGTTACAATGGATGATGAGCGAAAAGCCGCCGGAGGCTGGTATTGAAGGTTGTTCGAACCGAGTGTATCTATGGCATCCCAGCTTTTGCTCGGGGGAGAATGCGGCATGATTGTTTCGATTACAAGGCAGGGCGCGACTAGACACGCCTGAAGTGCGATGGGAGGGTCAGCTCAGATTTCTGAGGGTAGGTGCTTTGTGAAGACAGGAGCGCTAGTCTATGCCATCATCACTTCCTTCCTGAACAATCCGCCAGTTCTAAACTCCACTTCATGGAAGCGATCGAGAGAGGAAGTTAACCAAGTGTTGTCACCATGTTGCTCAGCAATCAGCCCAAAGGAATACCTGATGATGGGTGACGATGGAGTAGGAAAGAGAGACGGCTAGTGGAGAAGGAACAACCAGGGCCCGCGCCTCGGCTCAAATGGAAGGCACGCAGGTCGAGCCGAAGAAGGTAATGATTCGACGAAATATCAATGTTCTTGATCGTCCTACCTTCGCAAGTGAAGCGCGCAGCATTGTGAGGGTTGAGGTGGTCGAGGTTAGCCACATGAAGAACCAATGATATGGTCAAGTCGGCGCTTCCCCGGAGGCTAGACCCCGCGCCGACCGACGCTGACTGGGGATAGATTCTGAGCAGACGGTACTCGCGCTGCGCCGAGTCGACAACATGCCGTGATCCCCAGCGCACATGGACAGCGAGACCGACCGTGACCAAGCCTGCAATGAATGCCGTCGGCGCAAGGCGCGCTGCGACAAGACGCTTCCAGAGTGCGGGCCGTGCAAGAAGAACCGCCGTCAGTACACGCCGGTTGCAGTCGTCTCGCCTCGCAGAGACATGCGCCAGCCACCTGCCCCCACGACGTTGATTCAGGCTGACTGTGTGCCCAAGGCCACTGTCTCTATGAACGGCACAGCAGAACGCCCTTGACGCGCAAATACCTGACCCAGGTCGAGGAGCAGTTACGACGCGTTCAACTCCAAGCCGCTCGCGTCGAAGCCCGCGCTCACCGCGCAGAAGCAAGCCTCCGCCAGCTGCAGCAGCTCCATGGCGAACGGCCGACTGATAATGGGACCGCGGCAGCAGTAGAAGCGGCAGACCATGATGTGGACGAAGACGAAACGACGCCGAATGACGACGCAGGCCTGGCTTTCGAGGGCCCGCCTTCCGGTTTGGCCGACTACAGCTGGTCTGAGCAGACTCTGGACAACCGACTCCCAGAGACGAACCCAGCCACGGGTGGGTCAAATGGCGAAGATGAAGGCGCTGCCGACGGCATGGCCTCGCTGACAGTGGATGACCATGAAGCGGGCTATCTGGGCGTGGCTTCCGGCGCAGCCCTATTGCGGCTGCTCCTTCCCGATGCGCATGCCTCGTACAAAAAGTCCATCCCTCAGACCCCTCTTGCTGCCACTGCACCGACTCTCTCGGAACACTGGCTGGACACGCCGCTGTGGGATGCGCTTGACATTGCATCTGTCGATCTGGACGCTGCCATCAACGCCTACTTTGGCCTGTACCACAACTCGTACCCGCTCGTTGAAGAACACACTTTCAGAGCCCAGTACTCCCAGGTTATCCCCCGTCCGTCTGGGCGAAGCTGGCATGCTCTAGCCTTCATGATCGCCGCCATTGGCCACTTCACAGCCGCGAC
This sequence comes from Karstenula rhodostoma CBS 690.94, assembly GCA_010093485.1. Classification (NCBI taxonomy): domain Eukaryota; kingdom Fungi; phylum Ascomycota; class Dothideomycetes; order Pleosporales; family Didymosphaeriaceae; genus Karstenula; species Karstenula rhodostoma. Next base: position 2,691,603 of record MU001493.1, read on the forward strand.
AACCCCTACCGATACAGATCGACGCCTCTTCATGGCTGCCAAATCCAACATGTCGATCGAGAGTCTGGAGATGGGCAATATCACTCTCGTACAAACACTAACGCTCATGTCCAATTATCTCCAGAAGCGCAACAAACCCAACAGTGGTTACAACTATCTCGGCCTTGCGCTTCATATGGCCATGGGACTCGGCTTGCACAAGGAGTTCAGCGATTGGGATATTTCGCCTTTGAACATGGAGATTCGCCGTCGCGTGTGGTGGTGTATGTGCGTCTTCAACATAGGCGCTGCCATTACCTTTGGCCGTCCTTTGGCTTGGCCGAATCGCAACGTGGAGATATCGCTGCCGCTCAATGTGAACGACCGAGCTCTTACTAATCTGTCTCGTTCGCTTCCCCATGAAGTCGACAACGTTACAACCTTCAGTGCGCTCATCATGCAATCCAAATTTCATATGCTGACTAACGACATCTACACTCGCGTTATATCCATGCCGTTCCCCTCCGCCACGGAGCTCATTCGACTAGACGATACACTGATCGGAAAATGGGAATCCTCAGTACCGTCGTGGTATCGCCAGAGCTCACCGGTCCCTCCCAAGTTCGCGACCGGGCACGCGATCATGTGGTGGCGCCTGTACAACTTCAGAATCATCATGTATCGTCCGTACGTCATGCGCCGCGTACTGCGAGCAAGGGCACTTGACACGAACTATGGTGACGTTGTTCCACCCGCTGTTCAGGAGGCATACAATCGCTGCCTCAGGGATGCCGAAGCAAGCATCTCCACCATCAGTGAGTTTTGGGCATCCACACCACCGACGAGGCTAGCTGCATGGTATGCTCTGTACTTCTTGTTCCAAGCCTCACTCATGCCTTGCGTGTGTCTTCGGAACGAGCCAAATGCGCCGTCCTCCACCAGTTGGCGCAACCAAGTCAATCAGACGCTACACACTATGCAGCTTATCGCAACACTGAATCCTAGCGCGCAGGACTGTTACAATGTTATTCAACGACTTTGTGGGCCATTTTTGCAACCCCAAATACACGACCACGCAGCCGGATCCACTCCCGATAGCACCACGCTTGCGAACTATCCTCCACTAGAATCCACGCAGGAGTCCCCACAAACGCAGATCAACAGCGTCTATGCCATGATGTGGCCGAACGCAAACCCCGCCGACGTTGATGTGCTGATGCAAGATGGACTCTGGAACAATTTCTTCACCGGCATGGGTCCCATGCTTCAGCCGACAATACCCCAGCCTGGGGATGCTGTTGCGAATCAATTCCCGTGGGATTGAAACTCACGTCTCGTCGGTTTTCCATTGTCACACTACGCCTAGTATGACAGTTTGCGTAGCAATGATGTGAAAGCCGAATGACTTCACGCCCTAGGTCAGAAGATTGATCTGTAGCTTCGTAGCAAGCGTCGTTGCTACCAGAACAGCACGCTCAGGAGATACGAGAAGACGAGACGCAAGTTCCTTCCGCTGGCTCGAGGTTTTCATAAGTGCGACCCATTAGCGGTGGCTTTTCGACAGCTTCTAGCGTTCATCACTCGAAGCAGAGCAATCCAAGGGCAGTGCCATTAGACGCGACCTAGGACAAATTTCGCGATGCAAAGGCCGGCAATACTGGTGGAAAGACATGCCCTTTGGGGTTTGCAACGCGACCCGGAAGACCAAAATAACAGACGCATTCGAAACGCGACAGTGTTGTTCAATCTTGAGATAGTTGTGTACCAAACAACAGCTCATCTGCAGAGGAATAGAATATCTTCGGCTTCGCTCCCTTCACCGAAGAACCAAACTGCTTCATGCCACTTCCTTGTGTTCCTTGTCTGCAAAAACCTGTTCTTTCTCAGTCTCCTGGGCATCAACTTGAGCACCCGGTCCGTCAAATATTTCAGCAATCTCTTCCAGGCTTCGTCCCTTTGTCTCGGGGAAGAACATGTATGTGACGGCCAAGAAAACAGCCAGGAAACAGCAAAAACAGATGTAATACTTCCAGCCAAGATTCTCCATACCAATGGGGTTGACGAAAGCAGCAATTACCAGTGAGCAGTAGATGGAGAGCAATTCGCATGTGATACCCTTGGATCGGAGGGTGTAGGGAAAGATCTCAGTGGGGTAAGACATGAGGAGTGGGGTATATGCGATATCGTAGTGGAAGTAGAAGGCGAAGAGACACACTACAACAACATAGCCGGCCGCCTTGTTGTTCTGCTCGTTGTTGACTGCTGAGCACGCCGTCCAGACAATGTATGAGATCAACATCCCGATGCCGCTCCAGATAAACAGTGTTCGGCGACCGAGGCGATCGACGAGGAAGGCCGCACCAAGAGCGGCGGCGAAGTTAAATATTTGGAGGAGTCCGTTGATGAGCGTTTGATCGAAAGAGTCGGTGATGCCGATTGAATCGAGGACAAGGGTAAGGTAGTAACTGACGACACCTGCAAACAGTCAGAAGTGGCACAAAAATATCAAGGACCGTCAAATCTTACCGATTCCGTTCCACTGAGCAAATGCACCCAAGCACACGGCGATAAAAAGACGCTTGCGGTTTCCGGGGGTTGCGACCAACGTGCCCCAGTTGACGGTTGCAGCGGCCCTCTCGTTACGAATAGCTCGGATGATCTCGCTCATTTCCCGGTTTACGAGCGGACTATCCTGGTCGCCACCCGCGTGATACTTTGTTAGAATAGCGTGTGCTTCTTTGGTGCGTTCTTGTGCTACCAGCCATCTATTCAAGATCAGCAAATGCGATCTTTGGAAAAGTATTCGCGGCTCACCTAGGAGACTCGGGCAGAGTCCAGAAGAAGGCCAGCTGCACTAAGGGATATCCAGCTTGGAGGATTGTAGGAATCCGCCAGCTCCAATTGTCTGCTCGTTTCTCGGTGCCAAATGTGGTCCAGGCTGCGAGAATGGCTCCGAGGTAGTACATCGTCCAGAAAGCAGACGTATATTTGCCACGATGTGTAGGATACGCGAGCTCAGCAATCAGCATTGGCGAGGGCTGTACCACGAACATGCCCGCAGCGCCAACAACGAAACGTGACACGACAAACTGTGCCAGCGTGGTTGATGTTGCCTGGATGATGGTGGCTACGATGACTCCGCATAGGCCACTGAGAAGCACGACTCGTCGGCCATATCTATCCGACAATATCCCAACAAAAGGAAGAACGACGACGGATCCGATGGATTGAGCAGCATTGATGAGTCCAAGCAGGGCTCCTGCGGGATTGCCGAAGTAGTCCTGCCATTGCTTCAGGGACTGGAGACCGTTCATCAAAGATCCTGATCACAATCAGACTTGCCATCTACCTCTTTTGGACGAACTCACCATCGTAACCTGCCACTGACGAGGAGAGAAGGGGTATGAGCAGAATCAAATTTAGCCGTAAGAGATGCGGCGTCTGAAACCAGTATTTGGTCGTCTGAGGCATCACCTCCGCGAGGGCGGGACCGACAATCTGTTCGTCCTTCATGATGGCTACTCTAACGATGAAAGAAAACCTTGACAAGGAAGGAAGAGATCGCTGAGGATACTCAGATGGCCCACCTCAACAGCTGACGGACGACTGCTTTAATGTTCCATCACAGAAGCGCTTGCATTACTCGTCGCTGCGCCTAATCTCGCGCGTATTGAACTAACTCCACATGTGGTTGCAGGCGCGGGGTCCCCACAACTTGCGATTCGCATGAGCTCGTGCAAGCCTCCCCAGATTTTGCCCCAATATGACGGGGGCCGAGGGTGCACTGTTGGCCGTTCCGACCATGGGCGGGCGACTGTCGCCCTCGTCTCGAGTCAGTCCGATCCAGCCATCCAATAGACTCAACAGACTAGCACGCGGCCCTCCGAAGGAACGACGTCAGCTTATAGCCGCTTCGCGCTTATCCGACGAACATTCCATGGCGCTGGCAAAATATATCCGATGATCACAAGGCTCTGTAAACCGCAAAACGCTGGAACTAACGAGAACTCGCCGTAGCGATGATGTCTTCATGTTGAACAACTGTGCGCGTTTCCGAAATCCGGTGGTGGGGGCGTGGATGGACTTCTTGGTGGCGTTATTTCCGCCTGTTTTTCCGTTTACGGTCATTGTGCAAGGTACTTTGGAAAGATTATGGGTATAAAACTTAAACGAGTGAAACGGTTTCGTAGGTATCAGAACAGCCAGAACCTGGCTTGGGGGTCTATATAAAAAATCGACTACTCCAGAGATTTCTACCACAGGGGGCTGGCGGCAGCGGCACTGGACAGCACTTCCCTACGCGCGGATGGCAACTATAGAGGGTCACTCTTTTCTCGGTTCCAAGAGTCCTGCATGCAGTGTATTGTCTATACATTGCATGCTCGAGAACCCCACACATGGATCAAAACCCCGGCGACTATCTTCTGACACCTTGCCAGACGGTCGTGTGATCCATAACCAAGCTTTTTGAGGCGCCTGCGACCATATGGACAGTACAACGGGTTTTGGGGTGACCTTCTCCGAAAGGACTGATTACGGCGGGCCATTGGGTAGTCTGTCGCATGTATGGTGCAGGGGTACCCACTATTCTCAAGTCCCATCGATCAACAAAGACCTACGCGGTGTCAGGTGATGGCCGGACCCCCTGACCCTGGACTTCGAAACCTGTTGCTAGATGTAGCGCCTACATATCGGCTAGAGCTAAGCACTTTATTCACCCCAAGTTGGTTTGCAGCAAGGCGTAGAGCTCGGAGCAATCCGCACCGTCTCGAGCTGCTTCGCTAGGACACAGTAAGAGGGAGATGCCGTGAGACGTTATTATGGTCTGCGAAGCCGGATACACCCAATTCTCGATGACGACAGCGTAGTTCGCATTCTGGAAATGAAGACAACTGTTTACACTCCAAAAGCAGTGGCATCGGATCAAGTGCGGTAGAATCATCCTATTATCATCGATCAACGCCCCGCAAAGATGCGCGACACTCCCCTATCATTCGCTCAAGGCAAAGTATACCCTCCGTCAATAACCAGATTCGCACCCGTCATGTACGAGCTCGCCTGACTCGCCAGGAACACATACGCCCCCTTCAACTCATCAGGCTCGCACATCCTCTTCGCAGGAATCATGTCGAACCACTTCTTCCTATACGCCTCGGGATGCACATCCAGCATATCCGTCGCGATAAACCCAGGGCTCACGCAGTTGACGCGCGCAAATTCAACCCACTCGACGCTCAAACATCGTGCGAGCTGCACAACACCTGCCTTTGATGCATTGTACGCGGCCTGTTTTTGCGGGACATTGACGAGGATGGCGGAGACCGAAGCGGTGAAGATCAAGTTGCCATGGCCTTGCTTCTTGAAGATATTGCCTGCTGCCTGCGCGGTGTAGAACGCGCCGTCGAGGTTCACGGCCATGACCTTGCGCCACTGCTCCTCGGTGTAATCCTCAGCAGCATGGTGGTTTGCGATGCCCGCGTTTGCCACCACGATGTCCAAGCTCCCAAAATCTTTCGCGATTTGCTGCAGTACTGAGGCGATTTCCTCTTTGTTTTCGACGGACGCCTTGTATGCTTTTACAGAGGCGCCGGTGTCTTTTTCGATTTGTGAGGCGATGGCGTCGGCGTCTTTGGTGGAGGAGTAAAGGATCGCGACGGAGGCACCTGCTTCAGCGAGGGCGCGCGAGGCGCTGAGCCCGATGCCGCGGACGCCGCCGGTGACGGCTGCGACTTTGCCTTTGAGGGAGAAGTGGGACGTTACAGGGCTAGAGGGGTTGGGGTGTGCGGCGAGAGACATGGTGGTATATGTGAGATAGGTAGGTCTAGAGATGGGATGTGAAAGAAGAGAGTATGAAGAGAGGTGCACGGTACGGAGAAGAAAAGATTGGAGGAGTAAAAAATGCACTGGAAGACATGGTGCTTCTACATTTGGTTCATCCTGATGCCGATCCAGGGAGCGACGGCGATGTGGGTGGAGAGCTTCGGAGCGGGTGCGCCTACGCGCTGCACGTGTTCTGCACTACACACTAACATTACGGGAATTAGTGGCGCAAGTACGACGATTCCTACAGCATAGAAGCTCTAACGATCCGCAGAACACCAGCACATGGTATTCAAAGGTGTAGGGGTCCACACGGCGCGGGGCTCCCCCGCATTAGCGGAGGGGTCGATGGGCGACGTTGGCCCTCAGCTTGACGGTCCTCCACCCCTCGATGCGGGGGCGACGCCCATAGAGGCGCTATACTTGTTTACTATGAAGCAGGTCGCCGAGAATGAATCACGACTTAATCTCCTCAGACGTCTTGAGAAGCACAACCTCTCTTCAGTCTGATCTACCTCTTTCATTCCAAAGGCAATCGGCCATTTCAATTCATACCCTCACAATGACCTCCACCACGACCGAGATAAACCGCTCCTTCGTCCTCCGCACTGTCAAAAACGTCGCCTTCGAGGACCGCCCAGTCCCCAAGCTCCGCGACGAGCACGAAGTCCGCGTCCACGTCGCCCAAACTGGCATCTGCGGCAGCGACGTGCACTATTGGCAGCGCGGCCGTATCGGCGACTTCGTGCTAAACTCCCCCATCGTCCTCGGTCACGAGTCCTCCGGCACCGTCGTGGAAGCCGGCTCAAAAGTAACGAACCTCAAGGTGGGCGACCGCGTGGCCATCGAGCCCGGCGTCCCCTGCCGACGATGCGACTACTGCCGCGCAGGTTCTTACAATCTATGCAACGACACCATCTTTGCTGCGACGCCGCCGTGGGATGGTACCCTCGCGAAGTACTACACCGTCGCGAGCGATTACTGCTACAAGATCCCGGACACCATGGACATGGAAGAGGCCGCCCTGGTCGAACCCGTAGCCGTCGCCGTGCAGATCTGCAAAGTAGCCTCCATCCGCGCGAACCAGACTGTGGTCGTCTTCGGCGCGGGGCCCATCGGCGTCCTGTCACAAGCTGTAGCCAAAGCCTCGGGAGCCAAGAAAATCATCGCGGTAGACATCTCGCAGTCACGGCTCGACTTTGCGCGGAAGTACGCTGCGGACGGGACGTTTTTGCCTCCGCGGGCGGAGGAGGGGGTCGATTCTGTGACGCATGCAGAGAAGGTGGCGAAGATGATCAAGGAGGAGTTTGGGCTGGGGGAGGGCGCGGACGTGGTGCTTGAGTGCACGGGGGCGGAGCCGTGTATTCAGGCGGGGGTGAACGTTGCTATCAAGGGTGGAACATACGTACAGGCTGGCATGGGGAAGGAGGTAAGTCGCTCAGTCCCAGCTACTTCTGTCGTCTTGGAACTGGAGACATGTACTAACGAGCCGCCAAATAGAATGTCGTCTTCCCCATCACGACGGCCTGCATCCGCGCGCTGACCATCAAGGGCTCGATACGGTACTCAACGGGATGCTATCCTGATGCTGTGCATCTGGTTGCGTCGGGCAGGGTCGATGTGAAGAGTCTGATTACGAACCGGTTTAAGTTCGAAGAGGCGGAGAAGGCGTTTGAGTTGGTTAAGGCGGCGAAGGAGGGTGTGTTTAAGGTTGTGATTGAGGGTGTGCAGTAGGGTTCGGATTGGGCTTGGATTTGGGTTTGAAGAGATACCATATAGAATGAGAAAGTTTTTACGTTAAGGTGTTGTGCGATGTGCGATGTGTCTTTCGAGGTGGTCTTTGCATTCAGCTGACCCACGCTGTATCTTGTTGGCCGCGGGTACGTTCTCGGCATCGAAAGGAGCTACCTCGCTCCCGAACCACCTCGTTTGATATCTACCATATACTTCATCCCTTCGACGCTTCCACCAACACTCTACCGTACCACGTGTACCTAATACCACTAAAAGATACACTCCAATCGCAGCCAGATTACAACAAACCCCTTTCTCAATTCTCAACAACAACATCCGGCCGAATCAACCTCGCCCTAATCACCTCCCCATTCAACAAATCATTCGCCTCAACCCTCGCAACCGCCCTCCTCGCATCCGTCTCAATCCCCGCCGCTAGATGCCTTCCCACCAGCCGCTCCAGCACCACCTCCCGCGACGCATCCACAAACCACTTCTCCGCACACAGCGCCGCGACGCCGCGCCACGGCTCCTCGTCCAGGAGGGTATAATTCCCCTCGATAATGATGAGACGTGTGCGGGTGGAGATGGGTATACCGTTTACTACGGGATCTTGCAGAGCGTGGTCGAAGCTGGGGGCGTAGATGAGGGAGTCTGGGGCTGGGGTGGTGGGAAGGGGGGTAGAGGCGAGGGAGTGGACGAGGGAGAGGAAGGCGGGGGCGTCGAAGGTGAAGGGGGCGCCGCGGCGGGCGAAGGCTTCTTCCGGGTTGGGTAGGGAGGAGAGTTGGGATTTGGTCAGGTGGAAACCGTCCTGGAATGAGTGAGTGTAAGTCCGGGTTGGAGAGTACGCTGCCAGTCATGTATCCTCTATACCAGCGTCGGACTGACTCGTCCCCCCTTCCAGGCTAAATCTACATCATGCATCTCCGTCGCGATGCAATTCCATCCCAACGCAACACGCCTTACACAAACCTAACCCAAAGAGGAAAAATAAAGAGAAGACGTACCATAGGCACAACAGCAACATCAGCTATCCCCCTCGCAGCAAGCTCTGCTAGTAGCGCGGCAGACACAGTGGATTTCCCCGACCCGGGAACGCCAGCCAGCGCGACTAGGGTCCGAGATGGCGTCTCGGAGGCCTGCTGCCGGGCGAGAAGCGCCTCGACGCGCGTGGCTAGATGGAGTATGGTTGCGTTTAAGCTGCCTGCCGCAGGCGTGGTCGTGTTTTGCGCCATTGTGGCTGCTTTTTCACGATGCGACGATGAATCAAAGAGGGAATAGTCGTGAGGTGGGATTGATCAGCTGAAAGGAGTCTCGTCCTTAGGACGAGGAATAGGATTGGGCTTTGTAGGCTGGTTTTGGGGGTGAAGTAGTGTTGTCCGATGGTTTTGCGCTTGGGGGTTTAGGTGGGGTCCGCTTTTCCTGGCGGGCGGTGGACTGTCGCCCTTGTGCTGTGCGTCGGCGCGCTGCTCCGTGCCATTGAACCTCATCGATTCCGGACTGTTCGCGCTCTGTTCACGTCCAGTTGCCATGTTTGCGTCCTGGAATAGTATCGCAGTAGTGTGGAGTTGATGACGTATTGGCTCTGTCTCTCTTACGCGACCTCATATAAATGAGACGTGTTCGGCCCCCAATCCGCCTGTAGGCTGCAATTCATGTGCTTTTACGCAGCGCGGGTGGGAGACAATGTGATTTGACGGGGGGAGGTCGTTGAGTAGATGATTGAACAGATGCGAGGAGGGCGGGCTTAGCCCTCCAGGCCTTTTACCCAGTCACGTGCTTTTCGCACTTGGAGGGATAGCAGCTTACCACTTAACGTAGCTTAGCCAGACTGTTAGTTACAAACTTACTATATTTTTGCTATTCTACACACCTAGCCTGCCGGGACAGGTAGCTACTTGTCACTCCTTGGGCTTCTTCTTATCCCACCCGTCGCTTTTTATTGCTCGCGATTCGCTGTTACACAACCCTCTTTGCCCTCTCTTGTCGTGTCGCGCGAGTGTCCGTTCCCTACTGCAACTACTGCATCGGGCGGTCATCATTGCATCGAACGCATTCGCGCGAAACTTAAATCCCTTGTCCTTCATTTATTACTCTCTTTTTCTCTATCCACTCCTCATATTTCCAAAATGGTGTGGAAACCTACCGTAAGACCCTTCAAAGTCCCGCCGGCAACGGCAGAGTGGGGATTCACCATCACGCGTGAAGACTACAAGAACATACTCCAAGGCTTCAACCCAAGAGACATGGACGACAAGTGGACGGCTGCGGCCGATCGTTCACTTCTATCTTGGCGGGACAAACCGTGAGGAAGTCGCACTCACAATTACGGCTGGCAAGCTTGACCCTAATGGAGATGAGGCCAAAGAGTGGGGCTATATCGCCAAGATAGCGTGGAAGGAGATGCCAGGTGGGACGAAAGTTTCTGAGAAAAGTGCCAGGTCTATGGCTATCAATTTATGCAACTATGTCTTAAATTGCAACATGGAGAAGCCGGAGGATTTGAAGAGCGAGGATGACGATGATGAGTAGGTGAAAGAAAGATGATCTGGATGGACGCTTGCGAAGGAATTAGCTCACGTTTCTCTTTAAAATAGACTACTTTTCAGCTTCTTTAGATAGGTAGTTGTTAAGATGGATAAAGAAAAAGGTGTATGTAGTAATGTTTCTGTTTTGAATTGTGGCCGAGTTGCTTGTTATAGCCCTCCATAAGGGCGGGTCATTACAGTCAACTCGGTCACAATAAAAAAACTTGATTGGTATGGCCCTCCATAGATAATTCGTTAGTGTATCAAGGAGATCGGTTTTGTAGTCGAAACGAAACAACGCGAAAACATGTTCGACGCACTTTTACACACGTGAGATTCAAGGCGAGATGTACGTAGCTCCACGTCTCCCCCACAACGTCTACAGCATTGCCGTCTCCGTCGGCCCAGTCCACACCTTCCTCCCAGCCACCTTCTCTTTCATCTTTTCCCTCCTTACATCGACATCTTCATCCACATCAACCGGGCTCTGCAACTCCATCCCCCTAAACTCTACATCGTCCGCCGCGTATCTCACCCACGCATTCTCCAACACCCCCGGCCGCGCCACAACCTCCCTGCAAAACCGTCCCCAGCTTCTCACCACGTGCTTCGACTGCGGCAGCCTGGGGAAGAAGCTTGCAAAGCTATGGGGTAGCGCGTCATACTGGTAGAACTGCACCGTTGCACCAGGCCCTCTCCACTCTCCTCGCAAGGTAGTACTGCTCATCCGTCAACTTCTCCTGGCCCGTCGCGATGAACATGGGCGGCATGTCCTTCGCCGACCACGCGGGCGCGATGGCTACGCTGACGAGCGGGTGGATAAGCGTGCGTGCATCGCAGTATATGTCTTCGCGTGGGGGTTTGGTGGGCCAGGTGTCGCAGGAGGGAAATGTGGGTTGGAGATGGAGGAGCGCATCGAGGATGAAAATGTCGTAGGGTTTGTTGCTGGTGTGAGAGTCGCTGGGTTGCGTGAGTTTGCAGTGGGTAGGAAGGGGGAACGGGGACATTTACAAGGACGATGTGTGGTCGCAGTGCGGGTAGAGGGTTGCTATGCCCGCGGGAAGTGGGACGTCTAATTGATGACCGCGGAAACGCACCCGGCCACCGGCATGGTCGCGGATATGGTGGAGCAGTGCGAAGAGGCTCAGCACCAGGTTTCCACCAGAACTATCTCCGGCGAAGACGATGTTCTGGGCCGAGACTGGTGTGTGAAGTGCACCCTTCCCCGGACGTAGAAGAGAGAGGTATACGAGGAAGAGGTCGACCACGGCAGCTGGGAAGGGAAACTGCGGCGCAAGACGGTAGGCGGGCACGAGACACCTTCCGCCTGTCTCGCGTGCGAGTGCGAGGGTGGTGGCGCGTACGGAGGCGGGACCACCGGTGCTATCGGCCGTGTAAGTGATCGAACGCGGATATATAGTATGAGGCCGAAAGTTTCCGTACTACGTTGCTCCTCGTGGGGTAAAACAGTGTACTAAGACTTTGGTCGAGGTATGACAAGAGAGTTGTACTGACTAGTAAAACCCCCCATGAGCATAAAGAATGACAGTATCTGTTGATATGTCTTTCATCAGACCGTCAAATTTATCCTGCTCACTGATCTCCGGCTCTGGCTCTTTGCCCTTGCCCGCGGATCTGTACGCAGTCCACTGGACATCGACATCTTCAATGGAAAAGTCGTACGTGCTATCACCACCGAGATCCAGGGGCTTGAAAGCATCTTCCAACATACTCCGAAGTTCGTGGCTATCTTCAGGTTTGTCGAAAACAGTTCGACTAACCCACACAGGGCCCTTCGCCGGAGTGTCTCGTGACGTTACCATTTTTTGCATGGAGACAGGAGCGAAAAGGACCGGTGTGAGCTTTTCGATCAAGCCTGAAGTCATCTTCTGCAGCTGCTGCTCTGCTTCTTGCCTGCTTGCCATGGTTGCTTCTGTGGGACTACAACACGAAACTGATACAGTGTTGCGGGATCATACAATCTTCCGACGTGAGTATTTCGTGGAGAATACCTGTTGAATATCAAACCATTGCGTTCTGCAGTGCTGCCGAGCCTGTTCAGCAGAAAATTTATATTGATGATGTACTTCGCGGCACAGTACATGACCAAGCCACGTTCCAACGTCATTTCTGGGGGGCGAGTATGCGCATTTATCCTCACCTTATCGCACGTGGCCCGAGACATTGCAGAGGAACGTATTGTTGCGGCACGACCATATAGGACTCGTAGGGTAAGGTTGATCAAAGAACGAACCAGGTGCCATCGCCGAACCAAGTATCTACTTGTGAGCTGCATGTATTCTTGCATTTAAGCCTCCGCTGTGGTATTTGATTCATGAGAGTACACTGTCTGGGATGATGGCTCGATCACGGTCTGGTGAAAAGACTTCTCGCAAGGAACAGGATCCATTCGGGCACCGGGGAGAAAGATCGGACGATAACGCGATCAGACTCCCAAGTGACGATGCGGAGTCGCAGAACATAATCCTGCGGTAACGTGAATTCTTCATCGAGCGCTCGTCCACCAAAGGCAGCTAAGAGTCTGGTATTAACCAAATTACAACAAAGCACACATAGGTGCGGCGAACCTTAGGTTTTTACACCAGCTGATCGGGAATATAACCTGAAACGAGGCGAATCATGATTGCTGGCCGAAGCGGCGTAGTTCGGCTATATGCGTTCAATTTGAAATGGGGCGTAGGTGTGATGCGCGGCGTCGGTGGTGCATCAGTGCATACGAATCTTACCCGTGGCATTGCGGTATTCTTGCTTCCCACTACTTCCTAATATGTGCTTTTGACTTCCACTCGCAGCGTGGCGTTACCTATTCCACCGACCATTCGATTACAAACTCCTTGGCTATTCACCATCGACACTTCAGGTGCCACTACTATACCTAATTGCATCTCCAACGGTGGGGATCGTTCAAAATGAAGACTTTCGATGAACAAGTAGAAGGGCAAAAGGTTTTGCATGCGGAACCGTCTAGGAGGCCAATTCCGAACGAGATGGAACCTTTGGGGTTACTATCAGGCTGAAAGCTACGTTCAGTCACGTCGAGGTTAGTGGATCGTTCCCTCGCATAATCATCGTACTGATCCTGACCCCTAAGTATCGCGTTGGCAATGTTTCTAGTCAATATCGAAGTATCTGTAGTTGCCACTTCATTAGTTGCCATTGTAGACGATTTGCAAGGGTTCAACCGTATAGGGTGGGTGGTGACAAGCTACCTCGTCACGCACACCATTATGTATCAAGATAAAATCCGGAGTCAAGGTCTCTAATGATACACAAGGCATGATCATCATTTGGTCGAAGTTCAGCAACGCCTTTGGTCGTAAAACGTGCATGGTGCTCCCTGTTCTTGTTCGCCGCGTTCTCGGGTGCTTGCAGGGGCTCTCAATCCATGACTCAGTTGTAGGTTACTCCCCCGAGAAACACCTTCAAAATTCACTGATATAATACCAGGATCATATTTCACTCCTTTCAAGGTATTGGTGCTGCGGGTTGCGTCTCCTTAGGACTCACCATCGCGTACGAAATGGTTGCAGAGCACGACTACCCCAATTACGCTGCTATCATTTCCTCATTCAGCGCGTTTGGTAGCCTTGTCGGTCCGTTGCTTGGAGGAGCTTTCAGCGAAAAGGTTTCGTGGCGGTGGATCTTCCTAATCAAGTAAGCGATTCTCAACGTGCGCGTTCCTGCTAAGCGCCTGTCAGTGTGCCCGCTTGACTTCTTGTCTGTGCGTTTTTGCTCTTCAGCATACCCAATCGGTTTCCCTATCAGAACCATCCTACAGTCACCTCTAGGGACGGGGTTCAGCGTACGACACTAGCTCGCTCAAGTAGCCTCGACCTCATAGGAGCCTTCTGTCTACTTGGAGCATCTTTACTATTGGTTACGGATTTGCTTGAAGCAGGAGTAACTTTTGAATGGAAAGCTGCACCGTCTATATCTCTTTTCACCCTGTCTGGGGTACTTTGGACCGCATTCGTGCTCCAAAAATACCGTCTCTCACAATCGGAACACACAACAACCGAGCCGATCTTTCCATGGGAATTCTTTCAGAATAGGGCGTGGATGGGTACACCAATGTAAGTAATCGATATTCCTCGCCCCATGAAACGAGGACACAGTCTAATCCGAAACAAAGACTCTCTGTTAGCCGGTGCCCCCTACATCGTCGAAATCATCGACATCCCGCAGCGGTTCCAAATCCTCGGTGTTTCTCCTCTCGGAGCAGGCGTCCGAATAATACTTTCAACCTCATGATCGCTCTCGGAGCGGTGGCTGTCAACATCGTGGCGGATAAATCCAGAATACCGCCCATCGTCCTGCTATCAGTCGGCGTAGCATCTCAGCTAACCGGCGTATGTCTTCTATCCGCAATGACCAGTACGACATCGATACCCAGCGCCATATATGCATATCAAGTACTGACGGGCCTTGGAATCGGCATGGTGTTCGGGTTATGCCTTGTTTTACCTCCTGTGGTTGCCAAAAGCAGGGACCTCGGTGAGTGGTCTGCACACTATGGTATGTGACTAGGGACTAATGCAGTGGATAGCCCTTTGCGCGGGAGCGGTGCTGCAGTTCCGTGTATTAGGCGGGGCTTTGGCATTGGCTGTCGAGTATTCGGTTTGGAACAACTACGCCACTACCCGCCTCCAGCATCTGCTATTACCTGACCAACTGTCGATTATTTTGAGGTCTACCGCAGAAGTGTCGCTGTTACCCGAGCCGCTCAAACACCAAGTCTCGGAGGTCTTGATTAGTTCGTATAATCAGCGAACACGAGTGCTTATAGGTTTCACCACTGCACAATTTGTCGCTATAATGATGTTGTGGAGAAGGCCACAGGTATCGTTCGCTCATCAAGGTCGCGAGAGGATCCAACAAGGTTCGATTGGTGCAGATGGCAATGGTACTTTTAAATAGATCGCACTGTGCACCTTGCCGTATGCGTGCAGCAGGACAATACTCGTAGACATTTAACTTGTGAAAGCCCAACAGTCAATGTCGTATTGAAATCATGTTCGGTCATCTATGGAGTCTATCATGAACAATTCACAGACAGTCATAGCTTGCTAGCATCGCCAAAGGAGTTAATCATGAAATTGCCCCCATGATCCAAAAAAGGGAACCCATCACTCCCACTCCGATCAATGCTTTTTGCTCATCCTCTATCGCTTATTTTCATGCAAATCTGCCTCTACGATGAAGGCTCCTCAACCTCGTCCGGCTTCTGCGTCTCCGCATCAGTCATCTCGGCGTCCTTGGGCTCGGGCGCATCTGCCTGTTTCTTGGCCTCAGCCTCGCGCTTCTGGCGCTCGATCTCGCCCTGCTTTTGGGCGGCTTGTTCCTCGTGCTTCTTGCGGATCGAGGCTTGATGTTCTTGGATCTTGTCGTTGTACCGCTGGATAATGGGACCGGCGATCGAACGGATGTCCTCCGACTTGGAGATGTACTGTGCCTTGGTGGCGTCCTCGCCATCCTCATACAGCCAGTCCTGTGAGGGGGTTAGCATAGTCAAGGTGCATGATTCGGCATTACTCACCTCTGTTTGCTCGAGCTTAGCGTTCAACCTCGCCTTCTCGTCATCGTTGGCAAATTCGGCGTATACATCGAGGATCTTGTCCTTGAGCTCGTAGATGAACGACTCAAGATCGTTCTTCTGGTGCTCGGTGTCGGCGACAAGCTTATCCTCCATGACCATCTGGTTCTCCCTCTCCTGGGCCGTCTCCCTGTTCGACAGGTCCAGCGTGGCAGTGCCCGAGGAAATAGGTAGATCACCCTTGCGCTGCTGCCTCTTAACCTTGCGCATCTTCGGAGGCTCCTTGGATTCCTTAGAGTCGACATCCATTGCCTGTCGGTCTTTTGTCAGCGCCTCTTCAACAGGCAGAGAAACAGTAGCTTGCGATGCGACAGCGGAATTAGATTTGCGTCGTTTCACAGCGCGCTCTTGAAGAGAATCCTCAGACTGCTGCTCGCTACTCGGATCGACAGAATCGTAACGCGGATCGAAATAAGCAGACGGAAAACTGGAAATACGTACGTCACCCTCCTTCTTTTCTTCTGGGATGGGTTCTTCGACCTCAACTTCCTCCACGTAGTACCCGGACTCGACGTTGAGGATACCGTGCACGTTGAGACGCGCCTTCAGCTTGCAAATCATGAAGTCGCCCTTGGGGTCTTCCTTGACGCCCTTTACCGAGAAACGACCAATCCAGGGGTTGATCTTTCCAGGCAGCTGCTCTGGTTTTGCGTACTTGGCCTCGAGGTCGAACGGGTGCTTTCGATAGAAGGTGAGTATCTTGGTTGAAGGCATGACGTTGCCCTTGTTGAAGACGGTCAAGCTGGTGTCCTCGTCGGGGATGTCCTCGGACTTTTCCCAAGTGAATTCGATGGGGTAGCTGACCATGTCGTGTACGGAGAAGTCGCGAACGCGGAAAACGGGAGAAAGGATGGCGCAGCTGAAAGCGCAGCCACGAGCGACGGCCTCGTCCTGGTTCAGGGTGAAAGACAATGGCTTGCCGAAGAATTCCTGGATACGGGTCTTGAGCGCAGGCACACGCGTGCAGCCACCGATCATCTCGATGATGTCAATGTCCTCGGGCTTCAGCTTAGCCTCAGCGAGAGCCTGCTCGAGCGGGGCGGTGGCGCGCTCAAGCAGGGGCTGGATGAGCTCCTCGAGCTCCTCACGCTTCAGCATTCCGCGTACGTCAACATCGTTCATGACGGACTCGATGTTCAAGGGAGCGGCACTGTTGGCGGAAAGGATCTTCTTGAGCTTCTCAACACCGGCCTGGACACGGAACTTGGCCTTTGCGTTCTCGAAGATGTCGATCTTGAACTTCTCCTTGAACTCCTTGCCGAAGTGCTCGACGAGGGCTTGGTCGATGTAACGACCACCGAAGTGGCGGTCCCAGGCAGTGGACTTGACGGTTAGCTCGCCTTTCCGGAACTCGACAATCGAGGCAGTGTAGTTGCTGTGGCCGATGTTGACGAACGCAACCCTCTTGGGCTTCTCCTCGGGCGCAGGAAGGTCGAGCTTTGTGATACCCCAGCCAAGGGCAGCGGCGGTGGTGTCGTTGATCAAGCGCAACGTCTTGAGTCCAGCGATTTCCGAAGCGTCAAGCAGGGCTCTCCGCTGGGCGTCGGTGTACCAAGCCGGAACGCTAATGACGACGTCGGCGACGGGAAGCTTTAGCTCGGCAGAGGCGGTCTGCTTGATCTTGGAGAGGTACATGGCGGAGATCTGGGTGGCGGTGAACTTCTCCTTCTTGCCTAGGTAGGTGACCTCGGCGCCGACCTGGCCGTCGACATCGACCAAAGGCGCCGAGACAAAGTTCTTCTCGACCTCGACATCGGGGTCGCTGAGGGTGCGGCCGGCGAGGCGGTTGAAGGACGAAACGGTGTTCTTGAGGTTGGAGACCTCCTGGTTCTTTGCGGGCTCGCCGATGTACCTGCTCTTGGGGCCGAAGCCTACCAGAGACCTGTCGATAGATGTCAGTCTGAGTTTTTTGGGTAGCGTTGAGGGGACCTACGGCGTGGCGCGGTTGGAAACTTCATTTGTGATCTGGGACAGTCAGTTTTGCATGCGGCGCATAGTCGGAGAAGGTGCACATACGACGTCAACACCGCGATTCCGGGCAACGGCGATAACGGTGTTCAGCGTCCCCAAGTCTATTCCCACGACGGACATGTTTGTGTGTATGCGATGTGGCGGGGTATCGGGCGAGTTTGCAGGTCGAAGCGCGTGCGATCCGGGGTATCAAGGGCGTAGTATGTAAGAGAGTGTCGTGGAGGAGTGCAGGCAAGCTCTGTACAGATTTTGAGCGGGTTCTGGGGCTGCTGGGGCTGCTGGGTCCGCTGGGCTGAGTGTTGCAGAGGCTTCGAGCGCCTTCGCCTGCCTTCTACAGCGAACTAGCCGCCAGCAAAAAAAGGTGGGATGGCCTAGTGGGGTGGGCACGGGCCACCGTCACTGGCCGCTCTTTCCTCATCTCATCCACAACCCATCAACAGTGAACAACTCTCGGCCACGACACGCGTCATGGCAAATCCACAATCCACACCACCAGCCCTGTCGCCGACCCAGACCGCCCGGCGCGCCCTGCGTCGCTGACCCGCCCCGCTGCTGCCACTGCGACGCGTCGACCGACTGCTCTGCGCTGCCTGTCCGTGTCAACAAACATGGCCGACGTCCCGCCTTATCCGCTGTACGGCAAGAGCTACCTGCTCTACCGCGTCTCTCCCCTGCACCACGGCGACGCGCCGCTGCTGAGTGAACCGGCACTGAATACACACGCGAAGCGCTTGCGGGAGCAGTTGAAGGGCGACAATGTGCGCGGCGTCGCGGTCGACTTCGCAGGGACCGAGGACGCGCTGCCAAATCTGGGCCCGCTCGACGAGTGCAGCTGGGACTTGATTGGCGACGAAGACGCGTGGATCGACCGCCATCGCCAGCTGGTAGAGCCGGACGCCTCGCAGTTGGCCACCGTCGTGCCCGCAGAGCACGCCCGGGGCATCCAAGTCAACCTTGACTATGAAAACCAGTCGTACAACGCCCTGTTGCTGCGGGATCCAACGTCCACCACTGCCCCGGATGGTTTCACCTCGCTCCCCCTGCTGCTGGTCAAGATGCCCTCGGCCATTCGCGACATCTTCCTCAATTACATCCGAACCAGCTTCGATGCCCATGTTGCCCCGCTTAGACTCTCTTCAGCCTTCGTCACTTCCAGCCTGGAGACCTACTTCCGCCACCTTACTGCCAGCACCTCCACGCAGTCGGTACAGGACGTAATCAGACAGCTGCAGGTCCAACTCTCCTTCCCTAATACCACCACACTACTCAGGCACCTGGACGTGACCATAGCGGGCCGCGATGTTCTTGGTTTTCTAAGCCGTGGGAAGCTTCTGCGAGATGCAAAAGATAAGCCTTTTTCTGCCGCGCTGGCCGCCTACATGAAAAAGCATCTTGCTTTAGATGTCTTCCACCCCAAAGTCCAGATCTCACGGATATCCTGCGCCAGCTTTGTCTTGGCCACTGACCGGCTGAAGCTCATGGCACCTGATATTGCTGACGTATCCATTGCGGACAGCGATGCGCCCGAAGGGAGCGCGGGAGAGCTTGCTGTCCAAGAATTCTATGCTGCTCTCGTCAAGGAAGCCACCGGGACCGGCAAGTTTCTATCCGAGGATCTCACTGCGGACAGGGGATCGTCTACTCTCTCGTCGTCCGCGGGCGCGAGTGCGAGCCGCCGAAAACGCGCGGTGAGCAATGTGACCACCGCGTCTCGCAACACGAAACGATCAAAAGCGAGAGAAAAGGGAAATCGAGCTGATGTGCTTGGCGACGCAGAGATGGCTGATGCATGAGGCCCTCAGTCTATTCTGAGGCAAGATGGCTACTTATTATACGCTCCTTCGGTTTCTGACTCTGGCCGCTGCCACCTCTCCCGCAGATTGACGGTATCACGACTCCTCGCTCGCCTATTGCGCTTTGAGTCTACTATCCTTGGTCAATGTTGCTTGGCCCTCACTTTCAGCGCACCACGTCGTGCGCATCCTAGCCGAAATACTGACAACATGTGCCGAGAGCAATAGCCCAGCGTTTCAAGTCGTGCGGCCATGCACGCACTGGATCTTTCGTACTAGGTGCGCAGACATCTGCCACGAGCTTTGTTCCTATAACTCCCATTCCTCTTAAGTTATATACCCGTTTACTATCCAATCAATTCTCATGTTAGCCTCTTCATTCTTTCTCTAACAACTCGTCGTCGAACAATTCCGTTGCAAACAATTCACGTCAATTTGCGAAACGCAAGTCTTGCACAAGCATGCAGAGCTGGAGTTCCAACATGTGCTCCACAGCAGCCGGCACTAATCCATCTTGTTCACATGGAGGATTTTGCGTTGGTGCGAACGTACACCATATGTCTTCATACTACGTTGGCATTCCAACAAGTTCCAACTAAAAAATCTGAAAGGCGCCTTTGTCCTAATAGGTCCAAGCATCCGCGCAGCTCTCGCCAATCTAATATCATTTTGAACCCAACACTTTTTGTTCTACAACTGGCTTTAGGCGGTACCGAAATGCTCGTCAGCTCACTCGCCACTTACCGCAGACCGAATGGCATTTCGAGTATGATTGTTAGACTGATGAATGGCTCTAGCATGCGATGCGCGGTACTGGGACCAATGGACATTTGCGCGTCAACATTGCTACGCCCAGGGCCTCAACATATATCCCCTCCCATTATTTCACACTGAGCGCGACGCGTAGCACTCTCCTCCTCCCTTCTCTTGACAACTAATCGACACAACAACAACAACGTCGCGGACACCTGATCCACAGCTACTCTTTCTTCTCCACGCATCCCAAACATGCGCATCGAAGAGCCCTCAGGCTGGCTCGAAACCTCGAGTACGTCCACACTCACACTCACACCCAGCCCTCCGACACCCGTACATGTGGCCCACGCCCCCTGCGGCGTCACGAACACGCACAGGGTGTTCCATGTGCCTTCGAAGAGGTATCTGCTGAGGGATGACCATCATGTGGAAAGGGTGTGGGACGAGAGAGGAGCGGAGTTGCTGGAGGACATGGTTCTCGGGCCGCCGGTGGACGAGAAAGAAGCTAGGGCCATACAGGAGGAAGCTGGGTTTGCGGCATTCACGGCCAAGCAAACGGAGCAGGATAGAAATGGTGAGTTAACACACCTTCTCGATACCCCAAATGGGCTATACTGACTAGTTGTAGCCGCCCTCCTCGACGCCCTCCGCACCGACATCAGGCGCGACACGCACGATCTTTCGCAACTGCAGTGGCAGCTGCAGGGTGTGCGGTTGAGGAGGGAGCTTGTGAGTGGGTTGAGGAGGATGTTGGTGGGTGGGGGAGATGAGATGGTGGTGGATGCGTTGATGGGGTGGGCGTTTCCAGGGTTTAAGAAGGGGGCTGGGGGTGAGGCGGATGCGGAGGGAGAAGATTGGAATGAAGAGGGAGGTGAAGAAGAGAGCATTGATGGGGATGAGGAGGAAGAGTAGGAGAAGGATGAAGACGACAGCAGCGACCAAGAGGATGGGGATGAGGGTGTCATACCGACGCTTTAAAGCAAAACGTCGAGCAGAGTGTCCTCAGACCGGCAATGACAAACTAACACCCACGCACTCCCCGAACGTCATGAACTCGATAAAGCAGGAGGAGAGTTGTCTATACATACATGCTATAGTACTACACCAAGAAGTGACCGAAATAAAACATAAAACCACCCATCCCGCCCATCATGCGAAACTAACCTCACTCACATCCCCGTCCTACGACACCCCCTTGGCCAGCATATTCCCAATCTGCTTGCTAATATACTTGGTACCTTCCGCTTTAATCGCCGGCACCGCATACTCATTGAACAGCTTCTTGCCCTCCTTCTGCCACTTGCTTCCCTTGCGCTCTGGGCGCCCAGGGCGCTCGCGCTCAGGCCTGTCCCTCACTCGCTGCTCTTCCTGGACGTGACTCTGTTTGGGAGCGTCGCGCTCATGGTGGCGGTCTCGAGGCGGAGGTGCACGGCGATCATGCCGGTCATCGGAGAAATAATCTTCCTCCCTGTGGCGGCGGCGGCGCGGGGCGTAGTAGTCCTCTTCTGGGAGGGAGCGGTCGTGGTTGCGGGGGGAGCGGCGGGGAGGGGGGCGACGGGCTGGTGGGCTCGGGGAGGTGGTGGAGGAGGGGGGAGGTGGTGCGCGGTAGGTGTGTGCGCGGCGGGGACGGCGGGCTGGGGTGTTGTGAGTATGATGGTGGGTGAAATGGAGAGGGGAGGGGGTACCCTCTTTGTCTGCGCCGTCGTAGCGCGGACGGCGGGGTCGGCTTGTTGATGGCGGTGGTGGAGCTTGGGGATGGCGTTGGGGAGGGTAGTGTCTGCCTCCGTACTCGTCCATGTCTAGTGTTGTTAGTCGTTATGGACGATAGATGTGCTTGGGTGAGAGTGGTTGACTTACGAATCGGTTGTGTAGTATATCTCTCAGCCATGTTGAAAGTGTTGTTCAAGCTTTCGTGTCTTCGTGCCCTCGTCAACGTCCTAAGCACGCGACTATAACTCTTTTCCATCCCCACGCCCTATCCCACACAGCCCCTGCATTTCTTTTTCCCCGAGATCACACCCCGCATGTCGTCATAACGGTCCGAACGTCGATTTACAAGGCGAACTGCTTCTCCAGTCGGAGAGAACGTCGTAAGCGGCGAGATCCAGTAGCGATCGCAGGTGCTGATGAATATGCAGAGGTGTGGAGCGCGGACTTTACGGGTGTGCGCTGGCGCGTTGCGAATGGATCGTTGATCATGTGGGTTGTGGTCATCGTGCGTCTACAACAACCACTGCAGCGCGCTTTAAGATCGGGCCGTCTTTGCATTTGCTGGCATTTATATGTAATCTACATATTTCTTGGAGGTTTCGGTCTAGCTGGTTGTGATCTCTGTGAGGCGAAACAGTGATCTCGGGGATTATGGCGGAGGGACCGTCCCGGGCCTGGGTCGGACACCTAGAGTGGTGGACGCCGTAAACCTACCCTGTCGGGCAATTTTTGAAAGGAGTTGATCGCAGTGTTTTTAGTGCCATGCGTGGTGTTGTTAGCGGTGAGCTTTATTAGACAGCGTGGTGAGCCTATTGTGGCTAAGAGAGTGTTTGAGCGACATGCACCAGTATGGCGCTAGATCGCCTCATTCGATGTGTGAGATGCTTAGTCGCTTATGCTATTGTACTTTACAAAGAAATAGAACGTCGTTTTTTCTAGAGAATACGACATCAAGATCTCGCCCCTGATGCTGTTCACCAGGTCCGAAGGTTGAGACGAATGCGATGTGCGAATGAAAAACTTCCCAGTTTGGAAGTATTCGACTTCGTCAACATATCCTTATGTCCTGGAAAGCAGCTGTCCTGCGGATCGAAATAGAAAATGGACATTCCCGTAGCCATTCCATACTTCAATTACGAACGTGTGAAACAGCGCAGTGTACGAAGTGTCACTCTGAAGGCGAGTGGCGCTGTGCATAGATTTGGGGGCTGGGCCGCTGGGGCTTGGTTGCGATCACACACCTTCGACCGCGCGATAGCTGCTCGCCGTTTCCTATCCACATCGCGCGCCACGGCTACTTGTGTGTTCAGGTCATTCAAAAAAGCCTTCCAAAGACAATATGTAAGCTCAACGAGCGGCGGCAGGTCATCCTGTTTTGGCTGTCCCGAAAAGGTGTCCCAACAGAAGCTCAACCTGGTTTCCTAAACCAGCACCTATCTTTAGCTTGCCAAGGCTGACACGGCAGACGCAATTTGAGCTTTCGTTATGACTTCTCTAAAGGCTTTGCGCAGATCTTACGCCTCGCTCAGACTATCTCCTATTGTCTGGGTATCGCACCTGTGGTCTGCCTCTGGTGAGAGGTGATTTCAGCTTGGAGAGTTGAGCTTATTTAATCAAAGATGTTAACAACGAAAGACCCCTTTATATCCTGGGCGTACCATTCCCCTGTTAGTGTCAGAGGCGCGGGTTGGCGATGCACCCGGGCATGAAGAACCAGGCTGAGCGGTTCCACCCGCGCGCTCCAGCCCTCTTATTCGCCCCCAAGCATAGATTGCCTCGCCATTTCAGGCCCTCTGATAAGGATACACTGCCCTTCGGATTTGGTCACAGCTCGAGCTCGCCGTTCCAGGTACATATGTGGTAGTGCCCATGCGGCTACGAGTTTCTCGTGTTTTGCCTCCCCTCCTGCGCGAGGTTCCCTTCAACAACTTTCCAACATGCGCCTTTTATCTTCTCTGACCTTATGCTCCTCTTTAGCTCCTGCAGTCCTTGCATACGGTTCTTCAACATGTTATTACGCCAACGGAACGGAAATCACCAACACTGAGTTTAGGCAATGCTCAGACGGAGTGACGACAATATGTTGCGCTTTAGGTCGAGAAAACACACCAGGCAACGAGACGAATGAGATGGGCTGGACACAAGACGAATGCTTACCCAACGGCTTATGCCAGAATCGCCTCAGGATTGGCGGTGTAGCGCAGACGTATTGGTGGGTCGAATATTGTACAAACCCGGACCCAACAAGTAGCGAATGTCTAGACGTGTGTCGACACACTCGCGATTCAGCTGGTGGTTCAATAATGACACCGTGTGGAGTGTCTAGAGACGGCAGCTACAATGCATTGGACGATACCCGGGACGTTACGAGGTGGTGTTGCGGCGAAAGTGATGCCTGCTGCACCAACAACATCGGAGTCGTCGAGTTGCCGCGAAAATTCACTGGGAATGCGATTACATCGAGCGCTTCTTCCTCTTCCTCAACGCCCACAGCCTCTAGCACTACATCATCCCAAGCCTCACTAACATCGTCACCCGCACCAACTGATACCAAAACACCAGAAGCGGGAAACAATGGCCTATCGACAGGTGTCAAAACAGGCATTGGTATTGGTGCTGCCGTCGGTGTCATTGCAATCTTACTAGCGGCTTTCTTCGGTCGGAAAGCGTACGGATACCGGAAGTTAGTGAAGCAGCGCGAGGCAGAAGACAAATATGCGTTGCAGCCTCCTCTCTACGGGCACGAACAGAATCATGCAAATACAAACTACGCGCCTTCTGAACTGTACGCGACTACAACTCCAGCAGAAATGCCGACGTCGGAACCACCGAGACCACCTAGAGAACTTCCGGGGTCGCATGATCGCTACGACCGACATTGATGATTTGATGCGGTTCGTCCAGATAACAGAGGTTGTAGCCTCCTTATCGCGACAATGTAACATCAATGCAACTACGAAAACAAAGACACAGTGCTCAACGCACGGAAGCAGTCATTACAAGCTAGTCTCGTCATCCGTCACCCAATCTTGCCATCGCTCAATAAGACGAAGGGATACATTGGTGGAGTTATCAGACTTGTCAATCAGGTCCTTGTTATTTCATGGTCGGAGACAGTCATCTGCGGCTCGGACGCTCGACTCTTTGCGGCAACTGGATCACAATGGAAGAATGCACGACAAGACCGGACGTGCATGAGAAAACACATAATCCTACGATATCCCTTCATCCCATTTGCCTCATTTGCACCTGTAGCCACCGCTTGATGACATTCCTTCGCTCTTCCTCGTTGGCTTGTTCATACTCAGCTTCGCCCAACGTCAAGACCACGTTCCTAGCCGGCAGGTTCCCGCCCGAGGCCGACTTTTGGATCTCTTTGTAGATACCGTAGGATGAATATCCGATGACTCCGCAACCAGCTGGACACGCTTAGTACACCAAACGAAAATACCAAGGAGCCAGATTCGTACCTTCGCCCACGTTGCAGATGAAATTACCGATCCCTTTGCAGAAGCCTTTCCCCGCACCTACCACACCTTCCTTTCGCGCACCTTTTACGGGCATGACAAAAAAGTCTTTTAAACCATCATATGTACCGAGTACAAGTGTCTAAGGAATGAGTTAGTCTCGCGTGCGCTTAGATCGGCGATACGTACCTTTCCCCCTACCGCCAGTCCACTCTTCAAGTCAAACACCTCTGCACGTGGCCTCAACTCCTCCCCATATAGTTTGGGAGTATTATGGAATCCTCTCGTCAAGCTGTGCGTATAGATCATGGGGGTCTTGATGGCCGTCTCGACTATTTTCCGACAGCCCTTGTACGTGCCCACGCCGTAGTGCACCACAGCCTTGGGGCCAACCATCAGCGCGTTCTCAGTCGACCTCCTGTTCTCCTGCGACCACGTCGACCCTTGAGATAGCCGAACCAGTGCTTCGCTCCGTTCGGATTCTCGCCGCTGGGGCCCGAGTTTGCGCCCTACCTCTATTGGCCCCCCGGCAGCTCCAAGCAGGGCGTCGCCGAGAACGTCGTAGCTGCTTAGTATTACGGCTGACAGAGGGTCTGTGGGGTCGTGTGGGTCGAACCTCGAGGATGAAGATGGACGATCAAGGAGCGATGGAACAAGCTGAAGGTGCTTGGGGCCGAGGATGCCGTCTCGTAGCAGAACGGCGGCGGCCAGTGGACATAGCGCCATGCCTTTTTTTGTCTTCACGGTCCATGTGGCGGGGCGATCGTTGAGAACACTACATCGAATGGCATTTGCATTGTCGCGTGTCCAATCTATCGGCTTGCGGGCGGGTACAGCTTGGGGGGAGCCTCGAGAGGGTGGTCTTTCGTCGCGAGAGCCAGAAGATTCAGGTGCGTACGACGGAGATGGCCGATCATTTCGATCCGCAGATTGAGGTCGTTCGAGAAGCGGAGTCTTCTCAGGCACGAAGGCTTCTGCGTCGAGGCTTTCTTCGCCTGATGTGGATATCACTGTGTACGCTGGCGGAGCGTAGAGATCGGTGTTGCTTTGCACTTCTTCACGCGCAGATGAGGCGTCATTGTGGCCTGATTTATGTCAGCCTGCTTTCCTTCGTTGGTTGCGTGAGACTCACGTTCAACAGTCAGGTTCCCTTCTTCTAACAGTCGGATGCTCGAGCCCTCTTCCACAAGTCGTACGCTTGGGGCTGTCATTGTGCAAATAATTCCGGCAATGCTTCTTTCAGATCTGTGTCAAATTTTAAACAACCTTCAAGAACAATAGATCCAGTTCACCAGTGATGTTGGTAGTAAATGTCCCCAGCCCGTCTTTATGCCATATATCGTCCATCGAAGGATTGGGCGGAGACATCTAGAAAGGTAAGCGCTAGTCCTAATATGGTGATGCTTGAGAGGGTCGTTTGCCTAAGTCCCAAGGCGCAGCATGAGACGCGTCCCCCACCAGCGAAGGGTAGAATCTTCGTATATAGCCCCAACCATAGCGGGCGATCTTAACGGCATGTCACGTATCCGCGAATCAGTATGCTCCTGTCACTTTAGGTGTTTGCAACGCCTATGGTGGTGAGGCTTAATCAGTGCTAATGGCTTCACGCTACCAGCGACGTAGAGATATTTGCAGAACGCAAATAAACGAATCAGCTCATCTGTTCTGTTTGAATTTCGCGACAGTAAACGCGTAGCTGATCTTGGAGTGCCAGTTGAAGAACCACCAAGATTGGATGTAGGGCTGGCCGCCAACGCTAGTAGGGGGCTGTCGGTTCTCGTGCGGTACACGATCGATGAAACGCAGGGTAAGTGCTAAAAGGTACGCCTCGCAAGCTCTACTGCATGCGGTATAGCGAACGCTTGGTGACAACCACGCGACTCGACTGTCTACAACAGGAAGGCTACTGGTAGTTACTGTTATGGTGCACTTGGGCAATTGCGGGACAATGATGGCCTCATGTCGTGACTCAACGTCATCTTTGTGTTGAGTAATGCGTTGGGAAATACTCCAGAGCACTGAAGCCTACACTGAAAGGCCTCCGGCAGCGCTGTATGCTACATAGCCTACTGAGGCGTACCATGGCTCTTTTCCACTCTACGATACTCTCGGTATTCCACGACATTGCAAGTTTGTTCATCTCATGTTCTCTATGAAGAGAATTGTGCCATACTCCAGCTTGGAAATCTTCACGTGGCGTGAAATACGAAATGATTGAGGACGTTCCTATGCCTACAAATTCTGTCGAATTTCCATGGCTTCGGGGGGGGGGGGGGGGGATAAGTGACCGCTCGGCGTCTCAACCATACCTCGACCCAGGGGCAGGGTCTTGTCTCAATTATCGAGCGGCGCGACTTCTGTTAGTGGTTCTCAAGGTTCTATCGTGGGCCATGAACTACGGTTGCGAGGCTTCATCTAATTTCGCCATCAGTGTAGCTACTATAAAAGAATATGTTCAACCTTGCCTACCCTTTTGTATCACTTTGTTCTCCCAAACCTCAGCGACGCACACCCTTGGGATAAATAACGCTCTTCTCCTCCCTCTCCCTCTCCCTCTCAAGCCAGATTCGCACTGGTCACCGTCCGCGTGGTCTACAGCAAACACAGGATACATCGCCATGGGTTGCTCCTCAAGCAAAGCAAATCGAGGCGGCCGGGATACGCCGAACCTCACTCCACGGCATCACACCCGGTCCCGAATCAACGAAAGACGTGTACTGCCGCGTGCGAACAAGCCGGAAACAACGTCCAGTCACGGGGCCGGGAACATAAACGACCATCGAACACACGAGCGTCATTCTCGGGGGAACGGCTACGAGTGGGGAGGACTCGCAAGCGGACATCACGGAAGTGCACACCATGGCGGGGTCAGTGGAGGACACTGTGGCGGAGGAGGAGACTATAGTGGAGGTGGTGATTGTGGAGGCTTCTGAGTAGGAAGTTACAGAAGTGTGAACCCCTAGGAGAGAAACATTTCAAGTGCCCGGTAAGGTATATTGGGTCTATTTGCGGATGAAGTTTATCATATCACATGTCAGGAATATCGCCTGGAGTGTTTTTCATCATTCTGAAAACGTCTCTAGAGCACTTTGAATTGCACAGCAGCGGTGGCGATAGAGTTTTGTCCATTCATTCTAAACTACCAGTACTTTCAAGAACGTATACTACTATTTGCATCCTGGGGCTGTATAATTAGCGAGTTGGAAACACTTACGGAGTCTGGCGCAACCCCACCTCCCCGTGTTCTCGTATTTCGTAAGTATCCATCCGACTTCTGGCCCCAGCCTAGTTTAGTCTGCAGTCTCCATGGTCAGTCTGCTCGGGATAAAGAAAACTAGCTTGTCACAGCAACATGAAACGTCTACACTGATTGGCTATGTTCGTCTTCCACTCAGCCGCACTGCACCAAAGTATGGATCTCGACTTTGAACCAATAGACGATCAAGATGGGTTCTAATATGGAATGCGAGGCCAAGACGCGGACAAGTTTGAGGAACGAGGAGAGACCATGTGCGGCGGGCACGTATTCGAGTATAAGAACGGCCTCGCCATCTCGCAGAGTTGTCTACAAAGCACAGCTCTCACCAGCCTGACGCCTGTATCCTAAATTTTAGCCAACATGAAAGTTTCCTGCTTTGGACTTTTCGCGCTCACGACTCCTATCTTGGCCGGCACATGTACAAAAGACCCGCTCGGTGGAAAAGGGTACTACTGTGGTGAGATACAATGCCCCGAATAATGTATATCCATCCGAAACATTGCTCATCTCGACGATAGGCCAGGTGGTCAACAAATCAGGCCGCCAACTGCGCTACACCACCGATCCATCTCTGAGCAGTAGCAGGCCCAATAAGTGCAAATTTTGGAACTGGGTCGGGCAGTAAGTATACCTTCAACCTGACTTACCGTCTTCCACTCCCGTCGCATCTCCATCCATTTGCGAGATTTTTCGACCAGTTGCTAATCGTTCTGCAAAGCGACGAGCCCATAAACTGTACCCAAAAGTACCTTGCGAACGGCAAGACTGCTGGATCGGGTTACGTGACGACGCCCGGAGTCGATGTGGACGGGTTCACGTTTGCGGATGTTGAATACGATTATGACGGCCAACGCATCACGCGCGGGGTGTGGATCAAGATTTCCTCGAATGTGAGAGTGGAGTGTCTGGGGCCGGCGTCGAAGCCAAATTGCTATTCTTATTGATCGAGATGGCTAGGTGGAGCTTGGTAAACATTCAGTAGACTAGTGAAATGATGGAACGGGCGCTAAAAATTGAATGCTCCCATTATGCTGTAGCTGCGCTGTGATGCAAAGGTCTCGAGTAGGAGTGAGATCTTCCCTGCATCCCCACATACGTCACCTACTTCCCCGCACTTTTCGCCGCCAAGCACTCATGGTCAACCCGCCGGGATTTTTTCGCTACTCACCGCCTATAAAATGCAGTAAACCAGGCTTGCTAAGACCCCCGCCAAGTGCTTTTCTCCAGATATGTCCCACGGGTTTCCTGAAGTAGCAGGTGTGAGCAAGCATGCACACCCGCGTGAGCATCCCCAAGGTCGTGCATGTCCGCGACTGGGCTGCGCGTTGCGAGTATATATGTGGTGGGTGTTGGAGGCGACACTACGGCCAGAGTTTCCCTATAATAGGGATACATTTACCTAGATAAATATATTATATCCCTATATAGGTATATTATATCCCTATATAGGGAAACTTTAGTTAAAATAAATAATAAATCTTATAAATAAGGAAAAGTTTTCTTCTTTAAGTATAAAATATCCCTAAAAAGAATATTTTATATAATAAAATATATATAATTTTATATTTTTATACTATAGTTTTCTTCTATACTAATAGTAATTATTAGTATAGTAGTAATATATATATAAGAAATAGAAATTTATTATTTTCTCTAAAAATATATATTTAAATACTATTATATATATATATTATTTACTATTAGTATAAGAGTTTATTATCTAGTTTTATACTAATAGTTATTATTAATATAAAAACTTATTATTTAATTTTATACTAATAGTTATTCTTAATATAAAAACTTATTATTTAGTTTTATACTAATAATTACTACTAGTATAAAAGCTTATAAATATATAAAGATTTTAAAATAAATAGATAATTACTTCTAAAGATATATTAGTCTTTAAGTAGTAATAATAGTAAAGAGAAAGAGAAAAAAAAAAACTAATAAAAAAAATATATATTAGTAGATTTACTACTATACTTCTAGTAGTAGTAGTAGTAGTAATAGAAAAGGAGAAAAAGAAACTATAATATTATAATTAATTATTTAAAATAAAATATAAATTTATTTAAAATATAAAAATAACTATTTAAATATATATTTTTATTAATATATTCTTATAAGTTATACTAGTAAAAATAGATAGTAGTAGTAGTAGTCTTTATATAATTTCTTTTTTATAAATTTATACTTTATACTACTAGATATATAGAGACTTTAAAATAAGTAAATAGTTATTCTTAAAAACTTATTAGTCTCTAAGTAGTAGTAGTAGTAAAGGGGAAAAAAAAACTAATAAAAAAGAGATATATTAATAGATTTATTACTATACTTCTAATAATAGTAATAGGTAAAAAATTATATAATCCCTTTATTATAAATTTATACTTTATACTACTAGATATATAGAGGCTTTAGAATAAATAGATAATTACTTTTAAGAACTTATTAGTCTCTAAGTAGTAGTAGTAGTAAGGGGGAAAAAAAAGCTAGTAAAAAAAAATATATTAATAAATCTACTATTATATTTCTAGTAATAGTAGTAGTAGTAGTAATAGAAAAAAAAAAAAAAAAAAAGGAAAAAAAAAAGCTATAGTATTATAATTAACTATCTAAAATAAAATATAAATTTACTTAAAATATAAAAAATATATCTAATAATTAATAAATACTAATTAAACTTAATTAGTATAATATTATATATTTATATAGTAAAGTCTAAATTCTTATTTACTAGATTATATCTATTCTATATTTTAGTAATAGAACTTATTATACTACTTTTAGCTAGATATAGTTATTTAAATATATATATATTACTTTTATTAATATACTCTTATAGATTATACTAGTAGGGATAGGTAGTAGTAGTAGTAAGAAGGGGGTACTAGTAAGAGATATATATATTAATAAATCTACTATTATATTTCTAGTAATAGTAGTAGTAAAAAGGGAAAGAAGAGAACTAGTAAAAAAAAAATATATTAATAAATTTACTATTATTCTTTTAATAGTAATAAGAAAAAAGATACTAATAAAAGAAATATATTAATAAATTTATTATTATATTTCTAGTACTAGAAAGAGGTTATAACTTCTAAGTTAATATTTCTATATAGTTAAATATATAGAGTATACTATAAGTTTATATAAAAATAATACTATTATTAATTTACTAAAACTAATAAAGAATAGAGCTTATTTAGAAATATTTTATTTTTTTATTACTATATAGATAGGTTAGTTTTATTAAAAAGTTATTTATAAAAAAATTATCTAATAGTATATTAGTAAAGTATAATACCTTCTTATCCCCCCTACTTTATTAAGCCACCCTACCTTATAGTAAATTTCTATAATATATATATATCTAATAGTTATAGAGTTTCTTATAAATATAGATATATTAGACTACTCCTTTTAACTTTACTATAGTATAATTTTTTTTTAACTCTAATATCTCTTATTTTATATACTTATTAATAAAATAGTAATACTAAAATTCTTTTTTAATAGTACTAATTTCTTAGATATAAACTCTTTTTAAAATATATTTAGTAGCTAACTTAGTATAAATAAAAGGTAATTTTAGAATATCTAATAAAATATTCTTTTATACTAATATATTATATACTATATAAAAGCTATATAGAAATAAAAACTCTAATACCTCTAAATATTATTATAAATATTTAAGGGAAAGTATAGAAAAGGTATATTATAGCCTAATAAATATATTATTAATAAAGATATAAAGTTTTATTTCTAGTTCTAGTTACTAGTAGTACTAGTAGTATATTTCTAGTTCTAATAATTAGTAGTAAAGGTACTATATTACTAGCTCTAGTAATTAGTAGTAATAATTATATATTTCTAAATCTTATTATAGATTCTTAGGGGGAGGTATAAAAGAGATATATTATTAGTAAAAATATATAATTTTATATTTAGTTTTAGTTACTTATAATACTAGTACTATATTACTAGCCCTAGCTATAATAATAGTTTTATTACTATTTTACTTTAATATAGAATATTATATATATATTTTTAATTCTAAATTATATATAAATATATATTAAATTAATAGTTTTAACTTTTTCTTTATTTAAACTTATATCCCTTTACTTAAGCCTTCTTTTATTAAGTTTTTTTATCTCCTATATAGTAGAGTTTCTTTATAGCCTACTTAATTTTATTTAATAGAGGGTATCCCCTCTTCTTTAATATTCTAATTAGTAATATTATAGGTACTAATATTTTAGTATTTATAGACTCTAAAGAGGGATTTTATAGTAATAAAAATATTAATATAGGTACTAGTATCTATACTAGATTAGATAAGGGTAAAAATAGTACTAATAATAATATTAATAATAAAGATATAAATATAGAACTATAGCTATTTAATATATTACTTTACTTATAATATAAAGAATTAGACTTATAATAGTATAGATATAGATATAAATATAGAATTATAACTATTTAATATATTACTTTATTTATAGTATAGAGGATTAGACTTATAATAGTATAGATATAAATATAAATATAGAACTATAACTATTTAGTATATTACTCTATTTATAATATAAAGGTTTAGACTTATAGTAATAATAATTAAGTTACCTATAATAATACCCTTTATAGTAAATAAAATAGTAGTAGTAAAAATAAAAGTAAATAATAGTAAATTCTTATTATTTTTTTTTAAAAAAAGGGGTACTACTTTCTTTTTTTAAATATTATAGTAAGTATAGGGACTAGAATAATATTAAGTATTAACTATTTTAAAATAAAACTACTTATAGGTATTCTAGATAGAATTAAAGTACTTAGAGTTAAATAGTATAATTATATATATTAAGAAGAAAAAAAGTAGCTACTTAATATATATTTAAGTATAAATTTACTTATTTACTAGACTACTATTTATATATTACTATAGTAACTATATTAGAAAAATATATTTAGTAACTAGTACTAGAAATATACTACTAGTATTATTAGTAGTTAAAGCTAGTTATATATATAAAGAAAATTATTTAGTCTAATAATCTAGCTATAATTTATAGTTACTAGGGGACTATATAAATTACTATATAATTAACTAGTATAGATTAGCTATAATTAGTCTATATATAATATAACTATAACTAGTCTATATTAGTAAAAATAGAGAGGATAGAGAGAAAAAAGTATATAAATAACTAGAAAAGTATTTAGGGGGCTAGTAATATTATATAGATTACTATAGAATTAATTAGTATAGACTAGTTATAATTAGCTTATATATAGGTATCTATAGTCTATTTAGATAAGGGAGAGAAATAAAATAAAAAGAATAAAAAAAGTAAAAATAGGGGCTAGTAGTTTAGTATTATAAAGAGTAGCTTTTTACTTTTAAAAACTATATAGTTAGAGACTATTTCTTAAGAGTAAAATTAATAATATATATTATATTATTAAATATTAATCTATACTAAAGTATTTAATATATAAGTAAAAGGGATATTTATAAAACTAGTAATACTATTAAAATTAATAATATAAAATAGTTTATTTTCTTTACTATTAGTCTACTTATCTCTACTATAGAATTAATTAATATAGACTAGCTTCTTTATAGTAGAGATAAGTAAAAGAGAATAAAAAGAAAAAAGAGAATAAAGAAAAAAAAATATAAATAATTAAAAAAGCCTTAGAGTAGATATTTAAAGAAGTACCTATAGGGCTAGTAATACTACTAGTACTAGTAATATAAATAAACTATCTTTTTTATTCTTAGCCTATTTATTTCTATTATAAAATTAATTAGTATAGACTAATTATAATTAGTTTATATATAGTATAAACTATAACTTAACTAGTAAAAAAAAAATAGAAAGGATAAAAAGAGTATTTAAAAAGTATTTAAATATTATTATCTCTAGTTATAGTTTCTAAACTAAACTACTTATACTTAAATTATTAAAAATTCTCTCTTTAGTTTATTTATTATTTTAGTAACTATATAGTTAGAGACTACTTTTTAAAAGTAAAATTAATAGTATATATTATATTATTAGATATTTATTTATACTAAAGTATCTAATATATAGGTAAGGGAAATACTACTATATAAATAAAAGGGGTATTTAGGAAAGTATTTAGAGGTTTCTAGGGAAAGATATTAAAGGGCTAGTATATTTAAACTATAGAGATAGTAAAAGGGGAAGAGCTAGGGCTAAAAATATAATTAAAACTAGAAATATAGTATTAGTACTACTAGTAGTTAAAATTAGCCTATTTTATAAAACTATTAATATAAGCCTATATATTATTTTTAGAAACTTAATACTAATAATATAGAGGTTAATAAATAAAAATAACTCTCTATAATAAAATAAGTTAAAATAACTATATTTAATAGTAAGCCTATAGATCCCCTTTAGAAAACTAATACTAATAATATAGAGATTAATAAATAAAAATAACTTTTTATAATAAAATAAATTAAAATAGTTATATTTAATAGTAAGTCTATAGACCCCCTTTAGAAAACTAATACTAATAATATAGAGATTAATAAATAAGAATAGCTCTCTATAATAAAGTAAATTAAAATAATTATATTTAATAGTAAGTACTATTAATAGAAGCTAGAGAAGGTAAAGTTTAAAAATATAATAAATATCTTTAATACTTATAAAGATTATTATTAATATAAGAAAATAATAGTTATAGTAAATAATTATAAAATTAGTAAAGACTAGAAAAGAAAGAGGAGAAAGAAAAGAAAAAGAAAAAAGAAAAAAAAAAAAAAAAAAACTAGAGCTAGTAATAGTACTAGAATTAGTACTACTACTAAGACTAGTAATCTAGTACTAGTATAATTATTTATCTAAATAGTTATATAGTTAGAAACTATTCCTTAAAAGTAGAATTAATAGTATATAATATATTATTAGGTATTTATTTATATTTATACTTTTAGTAGTATAAAGTAGAATATCTACTATAGATAAGGGGAATTATATTCTAGAACTAGTATACTAAAACTATAAAGGGGGCTAGGGCTAGTAATTTCCTACTACTAGTACTTAGTATTAGCTAGGGCTAATAATAAAGCGCCTATAGTACTAGCTACTAAACTAGAAAAAAAATACTTACTAGTAGTACTAGATTATTATATTATATAAGAATTATATAGTTATTAGAATATTTTTAGTATTAAGCTTTATTACTATTAAGTTTCTAGCCCTACTTCTTAATATCTAATTAGAGTACTAATTTATCTTATTAAGTCTAATATTACTATTTTATAGAAGAATATATAGTATATAGATATTATAACTTTTATTAATAATATTATTTAGAAAGTTACTTATACTACTAATATTATTACTTAAGAGGCTATTTATATTATTAATAATATTACTTAGAATACTATCTATACTATAGCTATATTCTAAAGTTTTCTAATACTAGTATATATATTATATTTCTATAATATACCCTAAAAGTATATATTATATAATTAAGAACTACTAAAAATATAGTTAAACTCTATTAAAGATATTTTTAAATACTATCTAATATATTAATTATAGTATTATTAGTCTATTACTATTATAAACTCCTCTAAAATATCTTTTTTAAAATATATAAATCTATTTAAATAGATTATAGTCTATAGTAATCTTCTAATACTTTTTATAACTATATTTTATATCCTTTTATATATTCTCTTTATATATCTAGTACTTTTAATTAAAATATTTATATTAAAAGTAGAGAGAATTTTAGATTTTACTAAATTTTTTTTTTTTATTAATTAAGAGTAGGCTTAGACTTTTACTTTTAACTACTTTAGTTTTAGCTAGAAGATTATTAGTACCTCTATATACCTCTTAAGTATAGTTTAGTAGTATAGATATTCCCCTAAAGAACTAGCTAAATAAGAGTAAATTATAAAATTATTTTTAGTATCTTATAAGTAATTATATATTAATAGTACCCTAGTATAATATTATTTAGTCTATAATACCTATATTAATTAATTATAAAATATTTATAATAATAATATTTATATATCTACTTTTTTAATTTTTTTATCTATAGAGTTATTTTTTTTATTATCTCTATTTTTATATCTAGTACCTATATACTCTATAGATATAAGGCCCTCTTTAGAAAGGTTATTAGATATATTAGTTTTAGAATAAAATTACTATATAAATAGAGGATACTTTTCT
This sequence comes from Karstenula rhodostoma CBS 690.94, assembly GCA_010093485.1. NCBI lineage: Eukaryota > Fungi > Ascomycota > Dothideomycetes > Pleosporales > Didymosphaeriaceae > Karstenula > Karstenula rhodostoma. The sequence goes on from MU001493.1 coordinate 2,728,480, forward strand.
ATCTTCTAGTCTATAAATATTAATAAGTATAATATAATTCTAAGCTATTTAGCTTTTTTAGAAATATTTCTAAATATATTATTCTAGTTCTAGAGATCTAGATTATTTCTATTATTAAATATATAGGTACTAGTATAGATACTAAATATAAAAAAGTTAAAGTTATAGAAATAATTAGTATTATTAATTTAGTATAGGGCTAGTAATAAGATATATTCTAGTAAATACTTATTAACCTATATAAGAGACTCTATCTAGAGAAATACCTAAATAATAAACTTATTAAGTTCTAAAATAGTAGTAATAGTAATAGTAGTAATAGTAGGGGTAGAAATAAAAGTAATATTTAATAATATAATAATATAATTAAAAATATTATTCTAATAAATAGTTAAAAGGATATAGATATTTTATTTTACTATACTTTATTAAGATATATTATACCTAAGAGCTATTAATTATAAGTATTTTATTTAGAAGATTAAAATAAATATATTACCTTTTATATATATATTAAGTTTATAAACTATTCTTATAATATAGATTATATTCTAAAAATTAACTCTACTATACTAATAGTAAATATTAGTAAAAGAAAACTTTATTATAAATATATACTACTATTAAATAAATAGAAGAAAGTAATTTAAAATAGACCTATTCTATAATCTAGAAAAACTATTCTAATAATTAGTATTTCTACTAAAATATTTTATATATATTAATTTTTTTTTCTATCTTAATATTAGTTAATATTAGTATAGATAAAAAATTCTTATAGATACTATAATTATTAACTTAGAATAAGTAAAGAAATAATTATTAATTTTTACTTTTATTTTATTTCTAGAGTAATAGTTAGTATCTTCTATAAACCTTAGTATAGTATAAGTAATTATTTTTATATTAATAACTCTATTTTTTTTTTATTTTATAATATCTAACTATATAATTATTTATTATATTACCTATTTATATTTATTTTAGTATCTACTCTAAGATTATATTTCTATATACCTCCCTTTACTTTCTTTAGCCTTCTAGCCTACTAAGTATAATCCTATAAGTAGACTATACTTATAGTAGAAAAAAATTCTATAAGTTTTTATATTTTTTATATTTCTTTAATAGTAGTATATAATATAGTATCTAAGCTAGCTTAATATCTTTCTCCTTTTATATATATACTACTAGTACTTATAATATATTTAAAATAATATTAATAAAAAAAAATATATAGATATTTCTATTTTTACTTTTATATCTATACTTACCCCTATATCTACCCCTCCTCTTCTAGCCCTAATTATTACTAATAATAATAATAATAATAATTTTATATTTATACTTATAGACTTTAATAGAAATATAGAGATAGGGGAGGCTAGAAGTAAAAAAAAAAGTAGAGATAGTAATAGTATCTTTTAAAAGAATATATTTATATTTTTATTTTTAATTACTTTTTATAAAAGTATATAAACTTTTTATTACCCTAATAAATTCTAATTTTATCTATAAATACTATAAGTTTATTAGCTAAAGATAATTAGACTTAAATAGACTTAATTAAAAAGCTAATTCTAGGTATAGATTCTAGAAAATATAGTAGAAGTTATAGTTAATTAGTATTTTTATACTATATAAATTATAGAGACTAAGGTAGATAAACTCCTTAAGGGAAATAATTACTATAATTAGTATATTTAAAATAACTCTAAATATTAGATATACTTAGCTAGAACTTATAAGAATATAATTATAAAAACTACCTTTAAATATACTAGATATTAGTATTTCTCTAGCTAGGGAACTTATAATTATAAGATACTAAAACTAATAAAAAAATTAAAAATTATTTAGTAATATAGTTTTTATTAGCCCCCCTTATACTACTACTAATATAAAGATATACTTAAATACTCTATAATATAAAAGCTTTACCTTAATAAATATAAAATAGTATAGTATAAATCCCTATTATATAAAATAGTAGTTATATTTATAACTACTTAGCTAGTTAAGTAGAAGTCTATAATATAGACCTATTTTATACTAGATTACTATTCTCTTCTCTAGATATATTAATAAGACTTATTTTAAATTATTATTTAGATATTATATACTAGCTTTACCTTATTAAATATAGAGTAGTATAGTATAAGTCTCTTAGCTAGTATTAGTTAGTTACCTCTTTATTTATTTATTTAGAATCCTTACTTTATTAAGTTAAGTTTATTTAATTACTATCTTTCCCTAGAACTAGTTATTAAGATCTATTAAAAGCTACTAATTATAACTAGATATTAGTTAACTTTATATTATAATCCTTATTACTTTATTCTACTATTAATATAATACTAAGCTTTTATACTTAGTATTTTATAACTAAATATACTATATACCCCTAATACTTTACTTTTAAATACTAACCTTATATAGCTACTATTTCTATCCTTTATTTTACCTTTTATTTTTTACCCTTTATATATCGCCCTATAGACTCTACGCTTAGGGCTTAAAATAGGATAGGACTTAGAACTTCGCCTATACTACTATACTATATAGAATCTCCTATATCTAGTAGATACTTACCTTACTTATTATTTTTACTATAAATTTCTTATCCTTCTTAGTCTCCTCTTTATTATTATAGTAATTTTATATATCCTATATCTTCTATTATTATAGTATATATCTATAACTACTAGTTATTAAATATTATATTACTAGCTAATCTAGTTTATATAGTATAAGCGCTTCCTTTATACCTATATATATAACTTTAAATTCTAGCTAGCTTTTAATTTTATAGATATTATAATTCTCGCCTATTATTATTATTATTATTTAAAATTCCTTACTATACTTTATAACTATATTATAGGTATTAGTTATTATTATTATTTTTAAATAGATAGTAGGGAATAGATATATCTCTACCTATATAGGTTTATTAGTTAGGTTAATTCTAAGGTATAGATAATATATTAGTAAGTCTAAAAACTATAAATAAAGTATTATACTATTAAGTAGGATTTATATATTAGGGATAGATATTTTACTTATATTCTTTTCTCTTTTTATATATATACTATTAATAACTAATAGAGTATAGAATAGGAGAAAGTAATATAGGTAGTAGTACCTACCTATATATATTTTTCTCCTAGTTTTAATAAGAACTATCCTTTTTATTTATTAATAATTTTTTATCGTTAGAATTCTTATATATTAGTAGGTATATACTAAGTTTATTTAGGGTTAGTATTATACTAGTTCTATTTTAGCTAGCTTAGTATTATACCCTTTCTAGTTAGCCTATATATAGATACTAGGCGTACCTTAGTTACTTTTTTAGTCTCCCTTTATTTATATATTAGTAAAGTATAATATACCTTTTTATCCCCCCTACTTTATTAAGTTACTTTACCTTATAGTAAATCTTTATAATATAAGTCTCTATTATATAAAGTAGTAGTTATATTTATAATTATCTAGTTAGTTAAGCTAGTATATAGTATACCTATCTAATAATTTAAATAATTTACTAGTATAATAATATCTCTTTCTCTATAGTTCTTTAACTAGTAATTATTAGTATAAGGTATACCTATCTAATAGTATAGATAATCTACTAGTATAATAATATTTCCCTCTCCTTCTACCTTTTTTAGCTAATAATATTACTAGTAGCTATAATTACTATTTATATATCTAGCTAGAAATTTTATTAATAGTTATATTATAGTAAACTACCTTAGAATTAAGTATTTAGCTAGAAACTATATTAATAATAGTATTACTACTAACTACCTTAGATTTAAATATCTAGCTAGAGACTATATTAATAATTATATTACTATTAACTATTTTAGATTTAAGTATTTAGCTAGAGACTATATTAATAATTATATTACTACTAATTACCTTAGATTTAAGTACTAAGCTAGAAACTTTTTCTAATAATCTTTTTCTAATAATTATATTATTACTAACTATTTTAGAACTAAGTACTTAACTAGAAACTATATTAATAATTATATTACTACTAACTATTTTAGATTTAAATACCTAGCTAGAAACTATATTAATAATTATATTATTACTAACTACTTTAGAACTAAGTACTTAGTTAGAAACTATATTAACTATTATATTACTACTAACTACCTTTAGATTAAATACCTAGCTAGAAACTTTATTATTAAAAACCTAGTTATCCTTTACTAAGGAGTGTAAATAGTAGACTAACTAAATTTAAAATAAAGTTAACTAATAAGTATTTAGTTATTAGAAATACTAGTAGTCTAGAATATATACTAGGTCTAGTATATATAAAAGTATTAAAGTATCTAGTAAAATAGAATTATAAATTATATATAGGGCTTAACTAAAGGTTATAAGAAATATAATAATATTTTATATTATATATTACCTAGGAAGTAAATAGGAGAAAGTCCTATAATATCTTTAGTAAATTTATACTATATAAATAATTATATATATTCTATATATAGTATACTAGCTATTATAAATATATATTATAATACCTATTTAACTTAATAATTTAAGGTTTTATACTAATAATAAAAATTAGTATAGAGGTAGATTATAGTATTTAATAGCTTATAAATATTACCTAATTAGGTAATTTAATATCCTATACTAATAATAAAAATTAATATAGAGGTAGATTATAATATTTAATAGCTTATAAATATTATTTAATTAGAAAGTTTAATACCCTATATTAATAATAAAAAATTACTAAAGTATTACTATTTTTATATAATTCTACTAAGTTACTATCTCTCTCTAAATCTAGTACTATTCTTTTAAAGCTATTAAATTTTTTTTTTTAAAATTTTACTCTTTTATTTAGTTTTAGGTATATTTTCTTTTATAATATTATTAGATTAAAGCTATATATAGCTATTTACCTTATAGAACTACTTACTATAGAATATTTAGATTATATTATTTAGAATATACTATATTATATCTATATAGAGTTAAAGGCTTATCTAGAATTAACTTTTCTAGTATAACTACTAGTATTATCTATATTAGTATCTTTATTAAATACTATACTATCTAATATACTACTACTAATAATATTACTACCTATAGTTATAAATATTAAAGTAGGTTTTTACTATATTAAAGTAAATCCTTACTATATTAGAGTAGGTTCTTACTATATTAGAGTTATTATATTTATTTTATATAAATATCTTCTTTTATATATTAGTATAGGTATAATAGAGAATATAATAATAGTAATTAATCTAATAATATAATATTCTTAACCCCTACTAGTATTAAGTAACTCTATTATAATACCTATAAGGTATATTTTATAGTATCCTTTAAAATTATCTTTTAGAAACTCTAATATTATCTTAAGTATATAATAAGCTAGGTAAATATTATTAGTAGCCTTATCTAATATATATATACCTAGTAGTTAATAATTTAGTATACTAGTATAACTAGTACTATTTCTAAATATATTTATATTTCTATTAATTATTACCTTTTTTTATAACTTTTTTAACTTTAGGTACTAGTTATAAGTTTTCTAATACTATACCTTTAAGACTATTTTAAAGAAGGGCTAGTATTTCTTAAAAAAGTTAAAAAGTTATATATAATTAGGAGGTAATTTCTTATATATTTATACCCTAATTTTATTATTAATATTATTCTAGATTTTTTCTTCTTTCTATACTAACTACTAAGTACTATAAATAATAGATTTTATATAACTTTTATTAAATTTATAAAAGAGACTTATTATATAATTTAAAATCCCTTATATATAGTTTTAATATACCTAGAACTATATCTATAGCCCTATAAATATAATAGTAATATTTTATAATTTATTATTTCTTAAATACTAGATTAATTATCTATTAATACTAAGTACTATAATATAGATAGGTATAATAGAAAGCTAGTATATAAACTTTACTAATTCTATAGCTATACTATTAGCTTTAGAAGTTATACTATTAACCCTAAAAGGTATATTAGCTTTAGAAAATATATTAATTTTAGAAGTTATATACTTAGCTTTAGAAGCTATATTCTAGATTAAATATTAACTAGAAACTATAACTAGTAGTAGTTAATAGATAGTAAAGTAGAATTTAATAGTAGTAAGTATTTTTATAAGTAGTATATTAATAATATATATTAGTAATATATATTTATATTTAGGAGTCTATTAGACTAGATATTCTAAGTAGCTAGCTCTATAGAGAAGTAGTATAATATAAATAGTAGCTAGATATTTATAATTAAATTATAGGGTATATAATAGTAGTATATATATATAAATACTAGAGGGGTAATTATACTACTAAAGAGAAGTCTAAGAGACTCTAGAAATTATCTATCTATAAGAGAATTATTTAGTTATAATAAGTATTTTTAAATAATAAAATAATCTTCTATAGTAGTATATATATATAAATATATATTAATATTATAAAGGGATAATTATACTAATAGGGGTAGAGTTTAGAAGACTTTAGAAATTATTTATATATAAGATAATTAATTAGTTATAATAAGAACTTTTAAGTAGTAAATTAATATTCTATTTTTTTTTAACTATTTATATAATTTATATATATTAATAGTTACTACTACTACTATCTAGCTCTATTAAAGTATAAGTCCTTTACTATTTACTTATCTTATAATATTTATTAACCTACTAAATAAATAATATCTATAGTTACTAAAATAAGGGTTATCTATTATACTAGTAGGCCTATTAGATATAGTCCTTATACTAAAAAGCTATTATAGAAGTTATAAAAAGTATAATAATTATAGGGAATATATTTAATATAACTAATAGCTATTACTACTCTTAAAAATCTTTAGAATAAGGACTTATATATTAGTAATAGTAGTAGTAATAGTAATAATAATATATTTAGTAATTATAAATCTAAATATTCTTATTTAAAGAATAAATAACTATATTATATAATAGATAATATATATATAACTAAGAATAAAATAATAACTATAAAAAACTCTAGATTAACTCCTCTACTACCTTTTAAGTAGTAGTAAATCCCCTAATTACTAGTTTTAATATCTAAATTAGAGTATAATAATAGATCTCTTTTATACTATTACTAGTATATATACTTCTAGCTAGATATTAATAAAGTATAGATTCTCCTATCTAGTATATATAGGATAAATAAATATTTAAAACTCCTCTATATAATTATACTATTAAAGTAGAAGGTAGAGTAGAAAGGTATATAGCTTAGTAGACTATTCTAGACTATAGATATAATAGTAATAATTTATATTAATAAAAAGTAAAAAAATAAGTATATTAGTTAATTAATTACTAGAAAGAATATATACTATTATCTAGTATACTTTAGAGATATTTATAAGTATAAAAAAAAGTATACTTTTCTAAAAAGAAATTTATATATTAACCTTAATCTTATTTTTATACTAGTACTTTTAGACCTATTTAATATATCTCTTATCTAGTCTATTCTCTTATTATAATAGTTAATAATAGTTAATATTATAGTAATAGTAGGGCCTTAAATTATTATTAATAAAGTATAGAAGTATAAAAATATAGCTTATATAAATATTAATAGAATCTACTAGATAGTTTATAAGTCTAGAGAGAATATATCTAAATATATAGATTATTATTATTATATACTAATTAATATTATAAGGTAGTAGAATACTAGTATTACTATAGATAAATTAATTATAAAGAAGCTATTAAATATTATAATCTCTACCTTATATAACTATTATAAGAGGGACTAGCTATAAAAAAATAGTAAAAATAGTATAATTTTTAAAAGGATAAATTAGATAAATAGGACTATAATTTTAATAGTATATATACTTATAACTTTATTAGATAAATAGTTAATAGATACTTTAGTAGAAAATACTATCTAGAATAGTTAGAATTAAAAAAGTAATAATAATAATATAAATTCTTTATATAACTACTATAAGAATCTAACTCTCTAATTAGTAATAAATTTTTAGAAAAGAAGTAATATTAATAGAAAGTAGCGTGTTAGATATTAGTAAATAAGAAGTATACTACCCTACTAGTATTATATAGTATTATAGTATCGTAGTGTTACTATATTATATAACGCGTATAGATAGGTTATTATTTAATTAATTAAGTCTAGTATTATAGGTACCCTTTTTTCTCTTTTATTATAAATAGTACTATCCTTTAGAGCTATTTAATAGAACTATATAGTACCTCTAGATATTTCCTTATTACTAGGTAGTTATAATAATAACTTTATATTAAAAAAAAAAAAAAAAAAAAAAATAGAAAGTATTATTAAAGTAATATTAATATAAATAAATTTATATCTTATATATATAATACTTACTCTTTAAC